>CM037924.1:12743061-13360561 GCA_021346845.1 Apeltes quadracus
GTAGAGGCCCCCGATGCAATGCCTCAGTCGGCCTTTCTCCAACAGCAGCTTGTGGAGCCGCTCCAGGGACAGGGCCTCCACGCGGGCGATGACCGTGTCGAAGCGGTACATGCGGTCCAGCATGAAGGCGCACTTGGAGCAGGCGAACTCCCCCCGGCCGTCTCGGGTCAGCTCGTGGCCCAGGGCGTGGGACAGCAGCACCTGCAGGTTGAGCTTGGCCGCCGGGTGGAAAATCCATCGGCGCTGGTTGCCGCAGAGCTCGCGGGCGCAGATCCGGCAGGTCTCCTTCATCTTCACCACGTCCAGCGGCACTTCGGAGTCAACTGGTTGTTTTTTTTCATTCCCTGGATATTTATCTAGAACTAAAGTCTTGTTTATCTTTGAAAATAGTCGCTTTGATGTTTTTGTGGCTTTTTAACCTTTCAGGCCGTGAACTGCTGTTCTTAAGAAATGAAATTGGTTTCAAGCTTACATTGAATGTGGTTTAAGCGTTTCAGGCTCCATTCTGAGGGATGATCTGGTGATATGATAGGCCTCCAGCGTGAATAAAATCCCTTTAACTGCTCTTCACTGAATTATAAGCTTTACCCTAATGGGCAGAAAAAGAGATTTGAAGATAAACTGACTCCATGCATGAAGAATTCGGATTGATCATTAACCCTTTTTGGATCTTCCGTCTCGGTGTTCCTCTTTAAAAAACAAATCGCGTCGTGCTCAGCGGCAGGGCGGATGTTGGTGAACCTCAGTCATTCACGCGTTCACTTCCTCCCACGGCTCTCTGTAAAAATATCGTGTCAGATCCATTCCAGTCCAAGTGATTCCGGGTTTGAGTTGATCTCGCTGCTGTATTTATTTATTTATTTCGCCGTTTAAATGAATGACGTCTCTCTGCATGACAGCATCTCCCCGCTGCCGCTGGCCTCCGTTACAATCCGACACGAACACGGAAGATAAAACGCTTTTTTTTTTTTTTTAGGTGCCTGGAGGTTCACCGAAAAGTCTCCGACGGTCCGATCCCTTTTTCTCCTCGCCGGCATCGGCTGCAGCAGCGGAGGATGGAGGGAGAGGCCGCCGCTCCCCGAGCCGCTCTCACGACGAGATGACGCTGACAGCGAACAAAGATCGTATATTTCCGGGAGGATTTCTCACTCCGGGGATTTAAAAAAAAAAAATCAGAAAATGAATCAAAAACCTTTATTTTTGTTTACGCTAATTTTAACAATAAATAAAAATGTTCGAACACAACAAAACAGCTACATCATATAAAATAAAAACTAGACGATCTCATGATTTAGTTATTATTTAGATATTTTGTACTTTTTACTTTTTTAAAGGTCCAGTTTTAACCAAACCTATATTGTACTCATAATGCAGTTGTTTCGGTGTTATTCTTTGTATTATATTATTATTGGATCATTATTATTAAACAAATTTCTACAGATTAAGCTTTTTGTTAGCTTAATCTGTAGAATTGGGTAAAATGTTCTCAGTTGATCACATATTTGGTATGTAGACTGATATCTGTAGCCCTGCAGCTTTTTTTGTTTAAAAATGTAGTGGAATGCAAGTAAAAAATGTATTCCTCTAAAAGTATTGGAATACAAGCGCAAAGTAGCAATGAACAAGTATCTCCAAAATGGCTTACTTTTCGCTAGCTGATCGTTCTTTGTTTCAGTGAATCACTGCACCTGAAACGGCCAAAACTAATCTCTGCAACTACTCTCAAAAAGAACATACAATAATGAAATGATATTCTTGGACTACAAACAGAACCCACTTATGCAAGACTGCACTTGGTTAAACATTTGGGACTCAATCCGTCAGTTTAGTTCAAAACGTCTTTTCCTTAGAGGGTCAAAGTGGGGGGATTCTCGCTGCAAGGTGACAGTGCTTACCGCATCTGGACATTTGGGACTCCTTCAGATTCCATCAGTTTTATGATACAACTTCCAATCTCTCTAAATGCATTGGATTGCTCTGTTTCTTTGATTCAAACTACTGCATTGAAACTCCCAATGCTGACATTAAAAGGCCCTTCAGCAGGCAGAAACGTATCACTATTTTATAGGAGCCAATATTTCCGTGTGTGAAAGGTATGAACTGCAAAGAGCAGTCCTGATTGTTTTCCACCGGGATCATTAAATTGAGTTCATGCCTTTCCAAGGGTCACCGGGGCCTCGTCCGGCCTTCACTCGCATGTCACACAATGAGAGGCAGGACGGAGTGAGCTCTCATTTCCCTGAAGCTCATGTCAGCGAATCACATAGCGCCTTCAGAATTAGCAGCAGGACTTTGCTCTTAAGACAATGATGTCATTCCAACAGACACTGTGGATCTCTTTCCCACAGACTCACAGATACACAAGCCTCCATCCACCTTTCGTTATCGCAGCAGGGTGGAGGGGTTGTTGACACAACTGCGTGTGTGTGTGTGTGTGTGTTTAAGTAGACAACCGCCGGACTCTATTCTGGCCCTGACTGCGTCTACATCCGTCACCCTGCAAGAGCCTCTGGAGACACGACTCCAAAACACAGATCGGAAGGAATGAGGCACGCAATCAAAAATCAATTTATCCTAATCAGAGACGAGTGCCAAACACTGCTGACGGATTGCGCCCGCTGTTTATTTTTCCTCAGAGTGGCAGAAATGCCAAAAGAGTGACAGCAGAGAATTCATTGCCCCTCCTCTTTTCTCCTCTCAAACTCTTCGCTTGTTGGCAGGCCGAGTCAACAACCGGTTCCTTCTGTGCACGCACGGCCCCGGCTGGTGAAGCGGCCCTCTGTGCGGAGCTGACTAGAATCAGATGGCAGGAGCTGACCCCGCAGTGACCCGGACTCTTGGAGCATCGGAAAGCAAATTTGGATTAAAAGTAATATCAACTCATGCAGCTAGGGCCACGCGGTGCACAGTTTCTTCAATTATTTGATTTTGCGGCTTCTTAAAGTCACATGAAGGTGTACGATCGTTTCTTGCTTTCTTTTTTTTTTATCATAATTTTGTGCTGAATGTCGTGGATCTTTAAAAAACATATGTTGTGTGAATTAGGGAAAGGACAAAGGGCAGAGGAAGTGAAATAAGTGAAGGAGGACAAAACCAGCTAAAGGCACTTTAGAAAAATAGAGGAACCAGGCGTGTAAAGACTCCACCGAAATAAAAAAGTATTTTGTTACAAATGACAGACCTTGCTAAGAAATTAGCAGTAAATGTTTCTCAAGCTTGGAAGACTCAAGTAATCTGGTTCATACCGGAGTCTGTGTAGTCAATGTTAACAATGTACAAAAAACAGCAACACACAAGAACCTTAGCTGTTAGACGAATAGCAAATAAAAGAACACAATATTTCCAAAGGAGAAATCCAACCAGAACAAAGCCACAGTGCAGGCGTGATGCATGCAAGGCCCATCAGGCACCACTAAGTGGGGCTACGTCGAAGCGCAACGGCAGCATGAGGAAGAGGTGGGTTGAAGGGCAACTGGCTCACATGCCCGGGTCACGTTCATAAACTGGATTCAAGCTCTTTTTGACGTCATTTTTAAGCACAAGTTAATAGACACGGGCCCAGCTGTCATTAGAATGCATTGTGAAATGTGTGAACATGTGTGTGTTTAAGGCTACTAGCACATGTGTGGATTCTTTTGAAGGATGCAGAAAGCAAAAACAAATACCTCAGTTTCTCTTTCTTTCCTTTTGAGAGGAGAGGAAAGACGGTGAACTTTGACCTCGAGCTCCTCGACCCGCAGTCCCAGCGAATGTTTCTGCTGCGTCAGCTCCTCAATGACCCTGAGAGGGATAAAGGGAGAGAGAGAGAGAGGGGGGGAGAGAGGGGGAGGCTCAGGATCACAGGATTCAAGCTGCGGTGAAGTTCAAAGATCGGACCTGGGGGCCACAGTTGGGGTCAGTTACAGTTTGTAGGTCAGAGCCGTGGCTCTTTGTCACAGTTTTAGACACGGCCGGTTGTAGCCGGTGTCAGCAGCGGTGTCTGTGGCAACGGTGCTTTAAATAGCACTGATTTCCAGGGGCCGTGGCGCAAAATCCGGGGGCCCGAATCGCCTTATCTATTGGCCACTCCCCTTCCACAAGGGCTCCGCAAATCCCCTTGCTGTACGTTTGTTTCTAACCGTAACAAACGTTTTTTTTTCATTACACAGTGTTAATCACGCGGCGCTGCGTGTTACATGAGTTACATGACTTGAAACATACTTTTGGCTCAGAAACCGGTTCAGACAGCCGTCAACGTATCCCGTGGTTACCGGAAAGGGCACAGTGCCAAGGAAAACATCTAGTGCCAACTGGGTTCTTACTTTTTTATGAATCCATGAGCTGTGTCTTGCCTATAAATTCTGTCTATAAAGTGCAAAAATAGAACCGGAAAGTATCTGGGAGCAACTCCAGCGTGAACGTTTTCAACAAGAGGTCAAAGTCACCTGTCTTTGTCGGCCGTGGTCCGCCGGCCGGGCCGCACACCCGAGCCTCCGCTCTCCTCCTCCATCCTCTCCACCATCTCTCTCTCCAGAGCCAGGCGGCTCTGAGCCTCAGAGTCCGCCAGGCCGGCCATCCGCTCGGCCTCGCCTCGTGCCAGCGAGGCCTCCTGATCGCCACGCGAACATCGAATCAGTGAGCTTGCGTTTCATTTTGCATAAACTGATGATTATAATTGTAGTCCCGTTCTCAGTGACTGCGTGGACCCTGCGAGGGACTTGGTGGGTCTGTACCTCTTGCAGAAGCTGGACTTTGGTTTGGAGGATTTCCTGCGTGTGGACGATCTCCTCCTGACGCTCTGACAGGCAACTCTGCATCTCTGCTTCATTCTGATTGGACAGGCTCTCTGCCGTTGACCTATGGGGTTGTAGTTTCAGACAACAATTATTCTACAAGAAGCTGCAAAACAAAAATTCCCTCTTTGAGGACGCAGCGTGTTATTTTTTTACTAAGACCATTATTTTTCAGTAGTTACAACGTCTTAAAAGCGATGTTTTTAAATCTTTCACGTTGGATCCATTGGACATGTCTACTTGGTGGAGCAAAGCCTGACTAACACATGGATGCAATAGAAACAGCTAGCTTCAGGAGCAGATGGGTGTAGGTCATTGGCTTCTCTTTCCCTCAAACCACAAACACACTCATGATTTATTCAGGGCTGCTCGATTAGATCAGGGTGTCACGAATGGCAGTCCCAAAGACTCAAAGGTCATGATGTACTGGGCTGAGGGGGTTCTGCCTCTTAAACATGAGTTTTATGGGATGTTTTTCTTGAATTGGAAGGTGCGTTTTAAAATATGGCTAATTTTAAACAGAAGGTTAAAATGGCATCAGTGTCCGTCTTTTTTTTTCCAGTGGTTTTTCAGTGGTTTGCTGACAATGCAGATTTCAAACGTTTAACGGAAATGATTTCCTTTTCTTGAACCCAAATAAGCCAAGATGTAGAAAAAAATGGTACGTATAGGTTCTAATTAGCATTTGAACACATATTGTCGTTGACGATTATGCGAATGTTTAAGGAGGCTGATATTTTGGTGCATCTGAAATACCAAATTATTACATTTTCAAGGCTTGCGTCTCATCTTCACTTTACGTTGATGTCCAACTTGGCCCCAACCACCATATCCTGGCAAGCATTTCAGATCAAGATCATATGTAAAAATCTTGGAAATGTCCAAACTGAAAAAAAGGGACTTCAGGATTTTTCCTCATAAAATAAACCCTGCACATTTCCTGTCACATTCATTTAATGCAAAACATGTCATGCATGTTGCGTTATGAAAAACAACCCCTGCACATTCACTAAGATGTTATAAAAAGGAGACAACGTCCATATATTCCACCAGATGCAACCGTAACCTGCTTTTTTTTTTGTGACACCGTGCTGACAGACAGAGAGATGGAGTGGGAACAGAACCCTCCTCGCTTGGCTGAGGTTAACAACGAAATACTTAAACAGAGCGAGCCATGAGTCCCGGGAAGAGGAACCATGGGTCCTAGAGGGGGGAGGGGTGATGGGGGGGGGGGTGTGTCACTGCTTCACCACTCGGCAATTTCAACAGGAAGAAGGTCACACTCAGCCTCCCCTCCCCACATCTATCAGTCGGGCTCCGTTAATAGCTCTAATGATAAACTGTGGCCGGAGGGTTTATTTGTGTAACAGCAGGGCACAGAGAGCCTCTCTGCTGAACCCAAACTCAACCCCGACGTTCGTTCCCCTCAAAGGCTGCGATTCCGACTCCTTTTCTTTATTTTGACAAAGCGCCAAATTGACCGACATTATAACTGGCCGCACTGCATAATAAACACTTTACCTGAGCTAATGGTGTTTTTCCAACCACCAAACAACGGTAATGGACATGATTTTCCATCCTACGTCGTAGGCCATTACATTCATAGTATGTGTCAATGTAAGACGCATTCACATGTCTGCAAAGAACCACTACAGCTCTCCTTTCTTCACTGTTTGAGACGTTTCAAACGTTGACCTGAAGGATCGCTCCTCCACGAGAACAAAGACACATGTTGGTCTGTTTCTGTCTGTCCATTTTCCCCTCAACATCAACACATTCATGAATGGGAATTCATTACTGTGCTTAAAGTGTTACAAATAATATTTTACAGTTTATCCAGAACTACTTCCTAAAGATGAAATAGTCCACATGAAAACGGAGGCGAGTGAATTCAGTCAGTGAGGTGTGATATAAAACCAAGGCGTTTTGGGGTTCAACTGTAGGTGATGGATCATAATTGTGCACATTTGAGTATGTCGGGACCGTCCAACGCTCAAATACACAACCCACTCAGTTTTTTTGTGAAACTACTATTTCTAAAATGTTCTACATAGAGAGAAAGGAACCAATGTTACAAGTGTGGTGTTGTTTGGGTAAAGTAAATCTTCATGGAACCTTTTTTGCCCCACAGACCGGTTTCATCTTCGACAATATGTTGCGGGCCCGGTCTGACGCTTGGGAAATGAGGAACTAGTATGTGTGTAATGGGGAGAGAATACCTATTACATATGCTTTTGTATTTTGTTTTTCAAAATAAAAACATCATTTAATAACTTCTTTATTGTGCGGCCCGGCCCCGGTGCCACTGCGATGAGAAACAGGCCGCTGCCTCACAGAGACAGGTGCTGCAGCTCAAATAGGCTCCGACTGAGCAACACAAAAAAACTCCAAGACACCTCTGCCCTTCACTCTCTGCACCCCCCCCTCTCCCCCCAACCCCCCACCTTCACAACAAACCAACAGTAAATCCCCACACCCCCTCTTGGCGCTGCACCCCAGGACACAGAGCCACTTCATCCCCTTCAAAAGCATTTTGGTGCTGAGCCCATACATGGCATTCCTCAGAGCTCAGTGTGTGTGTGTGTGTGTGTGTGTGTGTGTGTGTGTGTGTGTGTGTGTGTGTGTGTGTGTGTGTGGTAGCGAGGCCAGTGGGCCCGCGTGTGATGAGAGGTAACCGGGTCCCAAGGGCACTCAGGCTCTGATGTACTCATGGGAAATAAAACAAAACTAGCAATGAAAGGAGTGTTTGTGTTTCAGTAAATCTGTGCAGCACAAGCAGACTGTCCGAGACGCGCTAATATAATTTATATTTTCGAGTGACTAGTTGGATGCATTTGGCCCGGAGATTCTCAACATGACACCATCATAGTAGCTAAGAATCAAGAATTCAAATACTCACAGAGCTTCTTCCAGAAGCTGTTGTTTCTCTTCAAGGTCCTTTTTCAGACTCTCCACTTCAACCTTTAATGCGATGTTCTGGAAAAGAGATTAATCAGACAAAACCATAAGGACATGCAGGCAAGAAGAGTGAACTGTTGTTTATCTCACTGGGGTATTAAGTCAAGGTAATATTCTTGTCTGAGATTTTGTTGACGGTAAAAGCAGGATTGCAGAGGCAGTATGGACTGAAAACAAAGTCAGTTTTCTCAATCTTGAAAAAGATCAGTCAGATATCTCCATAATTGCAGGTAACGGCTTGATATTGATATTAATCAATATATTAATTGATATTACACTGATTCCAACGCTAGGGAGAATACTTCTTTTTTATTGGCAGGTATGTGTACCACAATGCACCTAAACGTAGCTCCAGTTTACAGTGGTTATAACCTACAATACTGATGCACTGACACAGCAGAACAATGTTCCAATATGGCAAACCATTGTTTTCTTGTCATGCATGATCAATGGTAACATATCTCCAATTTCATCCAGTTGATCCTCATTGGGAAGAAATAGTATACGTCTTTCTTTTTTCACATTGAGTTGTGCTCAGTGCTGCAGAGAGCGACACACTGGACGGGCTTCCCAGGTTGCACGTGCTGACTTGTATTTCAGGGAGCTCTGTGCGACTATACATAGCTGGTAGGGATACGAGCACCTGCTGAATCCGTCTCCGCTGGTGCCACCAAACCCAGTGCAAAACACACTACGCCCCCACGGCTCCCCCGTCCTCCCCCATCCTCCCCCATCCTCCACCCGGCAACGTCTCCACTTTTAACACTTGGCTGTTAATGGAGGAACCAACTGGACTCAACTGGTAGTCCGTTTACTCACGTGCAGGGTTATTTATTTTCAATCTGGACTCACGTGTTAATGTACTTACTGAACGTCACGTTTGATTAGTGACACACAGCGCGCGTTGTTGCTTCTACTGTGTAGATGCAAAATAATAATTACAATAGTTGAGTTGCACCGTGCACGGATGCATGCAAATAGCGGCCTTCAGGGCTCCTCAGGCTAGCCTAATGTAGGTCATGTTGGTCTATAGTTAACAGAAAACAGGTTAGACAGTCTCTTTAGGGGAAGGAAAAATAAGCACTCATCAGCTGGCATCTAAATACAATCGCCCTCCACACTCTTTGTTCCACGTTGCTACCCATTTGTCCCAAAGTTGTCATGTTTACTTCAGCTGTCGAGGCCTGTTTGCAGACAACAGGCTCCTCCGGAAAGAGCGCCGCCGAGGATGAACCAAATACGTGCATACAAAGCTTTCACACATCTGGAACTTTCCGTCAAAAAAGCCTCTAAACGTGTAGTTGGACTTTGACTGGCTGTAAAAGGAGCAGATATGTTGTAATAAATAAAAGGGAGAACAGGCAGCCTGATTTGGCACACATGTGGGTTGCCACAGCTTTGGTCTCCGTGGATACACGGACGATTGGTTTGAGCCAACAGAGACGTCTCACAGCTCTTACAGGCTGGTCTCACTGCTGATGACGGAGTGCTTCCTCTCAAAAGCCGCACGGTGAATGTTCTCCTGCAGTGCTGAGCTTCATTGGTGTTCTGTTTGTGTGATGCTCCGTTTTAAAAGAGGAATTTATTGTAAAAGAAAGACATGTATAAAATGACTACATAGGAGCTCAGCGTTAATTCGGGTGCCCCTGCTGGTCGACCCCTGAGAGCACCGAGAAACTGCAGCCTCTCGGAAAACAGCTGCGCGGGCAGAAATGTATGACTGACAGCACGAATGAACTGTTGCAGAGCAGCCTGAGACCTGCTGTCAATGTTGATAACTCTCAAAGACAAACCTGCAGCTCTGGAAACAAGCGGGCCGCCTGTACTGCAGAGCTAATGCCTACAGCAAAGCATCCGCAGCACGGTTCTAACAGCTCCCAAAGCATCACGTGTGTCCTCACTCACCCTTTTGTGCACGCCATCGCTGCTCTCCTCAAACTTCTGCTGGATCTTCTCCTCCAGGAAGTAGATCCGGAGCTTCAGGCTGAAGTTCTCCTTCTTCAGGTCGTTCAGGTGCTGCGAGATGGTGCGGCAACCGGGGAAACCAGCGTTAGACATGGCGCCAGGGGGCTCCGTCGCAGGGGGCATGGCGGCCCCCCATTCAGCACGGCGGAATACGTGAAAAGACAGGGCTGAAGAAACAAGCCCTCCCAATGATACCGAACTCAGATGATCTGCTCTGCCCTGCTGTCGCACGTCGACAGGCAACAACAGGAACGGAGAGGGGAGCTCAGGGATCAGGGATGGCACGCAGGCAAGTGGCGGGAGGGGGAGGGGGAGTTTTTTTTTAACCACAAGCAAGTTATGCCAAGAATCTGTGGCAGGAGTGTATTTGTTAATAAAAGTCCTGAGCTGCCGTGGAAGTCGATGAATATTCAGACATTTAAATGTGTGGGAGACTTGATCAGTCTAAAAAAAAAACTCCCAGAGGCAAGGCAAGAGGAATTGAAGTTGATTAAAAAGCGACATCTTTATCTCATTTCAATGAACCACCCTAAAACCACGAGAAAAGAAGAAGTACGAGTTTTGTTAAAGATCTCCTACACCAAACCAAGGCCTGTGAAGGACAACTGGGGAACAGTTTCCCTGAAGAGAAGCCTGAGAGGTCTGAGTGTGACTGACAGCTGCTGGAGCACCGAGTCATGTGGGAGAACAAGGAGGCTTCCCAGTAATGGCCATTATTCCCTCATAAAATGATCCCGTGGCCATGATGGGAAATGTCATATTATCGAGGAAAGACGCGATGAAGAAGAGCTAAGAGCTGAAAAAAGTTTGATTTGGAAATTTGTACATCAAGGATGTGAAGTTGTTTATTCAGATTGCACTGCAATATATACTGAATAGTTGTTGTTTTTTACGTTGAAATAACCATTGTTTGTTTCCATAGCTTTGGAATGAGTGTATTGCATTGGAGGATCATTCTCTTAATGACGGCGACGCAAAACATCTAAATGTAACCAAGATGTCAAAAAATCTTCCCTTTCTAACAAAGTCTTGGTATGTTTCAAACTAAACGTCTAGAACCCTTGTCAGCTGCAAGAAAGCAAAACTAACCATACTTGCAAATGAGCTAATGTAAAAGAAAGCAATGTCTATGACGCTCCTTCAAACACATGAAACCCTAGAACCTCCCTGACCAAATATGAATTCATCTTGTTCAATACAAAAAAAAAGGTTGGCTGTAGACTTGCAGGTAGGATCCTTGTGGGTGAACCGTGCGAGTGTGACCACGGGGAGGCGCTGATGCTCTACCCGAGCTCAGAGGCCTGTTTGCAGAGGCGCTGCCCTGCGGCTGTCACTGAGGAATGCTGAGGAACGTCCTGAAGGCTGGCACGCGGTACGAGACAGACTGACAGATTACAGCCACACACGTCGAACGGACCAATGTGGTAACACGTGTTGTCTTCACATTCTGCACATACATGCTACACACTGTACGAGAACGTATACACAGATGGTTTGGTGGTGGAATAGTTTGACAGAAAATGCAAAGAAGACACAACACACATAACTCGGGTTATTGTCTATTATGCGTTTCTTTTAAGACGTCTTTTGTGTAACACTGATACAGACCACAATGATGACGGCATAAAACAGCCACACATCTGTTTTCGGTAGTGCCCAAATCCATCATTAGTGTAACGATAGCCTTCATTTTCCTTTCAATTTAACTTAGTCCATCATTTTGGGATTCAAGCCTTTTGAAAATGTGACTTGTGTGGAAAAAGCAGCGTGAACATGTGGCGTTGTAGTCTAATAACAACTGCTACACTGAAGCCTTTACGCAGCAGAACCACAGGCATTAGTTGCATTGATACATATATACTGCAGTTTTCTAACTACACAAAGTGAATAGGGTTTGTAATATAACAATATTAAATACTATGTATATATATTATGAGTAAAACTTTTAGTAAACGTAAAAGTATTATTTTTTGGGTGAGGAAAAGGATGTTTTCTATTCAATTAATTATCATTTCAAAAACATGTATATATATATTTTATTCCATTCATTTACCTTTTCATTTAACGTGAATCGTTGTGTAATAGTAAAAAATGTTTATCACAAGGTCTCGGAACCCGAATTTACAGTGATTCTGTTTCTACTTAGCTCGAATAGTAACAGGATTCTTTCCACTTTGTAGATGCATATGTAAGGAAACCAATGGCAACGCTGCACCACCCCCGTGTGCACCGTGAGCACCACGAATGTCCCCCCATCAAACACAACATCTCTACATGTTCAAACTGCAACGAGTGCCTAATGTGTCTGCCACCTTATGTAAATTTACATGAACTGTGAGAACTTCTTCAAAGCGTCAGGATGTCCACATATTTTTGGCCACATCTGACCTCCAGAGACACTCGACGCGTCCTCGGAGGACCCGTGAAAGAGCAACGACGGCTGTGTTTAATGAACACATGAGCGGAGGGATGTGAGACCGACCCACACATTTATATGACAACACTGTAAACTCTACACACAATATGAAAATCTAAAATGTGACAGAGTTGAAAAACACAAAACCAGAATAATTTGTCGAAAATCTTTTTGCGTTGCTGTCCCCTTTGGGATACGCGTTGTGATAGGTGATAAATGATCGAAGTGGACACACAGGCACGCATACAGTGAGTTACACGCAGGTGCATCACCTACACTGAAAACCGCGGACCAATGGACAGCTGGCGAGAGGCGGAGGTTGGAGTTGACGGCGGCGGCTCATCTGGAGGTCACACACACCGCCGGGGAAAGACGGAGTTTATGACAACAAGACGTGACCGCAAAGTGAAATCCCCCTCATCCCGCAGGGCTTCTTCCAGCATCACAGCATAATCCGTCACGAGGCCCGTGGGTGGAGGGCTTCTTTTACAGGCTCGCGACGCTTTGACTTCAACCCCACCGGGTGTTTGTTTTACTCAGGAACAAACTGGGACGCCCGTTATTAGATCCAGAGAGGTGGAAGACCCAGACTGGACGGTTATGGGAAAGGAGGAGGCCACTCTCCCTGCTCCTCTGCCTTTCATGTTCACTGTTTGAAGGCTTACTAACCCCCTACCCTTCATCTTTAAAAACCATCTCTACAGGAATAGAAGTGTAATCGGGAGCTTGCATGTGACTATGCGTGTGTGCGCGTGTGCGCATCGGATTGGCAGAGGGCGGAGGGGGGGGGGGGGGGTTCCCCCCCCATTTACCGGTAACAGGAGCTCCTTGATGCCAGCTAGCTCGACATTTTCCAGCCCTGCTCTCCGGCAGCGCCAAACCCCCTTAATGCAATTCTGCAGGGGGGAACGTCTGATTGTGTTTATTGTGCTGCCACGGTCCACGGGAGACACAGTGGTTTAAAATTTAAATTTGTTAACCTGATTAACTCATCAAGGAGAGCCACCGAAAATATTCCCGGGAGCTCATTTCAATTTGTGGACAGAAGGAAGGGAGACGCTGCAGAGAAAACCTGCACTCTGGACTGCATCACTGTGTATTATAATAAAATCACGTGCAAAATGTACAATTTATGCAGCAGTAGAACATGTTGCCCGATGCTCTTTTGCTTCTTTCACAGCATTAGTGGATTGATACCAATCTCATGGTAAAGGTGGAATCTGTATGTGGCTGTAAACCTCGCTGAGCAGGCTGTAGCTCTGCTGCGCCCGAGCAAATTCTGTGCAGTTTGTTGCGTCTGCGCATGAAAATAATTGTAAAAAAGGACCACTTGTCGCTTAGGGGAAGTTGTGTGCAGATATCATTGTGCCTGTGCAGACACCAAAGCCAAATGTTGTGCTCGCTGACAGCAACTGGTAACTAAAAATGAACATCCGGCTATCTGTCACTATTCTGTGTGAATAGACAACGGTTTTTACAAGCAGAAGGTGAAATGTGCACACGCAATGGACCGAAGGAGTTCAGTTGGTGTTCAGTCTCAACACCTCAAACCTGCAATGACAGATCTTATTTGGCTACTTAAGCCAACCAACATTACTTTTAGATGGAAACTATCGGGGGAGGTGAAAAACTGCTAAGACAACAAAGCACAGAGGAGTTACTTCTAAATTGAAAACAATAAGATTGAGTGTGATGATTTGAAACAGCATTACTGCAGCCTTTAGAGGTCCCGCTGCTGTTATTAGTGATAGAAATGGTGCATACACTGTGATCCACAATGACTCTGTTCATTACAAATGTTCTTAACACAATGACAGTCCATGGCAAAGTCTTTGCAACGGATCACATTGCACTCTGCCGTTGGAATAAATGAATGCGTCAGAGAAGGTCATTGTGCTGCTTTTCCAACACCGCTTACACAAACAACTACAGCGAGCAATGTTTATTGAGTGTGTAAAATGTATTTTCCTTTATTAACTGGAAAAATAAAATGGAAAAATTAGTAATCAGTTCTCCTCACACCTCGAGGCTCATGATGACGGACAACAGAGTTGGGCTGACGTTCATCAAAAACACAAGCTTAGAGTTTAACTACTTTTTATGAGGAAAATGTAAAGACTGGCACAAAGTACAAAGGGATGTCATAAACCACAGGCCAACTTCTGGACTGATGGCAATGAAACAATGAAAAAAGGTTACAGCTAAAAAAAAACCCAATATATTGAAATAGTAATAAAAGTAATTACATTTGAAGTTCGTGGCGGATTGTTGCTCCCTTATTGTTGTTACGGTATCTTCAGTCTTATCTGAACGGAGAGGTGAGTGAAACGTTTAAAACATTCCTGACTTACAGCAGTGGTTCCTAAACGTTTTCTGTCAGGGCCTCCTTTGAGGATATAAGGAAGCACATATGAACTCTATCAAGTCAAATTTGTATTTAGGTAGTACATTTATTTCAAAAATAAAAAAATGGGTTGGAAACAGCGTAAACGCTTTTATTTCCACATTTAACAGGGTTTCACACCATCTTTTTTTTTTACACCTTCTTTTTGGTTTTGTTGTGGCTGTGTGTTAGGTTTGGCCTCCCCCCCGCCCACCACTGGGGGTGGCAACCCCCGACTAACAGGAACCTCATTTCAAAACTCCCACCTGTACGTCACAAAGCTTTAACAGTCGTAGCCACTGATGTGTCATCCTCCCCAGGGTGCTCAGCTAGTTCAAACCACAGGGCAACGGAACTAATCCGAGATAATAAGCATTTTTCAATTCCAATGGGACTTCAGCTTCAGCTCCGTGTGTCACAACCGTGGGACACAGAAGACGTTCTGGGTGTTGGAGGACATCTGAACACAAGCTTTTATCTCCCCCTTTTCATCTGTGTTTTTTTTTTAAACATATTGTCCAGATGCGGCAGCAGCTGTATGAGAGTGACGGCTGATGCGGCGTGAAGGCGGGGCCAGTGCCGGGCCCGCTGGTGGGGAGTCGTTTTGCACTGCCAGGCATTTTTGGAATTGCAACTGCATCGACGGACGGCAGGACGGTTTTGGTGTGGAGACCTTTTTGATACCTTTTTCCAACCTGTGTGACAACTTAAATGCAGCATAAAAAAATGTATTTAAAAAACAACCCCCCCCCACCAAAAAAAAAAAATAACTGTGACGTGGAAACTTCATTTCCAGATGTTGTGCTTATTTTCTACAGAAGGCTTTGATGCTGGGAAACAAAGCATAAGTTACACACCGCATGGCCAGGACTAAATCAAGTGTAGCACATCAGGACGAGGTCAAGACGAGTGTATTGCTCGCAGTTTCAGAAAAAAAAAAAACCTGGGTTGCTGCGGCTTTACAGAGCCCCATGGTTTTACTTTAATGACGCAAAGAGGGCGAGAGGCATGGATCAGAGCGGGATCTGCATCGCTCAGAAACACACCGACTGCAGACGTACGGCCGCAGAACGAGGCCTCAGCTGGAAGTGGATCGTCCAACTCCTCTCCGTAACAAAAGCTCACAACAGGATCACAAGCAGAGCTCATTGTCCAGGCCGAATTGCAAAAAAGTGATTGTTTAGGAGGGGCCAGCGGACAGTAAAAAACAGCAAACAGATTCAGAAAAGTAGAATTCACAGAAAAACACACACTCTTCAGTGTTCTCGGCTCTGCACAAGTCTTTATTTGTTGGTACGTGCCCTGTGGAGAGCGGAACATTCCTGCTTTTGATCTAAAGTTACAGCGGCCGAGGTGAGGGAGCAGGTCCATCAGTGTTGGGTATTGTTTTACTGTTTGTGACCCCAATGCCGTCTTTTAAGGTCGACACATCAAAATAATACAATTTTGCAACATTGCCATCGTAATGTTTTTTTTTTTACGTGACAATAAAAGGAATATGTTAACATTTTATTTTTCTTTAAGCGTACCATTAGACACCTGTGTAACTGAGCCAGTCTCATTTGCTAGCTGCTCATTTTTTATCCATTTCTTGCGTTCCCGTGTTCCCAGATGAGTCACAGGAAAACGCTGAGTCCAAACTCTTTCACGCCTACAAAACCTGATCAGCGAACAGTGATTTTTCCGTGTGCACTCCACAGCTGGTTCTCAGAAACCGAAGAATCATATAAAATGAACATGATGACATTTAGGTTTGACCTATTTTTTGGGGTGGGAACCACAGTTTTCTATTATTTCAATTTAAACCACTTCTGATGTCACGTATTTTGTGGGGAGTGGGGAGCCATAAATACGGTATCCAATTCATGTTAGCCGGGGTCATTTAACCCCGCTGCCTGACTGAAAGGCCTTCTGGGGCTAATCAACAAGGGTTGCCATCGCTACAAAGCCTGTATTTAATATCACATATATCACAAAGAGTGCATGTCACTAGAAACACACAGATCAGTCCAGGCCAGGTGGAACCCAGGTCCAATTTTACAGGACGGCTCATTTTAAAAGGCTAGAAGTGACTCTTGATACGCAGGAGCGAGCTCACTGGATCAAGATCAGATGTTCCAGCATCACCCCAACCAACCCCCCCCCCTCCCCCCCCCCCCCCCCCGACCCCCGGAAGGGAGCCGAGGCTGTGACCGACGGCCCGTAGCCCTGTAGCTCGGGGTGATGGGGAGGTGCGATACTCCCTGAGAGGGATCCAGAAGAGAGGGGACCAAGGGTCGGACTGAGGCAGCTCCGGGGACTCAAACACATCTGCCGCTAATGGTGATGGCAGCCAAAGAGGAAGCCCTGTCAACATCAGCGGTTCAGTGTAGCTTGTGTTACTTATTGTGTTTCTAAATATGCATATAACTGTATTTGTGTGTGGGATCCAAAAAAAGGCCTCATGTCTCCATAAATGCTGCTGACATCTCAACCATGTGAGTATTAAATGCTCTCTTCTGACGTGATTTGACCGAGCATCTTAAAGATGGAAATCCTGGCAAAGTTAACACCATCGCAACTGCACTATTAAATCCTCCACAAATATATTGATTCTTCAATATTGCATTAATGAATTAGGTAAGGTTAGGTAAAGACACAGGCAAAAACTATACTTATGAACGACACAAAGCTCTAGAAGCAGCGAACACATTGTATTTACAGTGAGTGCTCTTTATACAGAGCAAAGATGGTGACATCATGTAGTGTCCCTCCTGACAACGACATTGGTAATCATACATCCTGAAATCAGTCTCAATAAGCCCATTGCTTCCAGGACAGACAAATGTATCTTTCTTTTTATGACCTTCCCCGACAACTTTGAAAGATTTATGGACCATAAAGGGACTCTAAACAGCGGAATATTTGATCTGAAGATATTTATCAGCCCTGTGATTTGGATGTTTGTAACTAAACTGGACTGATGCAACTGTCTTCATGCACGTGTGTGCCAGTAATGTGAGCGCTTTGTTGGAACCTTACCATTTAGTAAGATGGCGTTGGCTAATATTTTTAAGAAGCTGAATCCACGTATCGAGCCTCTTTCGGGCGCTGCGAGTGTTTCTACAGATCAGACCAGATCAACCCGTTGACCTAATCTTCCACAACCCTCCTCTCGCTCTGTCGGAGGTGCCAGAGCTAATCAGGAGACGCATTCACTGCCAAATGGTTGAAAAAAACGATTATGCCAATGGGTTGGTCTGCAGATGGAGGCGTAGGCCGGTCCTAACAGGGAGCCCAGACGCAGTCGGCACAGACCGAGTTATTACCAAACAGTCTACCGAGCAGAATCTAATACCTGTTCCCATGCTCCTCGGCACATATGCAGTAAGCGAGCGCAAGGCAGAGCAAATACTTTCCGTCAGTTTGTGTACGTAAGCAATGATGAACACGTTACATCTAATCATAGAGGCATGGATTTTGTGTTACGGTCATGGCAGAGATTTTGCAGCCACGACGTCCGGTGTTCCCATGCTTGTGTTTCAGAGGAAGGGTAGGTCTGTGTCTCATTTCTGTGTGTTTATGGCAGATCTAAATTATGGTATCAGGTTCGCCCCAAACCGAGCCAACTGCCAACTGTCATGGCCGACCCTCCCATATAGACCACTTTTGTCTCTGGCGAGTAGTGTAACCCAATCTATCCCTGAATTTCTGGCTCTCCGCTTGGGTTCATTTTTGCCAAACGACAGGGGAGAGAGAGAGAGAGAGAGAGAGAGAGAGAGAGAGAGAGAGAGAGGTCTGAAAACAAACAGAGACCCTCAGAACAAAATTAGCGGGTCTTTTTTTTGTTGTCTTTTCTCCAAATAGAAAGCAGAGGAAATGCTGCCGTCAGAGCCACGTTTTGTGAATGAAGCCCAGCTGACAAAGAGAGCAGCACTGTAAAGACCTCCTAATGTTTGTGTGTGCAAATCTGAGTATATACAGCCTTCTACAGCCTGACACACACACACACACACACACACACACACACACACACATACACACCATCATGACTGTAATGACGATGCATGTTAATGAGCCATCACTATGTTTCTACAATCAACGCCATCAGGTATCGTCACTTCGCTTGAATTTGAAATACACAAGTTGTCCAAGAGATGGCGTTGTTACGGCAACCCTTCGCTCAGCATGTAGGTCAAGCCACAATGATGATGACTGGGATATTGAAAGGATCCAGCGATTGTTCTGAAGTAACCGTTCTCCAGTGGTGCTCAATGCATCGCTGAAGAATCCCATCCAGCTCCCTCTCACATGAAGACCAGTGAGTCCCGAACGCAAGCTGCTTATTACAACGTCGCAGATCTGTTACATAAAAACCCTGTAAGGGATTTTAAGGATGAAGACATTTTTTTTTAAACAAATTAAAATGATGGATAAGCTAAATGTTGCGTATTGCACAATTCCTCTCAATAAAGCATGCATATTACAAATGCGTAAAAGAATGCCTTTGTTATTATCCCGGCAAGCAGACAACCAACTTGTGTATTGATTTGATTTGTTGACTGCGGAATGAAATATTTACATTCAAGATTATGGAATATTTTGATTCAAATTCATTAAATATCTACTCGTCTCTTTCAAGTTGTGTACTGGCAAAGATCACACGCACGTGTTTGTTTATGTGCACAGCATGCAGTCTCTGCAGGCCTGTAATTACAACAACACATGGCTGGAAAATTAGTTGTTGGACTGTTTTCATTTATTCCTGAAGAATTCAACCTTTTGACACTAGCGGCGTACATACGTGCACATACATACAGTATAAACACACACACGCACACACACAAAATGTTGGTGAGGTCATGTCAGTGGTGAGCGTGAGCAGTGAACGTCCACACGGCAGAGCACCCATTGTGCAGGTGTGTGCATAGATGGACTCAGAGTGTGATGGTAGGCCGTACATGTAGTACATTGGTGTACTGTGTGTGTGTGTGTGTGTGCGTGCGTGTCTATGTGCATGGAATACACTGGCTATGTGCTCTGCTTCCTCTGGTCCGTGGATGGAAATCAAAGGGACACAGAGCCGAGCCTGAGGGCGGCGCTGCACGGAACCATCAGTTAGCAGGATAAGGGGAGACTGTAAAAGGAGAGGGGGGGTTGGTAAGTGGGGGGGTGAGGGTGGGGGGGGGTTGTGGGGAAGTGGTGGGTAAAAGTAGGAATGAATGATGGAGGGAGAAGGAAGAAAATAATAGAGCGCTAAAAAATAAATAAAGGGACTGAATCTGGGCAGAGGTCGACCTCATTTCAGAATGTGAGCCAATTGAAAAGAACTCTGCCTCCTCTGGGTCACGTTTAGTGGTGGACTGGCCGTGATTTGGCGTCTAATCTTATACTAGAAGTAGAAAATACAAATCAAAGTCTGTCTGTAAAATGCATATATTCTGTATGGAATGGATTCAATATTCCTTAGTGGAGCTGTTACCTTTTAACAAAAGCTATCACAACATGGAAAAAAAAATATTCTCAGCAATTACACCCGTAGTTAATGTAAATAATCTTGTTTCAGACAGCTTCATAAACAATGGAAGTGAATGTTAGCACACACCAGGCACACTATGGTAACTGGACTCTACTTTCATAGCACTTGTCTAGTCTTCTGACCACTCAAAGCGCTACATGACATCATTCACCCATTTACACACAGTAAACGAGTGAACCACACTCATGAGTAGTGATGTGCACTCCCCCAGGTGTGTTTGCAACAATGACAGCTAAACTGCAGTTTTTTGCCACTTGCTGCTTTGATTTAAATATTGTACAAAAACTGTACTCATCGTTAATCTTAAGATTAACAGAAAATGCATCCCCCGACAGACTTTGTGTAATTAGATCACTGCTCGAGTTTCCCTCGTCACATACAGCAGCTGAACATGATTGTCTCACTGTGCAATGCAACCAAACATATCATTATTCTGAGGGAACCTCTGGACATCAGCGTAACACTTTTGTGTCTTTGAATCGTGCAAAGTCTTTAAATTCATTTGAAAATGACTGCACGGTTCCTGAGAATCTGTAAAAAAAAAATGTATTAGGAATAATTGTACAGACCGGCTAATGAAATGGACGTAATCCCTTGTTGACTTATTGCTTTCTGTTTGAATCTTTCTGCGACATTAAATGAGTATAAAACCTGAGAACGTGAGAAAACTGAGTGGCACTGCAAAAGTGAATGATGCATGGCCTCCAGAGCCCGGCTGCCTGGACCTGCTCTCCATTGGCCATCTCCGCTCTACCTTTCTGTGACAAATTTCATAAATGTTCACCTGGTTCCAGTTAGGCCCTCGTTAGCAGCGAACGGCCTGGTATTTACTAACAGCATTACTCAACCCTGGCTGGCGCAGGCTGAGCCGCTGTGATCCGAGCCAGGCTGCTCTCAGCCTCCTGGGTTTGTTACGCACCCGCCTGTCGACTGGGCCCGGCGCAAACACGCTATCCCCAGAAAGTTACAAAATCCCTCAAGCCTCCCCCCCCCCCCCCTCCATTTTCTTCACTGCCATTTCTTAAATCTTCGCTCATGCGGTTCTGGTTTTATTCGGTGACGGGGCTCGGTCCAAACTTATCGCCAAACGAGAATGCAGATAAAGGGCCGATTCTGCTGGGTGTCCTGGTTTAAACTCACTGCCATTGCCGTTCCAATGCATAGAAGAACACTTGATACATGGTTTGAAAGATGGAGATGGAGGTTAATACGAGCGTGAACACTAAGCGCTGGTTACCCAGTTGGGATTGATTGAATTTTCTTGTTCTTATTCAGCCTCCATGTAGAGCAACTGACTAGTGTTTTCTTTAACCCTGTCTTCCAGCACTCGGTACAGTAATTATACAGGATAAAAGATTGCTTTTTAAATATTTTACAGAGTTTAAATGTTTTTTTTAGTATTAACGGTTAGACTGTACTGGACTAATGTTTCATTAGCTAGCGAAAATATTTGTGCAGGATGGAGAGCGACTGGAGCAGCTACAAGGAGAGAGAACAAATCCACTGATAATGATTACTGGCATCTCCTGGATTCAGGAGATTTCAGCTGCAGAAAATCAGAGGTAGATTTCTAAGTGTATTTGACTCACTCACTAGATACAGAGTCAGTAGGACAAAGTGCTGCAAACATCACATTACCATGGTTGGCGATGTGCTCCATGATCTACTCGGAAAAATGTTTATGTAAGACGTACATCTTTTAAACAAATAATTGGTTTCAAATGAAAAAATAAGCTGTTTTTCTAAGACAGCTGGTCGCTGTAGTTTTTAAATCAGAGGAAAAATGTGCATAAGTTTGAGACTATTTTCAGTTGTGGGCTAAATCACATTTGTGGTTTTAGTGATAATCTGACTGCAACAAGAGTAGGAAAGATACAGTATACATTATGAGAAAACAGAGCAGTAGTAACACATAAAATACTATTTAGCGTGAAATTGATAGACTCCAAGAACAAATGTGTTAAAGAGTCAAATGGGCCAAAAAAATAAGAGGGAAGATTTCAATAGCGAGGGGCTGAAGGAAATCATCAGCTTTTCTGACTGCTGCTGGTCTTCCTTTGCCCCCTCTGCTTGCAATTATTCCATTGAAAAAAGATCCTCAATCACCAATAAGACAGCAGGTTTTACCCAAAAGCACCTGCTCCTAAAGAACAGCAGAAAAACTTTCAACACCCGAGGAACCCGACATTGGAAATAAACGATGACACGTGCGTGAATGTAGATTTTTTTTTTTAAACAAAACTTTTTCTTCCTATTTTCTGGCAAGTACTCAAGGAGAGGAGGTCTGCTCTGCACACGTCTCTGGTTCACACGTCTCTGGTTCACATTCTTTTAACAGTTATCCCAACAGGGAAGAAGAGAAAGAGGTTTCAAAGGAGGGAAAGAAGAATCGGGAAGCGAGAATATCTGTCTGCAGAACATCTCTGCGCGAGAAAAGAGGAACGAGAGAAGATGAAGAGACGGCTTTGATTACACTCAGATCTGGCCATTACCAGGCCACAGACAGACGCTACAAAACAAAACAAATGGAGACCATCAGTCAGTCCATCAGTAATGGGCTTCAACAACCAGCCTGCTGATGGGAAACACACCGAACAATCAAGGCAGAGCACAAAAGGAACCTTGTACAAATGTAATTTTCCTCTCTTAAAGAATCGGTGGGTTTGTCAACTGGCACCGAGTATGCATGAATGGGAAGTGTGTGTTTCTTATCAATTGTAAAAAGGTGTTTTCATCCGTTTATGGAAACATATTTACACCTTTTGCTGGTGAAAATAATACAATGACTAACAACTTTTTTTCAGATAAAAACAAGCACGTTTGCATGCTCAAGTTTAAAAAAACCAAAGCCTTCTCATCCCAACTCTGAATGTATCTGAACTCGGCCCACATCGGAGACCGTCTGATTAAGCGTCTTTCTCTTTAAGCTCCCGTCCCAAAAAAACCCTCTCAAATGTGATCGGCTTGCAAGACAATAAATGCACCTTTGCACCGCTGTGGGAGGAGCCACTCGGATGGACGTGGATGTGTTGAACTGAGCCTGCGTGTGACTAATGGGGGGGCTTCATCTGAATGGTTGACTGGGTTGTTCTTATTTCACGGTTTGTGGTTTTGGCAGCTAAGCAGGTTTACCAGAGCAAAGAAAAGTTCTCAACTGACAGTCCGATCATATACGTGGACGTCTGGAGTTGATCAGACACAAGAACCTGATTCATGCACAATGGTAACTATTTTGTGAAAATACAACAGCAAACTCTGTCACATTTTGTTGGTGGTGGTTTTTGAATCAAATACAAAATAACATATGACCTTCCATGCAATCAGGTCGATTCCTTATTGATTACTTGTTTGAGTGTTTTTTTTGTTGTTGTGTTTTTTCACTTTTCCAGCATGTTTTCTTAAAACCATGAGACCCTCTTCTATTTGACATTTTGAGTTGTGAACTACGCTGTTCTGCCAATAAGCAGAAGACTGATTCATCAAAAGACTTTATTCTTTGTTTGTATCGTGCTTCCATAAGACCTGCGGGCTCCGGGAAAAGGGAAATGATGAAATATAAAACATAAATACCTTTTGAATGAAAGAAAAACACACAACGGTGCTGTGTGACGCAGTGTAATCCAAAAAGGTGGAAACATTCTGTAATGTGTCGATCAAAGGATTCACAAGCGCACACGTCCGGATATCGGACAAAACACAAATTATGTTGAGGAGCAGAAGAGGATTTGCTGCCACGGGAAGTCTGTTCCAACATACGTGATGAATAAAAGTTTGTCAGAAATGAAACACAGATATAAAGTCTGTCAGGTTCAAAGTGGGAGCGCTGTATTACCGCAGGGAGCCGATTACTGTACACTTTAACCGAACAATTATCCTCCATGACCGACGCCGTGATCAAGTCAATGTGTATTCTCTGACCCGCTAGAGAGGAGTGAGGATTTATTGCGTGTGCCTGGGATCAATTAACCGAGTCGAGCCCGAACTACAGCCGGTGCTGCGGAGCTTGAGTTCCAGTCTCTCCCCAGACGGTGACGCTGGTGCGGTGCGGTGCTGTGCAGCCGGTCTGAGGTCAGCAGTCCTGCTCCCCGAAAGCCTGCCTCACAGATGCCGCAGCCTGCTCACGATGACATCTTTATGTGGATTTTTGTGTGGAAGTAAAGATGATTGGAGTGGAAATCCACTCTTTTATTCTTTCAACCCTAATCGCTGTGTGAACTAGGTTTAAAAATGTTTCACCTAAAAAATAAGCGGCTGAATTAACCCGTTAGACGGGCCCGATGAATGTATTACAGGCGGCTGATGTTAAGCCTAAAGTGGCTCTGCCTGACCCCTTCTTGCCAAATCCCCAAATGAGCAAAGAGGTCGACAGCCCGCAACCCGCTTTGTTTACAGCAGCAGCAATGTGCCGAGCATGTAGATGCCCAGGATTCTTTATAGTGTTTTGTCTGACTCCGCCCGGAGCCTCGGGCCGGCAGCGTGAAATTAAATTATTGTGCTGAAATGAATGTCAGCTTGGGCAGATTTTTGTAGTTAATGGTACGCTGCAATGTGGGACATTAATCCCAGCTCTTATATCTAGTTTCATCTGAAATATGAATGCGTTGATATAGTGTCTCTGCAGTATGTATATATAAGTATTGACGACAACGAGCCGTCATGTGATTTATGACGGATTGACTCTGAATGTGCGCTTGTGTCTGCTCGTGCACATGCTGAAGATTTTTTGTGCAAATGTGATTAAGGCAGTTGACCTCCAGCTAGCCATTGAGAATATGTGTGTGAGTGTGTTTGTCCTGTGGCTAATTTGAGCAGCAGCAGACCTGCTGGTTGGCTGAGCTGAAAGCTGAGCCGCTGAGTATTGATCTGCAGTCTGAGTGCTGCTGCGGTGGAAACTGACCCCTGTGCTGTCAGCACGTCCATTAGCGCACGCCGGCTCATCCGCCCGGTTGCACTGCAAAAAGTTCATTCGGCATCGCCCAAAAAATCTGCTTACCGATCATCTGGTCAAAGGAAGGCCCGAGACACATTCAACCACTTTCTTTCTTTCATTAAAGTCATATATCTTGTCTACATTTCCACTATCGCGCCTAGATCAGAGGAGCACTTGAGGTTGACCACCCTGAATAAATAGATTAAGGGGAAAAAAGTAGCTGAAGGGATTCCGTGGGCTGGTAAACCAGTGCAACGGGGATGCAGTTCCAAAAACAATGGTATTTAAACTATATATATATATATATATATATATATATACATATAATTATGGCACATTCGATTCCATTGACCACCTAGAAGAAAAAAAGTCTCACATTGAATCCCATTTCTTTTTGTAGTGTAGTCGAGTTGGGGCGCAGACAGACAACCTGGCGTACTATCTATTCTTAGTGGGTCATTAGAGACGACCAGAAAGGAGGAAACATGCATCATAATTCAATAATGCCGAGCCACATTAGGCATGGATGGTGTTTCATGAAATAAAGACTCTAAAAAACGATTGTTCGTACAAAGCGGCACAGCATCCATTTCCTGTTCTGCTCTTCTATGAACGACAAGGAGGAAAACTCACTCATTCTTATTCCATTGTGTTCTTTTTTCAACCCAGTTGTTGTTTTCTTCCCCACTCTACTGCCTCAGCACACGTCACATGGCCAAATGATAAACTCATACGCTGCCCTTTAAAAATGTCTGTGGCTTCCTAGAACTCCATTTGACCTTAAACTCATCTGTCAAGCATATATTTGTATTTACCGTAGGCTTATCTCCTGAAAGCAGCTATATGTTTTTGTTGGATTGTGTTGAAGTCCAGGTCGGCGCTGCATTGGAAACAACTTCAGGTTGTCGTAAAATGATTGTATCCGTTTATTCTGCCATTCACTTTTATTCCATACACATATTTCTAAAAACTAGGTTGCAGCAAGTGGCCAAACAGCCCTATTTACAACACACCAAACCACTAAGTTACACCATAACAACTACCTTGAAAACCCTGTTTCTTACTTAGTAGGAACTTAGTAACCACCAACAGTTTCCCCAAATCTCACAGAGACCACCGGTGAACGCATTGGAAGGACGGCCAACAATGAGCAAACAACACACAGCTTAGAAACTCATCCTTCCCATGAAAAGTTCCTATTTCAATTCCTATTTCCAAATCTTGACCTTTCCCTCCATGTCTTGCTTACAGCGGGATTCAAGACCGGATAAGGTTTGATTCTCTTCAGGGCTTGGACAAATAACATATTCTTGTTTTTCAAAAACGACTTTAAATTCTTCAAAAGTCAGATTCTAATTATTATTAATGTTACATGGGATTGGTTGGGAGAGAAAAAAAGAATTTAAATGGGCTATATTGACAATGTATAGAATTTGCTAAATGACAGAGCAACACTGAAGTAAACATTCAGCATTATCTGTAAGGTGACATCGACATTTCACAGCTTATACAACATCACTGCTCCTCTTTTAATCGTTGACCAACAGCGCTGTAGATAACGACGGCATGAAGCAGCGAACCACAGCCAACAGCTCGGTAGTTGAACAAACACAAACACACACACACACACACACACACATACACACAGCATTCTGACCCATTTTCAAACCGGGAGAGCTGGAGAAGTGGGAAGCAGATGAGCGACTCTTGGAGGTAAAGAGAATTAAAGAAATGATGAATCACAAGCTGACTTGGTCGCCAGCTGCAGGATCCAGCGTTGCCTCCGTGTTTTGGTCCGTGCACAACGCTGAATACGCTCCATTACTGCCACTCCGGCAACGGTAATCCAACTCTGACAGCGCATTCATAGCGTATGTTGCATTTTTAGAAGTGAACATTGATACCGAGGGCAAAATAACAGATTAACAACCATAATTTGTCTTGAGGTTTTAATGGCCAAAATTATATGCAATCCTCCCCCTTCTTCTATCAATCCAAGTGTCTCTGTGGTCGGTTTGAATTCACATTTATAGGCCGCCATGTGCTTTCAATTTCTCCCGCGGACTAATAAAGGCCATTTGAGCAAGGGGCATTTGGATCGGGTGATTTTGCTCTTTTAAAAACCTCAGCACTGCAGAGCGTGGATGTTTGACAGTCACAAACGCCACTCGGGCAGGTTCATGTTTCCTGCAAGCCGCCT
Source organism: Apeltes quadracus (assembly GCA_021346845.1). Taxonomy (NCBI): domain Eukaryota; kingdom Metazoa; phylum Chordata; class Actinopteri; order Perciformes; family Gasterosteidae; genus Apeltes; species Apeltes quadracus. Next base: position 12,770,204 of record CM037924.1, read on the forward strand.
GCCGCAGGATTGATTCTTTAAACTGACGCAAATGTGGCGCAAGGAGAAACTGCACAGCCGTAACCTGGATTCAATAACCCAGACTGCTGTATTAAACCGAGAGCACCAACATGCGCTACCGCTGTCAGAAAAGCCTCGCGTAAAACTACAGCGGCAGAGGAAGGTACAACAAACTCACTTCTGCTCTATCAGAATGTTCTGAACGTTTCTGTCAGGACCCTGACGTGTTTCCCTTTGTCACGGTTTGAGAGTCTGAACAGGAAGTAATCCCTCCACAAATGACGGATATCGCATAGATCACGTTCAAAACTCTGGCCTCAAAGTTCCACGGCGTAACATTTTAAGCATTTCTTGCCAGTTGTCTCCATTTTGGAAAACAAACAAAAAAAAATGCATTTTTTTCCCCTGGATTTGATCAATCTGTACGATTCAGGAGCCTCATCACACATTCTCAGAGGAAAACACTGCTAATCGAACTGAGACATGACTTCCACCTTGCTGGGAAATCAATCACAACCGACCGAAAGCTAGCAAAGCGCCTCCTGTACTCGCACACAAATTGCTGTGCAACTTCATTTCTACAGCAGCATCTGCAATACCTCCAAGGAGTCCTTGCAAAGTTTCTACTTTACGGTTTGCATGGAATATTTGTATGATACAAGCAAACCCTGTGATGATAGAAGTTAATAACTCCAATTTATCAATGGGAAAGTCTCCTCTGATCTCATCACCCACTCCTGCCAATTCACAGAAAGCAGGAGGCGCCTGTTCCACAAATATGGAATTAGAATAGTTCTGATGGGAGTACTGTTTTCAATTTAAATCTTTTAGAGCGTCACAGAAATCTTTTAGCAAAACTTCAAAAAGAGCAATGTTTGATATAAGTTAAAAAAAAAAAAAGATCACAAAAAGGCAACAAAATAACTGTAAAATCTGAAATGACTGAGGGTATTTATTCTTCACTTATCAACCTCAACGCCTTGACATTTTTTCTACAACCCTGCATCACAGTCATAATTAGAAGGATAATAACAAAGAAAGATTTCTGGTAAAGACTGTGAAACAGTGGACTGCTCCTTTTAAAAGGAACAACGACAGCGACATCGGCCCATTATTGCTCTCCTACATACGAAGCCTCCCAGTCGGTATGTCTGCATGTGGCATGACTCATCCCTTCATCCCTCAGTGGGATAGTCTGAGGAAAACTTCAAAAGGAGAGCTGCGGCACAAATATAGCCTCCAACCAGGCAGCCAGGGGTTAGTCTTTCTGGGCTCCAAGGGCTGCGCGGGGGGGTGGTTATCTCTTTATCCTCGCAAAACACAAAGCTATATATTACAGGTACGTTTGCACACATAAAGCTAAGATTCACATATTCACTTCTTCGCGGATTAACACAAAAAAAGCCTAAACCAGACATTCTCAACAAAAAACAGCCTGTGCAGGCCGATTTGAATGAACAGCAGGTTCCCACATGTGTGGCAGTAAATCACTTTGCTCTGCAGCTCTGCTGTCTGTATTTTAGTTTCAAAAGGATTTCTGTCACATCGCAATGATGCAGAAGGAAACATGGACGGTTACTGACTCCAACGTTATATACACAGTTATCCATCCTCAGACACTGGCGACAAGCAAAATCGTTGTCCTTATTCATATGTTGGATCGGTTTTTGACCGATGTGTCGGAAGGTTACTATCCAAAGGTCACGTCATGCTACTATGTCTGCAAGCAAGGGCCTGAATTATCTTGCATATTTATTTTCTGTCTTGTACTTTATCTAAACACAAAACTGCTGCACCTGCACTCCTTAAAAGGCAGCCGCCTGGTCCTGCTGCTCATTGCTGGTTTCATGAATCCATGACAGCAGATTTGTGGTGAGTATGTACACGAGGGAGGGGAATTTACTGTAAAGACCCACATTAAGGAATATTATTGAGACTCAGCCCAATTTGGGATCCTGGGTTTTGGTAAGTGGGAGGCGAGTAGACCGTATATGTGTGATACATAGTGTCTATCTCAGAGGACGAGTTTCAATGAGGTGCGATGCAAAGCTTTTCCAATGTTCCCTCTAGATTCTATAAATTACCCCCCCGTTTAAAAAGTCATCGTGATATTTAGGTGAAGAAATACAGAGTGTTTTTTCTTCCCGCTGCAGTTCCAGAAGAACAAGTGGATTTGATTTCATCCTGCTGGAGTTTCATATTTCATATTATTTGACCTTTTCCCTTAAAACAACACAAACTCAACAGTAATTCAGCGATTGTATAACCAGCTCCTCCCCGCTCCTGTCCTCCACTAAAAGGGGAACGGGGTAATTGCAGCAAGCACCTTTAGAGTTATATTAGACCCATAATGCACCTGGCAAAGCTCCCAGAATCCATTACTCTGGACCAGAACCCAAACCAGAGGAAACCTACGCCTCAGTTCAAAAGCCAGCAGACACGATTTAGCGGTGTGGCTTTTCGTGCAGAATGGCCGATTCCAACTTCCAAGACTTTGTCTGCATTATATATACACGAGTTCCCACACATTCATATATCTCTTTTGATGATTCTGTCTTTGTATGAGGCATTATCTATGACCAGGGCTCCTTGCATCAAGTCGTGTACCAAGCTGTAAGGACAATGACGCTTTGTAATTTGAGATTTGAGTTCCTTTGACGTTTTGGTCCGCACTAAGCCCACAACAGAACCACAGAAGCATGCTTGACTGTCCTCTTTTAAAGTTGGTTAGGAAACAACTCAATGGTCCAATCAAGTCGAGCCGTCTGATGAAAAGCAGGGCAAATCTGTCCAACAACACAATACAGGTGTAGTCACGGACATCTCTTTATTGAGTTTCTGCCGATAACTGTAACCTGATCATGTGTCTCGAATGGCTATCGGATAACTAAAGGAATCACTAATCCTGCGCCTTCAAAATAATTCACAATGTAACAGAAGCAGTAAAAATCCATCAGCGACAGCATGTGTGTGTCAGCCGTGTTTCTGAAAAGTTGACACTTAAAAGAGTCCACCTGACAGAGTGATTCAGACTGTCCAATTAGGGCAATTAGGTCTAAGTGTGAGTCAAAGGGGAAACAACTTAAAGGCGGAACACCGTTTGTCATAACACCAATGTGGATGAAGGGACAACATGAGGACAAAACTATGGGTGGACATTTGTCGGAAAGTGGATCCGTCCCCAGACCTCGTACCTCGGGACAACATGAGTGACTTGGATCGAGACCACAGGAAAAAGCTTAAAAATTAGCAGTTGCAAAATTCTTAATATCCATGCAGCTGTTTTGATAGAAACAAACAGAGTCAGTGGGAAAAACTGTTGCCCCATCACCTTCCCAAACGCACCTACATAGTTATTACCACAGAGCAGACACAAGCCGGGACACCTCCGGTCCACAGCGTTACTCATCACAACTGAAAAACGCACAGCTTGTACCACAGCACATGTTCCTACCTGCTCGAATTCTCGGAGGCTGTGCATCTGTACCGGGGGGCCTTTATCCGTCTCGTCACACGAAAAATCTGCACGGATAGAAAGAGAAGGACGTGAATAGATTTAAACGAAAACTGATTCAAAACATGAAACTTTGGGCTTCCAATGGCCTGGATGTATGAAAACCCAGTGGGATGTTATTTTTTTATTTGGTTCTTTCTTGTGGTACAGTATTTTCAGATGTACGACATTCCAACGGGTAACAGCACAAGCGTTATTTCACGTACTGCTTCTCTTCTACCCAAGTCATTGTCATCCTCAACTTCCTCAGTAATTTTTTCATCCCCTTCCATCTTTCAGTTGTGTGTTTTATCACCACCTATGTGTGACATATTTGTCTTCATACCTCCTAGCTCATGGAGATTGCTGACCGTACCGCATGGTCTTCATCAGCTAGTCTTGGAACTAAATCTATACCTTTGGAACGGGTTGCTGGTCAATCTAAACTTCCTTTGCCAATGAGGACCGCGTGATACGGTGCTCATTGGCAAAGAGCTGTGGCGCAACGCTAAAATGTGAATCTTGAGTAAAGGTGGTTTTTCTGCCCTTTTTCTTCGACAGTAGATGAGCAATATTTTCAAAAAGCACACGTGTTCGGTGTTTGTCATGCCGACATGTGTTTAATGCAAGTAAAGGCCTTTCATCTTAAACTGCACCATCAATCCTGAAGTATTTCTTTTAAACTATTTTTAATGAATTACCATCATTTATAATGGCTCCACTGCTGTATGGAATCATCAGTCAAACAGAACAGGGCTGAAATGTAAACACCTCTGGGCACACTGAGCAGCATCCTTAAGACGCCCTGATCGACCCTCGCCTCATTATAACCCTATTTAACTGGATATATGGGCCGTGTCCCCACACACAACCAACCTAGTATAATACCGTCCAGCTGAAACACTTCCAGAGGTCTTAAGACGTCTCTAAGCCAAACTTATCATGTCTAAAAGACCAGCCGTGTTCCCAGAAAGCGCCACACAGGAGGGATTTGTACAATAGTTTGGGGGCCAATTGGTTGGCGGTAGAATAGAGGTGGGGGTGGTGCAGTGCCAGATCCCCGAGGGCTGTAATCAAGACGGCTTTGGCAGGGCACAGATTTCTGACGGTTCCTTAAAATTGTGGCACATTAAATGTTATTAAAAGCTGCTCTGTAACATCAAGGTCTAAAGTATTCTGGATCGAGGCCTGGAGCAGCCCGGGGTACCGAATATTAAACACTGATGACGCACTGGTGAAACCATGCAAACACGCACACTCATACAGATGTTCTGTTACTGTACTTGTGAGGACCTTTAAACAAAATATGTTCCCAACTCCACACCTGCTCGTCTCACCTCAAATCAGGAGTTTAGGTTTCAGCAGACATGCTCGTTGTTTTGTTAAAAGGAAATTCTTTTCAACTGAAACCATTTGTTATCGTTGCAATGTGGGTGGTGTATGAAAATGAACAATGTGCCACTTAGCCCCGTGTTAGCTGCGCCTGGGGACCCCCTCCTCTACCCCCACCCACAATGAAGCGCTTTTGGTTTCAGGCGGACTTTCGCCCTTTTCGGCCAGTAAAACGGACGGATCATTGTTCACACAATGGAGTTGTCATGTGATTAACGTAGCTTAGCTTAAAAACTGGAGGCAGGGAGAAACGGCTAGCCTGGCTCCATGTCCAGGTTGAGAAAAAGGCCCCCAGGCAAAACCTCCTTCAATGAATCTCGCTTGTTTAACCAGTAATCGAAGATGCCTCCACCTTCTCGCCGCAGTAACAAAGCAAACAAGCATTTGTCCGAAAATTCGAAATAACTGTGCAACGACTTTATCATCCATCTGTTCGTTCTGTCGGTTCTTTAACCTTTTTTTCAACTTTTTCAACGGAATAATATAAGAGCCACGTTTAAAGGGGCAACAAATGGGATTAATAAGAGTTTGAGAGAACTGAAGAGTATCAGAGTATTGATATGCGCTTACCCATCATTGGTCCGATGCGCTTCGGTCCGGCCCGTTTCTCTGCACCACAGTGCCTGAAACAAGAGACAACTATCAGCACCATGACGTGTGTTTTCACCAGCAGCCACACACACACACACACACACACACACACCAATGTCCTCATCCCTGCACTGACACCTTTGTTCATGTCAAGAGAACACCCTACCTGCTGGTATATACTGTCTTCCTTCATACGCCACTAAGAAACGGGTTTAACTCTCAAAAAGCACGGAGATTGGAAAATAGTCCAGGATGAGCAAAGCCTCCCGCTGACATGTCAAGAGACAGCAGGCACACTCACACACTGGTGATGGAAACTGAGTCAGCGCATGCTTGCAGTCACACAGCCATCACTCAGCAGCTGAGGAACAGTAAACAGAGACGCAGAGAGGAGGAATCCAAGAAATCCTCCCACCAACTGGTCACCACTCTGTTAACAAATCAAATCCCACGGGCCTCCTGAGAGTGTGCATTGCTCCTGAACTCACGTTAATAGTTACTCCAGCAGATGTAATGACTTCATTGGCTGCTAAATTGAGAGTTTGCGTGTTTCCGTTACCTAAAAGAGTCAAGTGAATGATGCCGTTCTTAACGTTGAAGCGTTGAAGGAGGGTTTCTTCAGGATCAGAGGAACGTGGGCTGGATTTTCTCCCCATTAGAAGGTCTCTCATGAATAATCAATGAACAAGGTGAAGTCAAAGTAGCTGTAAAAAGCTTCTCTTATCAACCGAATTGAGGAGCAGACAACTGAGGAGCTTCATTCCAGGGTGAGAATGTAATTAGCTCCCTGTTGTTTTTTGATTAAGAGTAATCAAAGGCTTTGAGCGCATTGAGTGGATTCACTCATTTAACAATGTCTTGCCCACCTAATTCTTTGTGTGTGTGTGTGGGGGAGGGGGGGGGGGGGCACTAGGCCACCCTGCTATCTGCAACACTTGGTGACAGCTGGAAGAACTGTGAGTACATTTGTGACAAAGACAACTGAGTAGACAACAGTGATTGTTGTCCCTCTTAAACCGTGTTGATAACGACCGGTGGGCTCCATCTGAGATTACTCGTCATCTGACCTCCGCAGATCAGCTGCCTGTAAACTTTTAGAAAACGGATTCAACACTTGAAATGGAAGCGTAGCTTCCTCAAATTTCCCTGACCTGCAGTGTCCCTTCCAGGTTGCAGGGAGACAAAACTGTGACACAGCACAAGACACACTGCGAGACACCTGTGTGAGTTAATTCATTCATTCATTCATTTTTGTGATATTTGGTTTGTCAATATTTTCCATGTCCTAGTTTTTTAATTCTGTACAATGAATTCCAAAAATGTCTTAACTGAATTAAAAATGTGTCCATCCGATGGAAATGTTTAGGAGTTTTGTGTTTAAATGATTTTGCATAGAGAGACAGCGTGTAATAAGATGCAGTCTAAATTTCCTTTAGGGAGAAAATTGAGTTATTGATTTAAACACATCTACTTTGTATCATATCATCCGGATATAAATGTTTTGACAACATGGATAACACAACTAACGGTTTCTGAAATCACAGGAGCGGACCAATATAATTCTGGCGTTTTGGCTTTAAAGCAACTGGAATTGGTTCAGCCAATGACTGCCCCTCATCCAGGAACACCACCATTTGGAGTCCAGAGCTCATTATGTAACACTGGCACAAAGGTCCCCCTTTCCTTGTGAGGTAAAGAAGACCCCCCCCCCCCTCCATCTGTGTTAAACTCAGATGAGGCATGAACGCACTCCCACACAGAAGATAACACACCGTGAAATCTCCCCGACAAAAACAAGCCCTCTGACTCATCACAACAGCTGTTATCATCCAAAAAGCCTTACCTTCCTCTACCGAGATATCCACTCATGTGTCAGCTGAATGGAAAAACATCTATAAATGAAGGAAACCCTTTCCAGCGGCTCTCCCTGTGTCGCCCCGACGGCCAGGTGAGTCGGTCCGACCTGAACTCATCGCTTTATCTGCAGGGCCAAAACGCCGCGCAGAGACGAACCGCCGTGAGCCGCCACCGCCGCCGCCACCGCCGCCGCCAGAGGGATCTTCCCCGGGGCCGGTACTCCTTCGACTCCTCAGGCCCAGAGCAGAGTGACCACAGCCAGGCTCGTTTGACCGCGCCGCTCGCAGAGGAACGAGCCAAGCAGCCAGTCGGTCATTTGACGTGGCAAGAGAGCAGCAGCAGCAGGAGAGAGGAGGTAAACACCAGTGGGGAGCAAAGGTACACACACACACACACACACTGCCTGCTTCAGCATGAAAGCCTGTTCTGTTTCAGCACGCTCCGAAACAGACGCTTCACTGGGTGTGTGGGTGCGAGTGTGCGTGAGCCTCTGTGCAAACCACACCAACGTCTTAGCTGGTAAAACAGTCACTGAGCTGTGAATTGACTACTTGCCTCTGGTACTTTTTGAAGGTCGGGTGGAGCACGAGGAGGGCACCCGCACATATGCGTGTTTTAATCCATAACCCCCCCCCCTCCCAGGTGTGTGTGACATGTCAGAGCATGTTTTCACAACAGGTAAAACAAGGTATGAATTCAAACACCAACAGTCTTTTACGTTCCTGCCTGCAGGTCACACACACACACAGACGGGAGCTCTCTCTTATAAACCCACAATGACTGAGTCTATTATTGCTCTCTTTTAGAAATTCAGTTGAGAAGACAAACAGTGCAGCTGTATTGACTTGATTCAAGCCGACAGGCTGGTGGTGGGAGCTGACCATCAAAGACACACGCCGGCGGTCCCACAGACTGGATCAACGGCCATGGAAATTCCTCTTCGCTGCTTCTCCAAACAGGAGGGTGGGGCCTGCTGGAGTGTGTATACACACACTGTTGTGCTAAAAAAAAAAAAAAAACGTTTTTTAGTGTGAACTTAAATGAACACCTCTGCTGTTTGGACGTTTAGTCAATTCATGTACAATTATCATCGTAAAAAATCCAACGGGGCAGTGAAGTACTTCGATAGGCCATCGATATATAGTCCATCCTGCTGCCATTCGTGGTTCCCTTTTAAACCTTACTGCTGCTTTTTGCCGTTACTGAGAATTTGGTTTCCAAATCCGTTTCAAATATTTAAAAAAAGCTGCTCGGGCTAAACAATCCCGTGTCGTCTCTGCAAGGTTTTCATTGAGAAATATCTACAGGAAGTGTTGACGTCTTTTAGCAGAGGCTTAACACACAAAGCATGACTAGATTAATATTGCATGACATTATCTATCATGAGGTGTCTTTTCAAACGAAGGCAATAATAGAGATGCACGGCTTCCCGATTCACAATGTGACTGTAATGGGCTTTCAGGACTTTAAAGGAAGTACAGTGTCAGATAACAGCTGCCCGATGGGATCAATACGTTGTGAAACATGCAGTCTGGCCCTTCAAATAACTCCAACGGGATGTTCCTGACCACCAATAGCATGGATGCAAAACTCATTCCAGACTCAGGCCCTTGTGTGACCGGTAGACTGCATAAACTACATGTGCACGATTGGCTTGTAATAAAAGGAGGAATTTTCTCTGCCTGCATTTCTCACTCTTTTTCTGGACGAGTAGAAGCCTCACATACCTGCCTCACATTCCACAGCGTGCAGCCGGTGCAGCCCTGCAGGTCTGAGCAGGGGACGACACGGAGCTTCTGCTCAGCCAAACACGCTGTGCAATGCTTCCCTGACAAAGCAGGAGGGAGAAAGACAGCTACTCACAGACTAGTGTGACCTGTGACAAGTGTCTCTTTTGAAAGCGCTCACTACGTGTAAGAGAATTCACTTATAAGTGTCGCGCTTGGGTAAAAAAAGAAAAAGGAACAAGAAGAAATGTACTTATTGGCTCCTTGAAGGTCACTGGTCTTTCAGAGATTTTTACAACGTTGAGAAAACTGGATGAAGATGTTTTTATTCGGGAGAAACCATCTGACTACCAGTTCAGCAAGAAAATATGACAGCGACTTTGTTCTGAACCTACAATCAGTCAAGTTGAAATAATTAATTGCAAAGTTATTCAAGAGTGAGCTGGTTATTGTGGTTTGAGGAGAGTCACTCTCAGGAGGGGAGTTACGGCAAGAGAAGAAGAAAACACACCAGAGACAAGGGGGGAGTGTAATTATCCTGATCACACCTTTCCTCCACTCTTCATGTCAACATACCAAGTTCCTCCCTCCTATTTTCCTTCTCAGTTTATGCAGCTGTCAGCAGAACAGCTGGGAAAAGCGTCTTCCCACACGCAAGATCCACTACAACCCTCTCTGTTTCACACTACCTGCTTTTAAAGCTGCACCTAAAATATACTTGTGAATAAGTCACACTCCGGCCTACAAAATCATATTTAGTGATGAATATGATCCATTCAAATCAACAAACTGTGACTGTGTCTGGACTAAAAGCTGAGAAACTCTTTGCGTACATGTACAACGTCTGACGTTTAAAGGGCCCATATTATGGAAAAATCACCTTCTCTGGGATTTGGGGTTAGGGGTTAGGGTTAGGTCTCTCTGGTGCTTCCACACGCATACAAACTTGGAAGAAAATCCATCCATGCTGATTTGAGTGAGATACGGGTTTCTAAATTGATCCCGTCTTCAGCCTCTGAACGAGCTGTTCAAAATCCTCAAGGTTTGTTACGTCACAAACCTAGATATTTGAATAATCCCACCCCCTCCAGTCCCGTTTTCCAATCACAGCCCGCCGGCGCGAGTTTATGCGGAAGTCCGCCGACCGCTACCGCCGATTCTGCAAGCTGTGGGCGTGGCCAAATGAGCTGCAGATCATGAATATGTAATGAGCAGCAGAAAACAGCGCACTCTGACAGGGGCCAAAACAGAGGGGAGTAGAGGGAGGCAACAATCGTTTCCTTCATTTCCAGCAAACTTCAGAAACATGTTTTCTGGAACACAAAGACCAATTTTAACTTGTTGAAAAATAATAAAAATATGGGCCTTTTATTGCAGCTACATTGTGTGGTTCAGAACGAGACCGGACGATACCACACACTGTTGTAGCGCTACTCCGACCAACATGTGATGATTGCAATGTAAAAGAAAAATCTACATTTCAAATACATTCAACACATGATGGTGCTTGCATACTTTGGTTCAGGTGAGAGCAAATGGACATTATTGTACTGCAGATTTTTTCAGATTCATAAGCATCAGACAAACCGCCCCGAAATCCAAGGCTCATATTACTAAGCACCACTCTAATGAAATAATCAATAGGGCGGAGTGATGTTTCGCCTCACAGCTCCTACCAGAGAACCTGTATTCACTACAGTAAAGCAGAAATAACACTATTAGAGTTTAGAAAAATGAAGTCATGCATTTAACACTGCTGTCAACCAAAGAAAACACAATTTGGGTGATACTTCTTTTCTCTGCAAAAACTGAAATTCTAATATCTAATGGCATAAGAATACAGGCAAACCATAACCAAATATATTACGTATCAATATTGAAAAGGCAAGGCATACTTCAATAATAAATTGCAAAGTGAGCGTCTCGCTGATTTTCAGATCAGTTGAGAAGACAAGGATGAATAGATAATAAGAGAACCATTTTAATTGGTCCAACATCAGAGTCCAGTGTGAACTGGTCTCTGACCAGAAACTGGCCCGCATGCACACAAGAACAATGACGAAGACATCCCAAGCTGTCCTCCAAAGTCAGATCCCACCTGATTTGTGATGTTCACAAAACAAAACTAAGTCCTAACAGCTTCTCCTCTGCTTATGCAGCACAGCTCCAACAGGTACAAATGCTGGACAGCATATTTGAACAGCTTAGTTGAAGACCAAAACCTTTAAAGGGACATTGGTTCAATTGCGTCGTCATCCGTCTCCTATTCTGTCTGCATCTGATGATCTGTGATGATCAGCTGTATTCCAACACGTTAAGTCATCGATGATGCAAATGAGCATCAGTGTTATTTTTCCGGTGGGCCTACTTACTGCCAACATATCCCTGAGCAAATCTATGAATGACTTTTGCTTTGCTTAGCTGCTGATCTCCATTCATTCACTATACTTCTGAAATACCGAAAAAATCCACTTGAAGAGACTTGAAACTTGCACTGATAATCAACCCCAACAAAAACAAATGGACAACAGACGACACTAATCACAAACGCACCCACACACTGGGCCTGCTGGGTCAGTTCACAAATCAATAGCTCAATACTGAACAGGAAACTGTTATTGGCTCGGACCAGGCAGACGCCTCCATCAGGCAGCTGTCACCAGCACTCTGGATCGCCTTTAAAAATCAAACAGCACAACACAGTGAGCCTGCAACCATCAACTGTGCAAGTCAATCAACTCAGCAACACATTGCTCACGCAAACACATGACCAGCGTTGCTGTTATCGTTGACACCAATATGTAACACACTTCTATGACGCCTTTGCAGCACTCCGTGCATTACCTCTCAGTCCCTGACTAGTGCTGTGTGTGTGTGCGTGGCGGTGACAGCAGCAGCAGCAGCAGCGGTCCCCTCTCCATCGTCACGTCAAAGAAAGACTGCGCGCACATCACCCATTCAGCGGTGTCCTTCGGTCAACCATCCGTCCTCCGCCAGCATCCCTCTGAAAACACACATCACGGACCGGATCCATCCGCCAGCATCCCCGCCGATTATCACCTCGATCTGGAGTCAGGGAGATGCTGCGCTCAGACGCCACCGCCGGTGCTCTCGTTTCAGCTCATTCGTCCGCAGCCCATCGCGCGTCAGATGATCAGCAGCGGCGCCGCGCACCCAAACACCCGAAGACGAAGCGTCGTGACGCGGTCGGAAAGGGCCCGCGTGCACTCGTTTTTCAGGCGCCGCACACTTATGCGTGGAAGAACACTTGTTCAGGACGAACATGCCACTCAGGACACCGGGGGACATGTCCTCTGCGGGACCGCGATAAGCCGAGGCGCTGGGTATTTATCTGGGGGGAAAAAGCTAAACTAAACACGCGTGGAAACATTTCCTGAATCCTGACCCGAAATCCTGAATATTGCCGCAGGGAAAGTTTTCTGAAGGAAAAACAAAAACGTCTTGCTTACAAAATGTGATTTAGAAAGCTGAAGTTCTTACAGAGGTTTTTGTAGGCTCCTTGGCCTTCCACCACGTTTTAAGGAAAACCAGAGCCGCTGTCTTGTGCCTGTTCCTCCCCAGCGACATAATGATAAGCTCACAATGGTCCAGCTGTGTGTTGCTCTTGTTTTTGTCACACACCAACCCACTGCATGTCTGCTCTTTTCCTCCTCTTCTTTCTTTTAGATGATGTTTTGTTCCGTTTGATCTCTAGTTCTCCCACCAGCAGATCTACTTCCTCCAACTCGTGCAGCCTGTGCCAATAATTACTTTCATGTCACCTGGTGGCCAAATGCGGAACTACATTCATTTTAGTTTTTCTCCCGTCAAGTGTATCCTGCAATGTACGGTTTGTGTGTGTACGTGTTTTTTTTATGCGATTTCAGAGCCAGTCAAAGGAGCAGCCTTCTGTCCCCTTTGCATGAATCAAATGCCACGTGTTCTGACCGTCGGTGTGTGGACGTATTGATGAGTGACATTCTGTTCATAAATACATGTGCGGCTAACGCAGAAATGGTAGAAACAGTGAGCCACCCTCTGTTCAGGTTCCCGCTGTGTTTGTTTGAATTTGTCATAATTGTTCGTGACGTGCAGGCCCGAGTCAGAACATGTCAGCTGACTGTTAATATTGGCCCCCTTCCTGCAGCCAGGGCTGATGTGGAGATCAAAACGCTCATCGCTGGAGCATACAACAGCGTCTCCGACCGACAGGCTGCGAGGTCCGTCACGACCTCAACCCTCACCAACAAGGGTTACATATACAACCATACTTCATTCTGTTGGAGTTACTCACCGATGAGTGATCACATTGAATGACGGCCATGGCGATGGAGGTTCGGCGCTGACGAGTCGGAAAGTGCACAAGTTATCTTTAAAAAAGAAAAAGGGCCCTCAAAACAAACATGCGACTCAAAGTATTTCCAAAGAAACCCCCTTGAACTTCAACTCCAGCAAACCAAATCAACTCAACTACGTTCAATTCACAGATGGAAACTATTACTCTCGTCCACTGTGGAAAGATTTTTGAAAGAAAAAGCACCTGCGTGGCCTCTTTTGGTGTATTTCTCCGGCGGGCAAACGGGAGTTGCCGGAATAAAGTGGCACTGTTATGACACTGACGATCCCACAGAGGACAGGAAGAAGGTGGCTGGTGAACAGAGTGAGGGATTAAGGAACAGGTGTGGTTCAATCAGGGAATGGCCGGTGTGGAGGATCTCAGGATCATCCGTGCAGGTTACAAGACAATGTGAGAATAAGCGGTAATTCTTAACAAAAGTTGGCTCTAGAACTTTAGAAGTAGGAAGCGGAAAAGCGGCAGCGAGTGAACATCGCAAGCAGTTTATTGGGTATCAAATTGAACCTTAAAAGGGGACACGTCATGCTTTCAGGTTCATACTTGTTTTGTGTAGCAATACGTGCACATGCTTTAGTCTTCATAAAACACTGTTTTTCTCTTATTATTTACTCGGAAGCATTCGATCTAGCACACATCTCTCTAAGCACTGCTAACTCCATCAGGCCATGATGAGAGAAACTGGTTTGTGCAGGTAAATATGAACTTAACTCAGATGCCATGCGCTGAGACACATTTCCAAAATAAATCGAAGGACTATGTAGTTGGTAACAGTTGGGTGTTGAAGAATCACCCTGTTTTTCTCTCATCTCCACCTCATTTTCTCCCACTGCCTCCCTTCCTGCTGTCTCTGCATGGCAGTCTGCCTGTAGAAAAAGATCCTCGACTGCACAATGGTCCAACAACGAGCATGATGAGCAAAGGGGGGGAAATAAAGATGAGGAAGCGGCGTTCCTCAGGGCAAGTGAGGCGTCAGCCATCTGTCATGAGGCCTAATCACAGTGATGAACAGTCCAAAGAAAAACACAATTCCTTAGATATGACTTATTTCACTGGTCCGGCTGAAAACACTCAGACGGCGTTAAATGATAAGCCGCTGAACGTTACGCGTTATTGTGGCATCGTTTCAACTCCGTTCTGACCCTCCACTCCGCCAAGTTGGTCTCCGCCATGGAAACTTGTAGTTACAGCCGAACAGACTCATTCTGGAAACTGCAGTCAGAGCTTTTTTACGGCCGCTTGGCTCAACCCGGGGGCTCGGTTTGGTTCCTCATGCCGTATGTGTACTGGAGGCCTCTGTGCTTCGCTGTGCTGCGAGTCCGGATCACGCGAAGGATCAGCCATAGAGGTCCGGACGCTCGGTTGAGGAACCACGGAGTGTACCCGAGGAAACATAGCCAAAACATAGCCACACACATGATGGCTATGTTTCTATGGCCTGATTCAAATGTTGTATATAAAGAGACCCAGTTTCCGTTTGTATTCTATGGAAGAAAAGAGTGGATTTACGACTTAGTCAATAACAAATTAGTTCAAACTAGCAGAATTACATCACTTTGCTATACTAGCGTGGGTCTGTGTCTGCTGCTGTAAAGCTGAAAGACAAAGCTCCCCTGTTCAGCAGGACAACATCATCTGTTTGTGCCATTCGAAGTGTTGAAAAGTAAATCCGTTACATAATTTGACAATGCTGATATGCAAACTGGAAACAAACAGCGGTCTGCTTTCTACCCACGCTAGAGGTCTTTGTCACTTGAACATCGACGGATGGGTTTTTGGGGAGCATAATATAACAACGCATGTTGTTGATAAGGACAGTCTCAAGTTAAAAAAAAATGTACATACATATTTGATATTCAGAGTTTAACATTTCAGAAAAAAATCCCAGTAATGGAGTAAAGAGGTAATTGTGGGAATTTAGTAAGATTATTAAAGATTGAATTTGAAAGACTCTTACTGTAATTTTGTATGCTAGTTTATATTTCGGAGAAGAAAGAGTCCTAAAGCAGCCTTCAGACCTTCATGTTGGGAAAGGAAACTTAAAGGGTTTTGTTGTATTAAAAGAAACTTGAAATGCTGGTTGGTTTCCCTCCTTAGGAGTCCGGAGAGGTTGTGATGGTAATAAGCGATAACTGGAACTAGAAAAACAAAGCAACAAGGCATCTGCCTCACAAACTTATTTCTCGGTGGTGACCCGTGTTCGCTAATCAGGTATTAGAGTCACCGCCATTGTTAAATGAGGACAATACAAACATTTCCTCTCGGCATGGAGCCCATCAGGTGCCTGCCACTTACCCTAAATGGATAATTGAGAAAAAAAATAAACTGTGAGGTCCACTTGCTGCAGGCCAACTCGATCTGCAAGTTAATGTGTGAGTGTAGTGTGAGTGTGTGTGGGGGGGGAGGTGTGTGCGAGAGAGAGAAAGAGTCAAGAGAGGCGAGCGCAAGCACAGCCACCAGTGGAGGAAAATTGAAGGCAGATTTTCCAGCGGCAGGCGTTGGCTCCAAATTGCTCGTTTTGGACGAGGAATTTGCCCTGGCACGAGATGTGACAATGATATTCATTTCAGAGCTCACCCCCATTTATACAGAGCCGAACACATACACATACACATACACGCATAAACACAGGCCCAGCTGAACCAAAACTATTACAGAAAACTCAAACTGCCTTCAAAGGAGAAAAAGAAACATTCCTCATAGCCTCAAGTTTAGGCACTGATCAAAAGGCATATAAACTGTATCCCTCTCTTATGCTCGCTCTCTTACACACACACACACACACACACACACACAGGCGTATCTTTGGACGTCCACATAGCCAGACCTGTAACATGTGCCCACATTGGGCTGATTTGATCCAAGCCCAGTGTCGTGTTTCTCCGAATAATCGTCTCCAACTGGCCGGCCTGGAGCCCATTAGAGGAAACTCCGCTCCAGATGGAGTTTGTAGTTTTCTTCCTCTCGGCCTCAGTCAGCAGCTCAGAGGAACATGGGAGGAAAATGAAGAGATTAAGACACACATGCATCATTTCGTCACAGCACAGGAACAGTTCCTTGCATTGGATCTAAATTAGTAGGCAATATAGTATTGAATTGTTTTTTATCGCTATTCTCTTATTTCTTTTGGCAACTATTTTATTCATTATTAGAGTTGCACATCAGAACGTCTTTTATTTGGTCATTTAAATGTGTCAACAGAAAATGATAGATTTTAGACTTTAGATTGCCTTTTTCCCACAGAAGTAAAACAGATATTGATTTTCCTCAAAGTCAGGCAGGTCAAAGTCACACTTTAAAGTTAAAGTGTGATTTTTCTGTGCGAAGCTCCGCCAACCTGTTGTGTGTTCTAACTTTCACATACTACATTTTATCCGCTTTTTCCCAACATCTTCAAAAACAGTTTTTGATCTACCTTCCTTCTATTTCCATTTCCCTCTTTCAAGATGCATAGACCATTCTTCTGGTTGATTTCTAATATTAGAGACTTATTTCAATGTTCTGCTTACTTTAGGTTTAGTTTCAGTTCATAGACAGACAGACACCACTTGACGAGATTAGTTTGTTAGCTGCGCAGCATTTGATCAATTTAACGGCTCTTTCCTTCCTGGCGGTCAGGAGCTTCTCCTCATCTTCACCTATGCGGACCATCAATGTCCAGCAGAGGGAGTAAGAAAGCAGATAATCCGAGCAAGACTCCCCGTAAAGGTTACCAACGGACAGACACTGCCATCACATTTCCCTTTCAAGGTGATCACAAGTCACGGTTGTCTCTGAGCAACAAAAATCAGATGTTGATCAGTTTTCCTTCGGATACTTTTAGCCCGGCAGTTGGAGTTGGAGCCGATGGAGATGGATCTGCAGCTCTGATCAGCACACCATGACTTCAGGCTGAATAAGGCCCGGAGGTTCGGACGGTACGTTGCACGCAAAACACCAGCTCAACAGGCCCGGCGAATAATCTCATAACGGTGCCCCTCTTTTGAAGATACAGTTTTAAACAACACAACACAGGCAGACTGGAAGGGCCGTTGAAGGAATAATGTTCAGTAAATGTCTGTGCTGCTGAGACTTCTCACATGTGACATGTTCACGTGTTCTGCTGCGAGAGGCCGGACATCCAGTGAATCTAGTCTATGCGCCACGGGGAAAATATGAACTCTGGAGATGATTATATATATTACGGTTTCTAGAAACTCACGTCATGTTACTCACCATAATTGTTGTTGTTTTTTGGTTGTTGCCCTGGCGGTCCTCAGCAGGACGGAGAGAATTAAAGTGCTAATTCACCCGGGGACAGAACGCTCGCCACAGCCATTTAAGTCAAGCCAGAGCTTTTATCACACCATAATTAAGTTACTAGAAGCTATCTTTGTCACTGTGTCACGTGTAGCGAAGGTTAGGTTTTCACGGATTCTGAAAAGTTCTGTCATGTGGAGTGTGAGGCAGAAACAGGATCTCTGTTCTGCCCATGAAGGGATCTATATAATCTGGGTAAACACTCGGCTCGATCCGATTCTGTTCGCCGGTTGACACGTCTGACTTCCTTCCACTGATTTCACCAAGCAGTCTCAGTGCGTCTCAACAAGGATGCTGGTCAACTTACCATGAACATTCAGTGCCAAAAAGATTTCACTGTGAAAAACAAAAATATTTTTGACCAGCAAGTCACACAAAATCCTCCCCCTCACGGAAAAGCCCATCTACCGACCTCAAGAGGTCAGATCGCTTAAAACTATTTTGTACTATATTGTCAAACTGCATTTTAAATCAAGCTTCTCTCGCTCTCAACCTCCTCACTGTTGCAAAAAAGCCAACCGTCGTTGATTCGGCGCCACGAATCGTACAAATGGGTAATTGATGTTGCTCTCGGCTCTTCCCACGAATACTGTCAGAAATAGCTGAGTGAAGAATGGAAATAAGACCTCGAGAGGCAGAAAGCTCAAAACTCCTCTCTGCTCCACACTGCTGGACGATGACGGAGTGTGTGTCACCGTCTGTTGTGGAAAGTGACTAAAATGGTTGCACAGGAACACACAAAGTGGCAATAGGACGAGCTCTCTTTGTGGGAAGCACACATGTGGCCTTTACTTTCTGCTTCTCCGCGTTAAAATACGCACCCTTTTCCTTCATTGGCACTGAGCACTTCTAAGTATCTGCAGAATAAGGCCAGAGTTCTCCTCTAAAATGCTCTTCAGTTTTTAAGACAATTTAATGACCTCTGAGCCCATTAAACCGTTGTGAAATGTATCCTTTTAAAAGTAGCATGTTAATCAGAAAAAAAGGTAAGCATGTTTTTAATGGGGGGAAAAAGCAGCCAGATTTTCTCACTTCCTGAGAAAAAGAACTAAGCGCTCGTTGGCAATGAGAGTGCAGTGCACATGGTCATCAGTGTAACCTTGAGACGGCAGTTTCAAGCTAATTATGTTTCCTTTACAGTCCAACACACGGTGTACTCGAGCCCGCATCTGTGTTTAGGAAAAGTGCATAATAATAGTGACTTAATCACACAAACAGTGCAACCTCTCAGTCAACTTGACTCTGCGTGGAAACTCATCCCGGGAAATTCTTTTGGTTGTTCACCCAAACCACACACTGCTAACAGCTGTGCCGTTTTTCACTCAAGCTGCTCGTAGATTTTCTCTCTTTCTTTTTTTTTCTCTTTTTCTCGTGCTCGAGCTCTTTTGCAAAAGCGGTCAGTAATGCAGTACTTTCCTGATCGTGTGGCACGGACGAAGATCCCCGCATGCAGAGGAGGAGAAGGCCAACGTTGGGCAGAAAAGAAACAAAGAGAATAAAAGAGAGGGGTGGGGGAGAAAAGAAAAAGGTGGATGTTTTAAAGGGAGAAGGGTCAGGAAAGGCTCTCGTTGCAACTGCTCTCTCTCTCACACACACACACACACACACACACACACACACTCAGCATGCAGACTCCCCGCCCCTCCCTCTCTCTGACTGTCTCCGCTGTAATGAGCTCCAGATGTGTAGCTGAGCATGGGGTGGGTGGGTGAAAGAGGAGGAGGGGGAGGAGGAGGGGGAGGAGTAGAAAGAGCGCTGGTGGTGGTAGTGGTGAAGGGGGCGGGTAGGGGGGGGTCTCCTTTGCATGTCATGTGCTCAGGCGAGGAGAGACGCTGTCCGAGGGGACGCTGTCAGGCCTGATAGAGTGGCTGGCCAGGGCCTGGGGGTGAGTGTGCAGGCGGAGGGCGGAGGGGTCAAAATGATCCCCACATCTGGAATCACTTGAGGTCAGTGCGGGCCCTGGCCGTGAAAGGTGAGACCGGGCGCCTGGCAGGGGAGAGAGGGGGGGGCCGGGGTCTGAGGCTGGACATAGTCAGGGATCAGCGATCAGGAAAACAACCAACAGCAGGAAAGAAAACATTATAACCTCTTGTTTTTAACGTATCTATCTATGAATGATGGAGCGCCTCTTCATCATGACTCAAGTCCTTAAATCCTTGACTTCATTAAACCTTTCGGAAATGATTAAATGTTGTTTCTTTCCAAATTGACACGCTTGTCACAAGAGTCATGGATCTTTACTCAACTGGTGCTGGAAACACAAAGCAAAAGCTTTTAAAGCTGTACTGAACAAAGAGTACTTCATAAAATGAAACAGAAGACTTAAACACTACACGACTGATTACAGATGCCAAAGAACAGCCTTGAACTTTAGCAAACACAGCAGCGCTGGAAAATGAAACTTAAGTAAAGCTTTGTGAAATAACGGATATTTCCCATGTTTAGTTTGATTTAACAGAAAACTATAAAAGTAAAAAAAGATGCTGAGGGCAAAGTTTCACAATGTGAATAATGCTTTTCCTCGTCAAAGCAAACTTAAACTTTTTGACGGTAGTTTAGTGTGAAACCAACAATAAGAAAATCAGTGTTGCACGTTTCTTGAGTTGTAAATAACAAGCTCCTCCCAAAAACATTTCTACACACTTTTTTACAGACCGTTTCCCCCCAAAATAAAGACCGCTTCGGCTGAAGCTTGGTTGGACCCCGCTTTTATGCGCCGTATGAGCCGACATGTGTTTGTTTACGGGAAAGGTTGTGAGGGGCCAAAGAGAAGCGACACCTTGTATGGCAGCCGCAGAGCCAAACGACGCCCAGGGGCCCTCCATGTTGAGGAGAGGATTCCCGTGCTCATGGATATCCTGTTTTTAAGGTGGAAAACTCAGATTACGGAAATCGAAGGGGTGGCGGGGGGGAAGGGGAGGGGGGGGGGGGGGAGGGGGGTCAAAGAAGGAGCAGTTTGAGGTTTTCCTGTGGAGGGAAAACTGTAAATCTTCTTTCTAATAGGGCATGAACGAGGTCCGGGGTGACTTTTTGCTTTTCTAAATGTCTCAACTACCAATATACTACCTCATCGTATACTAACGTCGTTAAGTATGTCTGATTTTTCACTTTGAAAATGTAAAATAAGTATAAAATATTTATTTTTCCCTCTTTTGTAAGATCTGGACACTGTGGCATTGCATTGCTTGAAATGCATTTTTATTAATATACAAGTTTTTATTCTGTTACAAATAAATGATATCATAGGAAATTAAGAGATGGTTTTGGATTTAGAAATACATTAGCCTCTCCTTTATACTGGACTATTACATGGAAATGTAAATGCGTTGAAATTGTTTGCTGCTCAGTGGTATAACATGGAAAGAAATGTGGAAAAACTGAACTCTCTCTGTTTAAAGAATTGCATAAATGTCAGAGAAAGTCCTTATCGGTTTGTTGTCGGCTTTAAAAAGAGTGTTGATCCCACATTTGGTGTGTCATTTCATCCAACACCACGAAGGGATTCCACGTAGTCCGTACATGGGTCTCCATCAAGAGCAAGTTTGGATTGGAAGCAATAATCATCGTTGAAAAACTCGCATCACAAATGTAAAACTATGCAGATATGCGACTATAGCATCCAGTCTAGCTGTCTTTTCGTACAAACCAGGGTTTGTGACGCTCGGGAGAAGAAAAAAAAATGTAAAAAAAAGTTTGAGGGAGGACGGGGGGGGGGGGGGATCCTTCCTTCCGTCACTCGGTGTCCAACAATTTGCGTAAAGGCGTAGTGTCGCCACCGAGGCTGCTCCAGAGAGGGACGGAGGATGGGGTGGACGGGGTGGACGGGGTGGACGGGGCGGGCGGGGCGGGCGGGGCGGGCGGGGCTTCATGATCCGGGGTATGTAAGGTGATGCTCAACCCACAGGAGGTGTCTGTCCGTGGGGGTCCAGTGGCCGGGGGGTTCCCCTCCCCTCCTGTGCCAGTCACCATCCGCTCCTCCTCTCAGTTTACCGTGGGCACCTGGTTCAAGCTGTACTCCTTGGCTTTGAGCCGCAGGTTGGCGATGCTGTTGGCCATGTTCATGCCCTGGGACGTGTTGGTGTTGGAGCAGGTGGGCGGGTAGGTGGCCATGGCGCTGAGAGACAAGAGGAGGGGGGAAAAGGTTACATCACCTGCGAGCTGACCGCGAGCTGAAGCTCAGCTTGAGCCGCAGCTGTGGAAATATGAAAGAAGGAACAAAAACAGGTATCACTGATCACGTGGACGCATTCAGGCAAAATGAAAAATCAACAACCCCAAAATCCCCAAAAGGAAGTCGACCAGTGTTCCTGTACATTTTTACCGAACCATCACATTTCTCAGAGCGTGACAGATTGGTTGATTAGCTCTAGTTTTAACTTCAGACATTGACTGATTAGATTAGGAAACTTAAAGATCCAGCCTCTGGGCTTTCAGGTAAGAACTGGCAAACAATTTAGCAGAAGATATTTGCTTCATCTTGTTTCCCCAACTACCAATACTAACCCTTTTTTATTCTCCCACATTGTATTCAAAAAGGGCCTAATACAGGAGGAAGCCTCTGCGGTTTTTTTTAATAAAAACAAAACTTTTAAGCATAGTTTGACTTGTCTTGCAATACTGTTTTTATGGAGAGAGGTATCAAAGTTCCCACCCCACTGTCCTAATCTGTTCCGCTTTTTGTGCTCAACTGCTGCTGCAAAGTGTCCCGCTGTGTCTCTGGATCACGGTTTAAATGTTGAAGCACAATGTTCCTCCATTGTTAAAGTCAAACAAACAAGAGAATGACGAATATGGATAATTAGTCAGATCTCCTCTTATTTCCAGAGCTTTCATTCACATCTCAAGGCCTTCATCAACGGATGTAGCTATTGAAAATGTCCAGTTTGAAGATTCATGTTTTTTTTAATCAGGAATAAGGAACACTTTTCCTGTCCTTTTCTCTAAGGACTGAAAACAAATTCCACTTTCTAGCATTTTTTTAACAAACAGCTAAGAGGTTCAAATTGGTGACGATATTGTCTTTTATTTTATTGAAGCAATTTCCTGGTGTCAGTAGACTACAGTCTACTTAAATATACAGCCATTAAACTGTATATTTAAGGACTTTCTCACTATTTCTTTGTTATAACTTTTACTACGTTATTTTGACATAATTATACATGCAATATTTGTTTTTTGAATCATCATGAGGCACACAAACATGCAGAAATGATTAGCATCAGTCAAATATCTGTTAAATTATTATTTAAATGTTTCTTTATAGAATTTCTTGTAAATTATTTGTGATTGTATATTTTGTGTTGTTCTCTTCTTTGTGTTTACTCTAAAAAAAACTTTGGATCAACTGTGTTTGAATCATTATATACTGTAAAATGATTGTTCGATATTTCAGCTGTGAGAACGGACGGATTTAAAGCGTCAGTGCTACATAACTCCGCTACGATTCTGTGACTTAAACACAAATAAAAGCAGACACGATGGTGTGTTTTTCAAGAATCAGTAACTATTGATTTAACTGAATAGTAAGCTTACCCGAGGGAAGAGAAACATTTTTCTATTCATGAGAATTTGTTGAAAATGCACAAAAACACTGTAACAATCCTTAGAAAAAACAGTCACATTCAAATTTAAAAACAACCTATTAAGTATTTTGAAAAAAGTCAAGGTGTGTGAAAAAACTGCAGTAATCTTCTTTAAAAGGAGAATACTGCGAGTTGCATTTAAAAGGAAGAGAACTGAATGGAGTGAAGTGAAAGCGTACTTGTTCTCTGAGGGCAGCATTTTCTGTGGCACTCGCACCGGCCCTCCCTCCGGCATCGGATACCAGCTTTAGGATAATATACAGTGAAGTGTTAGCACCACATTAGCGCGTTCCACGTAGCATTATTCCCGCTGCTCTGCGTCGGGCCAAAAAAGGCCTCAGTGACTTTGAGCCGCGGCCGCAGGGTTTGACATTTACACCGAGTTTCATAACGGAGGATTACTGTAAATCATGACCAATGTAACCAGAGTCACAAAAAATGTTGCCCAGTAGAGCCATGTCTCTCGGCATAGCGTTCATTATCTGGTGTCGTGTAGCAGAGAAGGGTCACAGGGGTCAACAGTGGATTTAATACGGTTTGTTTTCACATTATCACCTCGTCAGGAGGGTCACAGGATCTGGTCCCGCCCTGCTCATGCTGACAGAGGGGAGCGATGGGACTGAGGGCGAGGAAAAGGGATGTTTTTATTTAACACAATTAGTTAAGAGTTAGATATGTGCAAGACAAGACTGTGACATATTCAGCGGAGGAAAACGGCTAACGGAAGGATGAGGCAAAAAGGCCACAGCAGAGTGAAGAGACGGAGAAAGGAAGGACTCACATTGTTTACTGAGGGGATGCAGGATTTTAGGATTACTCAGACTAACATAAAAAAAGAATGGGTTGAACTCTTCCTGAACAGAAATTTCCCAATATTTGGGTGTAACAAAATATCAACACATTGTCATTTATCAAGTGTATTTCTTCATCAGTCATTCCATCCATTTTACGATAAAATAATCATTTTTAAACAATCCTCATACAAACACTATGCTATAATAATTTGAAAATGTAATTTAAACTAAATACATCTCTATTTATTCAACACAATAAACAGATTTTTTGAATACGTCAATGTTTAAATCTGTGATACAACGAGGCTTGAAAGAAGAAGCCAGTCAATTGACATTTTAACCGCACAGACAATGTGATTCAGTGTTTTTTTTACAAATTACTCCAAGATCACATCAGGAGCTCATAAGTGCTCAAGTAGGCTTAATGTTTTTTGAATTTCAAATGACTAGAATAGAATAAAAGACACAGTCCTGCTGCTACTCACTGCATCGTAAATCTGACAAAATAACGCTGGTGAAAATAGTCGCCCAAAAATGCACGGATGTTTGTTTGATAAAAACCTCAGTGACTGGCTGCTTTTAGGAAATCAGAGTCTCTTTTAAAAGCAGAACACTGCTGTTATTACGGTTCAATAGGAACCGGGGGGGCTCGCAGCCAGGAAGTCAAACATTATTGAGAGACTGACTAACACAGTGGAGTCTCAACATTGGATTTGATGACCGTAAGAATAATATAACAGACTGGTCCTTTAGCTTGTGTGCCGTGTATAAATAAAAGGGTGAATGAATAAAACAACACACATTAAAGGGTCTGCTGACCTGCAGCTCTTGAGTTTGAGTCCAGGCGGATCAGAGGAGAGGAGGATGGCCGGAGGAACCATGAGAAGCATGTCCAGGTAGAAGAGGAGGAGGAAATGAAACAATAACAGAGAGCAGTGTGTGCAAGTGTGCGTGTAGACTGTGGTGTTAACATGTGGTTATTGTGGTATCAGCTGTGCTTTCTCATCTGGAGGCACTTGTGTGACTGATGTTCTGCAGCAGAGAGCCGAGGAAGAGTAAGTCAGTACTGAAGTACAGTTGGTGGTTCTGTAGCGGCGTAAGTATTAAGAACATTAAAGAAACCTTCTACTTTCTACTACAGCTCCTTTATTTCCTGCTTGCTTGCTCACACTTCTCTCTGCCCTTTATTTCTGTCCTCCTTCCTATTTTAAGTTCATCTCTCTTTTAGTGTTTGTAGTTTCTTCATTTTCTTCTGTTTTTAACCTTCGTCCCTTCTTTCCTCAATCCCAATAACAACAATCCCAGTTATACTCAACAGTGAAACTACACTAAACTTTAACATACCTACTTTTTTTTTTTTTAACTAACAAACGAATAACCTCTCTGTGGTCCTCGTTCGGCCGTGTGCTGCGGATCAGCAGCGCTCACACAGAAGCAGCGCAGAGTGGAAGCAGGCGGTGACGTCACGGCGGCGCTGCGCACAGGGGACTCTCACCTGTAGGGGGCAGCGCTGCCCCAGGACAGGTAGTCGTTCGGGCGCGGTGCCGGGCGCGGTACGATCGGCTGCTCCACCGCCGTGACGTCTCCCGAGTACGATTTGAGGAGCGAGGCGTTTTTGCTGGCCAGCATGGCGCGCTCATTCCTGCGGAATTTAGCTCTTCTGTTCTGAAACCAGACCTGGAATCAGAGAAGACAACGGGATGAAGCGTCTTTTCACTTTTCTTATCTTATTTCCCCCGGTGGATGCTGCGATCATGACAAATGATCAGGTTGAGCGAGGGTGGATTGGAACTAAAACTGAATCATAAGACATCTAGAATAGGGTTCAAGGTGGTGTACGGTTGTGTTGACTGTGTAAACAAATGAAGGATCAGGCCATGGAAATTCAAATCAAATACACCAGAGGTTGTTGTTTTTTCCTGGATAATTCTCGGGCCCTAAACTTTATCCTCGGTTACAAACCGATTCTCACGAATTCGTCGCCGCCGCTCCCTTCAACGCACATTTTTCTTCTCTAATTCACCCCCCTCTTCTTTCCTTTGATTTTTTTTTTCCCAAACACATGATGGTATGACTCAAGGGTTCCTAGTGTTCTTCCTCACTGAGAAATCGAATCCATTATGAGATGCTGCGGGCTCTCTGGCCGCTGACGTACAGCCTCAGGAATTAGACGCTCTTTTATCAAAGCGTTCCTGCAACACATTACTCGCAGATGTGCCGCTTCTCTCCCCCCCCCCCCCCCCCCCCCCCGACATCGCCATTTCCTCTTTACCTCCCTCTCTCCCCGCCCACTGGACAAATACTCTCACTGCCGTGTTCTGGAAGCAGGCGATCCGAGAGAAATGCACCATAGTGGCATATGTGAGCACAGATTAACACGTGCATAATAGTGGCCATTTAACATTGACATCAGCATTTCAAAGCTGATCCAGTACACACAAAGGCATAATGTCTATGGGGGACACAAGGGGACGCAAGGGAAAGGTCCCACTCACTTATCACTTCTACAGTCGCAGTTTGACTCGCCAAAGCGGCTGAAAACAGTGTCCTCTCTTAGCGGATATAATCACGATTACCCGCTCTCTCCGCTTCATGCGCAGACTTTCTTTTGCCCTAGTTTTTTTTTTCTTTCTGTCTGGCTAAAAAGAGGTTGCCGTAGAAACCCGATTGAAAGCACTCGATGGGGCTGCAGGGATGTTCTAATTCCACATGTCCCGACTGGAACTGCGTGTGTCAGGACGAGGGAACTCAGTGCACTGAGATGCAGATGTGTCATTTTAATGCTATTTTGGTGTATTTGAAATCGTGTACTGTTCATTTCTTTGTCCCTTCAGCAGGTTTTTGCTCTAGATTTAGCTTAATCCTAGAGAGTAATTAAACGAGGCACTAATGTAGTACTTCTAACTCTATTGTGACACTTATGCAACGCAGAAAGTAGCATTGACGTTTTCTCGTGGTTGTAGAAATATTGAATGTTTGTTGTTGCTAATTGATCTCACACATTCGGACAAATACTGGCTCATATATAGCTCCATTTCTGCTGCAGCACACACTGATAAAATTGTGCGACACAATTTTATGATCTGTGAACCGCAGAGAAAATTAGACAATCATTACATCCACTTTTCTGATCACGTCCAATCCCTTTGGGGAGTTTTTTTAAGATGCTCAAAGTCAGTGATTATTATATTATATGAGATTACGCGAGTATGTTAGAGGAAATTTGTGGGGGGCTGACCGACTCTTATCAGTAACTTGCAAACCCCCTAATGGAAGGACTAAACAAGTTAATGGGCCCCTGATGACTGCTGGCCACTAAGTAGGATTATTAACTGAATCTATTAGAGCCAACAGATTACAGGGAGAAGTCCGCTGCTCCCTGTTGATTGTACAAACAAAGCTCTTTTATCATTTATCAATTCCCAGTCCTGATGACACAAAGGATTCAAGGATGGCAAACCTTAACATCCCAATAATCTGACTTTGTAAAGGAGGAGGACGTGTCAAAAATAGAAGTCACTGAATGATTCTGGAGTCCATCAGGCTGAAGTTGTGTTCCGTGCGTACCTGGACTCGGGCCTCGGTGAGGTTGACCCGGCGTGCCAGGTCCTCTCGGACGAAGGCGTCGGGGTAGTGTGTCCTCTCAAACACTCTCTCCAGAGCCTGGAGCTGGCTGCTGTTGAAGGTGGTCCTGTTCCTGCGCTGCTTCCTCTTCTTCTTCTCCTCTGTGTTCATCTGTTCATCTGCAGGGAGGAGAAGGAGGCGATGAACCCTCGATCAGACCCGCATTTGCGCATTGCAGACACGACGGCCAACAGAGCCGCGTGAAAGCAAAGTTACATTTGAACAGGGCATTCGGCTCATGCATTAATGAAAATACTGCTGCCAAAGGCCGTACTCAGGAGATGCTGCCACATCGGACCTCAATCAAAACAGAGCTTTTAAAGTATGCCGCAACGACGAGGATCCTAATGCAGTATATTAATGTCCCGAGGTCTGTTGTTTGATCGTTTGAATATTCAAAGTTCTGCAGACGGGAAAAGGGTCCAGGTCTTGATCAAGGAGTTCAGACTACGATTAATGTCCAACATGCCGTAATAATCTGATGTCATAGCAGCTTTCACTGACGTGAGCACCCCTCTGCAAAGCGTGCACAATCCTCGGAAGCAAAGAGAAACTGTGTGTCCGAGACTGTTGTCAGGTAAACTAGAATGCCCTCGTTTAAAGCCAAAGGCACCCAAAAAAGTCCTGACTAGATGAGTTATTGACGAAATGAATAAATAGAAAAAGAACCATGTGTGTGGGGCTCCGTTATGTCGCTGTGAAGGCAGAAATGTCAAAGAGAGACGTTTCAAAACATGGAGAGATAACGCTAATGGTATGCTAGGAACAACTGATGATGTGATTATTTAATAGAACCTGTATTTTGGACCCTAACAGCCCACTCGTTATCCGGCAGCCTAATGAGCCAACAAACAGACACACACGTCCAAGCAAACAAACAAGATAAATATAGAATCCGTCCTGCAGCTGCACGTGTTCATCTGAACGCTCCTGCAGGCTGGAATCAGTGCTGGGGCCTCGTGGCTGCACAACAAGACCACAAATAACACATCACATAGAATAAAAACGAGATTGTGATCATCCGTGTTGCTGCCCATTTACAAACTTACTACACAAACACACACACACACACACACACACAAAGTGGGTGAAGTTACACCGTACAACCATTCACGTTCTCAGGGCTTCATGCTTGTTAGATGATGTTTACATTTACAGATATGAAGGACTGTACTTTTCCTGGTTTTAGAATTACCGCAAATAAAAACGCCTTTAAGTGCGGAAAACATCATTTTAGAATGACAATAACATTGTAATGCTGTCAGGGATGGTGCCAACAAGCTAAAGTGTTTTATTATTTTCGTCTTATCTTTGGATTAAGTAGAAACTAAGTGAGTGGCGGAGTACAAAGTAGTATCAAGCTAACGTGTGTCACAACCCGGTGGAATCCTTTTTAGATAATTTAGATTTAGATTTATTTGCAGTTTGGCTGAAAAACATTGTATCCATGAGAAAGGTTCAACAGGACTGTAAGGAAAGGCTAATCATTTGCAGATGGTCAGTGTGAAAAATGAAATCTGGGCAGCAGTTGGCAGTTGTACTTCACGGTGCATTTTTTTAAAAGCCACGGTTGCATCGACCCTTTTACGTACTCTCCCAGCGTCGCCGTGTAAAGGTGTTATATCTATAACTTTTAGACATTTACCAAAGATGGTGAAAAATGTGGAATTTTTGACTGCATCTCATACGCTTCCTCGGCAGGATATGGAGGATACGTTTTATTTATTTAAAAGATGAATGCTAAGAAATCCTAAACATTGAGATTTGTATATACAAACGTATTTATGGAATATTATTTGAAGTATTTTGATTCCAGTACTCATTTAAAATGCAAGTAAATACATTGACTTTATTCAATAAATTAACAAACTGGGGAAACTGAGTATGTTCAGAGCTAAATACTGATGCAGAACTGGTAATAGATTGCCTTTACTTTTTACTTCACACACACACACACACACACACACACACACACACACACACACACACCTGGTTCACTGTCGCTGGCAGATGCTGCATTGTGTCTACACTGAGCCTGTTTGCTTTGTGGCCTAATGAGAGCAAAGCTTCTCCCCTGCAGTCTCTGCCAATCAGGAGACATCTGCTGCTTTTAAACGCCATATAAAAGGATAAAGGAGAAACTTGTGACCTTGAATATTAGTCAGTGCTTAAACGCAGTTTGCTTTGTGAGCAGTTTGAAGGCAACGACTCAAATTGTTGCATTTAGAAGGATTTTTACGATACAAATAAAACACATTTTTAATCTCCCCCCCCCCACAAAAAAGAGTGAATTATTTTGATCATCCTTTGGTGTCTCATATCGATCATTCAAGGATCCACATCCAGCAATTTAAAAATGGAAGAAGCCTGAATCGATTTCACTGTATTAATATTGTTGACAGTAGGTTGATTCTCATATTCAGGTTTTATCTGTTTCAGCCCATATTTTGTAGAGAAGTTCTAAAGAGCTGCTGCGCTGTCCCTTCGGCCTTAGAGTAGCTTCTCTGATACTCCTGCGTTTGGTTAAATATTTCTCCTTTCTTCTCATTTCTATTTGTTTGTGGAAAAAGTATGATGGAGAAGGATTTATTTTTTTTACGTTGTGTTTTGCTTTGCATTTGATCAAACTAATTAACATACCCCTTCAAATTCAAGATTGAAAATACAATCCGAAAAAAATCAACTGATTTTGTGACGGTGATTTTCTTTCTTCTTCCTAATCCTGTTAATGTTTTGCTGACCTTTCAGACTTCATCTTGCCCTCGGCGGGGCCCTGACCCCGGCAGTAACCATCTGGAGAATAAAAACAGTATAATACCAAATAATTGTTGAATTCTTTATCTTTTGACAAAGTAAAACGTGAGGATTTTTTTTATCATTCTGATTGTTATGTTTTTTTTCATACATTTCAAAAATATGTGCACTTGAAATAAAATCTTCCATTTGAAAGAAATTACCTAACGATGACAAAAAACGTCATACTAAGTAAATGATGTACCAGAAACGGTGTGGTAACATGATGATCTCTACCTCATCCAATCGAGATGAAGCATCTGCGCTGTGAGCAGCGGCTCTGAGAAGGCCGACCTCGGATCAGTTGCTGAGACACGGGCTTGGGTGGAGGAATCGAGTAAAGTGCGGCTGTCCAGACCGATGGCTGACCAGGCCGATGGCTGATCACCCCCCCCTTTTAAAAACAAATCCATTTTACAGGCTCGAGGGGTAAAATGAAAATCAGGACGCACTTCATTAGTCCGCTCGTGCGGAATGACGTCACAAGCTGAGAAAAGCGACACAACGTAAGGTTCCATCCATTGTATAGATTAAAATATGTCCTTATTATGACATAAACTTGGCTGTTAGATATTATTGTAAATTCGCTTTTTATACTTCCGCTATTGATATTACTATTTGCAAAAATTGTGGAACATTTAATTTACTTTAAAAAGTCGAAAGAGGGTTAATTGAATGACATCACAAAATGATTAAAAATATTCTATGAACGGTTTCTTTATGAATGGTATATTTATATATTGTAATTTATTGAACAATTAATAAATGTAGCAAGTGGGACGGAAAATAACAAGCAAAATTTTGTAATCTGCTTCAGATTATCAAATATATTGAAAATTGAAACAAAATGTATCCCAAATGGTTCTCTGTGTGCATTTCGATAGTCGTGCGAATTGAAGCTATTCCCGTCCTCGTTGTTATCACCAATACTGATCTCATTAGCAGCTATTAGTGGAAGTCAATTAGAGCTCGTAAGTCCTAAAATAATAAAACATCCATACATTTAATTGTTGACATTGTCATTTGAAGTCTTCTTTTACGTGTCCACCGTCTATATATAAATGGTAACTCGTGAAAGAGAAAAGACACGTGGAAGGTCAAACTGTTGCTGGTCATGTCGACGATTCGTGGAAAGAATACAAAAATGGCAATCAGCTTCCAACATGTGTCCTTATTTCTACCTGCATCTTGTGAAAATGTTTCCACGAACCAACTGATTCCGTTAGAAATCACCTCTCAACAACAGAAGGTCAGATGAGATATTTGATTCCTTAATTGTTGGCGAAGGACACCCGCGGTAATTATGACAAATGATTCGGGCTCCGATATTCGGAGTGTTTGACAGGCAGAAAATAAGCGGGAATTAACGAGGTGACCAGGCCACTTCCTCCTGCATATTTCTCACACGAGTTTTTTTTTCTTCCTTTTTAACAACTAACAATAACACTCATTAAAGCCTCGAACGTTTCTGTCAACCGCTGCAAATGGTCCCTTGAGCAGAGGAGGAGGAGGAGGAGGAGGAGGAGGAGGAAGAAGCGATTATTTTCTCTCTCAACAGGATTCTGTGTGGGTTTATATGTTGTTTTGTTCAACCACGCGTTTAAACAAATAGAACGTTGAGGCTAATAGCTCCGATTTTGAGAACTCAGCGAAGTACACGCACCGAACTCGGCTTCCACGGGCCATGTGTTTACGCACACGGCGGAATGTGTTGGTTGAAACAAACAACGAGCGCATCATTATTTTTGCGATAAACAAATACATTATTCATCGTTAAACTCGCATACACGTGGCGCCATCGCTATGTCACTGTCTTCACATATATAGGCTATTCTTCTTCCCCCAATTGTATTTCTCTTCAGTAAAAGAAAAAAGCGTGGCCTCGTTTAGGTCCCGACGAGAGATTTATCGCCCCCGAGTTTGACTTGCAAGGCTCCTTGACTGACCATGTCCACCAACATCACCTTCCCTCACTGACATCAAAGTGTTAATGGTGAAATAAGCGGGGAGGTCGTCAGGCATGATGCATTGCCAAAACTCATTAAAGGATTCCTTCCGTGCGCGCTGCATTCTGCAGGATCCATTCATAGGCTGTGCACGCGGACACGCGCCAGGAAGTATTGAGAAAAACATTGAGATTTTTTTTTTTTTTACAGCTTCTCATTAGAATCGCATTTGGGTCAGATCTGCAGTGTTTCTTTTTGTGTGTGTGTGTGTGTGTGTGTGGGGGGGGGGGGGGTGGGGGTTATCGAGCCTGTTCATACCGAGGATACCCTAAAACACTAGCCGGGAAAGAACGTTAAATGTCGGTCACAAGATCTACAAGCAGGCTTTAATCCCCTCCGCTAGGTCCCGGGCCTCCGGCGCTCTTGATCGGGCTCGCTATTCACTTACTCTCCTGCTGGGTCGTATCGCTGCCGCTCGTCAGCCCCGGGGACTCCAGCATACTCCTCCCCGCCTCTCCGACGCTCTCGTCGGCCTGGGTGCCGACCATTTCTCCGGCCTCTTCCAGATCCAACAGGTGGCTGACCGAGAAGTTCTTTTTGGCTTGCAGGTTGTCGAGGTTCGACGTGATCGGGCTCTCCAGGCGGTTTGATAGCGAGGCTTGCCTGTCCATTACATGCGCATAGCTAGAAGTCATGACGCAAGTGGGGGAACAGCGGGTGAAAAAAAGAAACCCGCAGCTCTGATGAGAAGCAGAAAGCGAGGAATCAACACGCGAGCCAAAAAAAAAAAAGATCCGTGTGTAGAGCGCACAAGCTCCAGAAACCAGACCGAGAGACACTCGGCTCTTCCGAGGCGGAACGCGGATCTATTCACATCCAGATCAGCCGAGCAGGACTCGAACAAACTTCAGCAACGTGCTCTCCTTTCCTGTTTCTCCCCCCTCCTCCCACCTCGCGATCAAACCCTCACAGACAATCCATCCGGCGGCGCGCGTCAACGGCGAACGAGGCAAACATCAGCGTGTCCTGCTGCCTCGGAAGGAAAAGTCTCAAAGACGCGTTTCGCAGAAGTCCTCTGAGGAGAATGAGTTGTTCTCCCACTACGCCCGAGTCACATCTGAGCAGGAAGAGCTGCCGCTGCTGCTGCCGCTGCTGCTGCTGCTGATGATGATGACGACCAGATGCGCGAAGCTGCGTGTGTGCGCAAAACTTGCTCAGCGGCAGCTAGGCGCGGGGAGGCAGGACGTTACCGCCGCTCCTCCAGGCTATAGACCCTGTAGCGCGCCCCCCTCCCCTCTCTCTCTCTCTCCCCCTCTCTCCTCTCTCTCTCTCTCTCTGAGAGATCCCCGTAATTACGTGGCAAAGCCTTCATGTTGATCCTGAAGTTTCACAGGCCTTCACCACCAGCCGCCCCCTCCCCCACACCTTCAGCACCATCAGCACCATCAACACCTTGGTCTGGCCTGTTTTTGTTCCCCTGGCTGGCAAAGCTCACCATCTAATGAGGGTGATTGGGGACAGGGGTTCCACAGGGGACCAGCAGTGTGAGGGGAGACACTGGTGTTGAACCCACTCGGACTGGTGCCAGTTGGCGCAGCCACCGATCGGTCCTCATAGGGCCGAGCCCAGGGCCGCAAGGAAGAGTAAGGAAGTCCAACAGTGATCCATGATTTCAACCTTGCACGTGCAACTACGCTCATTTGCTGTCGTTTACAAGGAATTACACGGCTGAGGCCAGAAGTCACGCGTGACCAACCCCCAGAGATTTGTCGCCAACTCTGTGGTGCTTTTTAGCCTCTTTTAGCTCCTAGTTAGGCTGTTTCCATCAGACGAGCTCGGATGTACAGTAGCCTTCTTAAAGTTAATTGCAGCAACAACGTGATTATGAAACCGTCAATGCTGATTCTTTTATATGACAAAGAAGTAAAGTTAAGAAAATGTGCTTTTTAATGATGAAAGCATGACATATCACGCAGGTAGCAAAGCTCCTTCTGCGGGGGCTTCTGAACCGGGCTCCTCTGCAGCCAGCTCTCTGGCGGGACGTGTAAGGCCCCGCACACAGCAGTTCTCCTTCACTCAGGGAAGAGGCAGAGTTTTTGCTCCGCTCGCAGCCAACGGCGGTCTCGTCTCATCTCGTTGGCTGCAGGAGGCCCAGGCCGAGCGTGTTGTTGGGCCCGCTGGAGGAAAGGGAGAACTGGGAAAGCAGAATCAGAACCAGGATTGACACTGTCACGGACAACGCTGTCCAGCCTTAAGTTATTATGGCACGGTGGTTCGTAGAGGGGCAATAGGTGGAGCAGTTTTGACTCTAAAGTGGTAGACAGACATTGTAATACCATTCATCGTTTTAGTACCACACTCATGGTCCAGAATTAAAAGAGAATGTGTCAACTTGTCTCACTAAAAACCCAAGGCGACGGAGTAAAATAGATTGTTAGTTTTGGCTGTTTGCAGACGGATTCAATGTGGCCTTTCCAAGAAGGCAGATGGTCAGTCATTATGCAAAGTATTTATAAACTACCTGCTTGATTTCTTTTCATTATGGAAAATGGCAGGAATTTCAGCTGAACCACACTTTTTTTGTGTTCATCTCAAGAGCATTATTATCACTTATTCGTGCTCCAATGCAGTTTAAATGGCATTAATAGACCAGTTGCATATTTGCATGTGGATACTAAATTCTGAAGTTAGGGGGACATATTTCTCAGGAGTCATTGGAGACCAAACTATAGAGTGAATATTGGACTCAACATCCGGTGACAAGGGACAAAAATGTCTCTGCTTGCATTTATTTATTGAAGTAAAATAGAGGTTTGTCTCGAGGCCGTGTCATTTGAGCACCGGCCTTAAACGGCACTCGACTCTTGATCATCAAGCAGCCGCTGCACACTTGCAGGCTAATCAGCCACTTGACTGACCACAGGTGTGCAACGCTTAACCAGCCAATCAGAGCTGCAGGAGAGTCTGCACCGTCCACTTCATCCACCGAGCTCTGAGTAGACGGCATGCCCCCCCCCCCAAAAAAAACGTCCATTTCAGCCCGTCTAGTAGGAATTGTCATGCAGTTGCAAGTAAGGGAAGAGGAGACAGTTACTCAACACGAGGGCCAAAGACATTTAAAGGGGTCACCCTCTAGTTAATGTATATTTGGGTTAGGGTTAGGGTTAGTCACTGTTGTGGTTGAACTTCCCTTTAACAAATCAAAACTCTTTTGGTTGAAACGTCTTTGTGCTGCAGGTCATATAGGACAACCATTTCTCTGGATCTGCAAAGTAAGCGCTAAATCCAGCCACCACAGAACCCTGGTGGAGTGAAGGCCTCTGTAGGTTAGTCGGCCTGGAGAGGTGGAGGGGGTTAAGGGACGGAGGATTGGAGGGAGCTGGGTGGTAGAGGTGTGTGTGTGTGTGTGTGTGTGTGTGGGGGGGGAGAAGGGGGTCATGTGCTCAGATGGCAAAAGTCGACTCTGGGCTGCGAGCTGCCATCGACATCCCGTAGCTTGCAGCCCCCTGATCTGGGAAAAGAACACTTGATGCCATCAAAGGGACGCGGATTGAATCCAGATGTGCCTCTCTCGTTCTTTCCATGTATTTAATGAAGGCACAGGGATAGAGTAGACTTTTTTCATCATTAGTTTTCCCCCCAGATTCTCTTTTCCTGCCTACAAGTCTATTCCGGTGCCAGCAGACTCGCAGTCTTCTCCTCCAGGGGCCCTATTCTTTGTTCAGAGCTCGATGTGAAAGTGGTGTGTTTGCTCCGACTGCTACAGTCCGTCTGTGGCTAATGGAAAAGTCCAAACATCTCTGAAAGGAAAATGCCATCGTGCAGAGCTGACGTTAGCAGGAGGCGTCTGTGAAAGAGGCTCACACGGACTTTGGCACTAAACAACAAAAAAGATCTGCATCCAGATGAATACGTTGGTTCATTTAGAGGGTTTTTATGTTTTCATTATTTTTTCAATTAAAAAATAAAAATAAAAGCAGCTTTCATAACAAACGAATATGCAAAGGTCATCGAAATATTTGCTACAACCATTTTAACTTAATTTAAATGAAGATCAACCCATATAACACATTTATTTAAAGAGCACGTAAAAAAATATATCTATATTTTCGAGAGATTGCAACCACAATTCAAACACATACACAGATTAACGAAAGTTGATAGTAAGAATGAATAATAAGAATGAATAAGAACAATAACAGCAGAGCACAATAACCACAGCGCATGGTTAAAGATCTTGCAGAAGTTGGTTAATTCTGTCATCCTGAACAACTGTTGAAGACTTTTTCTAATTCATCCAGTCAAATCAGATCTAACACAACAGCACATGTTGCCGCAGGCATCAGTGACCAGGAACATGATTTAGGAAATAATCCGTGGGGGGCGTACTGGTGCCACATAATTGTAAAATGGCCCACAACACCTGTGAGCCTCCTCGTCGTAGTGATCTTATTAAAGGCTAAAGTGGCCAAGAAGACAAGCTTCCAATCTGGAATCAATCTGGAACAGATCCTCCACAAGTCTTGGCAGACTTTCCGACTATAAATAGAACTAAATAAACTAATAAAATGATTTGTTATGGGTAAATCAGCGTGCTGAATCTCTTGCCTCAAACACTGTATTTACACAAAACGTATAGATTTATGATACTCTGTATTGTATTGTTGGTGTTTCACAGCTGAAATTACATTTCAGATCCATATGATCACATGATGAATTATGAATTCTTATAAATTAAATAATCCTCAACGTGTTGGATACAAGTAAATGAATCAGTTTATTATGTCTATAGATTTAAGACTTACTTGGAAAGAATGAGGGTAATTTGCAAAACTATTAATTATAGTCTTTTTATTCGCATGCTTGTAATTTGTATGAAATCACATACGATTTCAAATGTCTCTATTAGTGAGTATTTTACTTTCGTCGTGAGAGTCCTGTGACTTTCAGGAGTCAAACAATCTAAAAGCCATTTACAGCAAGCCCAGTTCCACCTGCGTGTTAAATAGCTGAATAAAACCCTCGGATGAATTTAGGTGTGACAGCCATTTAACTGGCATCGTCTGATATGCAACACAAACATTTGACAGTTCAGTCGAGTGTTTGATTGAACACAGTCGTCTTTCTGCGTCTGACAAGCAGGTGCCGGGATCCAATTTCACTTGGACAAAGTGCGTCCCATGAATCTCAAACACTGATCTCTTTCACTCTGATACAGTAAACTGCACATGCCAGAAACCTGGATGACCATAAATTAATGCGGGGCCTCACTAAAATCGGTTTTGGGAGTCTGACATGGAACTCGATCACAGAGTGGTGAAGCTCCACACTTTCACTGATGTCAGGAGGGGAAGCCCGGACAGGGGTAGTTAGGTTCTGACCCGGTTTGCAGGTCGAGGAGGCTGTTGGTGGTAACTGAACGCTGAGACACACAAAAGGCCTGCTGACCTCTGAGACCAGCGTAAACCTGAGGGGAGGGGGGTGAGGGGGGGGGCGTGGGGGGGGGCTTCAGCAGATCTCAGTGTTTGATCGGGTTGAAGATGTTTTTGCCCATGAAACCTGTCCTGCTTTTTAACCAAAGGACAAATACACCAATACTTTTTTTTCAGTATGCTTTAAAAGCACATACGTTTACTAATTTGTCGGATGGATTAAGAGATTCAGACTTTAAAAGGGGATCAAACTGTAATCATGTTCAAACATGTTTGGGTATAAATATCTCCAGTTAATTCAAGAGCTTCAGAGATTTGTTAAACATGCTGATGAAGCAAAGGATCGTAAAACAGTTTATTTACTTGTAAGTACTTTTTATTATCTGCATTTTTTTTACAGTTATTTGAAGGCCCTTCATGAACTGGCATAATTCAAACGTCTCTCAAAACTAATGCATTAACGTCACAATAAAAGAGTCTAAACGCACCTCAGTCCCTCCGCGCCGTCCTGCCGGCGGGATGAAGAGGATGATGAGGATGATGATTCCGCCGCCGCTGTCCAGTGACCCCTGGTGCTGATTGGAGTCGCGCTTTGGCCTCCGCTGTCCTGTTTTATTTCCCTGATTGGGAGTCAAAGGCCTCCTCGTTGGCTCTCTGCGCTGCGCCTGATTGCAGCGGCCGCACCGGGACTTCCGCGGCGCACCGGCTGCTGCTCGCAGGCGAATCTCTCTCACACGGACCGATTCTGGGTCTGATTAAAGCTCTCAGAGGAGAGTCGGGATTGATAACGCTGCACAGCCTTCACATGTCTGCAGCATTGATACCCTGCGTGGCTAAAAGGTCGATGTAGACGTGTACTCATCCTTCACTTTTCACATAAATACGATAAGAAAGATGTATGCACCAATAAAAGGTATAGAAGATGGAATACTGACGGGAGGCAAATACATTGAGATATGCTCCACCATTATTTTATCACTTGTGTTTGAGCCCATTTGAGAGGAAAACATTGCATTCTGTACGGCATTACTTCTGGTGATTTAAAGTTTCTGACCTGCCACTGCGGTTTCGACATTGTAATCTGGAATATCAGGGAGAAACTGCACCATA
Source organism: Apeltes quadracus (assembly GCA_021346845.1). Classification (NCBI taxonomy): domain Eukaryota; kingdom Metazoa; phylum Chordata; class Actinopteri; order Perciformes; family Gasterosteidae; genus Apeltes; species Apeltes quadracus. The sequence goes on from CM037924.1 coordinate 12,809,198, forward strand.
CGACCCCTGGTCTAAGGCCTAAACTGTCTCCTTTACGTAATTTTTGTCTTGCATATGCACCCCCACCCCCCAATAAACCCTTGTCTGTTTTATTTTAAGTCCGACGCGTCTGAACATCATTTATAGGTGATTCTGAGATATACCTTCAAATTAATATATATATATATATATATATATATATATATATATAAATTAAAGTTTTAAACGATTTCAATTATGAAAACTGTTATTAACATATGAATTGTTTAATTATTAATGTATCAATAAATCCGTTTTTTTTTAAAGCAAAACTATCAAAAAATAAATTCTGCCGAATTAAGAGATTTTACTTTTTTTTTCTCTCGCGTATCTATTTAAATGAGAGGAGCACGTGATGTTCCGGGTTGGTGGAAATAAAACGCTTGAGATGCGTTTTTGGCATCGAGCGGAAATGAGCCCCCAAAAACGCTTTTGAGGAAAACTGCGACGTTTTATGATATGATCACCAAACCAACTCCAGCTGGCAGACACACGCGCTATACAAACATGCTATAAATACTACACCCACCGCCAGTTTTTGTATTTAATCGCAAGTAAATGTAGGCCACTTATAGGACCTGTATCTGTGTCCCTCCTCACATTTTACGACTCTCTGTCTCCTTCGTTGCAGGCGGATCACACGCCGCTGCGCTGCAACTGTAAACGGTCTGTGGTGTTCCGACATGAAGCAGCCAATGTGCTTCTGATTAAAACAACACGCAGAGTTTACAGAGCAAGTGGCCGTGTGAAATGAATTCAGCCGCACTGATTCGCTTTATTAAACCCCCTCTAACCCGCTCAGAAAGGGCCGCTAGAAGCACCGCAAACACGCAGGAGTGATGATCAGAGGACACAAGTAAATAAATCAGTCAGGCTTATTAGTGGCTTTTCTTCCTTTTGGGTTTTGGTTCACTTGTTTGTCAGATTACGGTTTGGTTCGTTTATGTTTAAAGTTGTAGGGTGAGTAATTTTCCATAAAGGTCAAACTTGTTTCATTTTGAAAAGTTTTTTTTTTCTCCTAGTATTTAACTTCGTGGACATTTACTGATTTGTGGGCAAAATGCATTTGTTTCCCGTAAAATGGTTTAACAGTCGTGACCATGAAGCCAAAGCTGCTTAACGTGTATTTACATTTGACTTTGAAAGAGTCGAATTTTCTATTTATCATGCAGGTGTATCTATTTCAAGTCTACCAGTGGCCTCTCGTGGATAATAACATTAGCTCGGCCATAGCAGTGAAGCCCTAAATGCATAGTAAAAATAAAACTGGATAAATTAAGCAGCAGCAGAGTTGTAGTAATTGCCAAAACAAATAAGGCCTTTGAATAAAACGATGAAACCAGCCCTGCTGCATTTATCACGCGGTGCCAAAAGCAATCACCTCAAGTTCAAACATGCCTCGGACTCCATCTATCGCGTGTTTTCCGCCGCGGGTTCAGAGATCAGTTGATATGGAGGTGAAGCTCGGGCTCGTCCAGATGGCGCGGCGGCTTTTTTTTTTTTTCAGGAAAACTTGATTTGGGCTTTTTTCTTTTTTTCTCTCGGACTACTCGGGTTTCACGGTCTTTCTCGACCTGTCGAGGGACGCCAGCGCCACATAAATCACACTTTACTTTATAAAGCCTGCGCTCTCTGAAGTCCGGCCCAGCGCACACACACACACGCACGCAAACACACACACACACACACCCTGGCATGTATTTCTGATGTGGAAGACATTTCTGCTGATGCCTCCACTGCCCGGCTCTTCTCATCTTTCATCATAATCCAGAAAACATTTCTTTCCACAGCGAACCCCCGCAGAGGAGTTCAGATTCCCCTTCTGCAAAAAGAAGCAGTGAGGTGGATTATGTGGGGCAAAAACTCCCAGAATGGGCTACATATTTCATTTAAAAAGAGTAGTCGGCCTACCAAATAAAGAAATAACATGAGAAATAGTATTAAAAAAATGTACTAACATTATCGAAATGTACTTAAATAACAAAAGACCATTACGTTGAATAATCCATTTGTAGGTACATATTTTAGGTTTCATTATATATATAAAAATAAATATAAATGCATTATATCTTGAGAAAATAATTTTAATGTTGTATAGGAAACCTACCATATAAAGTGAAGATAAAATCGAGAACCCCTAAAAAACCTCAAAAATGAATCCGACATAACATAAAATTTACTTATATTTTAGAAATACCTGGAACAAGTTGATGTGCAATGACGGTCAGAAATATATTTATAGCACTAGGAAATCTGTAATAAATAAATTAAAAAAAAACTTTTGGAACTACAATTACAGACAGAATAAGAGTAAAGATACGTCAAGGACATAATTCAGTCCTTTTTGTTCAAACGTCTCGATAATTTGTTCACATCTGAGCTGAAGTCTCCTCGGGGGGACTTCAAACGTTGACCTTGAAGATTGCACGTGGACAGACGGGAAGGTGGTCACTCTCCCACTCTTCTACCTACCGACTAATTAAGAGAGCTGCGTTTACGGCCTCTCCTTCAGACGGCCAGATGTGACCGGAGCGCAGTAAAATCTCAAAGCGGTTTACAGAAACACTTACTGCATTTTACAAACGACTCACAAGAGCGACAAGAGTCCCTAAGTGCTCCCCGGGTAAATTCCTTCCAGGACCACAAGCTCCGGTCCTGCAGATTTAAACTGACGGACAATGGAGAAAACATGCACAAAGGGAGAAAAAAAAAATCTTCAATTTTATTGAAATGTCATACCATAGTGTAAATCCAAATGCCACCTGTTTAAATATTAACCCAATTCCAATAACTATCTGTATTCTCATCGTTTGCTTCACACAAGCAGGCTTTGGTCAGGCACGCGTATGTGCAGGTTACCCTTGGATTATTGTCGACACGTTGTGCAGCCGGAGAAGGTAAACTGTGCACAGTGGCATGCAGCAGTAAGCATGTGCACATACATATTAACAGATATCTTCTTACCACTCTGGAGGCCCGCTGCTCCTCGGCTGAACCGACAACACGTGAATTAGAGTTCAGCCCAGCGCCGGCAAATATGTCGACCGACAACACGGGAGGCAGGAGGCTCCACGTTTGGGCCAGAAAAGGATCGAGGCCTTCTTCCAGGAAGCAAACAGGACCAATCTTTCATTGACGCAACGATGAGACAACAAAGCAAGACGGTCACGTTATAAATGAGGCAGTTCACATGTGATGTTTGGGAGGCTGACAGGGACAGATTGAGGATGGTGGGTGGATGATGCTCTGACTCGTCTGATGAATATGATTGAGTCTGATCCTGCAGGTGTGCACATACTGAGACCTAGGTGTCATATATGGTTTCACAAAAATACAGTCTTCCCATCCCCCCCAAACACTTTCTACATTTAACAAAAAGAAGCTAAAGTTATTAAATCAAAATGATAGTAAAATCAGTATAAAGAATCAGTACACATGATTATGAATCTGACCACATGGTTGAAGTCAACTTTAGATATTTAACTAAGAAATATTGTTTTATTCCAATAATGTAAAAGACCCAATACCCAAGTACAAATCTCCCCCGAACCTTAAACCAACACAAACTTTCTCTTTTACCCCTAAAAAGATCTGTCGAAGCTACTTCCCTGCTGGAGCTTGTGGGGACAAACACAACAAAAATCAATATGTGGCCCAACAAGCTTTTTGTTAAGTACACGTGTCAGTTAAAAACGCTCACAGCTTTAGCTCCAACTAAAACCACAATCTTCCCAAACCCATAAGATTTAACAATCAACTCAGAGGAAGCCGAAACCCGGCCGTTCTAGGGGACACGTTTGATCCGGCTGAGTTTGGCGGAAAACCAAAAGAGAATTTCTGCTGGTCCCTCAGCTCGGGGCGTTGCAGGATGGAGCATCACTTCCTCTGGCTGAGAGCTGCACTGCATTGCTTGACTCCCGCAGGGCGGGAGGGGTTACATCGCGATTTCTGAGCATCAGGAGGCTGCAGCACCACTCTCAACAGAGTTCTCTAGTGTTTGACAGTCGTGCTGCGTCTTTGCCGGTTCGGTTGCCAGGTGGAGCTCTTGCCGGACGCCCCCTTTCTCCTCCGTCACCGTCTCCTCTGCAGCGGGTGGACAGTCTTTGGTTGATTGCACCATTCCATCCTGGTCCTCTGCTGAACCGGTCCTTTGCGTCTCCGTGCAGCTTTCTATCATCATCATCATCTTCTTCTTCTTCTTCTTCTTCTCTCCTCCTCCTCCTCCTCCTCTTCCTCTTGCTGCCTCTTCATCTCCATCTCCTCCTCAGTGGCCTGAAGGTGCAGCTGCTGCATCAGCTCCTCTAGTTTATGAGCTTTGCGTAGCTCGTTCTGCTGGATGATAGCGCAGAGGTGCTCCGTCAGCTGCTCCTTCACCTCAGTCTTCTTGTGCAGGTCCAGCTTGGCCGTCACGTACTCCACCTCTGCCTTCTCATATCGCTTTCTGAGAAAATGTGAATAGAAACATTTGAAATTAACTTTTAACAGAATCTATATGACATGGCTGCGGTTTCGAATTTATGCGCTAAAGATAATCTCACCTTTCTTTTGATGAATAACCTTGATTCTGTGACATCAATTTTCAGAACATTTTGCTCCCATGTATGAATACAGAAACTTTGTTCCAATTGTGAAGACCAGAACATCACGTGCTGTTTAGAAACATTGCATCAACTAAACACATGAAAACATTTCATCTCGGGGTGAGGGGCGGGTTACGCTGTATCTCAGCAAAAAACCCATGAAATGATTATATCAACATAATCCTAACAGAATCCAGTGTAATGACCTTGTGAGGTCCACATCCTTTAATTCAAACATCTGTAATGAACAGCGTTCATGACATGGAGCTGATTCATAAACACAAGCGGCTGCGTGGTGAAATCACAGCTTCGAGGTCAAACACATCTTTCTGTGTTAATGTTGAAAAACCCACATCACAAAACGGTTCTATTCACGGTCTTCATACCTTCTGTAGCTGCCAATTTAACAAAGTAAAATATAAAATGGACATTTTATAGTTAAGTTGCGTTTTAGTCGCCGTATGTTTAATCAAAGAGTAGAACTGGACTGTCTGCAGAAAACTGGTGAGAGAAGTTTTAGAGAACACATGTAGATTATTGGAGGGGGGAAACCGGTTTACTTGAATACTAGTAACAAGCTGTAGGGGGCACCAGTTAGACTGGATGTACACTTCCTCACCTGGTCACTTTGTTTTGTCACAAATTAAGGGCTCACATTGCTGTTTAATGACGTTATGGTTATTTTAAATAAAAAGAAGGCATCATAGAATTAAAATAAAGCTGAAAAGCCTGAAAGCTTAGTTGCCGTTCTTTAACAGGCATTTTATTGTCGCTCACGTCCCAGCAATCACGCACGTCTTCAAGAAAGACAATCTGCCCCAAAACCTCAGGTATGATCACATATGGAAATGAACTCATTAGTCTACCAAAGTGTGTTAGTTTGGTTATAAGATGTAGAGCTGCCTGGTTATTACAAAGTGACACATCAGGAGTTCAGGAGAAGCCCTGTTTCTAACACCGGCTGCAGTGAGGACTTGTATAGAATTCCTATGAATTCCTCAATTGCTTACAGGCACAAAACGTTTGTTGTGGTTGGTTTTTGCCCTAATTTAAAAAAGAAAATACTCCTACTAAGCAGATCACATGGCTAATGGAATAAATACTCCACTCATATTTTAGTTTGTGCGCAGTAGTCTCTCTACCTGGCAGCAGAGTAGTCCCAGCTGGCTTGTTCGATCTTTACTCTCAGGATGCCAATATCATTGGACACCATGTCATCGAGGGCCTGGAGCTCCTTCTGGATCCTCTTCAGCTTCACGGCCTCTGCCTGAGTCTGTTTGGACCTGTGGACAATAACAAACTCTTGAGGCAAATTTCATCCTACAGCACCGTTAATGGTTTTACTTTCACAACACCCCGTTGCTCACTACAGTTCCAAGACAGCCACGCTTACTTCTCAGCGATTGTTTTTGTGAGCAGTGCCTTTTTGCGTTTATTCCTCTCTTCCATTGTCTTTTGCTCCTGCTGCAGTTGCTCCAGGCGTGTCTTTTCCCGTCTGCGGTCAAACACAAAGAGAATTTAACACAGAATGATAAAAAATACGAATCCACGCTATGACAGGAGTTTTGAGATTCATAAAAAAAAGAAACTTTAAAAAAATGATAAATCATCACCATGTGAGGACAAGATGTAATATGCTACTTGTGTCACACTATGCTGTGTCACACAACATTCTTATTTAATAATAAATGGATTAGAATAGATTAATGCATCAATATCAATAGGGACCTATATTCTGATAAATTCCTAGTGTTGGCTCATCACTTATGTGATTGCACAGGTAACATGAAACCAAATCACGTGATTAGGTATTGCGCCCTACGTCCTCAAATGGGTCAAACCCTGACCATCGAAGCAGCGCAATGACAGGGAGAAGAGAACAGCTTGAATAGAGACACGACATGGATTACAGCGTTAACAACAGTGGTAACAACGCAGACCAGAGATCACAGCAGTGAGTACGATATAACAAAAGAGATACTAACAGTGCCACCTCTGGTGTCTCCAGCTCTTTGACGACCGAGGTCTCCTCCGCCGGAGCAGGCTTTGTGTCGGTGGGTCTGTGTGTGTCAGCCGCAGCCCCTGTTGATGGGGCTGTGGGCTGAGGCTCGGGATCTTCTTTCGCTGGCGGCGGCGGGGGCTTGGTGAGCTGCTGCTCCGGTGGGAGGCAAAGAGACGCGGCTCCAGCGTTTTTTTGAGCGGTTATCTGAAGGGCCCTCTCCCGCTGTAACTGTTGCCGACTCCGGTTGGCTGGAACCGGCTTCCGCCCGCGGGATGCTGCTGCCGCGGGCATCGCTGAGCCTGACAATGCATGCGGTAAAACGTTTTTTCAGACTTAACGTTGGGTTGTTTCAAAGTCTACAAATGGGACAGAGCGATAGAGGGATTAACCTGTCCGGTTAGCATTGCCTGTTGAAGATGTTACCTTGCTGCTGCATCTTCCGAAGCTCCTCCTCAGAAAAACCGGCCCAGCCGCTCATTTTTCCAGCGTCACGCCTACACAGCGTCAAAAACACAGTAGTAATTATGCATAGACAAAATGTATGATCCTACTGACTTAAGATAATCATTCTAAACTACTAAATGTGATAAACTTTGTGAAGCTCTAACAAACCGTCGCCATCTTTGTTTATTGATGCCACGTCAAGGACCCCAAAAAGCCCATAGAAGTTGTCCTAGATATTGCCTGAACAAAAATCACAGTTAATGGTAACGGGAAATATGAATAAATACACATTTTATCTTTATATTTAAATTGTGGTTATTTTTTAGTACATTCTGATTAATTACATTTTTGATGCATCTCATTTGCATAACAATTGTACTTTGTCGGTCACAATGCAGAAAGCATCTCTTTAGCGTACCTCACACAAACTCAACAAAACTATTAAATTCATAAATACATAAATTTAAGTTGCTATGACTTAGTCAAACATTGTTGTTTGGAATGTCCCACTGTGAATATTTATTAATCATTTTTAAACCTAAATTTGAAAATGTTTAGGCTCCGTTTTCACAAAATAATGTAAAATAATTTCCTTGTTTCCCATCAAAACAGCTTTAATGACTAATTTAAATGTTTCAAAATGTCTGTGAGAGAGCCCTAACACATATGATCTTACAGTGAAACAGAACTGAACCCTCATGGACTGCATAGGGCCCAAGCATGTTAAAGGGTCAAATGTTAGCTAAAGAACTGTTTCATGTGAAAGCAGGATGCAATTATGTGGTTGTACCGGAAAAGGGGACTGTGGACTATTTGATGCTACCATTTGCTGCCATTTTATAGTTAATTAACTAATCAATTAATCTATTTTATTATGCGCTCATTCACATTTGTTGAAAAATGGATAAATAGCAAATTCCTAGCAAGAGTAAACAATCAGGGCATTAAAATTTTGTTTCACATTTAACTGCCTTGTATGCAGATTTCAGATTTCAATATATAGACACTTAAGCTTTAACCAAGCAAGCTAAGATTTACATGACACCAAAAAAAAAGTTTTACAGTTTACTATTTTTTGCTGACTTTATTGCGTCGACTTGCTGTCTCACAAAAAAAAAAAAGAGAATCATAGACGAAATTACTCTAAATATGCAGAGCAATGTGCTAAGAATGAGGACGAGGATGGGTAGACACTATTTGCCTTGATCGATAACCATTATAATTTCTTGTCATGCGTTGATTGTATGTTCAGACCAGTGAAACAGCACAATTTCACATTAAGGCTGTTGAAAAAGGTTCCTAAATACTGAACTACTAAATATGTATCGCCTCTGCACCATGTTGCGTGAGGGCTAAATGGTTTCCCAATGTGCTGTGTCAGTTATAACATATAACTGGTCAAGGTTATAAGGGTGTCTACATTTTAACCTGACCTTCCAAGCTACCCAGAAAGTGGTACAGTTCCTTATTCCTGTCGTGTTATGTGCTTTCCAAGTGAATGTCATCTATAAATAGGCAATTGACATTAGGCGTATTATGCGTGGTGACTCAGTTGTCTGGGTGGAGTCAATTGACAGAAACGCGGCAAGGGAATTCTGAGTTATTGCTTCATCTAGCACTGACATGCAGCACACACTACTTGATTCAGCTCTATATTGCGTCATTGCGTCATTTTATAATTGACTTGAAGACTCCTCCTTTCTTTCAATAATTGTTGAAAGTATAGACACAAAATGCGTCTCTTTGACCTTGGCAGCACTGAGGCGCTGGAGCGACGGAAAAACAATGACCTCTGCTTGACAACTAATAAAAACGGGCCCCCTCGTAGTTGTTTTGCATCTGGGGGCCAATTATGTGCAAGTTAAAAGGAGCAACACCTCAGGAGGGCATGAATCGCTGGCAGAGTGGAGACAGGGCCTGGCATGGAGGCCAGATGGGAGGGAGACAACCACTTTGGGTTCACAGACTGTTTTGCTGCCGCGGCATCAGGCCCGGGACGGGGCGGCCTTGGGTCCCTGATTAGGAAGCGCCAGAGGGGACATGGCTTATTACTGGGTTGACCTGCAGAGGGACATCAGGCAGAGGTGGGGTTAGAAGAAGTGTACAAATTCCCCTGTAGGAATGGGTGGAGCTGATGGGAGAGAAGGTGGTTACTCTGAGGACTGCGCACACAGTTCAGAAGTTCAGCGTGTCAGTATCTGTAGTCCACGTGTGTTGAGACGAGTCTGCTAAGAACCAGAGAAAGTTCATCCTCTCTGTACAGGAAGTGGACATCAGTTGATGCAAAATGCATGAAACGACATTTGGCCCTGTTCTGTGGAACGAGGGAGATACGTCTCTCTGAGGTTTGACTGGTCGTGGCGGTGGATGATTTAACGTGAGCAGTAAGCGTGCACATCACTGTTGCCTCCCCCCACATACTCAGTGAAGCCCTAAAGCCAGGCGTGCTCAATCAAACAGGAAGTCCTGTGAAAAATAAACAGCCAATCTGAGGAGACATGCATCAGAGCCCAAACCAAATTGAGGATGATTAGGGTCAGGCCGTCGCCGTGGCTCCGAGCTGGAAGCTGGAGGAAGTTCTAATTGCCGTTTCAAAAAAAGTCTGTGTGCAGGGTCAACGCTGACCCCCGCCTCAGCCAGAGCACCTCCTCTCCAGCTCAGCTGCTGCTCTGAATTTGTTCTTTAATTTCCATCCCTGACCTCTCGTCCCGCCATCTGCAGCCAGTTTGCAGCGCCGGCCTGACATCATGCACGCTGTTTCCCTTTATCTCTAAACTCTCTTCACCCTCAGCGTCTGTCCCTCAATTGTCCTCTGTATCACTCACCCCAAGTCCTTAATCTCCGCATTGACGGACTGTCGTGCTACCAAATAAGTAATAATAAGATATTTGACAGAGCAAACTACAAAAATGTGGATAAACATAATTTTAAGATGAATAATAAAATACCAATCTGTTTTTTTCATATCTCTTATTGTTTTCTAGAAATCCCGAGAATCTCAGGAAAAGAGTGGTTATCTTAAAATGCAGCGACTACTGTTACTTTTGATAAGGTGGAAATGCATCAACGCTGAAGATTTCCTCACTTAATTCTGCTAAAGCCAAAGGCTATCAAATAAGGGCCTCTTTTTAGCTGCTCTACCATCATTTACTTCAGACCGGGCTCCCTGTACGTGTCGTAACCTCCTGCTAAGCTTCCTTAGTCGCTGGTGCATCTGAACAGAGGTCTGTGCTGCAGACTCGGAGTAGTCCCACCTGTAAAGAGAAGAAAACAGAATAAATGTCTCGGTTTCCCTATACGCGCCGGAGAGCTCTTTGGACTCTTTTGTTCATATTTTACATAATAGACGCCCAGACTCGTTCCGGAAGCCTCGACAGCAGACAAAGTAGAAGTCAGTCTGGAGTCGGCCTGTCGGTTTGCATTGAGATTAGGTGAGACAGACGTTCAGGCAGAGAAAGAAGGAGCTGAGGCAGGAGTAGAACAACATGAACCAAGGGAAGTACAGCAAGTGGAAAAGAAGAAGACCCAGAGGCATACAGACCCCATCATCTATCACAGGGATCTCAAACAAACTGCAAATGTGAACTCTTCTTTGGACTCCATGGTTTTCATAACATGAGTCCAATTGATTTATGTGGGCCGCATGCAGAGATCAATCCGAGTATAGACTTGATCAAAGTGTCTCAACTCCCATTTGCATCTTGTAAATATAACTTTGCTGCCAGTTCTTAGCCCCTTATTTTATATTTCCAGCAACAATGTTTCATGTCTATCAGCCTCTTTTAGCCGTGCAAATTATGACTGCTGTCACTGAGAATTGAAGTCAACAAAGTAAACATGCTGGAACTTACACTAAAGTCATTTTTGAGTTTGATTCAGAAGGTATAATCAGTCAATCTTTCCTGGTTTGGTACTGTTGTGTACCTTGTGTAAAAACCCATTTTTTGTGTGTGTACTTTTTTTTTATCTCAAGACTTAGACGAGCAAGCTGTTTTCCTTGTGTCCAGTCTTAAGATATTAAGATATAGTTTAATACCCAAGCACACGATTGACATTAATCTCACTCTCAGAAGTAAAGCCAACATGCTATTTTTTATTTGATTTTTGTGTGTATTTAATTCTCACAGTTATTTTTGCATATTTTCGTAGCAGTTATTAAGCCTCTAAAAGACTTGTGCCTTCCCTGAGATCTTTGATTAATGAAAATGACAGGGAGCTGCTGACAAAGGCCAGTTATTGGCCCAAGACTGGGAGTGTTTTGACTTTGGATTGACCCTGGCTCAACCTGACTGAGCGGAGTCAGAAAGTTTGGGACTTTCTAAACAAGCAATCACACGTGATGACAACTGATTCATTAGGCCTCAAGCTTTGCCCAGAAAGTCGCCATAAAAAGACCTTGATCGAAGTCTCGTTGAAGCTCGTTAGCAGGGGGAAAAATGTGGTCTTGCACACCAGAGCTCAAATAAAGAGACAGCTGTGTCCAGCATGGCTTCAAACAATTTGGCTGCCAAATCAGATTCTTAATCAAATTATTTTCAGCCATGGCATTTAATACGCTGTTGTTTTATTCATTAGCCGTTCCACAGATTTATTGTGGCTCTGGCGGCATCGCAGTCTCTCATCTCAGCCATTTCCTAGAGTGTAACACACACACACACACACACACACACACACACACACACACACACATACACACACGCACACATGTGGTTCCAATCAAGCAGAGGGAGAGAATGCCTATTAGCAGGCACTGGCATAGGTGCGTTGCGAGCAGTGGTGCCTCATCTCCCGTGGAGTTTTTTGGTAGTTTTAAAGCTGTATACAAGCTCTCACTCAGCTCCTTCGCCACGCCCTCATTTCTCTGATTTCGCTAGGTGCGAAACAAGAATGAACCGGGATGGAGGATTTGGGCTTTTTGCTAGCGGCGCTGGAGGTAAAGAGCCCCGGCTGAGAGCCGAGTTGAGATTTACGACACGTAGCTGCAGAGTTAATCCCATTAAACCCAAGTATGTATCGTGTTTATGAAAAGCAAAGAGATGAAAAGCAATAATGACGCATTGTCCCAAACAATAACAGATGGAATAATTGGGATAACTCATTTATGATCTTTGTATTAGGATCGCTCAGTAGGAGATGAAAAACACAACAGGTTAAGGCAGGAGGTCCGGCTGAACTCCAAATAGACGAATAGAAAGAATTTCTGATAGCAAACCTTCATTAAAAGTAAAAGTCAGTTGATCCCCAATGCTTTTTTTGTCTGTGGAACATCTGTTGGGATTTGTTTAACTGTGCTTTGATTTAGCAGTTTGCCCATTTCAGAGTTTTGGAATTTCAGAATTATGGCTCTCTTTGGCAAACTTTTTTTTGACAATGTCTTTTTTTAGTTTTCCTTTAATGTTTCAATCAATATTCTTAACTGCAAAAAATGCAATTACCTTAATTTATGTTTGGATGTTTCTATTGGCTTTATGAATTGCCTTGATGTTGAAATGGTTTAACAAATAAAATTCCTTTGCCTTGGAAAGAAACCCAAAGAAGTGAATCCAAAAGAATGGAAGTTTTAAATGGCGATGAACTCTCTTTTGACTTAGTTGGAACAACTGAAAGTGCTTTAAGGTAACTGAATATCACATTGCCATCGCTTCCATAAAGTAGAGTATGTCTTTCACATCTTGCAGAACAAATATCCCCAAAATGGCATCCCAGGAGTTGACAAACAGGAGGATGCGGTGTGAACTGTCTCTGTCTCACACACACACACACACACACACGCACACACACACACACACACACACACACACACACACACAAATACACTGATCGAAAAAATCCTCCCACAAACACAGTTAATCAGATCCAGGAACTGACTCGTCAAGCTATTCCCGTCAGAAACCACCTCCGTATTTTGTGGGCCTGATTTTCAACATCCCGACGCTTTTAACTTCGGCTGACGGATTCCTGAGTTGCGGCATCGAACCACAACAGGCCAGCTGATACTGCGGGACTGGGAACATGATGGTCTGTAGACACACACACACACACACACACACACATATTCACAATGTGCGCAGACACACAGTCGACACAAACCGAACCAGGACTCATGTTGATATCACTCCCAAGTAAACATTGTGTAATCTAATGGCCACCCACACACTTATGTAAGGGGGTACATTTTAAAATATGTGAGTGTGCACAAGTGTGCACGACTATTCATCATTCATTTATGATTATCGTTTTAAGTGTTGGATGCGGAAATCAGTATGTGACCAACAGGGAAAACAAACATGGAGAATGAAAGCAGAATGTGATGTTGTTGTCCATGTTGCCGTCATGTATTACATTTAACTATTTTATTTCTACTTGTAGGAAATCATTGGAAAGGTAGCTGGCGTAGGGTTTTGGCCTGTTCTATATATCACAAAAATCATTAATGTGAACGATCCAAACATCTGCAGGATGATGATTATTGACTGCGGGTTCCCTGGTTGGGAAAAACCATCAAGCTTTGCCGGACAAATAAGGAGCGGAATGTTTCTGTGCTACAGAACAATGACGTACATTGACATATTTTGATTGGCATGGCAAACATTATGCGAGTGTCTCTTACAGCTTCTGTCAAGGGATGGCAATGTACCTAAAATAAAAGACACCCAAAATGAACACAATGACAGACTGAACAGTTAAAAAAAAGAGGAATGCTCACAATTTCAAATCAACCATGACCCCATGAGGTTTGGCTTGGATGCAGTTTTTTTCTACTTAGATGCTGCAATTTAACTTGTGTTGTTTAGTAACCATGTGAGAAAATGATAGGTATCTTGGTGTGAACATCTTTGCACAGTCTCTCCGGCTGAGTAATTTGATTTCTGCCTCTTGTTTATCTTATTTGAGTTACAGCCTCATAAACGTATCTGCTGTCGCCACCACAGCAGTTTTTCTAAACAGCCCGTCTAAACGTATTCGTGAAATGAGTTGTTTGAAATCTGCGGCTAAACTCTTTCATCAGTGCGTTCGTTGGCGTTGATTGTTTCTAAAAGAGCTTCTCCCTCTCTGTCTCTGTCTCTTGGGGACACGACTACCACGGCACCACATCAGAGGCCACATTTAATATAAACACCAGCGGTTGCCATGGGGAGGCTGGCTGGGCTGCCTGTTCATGCCCACTTTCTTTCCCATCATCATCATCATCATCATCATCATCATTGTCAAGACACCTAAAACGTTGCTCAACACGGCTTTACGCCACAGCGCCCGCCAGTAAATCCCTAAATATCAGTCATTCAGTCAAACAAAACTCCCAAAATGTCAAACCCGGTTCTGGTCTCGTCACTCGTCACTTTTGTGAAAAGAGTCGCTATTTGGTGCTGACGTGACCTGAGCTGACTGCGTTGCATGCGTTCACTCATTAGGACCTGTCCACGCTACATTTGAAAATGTCTTTTATGTGTCACAGTTATTTTCCACGCTTTTCATTTTTCATTTCATTGTTTTCTAAAAGTAGTCCCAAACAACAAAATCGTTCACCAGCATCTGGTGCAAATATGGTGCGGTCCTCCTCTTGGTCTCCCAGCAAGATGAGTCTTTGTTCTGTATCCTCCGACTCGCTCTGTGATTTTATTACTGTGATTTGAAATTCAGCCGATTGTTTTGTCAGTGATATCCCCAGGGCCAGGTCCAGAATTGCCTGTATTGATTCTATTGCTTGATAATTGGTTTATTTTTAGTCTCCTCCGCATGTTGAAATGTAAAACAGCTTTAAAAGGACAAATAACAAGAGTGTCAATGCGTTAAACTGTAAAGGAAATCACTGTGATTTTGTAAGACTTCTCGAGGAGATGTCACATCACTTCTTGTTTTGCTATAGTATTACAAGAGTAGGGCATTTAATCAGCCCTTCATCAACCCCTTTTCTGGCAATGGCAGCTTCCAAAAGCTACATTTTCAAGGCGCGACAGTGTCTTCACATTGACACAAAGCCAAAGAGCAGATAGAGAAACATGCATCCCACACGTATCCGCGTTAGTGTGATCACGGCCTTACTTGCTCACTCTTACAACCTTTCCCTTTTTTTTTACACCGTCCAGCATTACACACTCTCTCTCTTTCTCTTGCTCCCTTTCAGCCTCTTTTCTCTCATCACCCAGGTCCCCTGGAGCCCCATTAACAAGCATGTGTTTGTAATCACATCCCTTTAGCCACCAGTGACATAGAGGTGCCCTGGCACAGAATCACTGGCAGCCCGTCCCTCTCCCTTAGTGTTTGTGACCCCTCCCAACCTTCAGCACCGTCGCCACACAGACCCCCGTGCCCGAAATAGTTTAATAAGCAGCGTTTTAATGCCTTTATTATGGCAGAAGTTGGCAACATGCACCAAAGCCGAATGCCTTTGCCGCCCTCGCTTGGGCTCCCTAACTAACCGCCGGTTGTAATACTGTGTGAGCGCCGTGCCCTCTGGATTGGGAGAACATTTAAAGCCTGTGTTGCCATTTTGTTTTTAATGCGCTCACCCTTAACCGCACACTGATGCACGCACCCACCTCTTGCACACATTTAGCTTGCACGCAGAAACGCATTTACTGCACAAACACAGAGCTGAGCAATCAGGCATCCTCGGGGGCAGTGATTTGCTACCCGGGACTATTTTATTAATTTAATTGCACTTTTACAATCATTTTTCTCAGAGGAAAAGAGGGAAGAAAAGTGCTGCCTGCTTGTTTTTTTTGCGGAGGCAGACTATCCCGTTTCTATTTAATGCCCGAGAGAGAAAGATGTTGTTTTATTTTACAAGCAGCCCTCAAGGTTTCCTTAATGTGTTGGAAACACAAAAGGCGTGTCCTGTAAAGTAGAGATTTTGAATGCTTTTTCTTCTATTTAACTATCCACCAGAACAACGAGGGAAACAATCACTCACAGTAAAACAAATTCAATTCTATTTTCAAACTGAAGTCTGAAACAGCATCAGAAAAAATGAGGGCAGTAAATCAGTAAATCGTAAAGTTCTGCTTTTTGTTACAATGTGTCATTATCTCTTATTATTAATCGGTTTCAGGCCGCGTCCCACATGGCGAGATAATAAATAAGGGTTAGTGAGTTTGGGATGAACGTTTCGTACCTAAATGGGAAAGATATTTCTCACATCTCAACCAGGATGCTTTTTACATGACAAACAATAATGCAGCACCAGAGGAGCTGTTTGCCAATGCAACCATGGACGTTTCGTCTACTTTAGGAGCGTTATTGTTTTTAATGATTCTGAATGATTGATTTGTTCTATAAAGTTTAAGAACCGTTTTGAAGGGCTCTCATCTGGTGCCAATAATGCTCACGAGATGCAAAATTAAAACAACTTATGTGTGAACATCACAACACTCAAAAGCTAAAATGAAAACAGCTTGTGGATAATTCTTGATATGGACCCATTTTCTTGATTGAAAATGTCCAGAAACTCTATACTGTACTCTTTCAGAGCTTTTGACGCGTTCCTTCTTTCCCCCAAAATTGACATTCCTCAAGCCCCTCAGGTCACATTAACACATGATGATTTGAACAGGGTTTGACAATAAAAGTAGAAATTGTTCATACACAAAAGTCTAATGGGTAAAAAAAAACAAAAACCAAGTAAGTGACCTTGTGGTGCGCACTGCTTGTCCTGGAGCCACACTCTTTCTGCAGTGTGCAGTACCAAACCTCCGCATGGCACCGGGTGGTGACGAAGTTAGCGGGCGCCTTACGCCGCCTTCCTCATCACCTTTCGCTACAGGGCCCGGTCAGAAACGCTGCCATCTTCACGCATTGATCCGTCATTAGCATGCGGCCGTCTGAGCTCAGGGAGGTTCGTCTGCGGTGGGAAACATCCGCGAGCCGCCAGCGTCTGACAGACCTCATTACTCACGTTACCAGTTGACGATGGCAAGGAGCATCGGCTTCGAGTCAAGACATCCAACATCGCCTGCCATTTGGGCCCTTCAAGTGCCGGGGCAGAACACACACAGACAGGGCTAAACACAGCCAGCGTAGCCACCAGGAATGTGTTTTTGCCTTATTTCTGTTGACGTGTAAGAGCAGCGAAGGAGAAGCATCTGTCTTCGTTTTTCCTTGTAACTCTATACAAGCAGAACAAGCCTTAATGCTGTCATTACACGTACTGTCTTATTGCTGCAAATCAAATCCATGGTCATGGAATTGGTAATAGATATGGCTGACAATCACTGTGTGTGTATATGTATCTGCATCTGAGGTGTGTACAGATTTTTTGAGGGCCACGAGCTAAATTGGAGACGGGGCAGCCCTTATTAACGCAGGGTTGATTTGTACCTCCAGGTCACACCAGAGGGTCACCTTAGAGGGGTACCTGGACTGATAAAGGGCGCACTTGGGCTAATCAGAGCGGCACTTGTTCACCAGCTACATCGAGAGCAAGCCTTTCAAGTGGCAAAATGCCTCTGAGTGACACTTTGGCTAATCATAGGGCCAAACGGACCAACCAGATGGGGTCCAGATTCATCCAGAACAGTGTTGGAAAGATGAGAGAGGCAGGAGGGGTGAACACATTGGTACAGGTACAGGACCCCATGGCCATCCAAGGCCACCTGTCCCAACCAAACCTCCACTATAGTGGCCAACTGTATGGCCACTTGGTGACTTGAGCCAACAAGAGTAGTCCAAGAAACAAGCAGTCAGGAACTTGTGTGGACTATATGGGCAAATAGCCCAACCAGGGGGGCACTAGCATACATGTGTCCCTGAAGCAGACCAAAATGGCAATTGGGACATTCCAGAAGAGCACTTGGGCCAACTAAAAGTGTAAAAATCAATGACATTGTGTTATTGTAACACCTTTCAAAACAAAGTTACAGGCAAAAGAGCAATTCATAAAACAATCACACAATAACTTAAAATAAAATCTATCAAATGTAAGCCAGCTGGCAAAAGAGATTCAAACGAGGATACTACCGGTCTCAGATTGCAAGGAAGGGAGTTCCACAGTTTAGGCGCCATTACAGTGATACCCGTGATGTCTTTAATGGGAAACAAGCTGTGCTCTGATCCCCGCTCCCCTTAACACACACACAGAAGTCACACACTATCATGAAATAATAAACACACCACAGTGCGACACCTGTAAACAGTCACGTCTGTTCCTGTGCGTGAGCAGCACTGTACAGCAAGTTGGCTAACCTCTGGCCTTTAGAAGGCAGATTATTACAAAAAATTGGCACAAACGAACACACATTAAGCCATCACAAGAAGAATGACTTGCAACGGGATAACTGCATCCTTCGTGAGTCAAATGTGTTTTACGCTATGAGGGGAAAGGGAAAAAGAAAAACACATGGATCCACTTTGATTTTTTCAAATGGAGAATCCGTCGGCTTCACAGTGTCCTGACATGCACAACACACACACACAATCCCTAAACTCATATCTTTTAAATTCAATTTTTGCCATAGAATATTTATAGTTGCACAGACATACGTTTTGTGTCAAAGATGACAAGATGTCCACAGTGTGGAATTGTGTGTGTGTGTGTGTGCGCGGCAGTTGTCCAGCTGTTGGATGGATGAGGTGTGATGCTAGCTTTATTCTCCCATGACAGAGGAGCAGCCATTGAGCAGGGGACTCCTCCCAGGTTTACTTCTCACGTGATTCCTCATTCTGACTGACGCAGCTGAGGAGGCAAATACTGACTTAACCTCATTACTGCTAAAAAAAAAAAGCTACTATTTGGATTTATTTTTAATTGCAGCGTCAACATGTCGTTTTGTAGAATGAAGAAAACTTAAATAGCACTTAGTGAAATTTTAAAATATGAATAAATCCACATGGACACACATGATTCTTGGATTGCCCCAAACATCTCCACATTTCAATTTGCCTTCTGTTTATCTAATATTTATTTTAGTATTCCCAAAATTAGATATACTTAATTGTGAACTTCAAATATCGAATATCTGTTAAAATATGCCATTTAGCTGAGAATCCGATTATGTCAAAGAATTTCACGATCAAACAAGTAATTGAGCCAAAAGACATCGTTCAGATCTGTAATTTTTTGGGGCCTCGTTGCTGGAACGATTGCGTAATGTATGTTCACACTCATTAGAACACTTTGCGTGTGTGTGTGTGTGTGTGTGCTGTGACGACCACCCGGTGGGAGGAGCTAACACCGTGTCCTCGCCAATTATTCTGATTGAGACCTCCAGGAGGAGAATAAAAGACAACGCTTCGGGGAGTGTCGGGCTCTCACCGCAGGCCCTGCTGCGCCACCGTCACCTGAAGACAAACGCTATATGGACAATGTTTGTGTGCGGCCTCGCTTTTTGTTGCCACCCGGGTGGTAACAATGCGCCCTGGTCAAGTGCTGGTGTGTGAAAACTTGTTCTGCCTTCTCGTTCAACCATGCACACACAGGCACACATGGACACAACCATGTTCCCCTCAGGAGCATCTTTGTGATCAGTCACTCGCTCAGTGACCCTTTGACTGGGGATCGAACCGCCGCCCTTCCACAACCGCCCAATCCCATCACAGCGGCGGGAGTCTATCCTTCACCACATCTCCTCTGTGGTCCAGGATCCTCCACTGGGTTATATTAAAAGTCCGGTGTGGTGCGGCGTCATGAGAACCTTACATTGTCTGGCAGCCACGCAAAGCGCAGCAGTGCCCCCTTATTTCAACGGAACAAAAGCTTTATGCTGTCAGAAAAGAGACCCATCTGGAACCAAAGAGAGAGGCTTCATTGTTCTCCCTCCCTCCTCCTCTCCTCCACAACCTCATCTTCCTGTTGTGCTGGCTTGGCAGCGAGGAGGGGATTTTTTATTTTGGTTTCTTTGCTGGAGGTCAGAGTTCCCTGGGATGTGGAATCAGAGAAGACGTTGCCATGTTTCCCCTCGTTTTTTTTTTTCAACCCTTCCCAGTAGTCCCTGTGGGATGGCGAGCACCGCATTTCATCTTCCATGAGAAACTGCACACAAAGGGGGGTGATCGCACGGCGTGCAGAGGTCCGTGTGGGCAGGCAATTCCACGTACTTCAGTGGAAGCATGCGACTGAGCACATGTGCCGTTGCAGATGGTTTCACACGCATAAAACCCACGGACACTTAGATACTGCTTAAAGCTCACTATTCATCAATATCCTGCCTGATACTTTTGTCTTTGTGTTTTTACACAGGAAGTACCGAAAAATAAGAGTTAGGATGCAAAACAATTGTTATTTTTTATCGAGATTATCCAAAGCTTCTATGTGGAACATAACTGTCCATTAAAGTTCTGCAACACTACGCTAAATAGTAGTTTAGTGTTTTCCAATGGATTTGGCTAATATTTAAAAGTAAACCTTCCTTTGAACTTTAACTATGAGCAGTTCATGTAATTGTGTTAAATTGTCTTTTGATCATGTGGCAATGTTCTGTCAAGGTTTTAAAGTTGTTACTGCGTTCCTGTAGTCTGCAATTAAGCTGCTGTGCAAAATGTTATCATAACCAATAAGAATAATAGTGAAAAACCACAAAAAGTGCCTGACTTTTTATGCAAGTCTCTGGGTGGACGTGATGGAGCTCTTTAGGGGCCCAGGCCAATTACATCATTATCTTAACCAAGCAGACTGAGGAGAGGTCTCGAGGCCTCTTTTTTTCTCCATACACAATCAGACAAACATCCATCTCAAGGAACTTTTTCTGTTCCAATTGCTTTTTTTTTTTTTAAACAAAGAGGTTTTGAAGACACAACTCCTGTGATGCCTGGTGAGCGTCTGACAGGGCGATGAGTCGCCTGCAGAACCGCAGGTCTCCTGAGTTTCTCGCCGACAGACGTCCGGAGATGACTCTCCTGTGTTGCGGCACAACGATGAGTCATTAAGTGTTTTTAGGAAGCCTTTTCACATGTCAAACCCTGCCCCCCTCCCGACTGCCCTGTCCAGCCCGGCTGTCCATTGCCGGTATGTGGGGGGGTTTATATTTTCCGTCCGCTGTGTCCAGGACATTTACGGTTGGCGTCAGGGTACGCTGTTGGTCTGAGGAGAGTCACTTTGAAGTGTTTGCGGTTTCGCCACATCTGCAGGCAAGATGTGTGTACGGGACTGGGGCTTTTAGGGGGTGGAGCCAGAGGGGGAGAGTTTCAGTTCATGCTCCTAATGTCATGTGACAATGAACAACATCCCTGAACTTTCCGAGGAGCGTACGGGCCGCGACCCGGTGCAGTTTTGGCCACTATGTCCTAATTCCTCAACGGTCTAGAAACAAATGCGCCAGTTTGTTTGTGTGCACACGCAGAAAAAAAAGGGGATCCTGAGGAAGATCTTAAGGTTGGGACTTACCCAACACATGCTTTTTTATGTTAGGGAGGTGTCTCTGCTAGAAGGTTGATTAATGCCTCACATCACAA
Source organism: Apeltes quadracus (assembly GCA_021346845.1). NCBI lineage: Eukaryota > Metazoa > Chordata > Actinopteri > Perciformes > Gasterosteidae > Apeltes > Apeltes quadracus. The sequence continues at coordinate 12,830,627 of CM037924.1, forward strand.
GCCTCAGAGAACCCTGCCTGAGTTGATTAAAATTTCCTGTTAGTACAAATCTGCCGACTCATTATTTTCAGTTTGTTTCCCACTTTCTAAGTATAGATGGGGCTGTGGGGTGGGGGCTATAAAAACAGAGTCCATCATGGTTTTAACAGTCCAACCACAGGCCAGGGGTGAAGCCAGGGTGTTGCCGCGGTGTTCCATTAAACCGTTCCGCGGTACCCGTTAAAACCGCCTCAGTCAGACGTCGGTTGTCTCTGTCTGCTCCTCTTCGTTTGGGCCCAAAGTGGCGCGTCTATACGGAATTAAGCGCGGGCCGCAGGGACATCGATTTAATCATCAGTTTATGGAGCCGGATTTCACTGAGCCCATAGTCGCCGCGCCCACAAGTATTTTCGCATTTTATTATCTGGCGGGCTTTGCCATGGGTGTCGGCGGTTAGCTGGTGTCGATCCCAGAGTTGGATTTCTGACTTTTTCCCCACTTTTATTTCGCCATATTACTCTCTCCCTCCCGTGCTTTCAGACGTCGGTGCTGCCATTTGTATCCATTATTAAAGTCATATTTTACAGTTTAGGTCATAAAAATCCTTCAGCTAGCTTCAAACTAAGAGGTTTGCACACCCCGTGCCCTCATCCTCCCGCTCCGCCTTTGTTCCCTCTTAGCTCCGCAACGCAAAGCATCTTAGAGAGAGAAGGCAAATGGATTAGCACTGGATTTCACACACTTTCAGCCATTTCGGGTTGACATTACTCAAATCCCATTGGGCTCAGGTCTGACTGCACAAATTAATATATCGTGCACTTTGTAACATTTTTAGGGGGGGGGGTTTCCTGCAGAAAACCTTTGTCCAAACTCATATACTTTATCACACCTTTGTTTAATTAGCATTAGTTGTATATTCATCGCGTTATCATCTACATGCAAGTCTGTTCAGAAGTGCAGCTTCATGCAGTCATTTTCAAAAAGGATCAGTCTGTGGGTGTATTTTTTAACAATGTTAGTATTTAGCCTTTTAGCATCTGTCAGCTAATCCACATGTTCAGTATTTACTGATAAATCCACTGCACGCTGCCTGCTAAGTATCAGGCAACAGACGGACACAGAACAGGTGGCTAAAAAATGTAGCAGCTAAAGAGCCAGATATTCACCTCGGGAGTTGGTAGAGACCAAAAAAGAGCTGCTGGAGAGTGAATATTGGCCTTACACTCCTTAGGGTGAACTAAACACCACGCAGTGAGCCATGTTAACTTTATGTTCATTTATAGACAACATGCTGCTCTGTCCCCCAGTGGTTAAGAAAATCAAATCAATGAATGCTGCTTTAAGGTGCCAACGCTAGTTATCATTATTGTGTGCAGCTGCAGAAGAGAGTGAGATCAGCGGCCTTTTTTGCCTCACAGTTGTCAAGACAATATTTCACGGTCAAGGTGTGGCGGATAAACACGACGAAATAAAAAGATACGATCGGCATGAAACCACTTTAAGTATGACTCCTGATACCTTTTGTTTTTGTTCTTTGCTCATTTTCGCCAGCTAATTATCACGTGACCGAGACACGTGTCTTAAAATGGGTGACACGCGCATGTAATTGGAAGAGGATGCGGTTAATGTTCAGAACGAAACATTTTTCATAAAATAAAATGAAAGTGTTTTATTCTTTCTGTACAGGCCAGTACCAGTGCGTGGCCGGCTGGTGGGGCACCCCTGCTCCAGCTGAGTCCTGCGATGATATTAATGGGTATTTTGTGAGCGCAGTGTTTCCGTGTTTGGCTGTACATTTGTTCATAAGTCCTATCATTCTCCTACATTTCACGCACACGACATGTTGATGCTCCGCTCTTCAGAGGTACTGCATGGACCTACTTCTACTTCCTTTCTAAACTTACTGGGTTTTTATTATTCTCCCACACATTCCCTCTTTCATTAGCACTGGTTTTTCCCTTTAATTCTGTCAAAAGCAAAGAAACAAACATCCTGCGACGGTTTTGAGACGTAAACAGCAATAAAAAGTAATTGGTTTACACATCGATCTAAATGTTTGATTTCAACAGTGAAAAACATTGACGCATGCCTGTACTTGATCGTTAACCTAGCGTCACTTGCTGAGGCAGTTCCCCCTCAAATTACCCTGTCTTCAAGAGGGGCAAATTACTATTAGGTTTGACTAAAATTGTCGCCCATGTGAGTCCAATAAACTTCCACCCTCACATCTTAACCACCGGCGTGCTGAATGTCCCCCTTGTATACAAGCCTAGAAACACGACTGAACAATGGCTCCCTCCGTCATAAACTCCTTTAGTGTGGTCTTAAAAGTTCACATCCTGTTTTCCTCCAAATGCAAACACTCTGCTTGAGGTTGAGGAGCTTCGAGTGGCTTGAAAGGAGGAATGGGTGGAACAATCACTTAAACTAAAAGATGCCGCCGCTCTGTCCTTTGTGGGAAGAGGATAAAGATTCATTGTCTCGCTGCTTGTGTCATTGAGGCTTCAGGAACATTGAGACCGTTCCAACGGATCCTTCAACAGCTGAAATTCAAAGATGCTGCGTTATCGAATCCTGCGACGCTAGGGGTGTAACGATTCGTTTTAACAGCAATTCGATTTGTATCAGGATTTGTGGTTGTTGATACGATTCTAAGGACGATATTGGTTCATTTAGAACGATCCAAAACGATTCAGTGACTTGAAATTGATTCAGTAACTTTTTAGCCAAAAATTCAACAGTGACTGAAATAAATTTCCGAGATTCCTGTTTTTTGTAATAGAATCAGGTATCAATTAATTATGAATATAAATAAACACGTAAACAACAACGAATGGCAAATGCATTCACATTTTATTTGAATAAAGTGCAAACACTGCTGTAGCAGTGTAGCAGAAAAAACCCTGTATTAGTGATATACACAAAAAACACCCCTGCAATAATGGTTTTCCTCTACTAACCCCCGCAAAACCCCTCCATTTCAACCCTTTTGGAACATCCCGTTGGCTTAGCCCGTGAAACCCGGAAGTTAAATCGGGGCTCGGGACGGTGGTGGGTTACGGCTCAGTCCGTGACAGCCTTTATCATTAAAAGTGCTAAGAAAAAAGTCTGACGTGCTTAAATCCAATTTCCTTATATCGATACAATTGATTTATTACATTTTAAATCGATGTTAGATCGATATAGGTCGTCCATAAGGCCAACAACTGATTGGCAGCACAAGGTACAAACACACATACAGATGAGGATCCCTAAACTTAACTTAACAGTAGAGATGGTGCTTCAGAAACTCACCCTTTCACGTTCAATCGTTTTCCTCACATGTACACGAATGGAGGCCAACTCCCGGTTTTGTAGAACAAGCCTCAATAACAAACTTTGACGTTTTTAACACAACAAATCAGCATGAAAATAGTTTGTTCGAATAAAACCATAAAAAGGTTTTCTCTTTGTGGGCTTGACCCTGCGAGAAACCCCTTTCACATTAACACAGTCATTTTGTGTGTTACGGGTCCCAGGAATGGTCCCACAGCAACAAAAATGAATCATCTGTGAGACAGATATAATATCAGCAGAATATGTGACACGAGGCGTTCAGTTGCGCAGGTAAGTTACTTCTGCTTTATTGACATAAAACACTGTCAACTCTCAGTCTCAACTGTATGACAATAACATTGTCAACAAGATTACTTACTACAACTTAAAACTAAGCTAACATTTCTATTCTACAAATCACACAGCTGTTCATATAAGATACAACTAGTCGTTGGTCACAGGAATCTTGCATGTAAAAGATGAACTGTATTTGCGCTATCCCTGCGAGACACCGCTCAGGGCACACCCCTGCCTTACAGTGTTAGCTTGCCCGCTAAGGCTAAACTCGTAGCTAGCGTCGGTTATAGGTTTACAAACTAAATATTTACATTTTTAACCATATCTACAACACGCACGACATGTTAAAGTCCAAACCACTAGTTAGTATGGGCCGTTTTCATGAGCACGTACCTGTGAGACAGATATAATATCAGCAGAATATGTGACATGAGGCGTTCAGTTGCGCCGGTAAGTTACTTCTGCGGCGCAAGCTGGAGTCACGCCCTAAAACAACCTGTGCGCAACTGCTCCCGTGTCAACAGTTCCTCCTGCTGGGTGCTTTCCTGTCACTCTGTCTGTACGGCCCATGATGTAATAATTACAACATTAATTAAAGTGTGTTTTATGCATAATAAATTAAACCATACATTTACAACAATATGGTTAAATTTTTGGGTGTGCCACATGTACATTTGATTAGTAGTTTAATAAAGTGTTTTGCTTAATAATGACCATACTACGGGAATAATTGATTTTAAATAATTGGCAGTATATTTTCAAAAAGCTGTCGAGTTTTACAGAATTGTCCAATTACAACGTATGAGGGGGTGCTGCATGCTCTCACTTTCAATGGTATTCACACACACACACACACACACACACACACACACACACACACACACACACACACACACACACCCCCCCCCCCCACACACACACACACACACACGAGGCTAAGCAGAATTAAAAATCAAATAATAAACTGTTTGCATTAAACCGCAAGTTATTATGAAGGCAGAACCCCCACCGGCAGAAATGAGCTCTGCCTCCCAAGATCAAGAGACAGGAAATACCTGCCGCCGACTCTCTCAGGTCCCAGCAGATTTACTGGAGCAGCTAATGGCTCCAGCAGTGAGGCCTGTTTCTCTGCCCAGCTCCTCGTGAATCCAACACACACACACACAGGCAGATATATAAATAAAGTACACACAGCTTTTTTTAGGCCTCATTAATTGTAAAAAAAAAAACTTCGGCAAAATCAACTTAAAAGTAAACAATGTGTTAACAGGCGTGTCGCCCAAAAAGCACTGCGTGAGAAAGACACAAGCGGCTGCATTGGTGGGGGGCGTTTTGTGCCAGGTACCAATAAAACAATGAAACTCAATCCAAGTCCAGTTTGAGTAACTGTAATCCATGAGCTGCAAAGCTTTATGCCAACACACGGCGCTTTATATTCCTCTGGAGAGTTATCACGGTGGAAATTATTTTATCTATCATCATTCTGATTACTACTAGATTTGTGCAGTTGTGTTGATATCACTGGCAGCATTGTTTATCTTGCAAGTTTCCTTTTCCCATATTTAAAATCTCAAACAAAAATGTAGGAAATGTGATGGAAGAACAGAAGAATGTTAATGGGAAGTACAAGAATTTGCAAACCTACTATGAGATCTTGAGTAAATGTACTGAGAAAACGTTCTACCTTTAATGACGATCAAAACACTAATACACACACAGATACACACGCACTTGACTCCCCACAAACATTTGACTCCCTGTAGACACACAACACGCTCCAAACCTCTGCCTCGCCTGGCTCTCTGTACTGACTCAAGTAGGAAAAAAAGATTTAATCATAGGAGTAAATTGGCTCGGTTGGAAAAGAAATGATTCGTCTGGGCATAATGTGCATGTGGAGGCCATTTCGACTCATTACGCCGTGATCTGAAAGGTTATGGAATTGAAACCAGCACGAGGGACGAGGCTTCCAAGGGCACCGAGAGCGGCTCCACATGTCGTCAGACACCATGCTACCACGGCAACGCTGAGGGGGGCGGCGGCATGAATTGTGGGTGAAAGTAATTGGGTGGCTCTGCTCTCGAAACCTCAGTTAAAGGAAATGAAACAACGTGTTTGTTGTTCCAAATTACGCTAAATTTATGTATACACTTTCACTTACCACTTACACACACGCACACGCGGATCCCATCCACTGTGGTGTTTGTTTCCAGCTGTGATGTTTTGTGTGTTTGTTTACAGGAGAACACGTGGCCAAAATGTATGTGGACACGCGACACAGTGCTCTCGTGTGACAGTTGGACATGTGGTTGTGACATCATGGCCATGAATGTGCTGATGTCACAGCGTCCACCTTTGTGGATTCAGAACCCGTCAAGCAGAATCAAACAACAATATTGTCGGCCCACGGGATCAGCGAGATGAATTATGTTGGATGGCATCACTGCTAACAAATGAATCAGTTACATGATTTTGATTACAACCAGGGTGCGATTTGACAAAAAAGCAGAGGGGGGGATGTTTTTTTTTTTTTTGGACACTGGACTTTTAGCTTGCATAACTAGGGGGAAGAACGCAAAGGGTAGACAGGCCACTTTTTCGGGTTCGTGGATTAGTCCCCATCACAACATGACAAAACTTTTAATGTTAATTTAGTTGACAAGACGATATGCTCAGTGTCGGCGCTCCGCACACGCACAGATAACCAAATGCCTGGGGGGGCACCAACAAATCTGGGACGTGGAAAACCATCACAGTAGGCTACTAGTATAAATAACAAATAAAGTATGTCTAAAGCATGTTAATATGCAAAACCAATACAAAAGTAATAGGCCATCACTCACAGTAATGCAGCTCAGCACTGCTCGTATTATTAAAGAGCTGGTTCCTATCCTCTGCTACGGAGACCTGCGCGCCAAAATATAGTTCTCTGTGCTCAAAACTTAAAATTACGCGCTCAGGATTGTGGCACAAATATAACGCCATATCCCCTCAGCGCAATTAAAGTCCAACTGGCTTGATGCTCACTTTCACGCGCACAGACGGTTTGGCTACGAGGAGGAAGCAGAATTAAGCGCCAAAGAGGGGAAACCGATCCTCGTCACGAGCGCACGCGCACCCTGCGAACACTAACATGTTACAATGTGTTTGTGTTGGATGACGTTGACACTGAAGAGCGTTAGATTTCAAGAGTTTAAGTTAAGTTGCATTCATCGCTATCAAGGGGGGGGAATCCTTGTCCCCCCCGGAGATAAAAATAATTTAGCAGAGGGGGGGATAGGAAAACTAGAGGGGAGGAAATCCCCCTCACCCCCCCCCACAAATCGCACCCTGCCCTGATTACAACTACAACTGAATCCCGGATGAGTCCCCCCAGCTAAAATAAAGAGTTTCCTCTAATTCCTTATGTTCCCATAGGTTTGCTCCAGCATGCACTTCCCAATATCTCATTGGAACGAGTGAGCCCAGAAAAGAAATAAATAAACCAAACGCTTCATGAGCAAATGGTAAGGCTTGTCTGTAAGTGTGGAACAAAGAATTTCCCTGATTGAGTTCTCCAAAATGTGATTAGGAAAGGAAAGAAGAAGATTCAGAAGTGCAAAAAGAAGAGAGAAACCAGTGAGGCAAAAAACTTCAAAAAAGTTGAGGAAGACATACAGTAATTTTAAACAGAAAAAAAACACATTTACGCAAAAGAGAGAGACAAATTACTGTGTGTGTGTGTGTGTGTGTGTGTGTGCGTTTGTGTAAAATATTTGGAAGACGGACAGAAAATCACACATACAGGGCAGGAGGGCTACGCCAGTCTTTAACGTGCAGGCCTCAGGGTCTGGCTGTGCACGCAAAGCCAAAAAACGCACTGGCCCTGCATTACTCCATCGTAGTCCTGGTGAATCACACATACACGCACGCACACTCCGGCTCCAGATGGGGATAAATTCCTCCTTTTTTTCGCGTTGTGAGCAATGCTTTCCGTCACAAGCTGTTCAGCAGGAAGGTCATTTTTGGAAGAGAAATAATTCCCCCTCTCGGTGTCGCGCGGTTCTTTCTCCGATGACCACGGTTTTAGAAATCAACCTACTGTGTGGTTGGCGTCATTTGTCACCCGTTCCTTAAATCACAGATTAAACCCTTACAGTCAGCAGCAGCGGATTCAGGCTCCAAAACCACATTGCTGCATGAAATATAACATGATTTGGGGGGGGGGGGGGGGGGGCAGGGCTGTTAAAAGTCTGTGTAACTAATCCCTGCCCTCTGAGCGGAGAGGAGCTGAGTGAGGCAAAAAAGAAACAGAAAAAAAACAACACTCTGAGACCCTTGACGACATGCTGGGAGTGTGTGCCGGCCGCCAAAGGAAAAGCAGCCCAAAAATCATCAGGTCTAATTCTGTTTTTTTTCTCAGTGACATGATTTACTATGAGAACTGGAGAGATGAAGGGGAACTACATTCCTCTGGTGTGGCGTCTCTCAGGGAATGGAGGTTATAGGCTTACCCCTCTCTCCATCTCCGTCTCCACGAAACCGTCCCAGCTCGAGAGACTGATGAGGTTTCTCTCCACTGCTGATCCCACACAGACTGTGTAGGACGAAGGCTTCATGACGTCTAGGCCCACGGCTTGGCTCTGGAAAAAGATCCCCCGCTGCTTGCTGGGGTGTTTACTGTCCTCACACATGGAACACTTGTGTGATCGTCCTTCTGTGCATCCCGTTTTTACAATAAGACTGAAAGGCTAAAGCACTTTTTGCACCCCCGGCATGCTGTGATCCCACAACTCGAAAGTACTAAACAAATCTCATTTTTGCTTATGGTTATTATAAGGCTACATATTGCAAAACTGTCCTTTTCACACCCACACACCTAAAAGATGACGCAGTATCACAACCCAAAAATAAGCCCCTTTCTGACGAGTTAGAAATAATCACAGTGTAGGTAGCATAAGAATTTAACTCAAATAAAATACTTAATTTCTTTCAGGGCACTGTATTAATAAAACATTCTGAGAAAACAACGACTCAACAGCAAATTTGTTTTGCCGCTGAATGCTGAAACGTCTTTTCCCTTTCCATAGAGAGAATATGAAGCCCATCCTGAGACAGTTATCTAAAACTGGAATCACTTTTGTTTTCAAGAGTTATGGTTCGTTATCAACCGTCCCTGTTCCTTTCAAAAACCGCCCGATGCGACGAGTCGACGGGGATGTTGGTGTGTGTAAAATTGGATTTATTCTTGTTAAAGCCGAGGCTTTGAGTCGAACGGTTCCAAGCTGTGTTTTGCATGTTGAGGCAGTCACACACTCAGCGTTGGACACTATACGTCCCTCTGTGGTCTCGGTCTCACTCTCGTCGCTGAGATCTGTCTGACATGTACTATGTCTGGAATCCGGCCCAAAAGCTCTGCTGACATGACTGGACAAATTAGTGTTACTCCGGATAATATATTCAAACGGCTGCCGAGCGGCTGCAGAGGAAGTCGAGAAGTATTAGAAATGATAGCCTTGACTGTCAGGGAAGCTAACCACTCCTGAAAAGGTGACAGCACATTTGGCTGCCATTTGCTGCGGGGGGAGGAAAAAAAAAAACTACCATAAAAGTTTAACTTTGGGGCAATTTGATCTTTAATTCATACGGTATGTGGAAAATATGTTCGGTCCACTCGCGTGTCAAAAGAGTAATTCTGACAAGCGCAACACGCCGTGGAGATAATCTCACGCCATCGCGCCTCCAACGCTTTGATGATTCGGTACTTTCTCGGTGCCAGTCGACTCATTGACACACTATCCTTTCATAAAAAAGCTCAGGGAGGAGCCACTGCGCAACGCTCCCGTTGAGCCCCTACACACGCAAATGCTGGATATTTGAGGCGACTCCTGGATGTGTTCTACGCAGACGACATCTGACAGGCTTGAAATGAAGCCAGGGCAGATATGAAAGCCGGCACTGTCTGTCAAAACCAGGAAATAATCAAGGCCCCCTCCCCCCCCCCTTCAATCCGCCACAGGGGGCCCAGCTGAAAGTCGTTAGGTCGAAAACAATGTGCTGCTTCTGCTGTTACTCCGAAAAGTAAAAGTAAAAATACTCCAAAAGGGATCTCCATTATCTGGTGTGTTTTCAGCCAACTCTGGAAGATTGCGGAGCAGTCACGGTGAGGGGTGTGGACGCGCCGCACTGTTGGAGGATTTAGGGAGAATTGGTCAGCAATTATGTTCCAGCCTTGATTATAATAGCCAGCAGTAATTGCCCATCACTAATGCTATCCTAATCCTTATGGATCATGGGAGGACACCCGCTGGATATGAAGAGAGCATTTAGAAATCAAAGAACTATGACCATATGCTTTCCATGTTTATTTTTCAAATATCAATGCAGCTATATGTCTTCAGCTGATTTCAAGGGAGAATTCAGTAAGATGCATTCAAATGTCCCGACGTTCTGCTAGAGAGTAACGTTGTCTACATATCTGCATTATACGGAAAGGATTACAATAAAAATCAATACAAAAAGTACCACACAATATAACAAGTAAAAGTATAAAACAAGTTCTTACATAAAAACAAATATAATACACCTGAACAATATTACACCTGGATGTAAAGTAGCATGGAACTGTTTGCTGTCCTGAAAGATGGCCTGATACTTTAGACCATGACTCCATCTGGTTTTAACATGTAACGCGTGTCTGGATATCTTCCCAATATCAGGAAAAAACAAAGGTTACACAACAGGAATATTGGATGATATTCTATTGTGAGGGAAGACAATGTCAAATGTAAAAATGTGGCTGTATTCTTAAGAAGTAACATCTGAGCAACATGTTGCAAGGTCACCACTCCTCCTCAAGCTTTGATTCAAGAAACTACAGATGAGCCGATGAAACGTGGATGTATCAACAACGCTGGATACAGAATTACTTAACTGTTGACAGAAGACAGACTCAAACTCCAGGCAACTTAAATCACTACTCTTTGTATTATAAATATATAATCCATAAAGGTTTTAGATTTGTAAAAGTGTGCATGCGCCTCGTGAGCTGCCCAGTGTAGAAACAAGGCATCCATAAAGCAGAATTGTTTCAAGAGACTCTCAAAGGTCTGCAACGACCTGCCAGGCAAAGGGTCACATAACAAAAGAGGGGAAGCCGAGCCCTCACTAATGTTAGTAAGCTTCTCCACTGACTCGGATTATTACAGGTTAATGTCTTTCACACCAAAAAGGGAGGTTCTGTCTGTCATGTGATCCTTAATTTGCAGGTCTGTGCTCTCTCTCGGGTCTGCCATCTTGTACCTTTGACCTGGAATGCATATTTGATGCCAGGTCCAGCCGCTGTTGCCTAACTTGCAGATTGCGAGCCGATTCTAATGTAAACTAGATCCAGAGTACAAAGTGTAAATTCTAAAGCATCTGAACAGACATTATCCAGATAGCATAACTAGATACACATTGCATGTTCATCATGTAAAGCATCATAGTTATTTAAATAAACACGGTGTATTATTTCTTATGATAAAGTATGTTGTACATATTTTTTCAATGGGATGGGAAGAAGCTTCCCCCGTAGCAAAAGGTTGATCTTTAATGTCTTGCCCTGGAGGTGGTCGGCTGACAATGAATTACGGACTTGCTTTGTAGAGTTATAGAGTGCTTATAAAAAGGTCAATGTTCACAAAAAAGCGTCAATTCATTTCTGGCCGGAGAAAAAAAAAAAAAACACTCTGGTGTCCAAAAAGTGTCCCCGGGTGCCATTAGGACGTCCACTCTGCAGTTTCACCATCTATCTCCCGATGACATTTTTTTTCGAACTGAATCATTAATTTTGACAAATAAGAATAAAACTCTATAGTCTTAGGTTGGAATTTGCTCTTAGTTATTGAAGTGGAGCAATGACAATCTGTCAAAATAAATGGTGTCACTTCTATTTCATCGCAATCATCCAGACAGGCATGATGATCTCAGGGAAGCCTTCCTGCTTCTGCACAGCCAGGACCTCCAGGCCTGCCTTGGTGATGATGCACTTCATGATGTCCAGGTGGCGGCTGATGCTGCTGTCGATGGGATCCAGCTTGCAGCCCTGCCGTGCCATATTGTCCTTTAATATGATCACGCCGTTTGGACAAAGGCTTCTCTTACAGCGCATCAAGAAATTCATCAGGTCCTTGTCCGTTAGGTGGCCTGAAAGATGAAGATGGATAGGGAGTTAAGCGAGAGACAACAACCGATCACAGTAAAGTTACCCGTCCCTGCTTGGATATTTGTCTCCATAACTTTAACTGCTTCATGCATCAATTGGCCCACTGCAAGACAGCCACTAAAAAATACAGACAGGAAATTCGAAAACAATGCTTGTCTCAGCTTAAAAAAGGAAGCTTGTTATCCCTTTAAATTTTATTCATAAATTTGACAATTGTTCAGCAATTCCAACCCAATGCCAATGAGAATGTGTTAAGCAGCAAGTAATGAAGAGAACCCGCTCATACTCACATGCCACCCACTGCATCCAGATGACGTCGTACTTGTTTTTCGGAGGGGTGAACTCTTGCAGGTTGAAGCAGTAGTAGGTCTCGATGCGGTCAGCGTCGTCGCCAAGGTACTCCTCGTGTGCGTGGAGCAGAAAGTGCTCCATCATGTCCGCCATCTCCATTTTCTCAAACACAGGAAGGAGGACGCCTTTGGACACGCGGCCGATCCCGCAGCCACAGTCCAGGGCACAGTGTGTGCCGGCTTTACCGGGACCCTGTTGATGTAGAAAAACAAATTGATGAATTTCTGCATCTGCAGTTGTAGCAAAAGGGAACATTACTTAGAGGTTTTATCTAGAGAAAGTCAGTAAACGTTTGAGAGGCAACTATAAAAACAAAAGAGCTGGATTTTAGTACATTTAAATGTAATTTTCCCCGCAGCCTGTTATTAGAATATCTATGAGCCAGGGACCCATGCTTAATTTTCAGAGTTGCCAGATGTCAGTACCTTCCAAAAGCAGCGACAGCTCAAACAAGCCAACCTCAGATCCTCAAGGCAACAGAACTAAGAACTTTACCACAGGGAACAAAAAGTCACCTCACTTGAATCATGCTGCTTTTTCTTCTTTTTCATTTGGTATTTTGACCTCACTACAACCCCTCCGTATTGGAGGCCCCAGTGTGTGATTGTATGAAAGATGGGGCCCCGAGGAGCTCTGTGCTCGTTGCAGGACGCTTCCTCGTTTTGGGTGAATTACTGCCATAACGCTCTGTGTGTACGTAGCTCAGTTGAGTCTAGATGTGTTCTAATCTTTTCCTTTCCCGACTTGTTTTTAATGGGGATGTCCGGTTCCAACAGGAGCTGTTCACAGCCAGGGGAGAACGGTGTGTATCTGAGCAGACGTTTGTTGAAGAGATGGCAGAGAATCCTAAGATTTGCATCCCTCTATTTGCATTTCTGGCAATTGGTTTTCTTGGATTTATCATGGATGCTGTACTTAATGCCATCAGTAAACTAGAGAATTAGAATAAAATAATTGTGAGGCGGTTGTCTTTAAGTCCAATTTTTGGTGAAGTCCAAGGCTTTAGTTCCATTTAAGATCTTTTGATTTGGAATAATTATAATTAATAGTTATTACAAAGTACTTTACAAAGCAAACCTTTTCAAATTCAGTATCCTTAAATGTTAAAATCTGCTATTACTGTGACCAATAACCTTGTTCACACATTTCTAATTGATTCATAAAAACAATCAATAGTTGCTGCTAATCATGTCGTTTACAATTAGCGGTAGTGAAGTAACTATTTGTCTGTAGTTCATTTTAATGTAGCCAATCTAAGCACTTAACAATAACAAGAGCTTATGTTAAACTGATTCTCTAAATAACCCAGTCTCTGGGCAAAAAACGATTCCCCTCAATCAACACTTGGGCTCTTCCAACATCTAAAAAAAACCCTCCAGTCCACTACATGCGTTCACATGAAAATACAAAAATAGATCTGCAACAAGCAAAGATAGAATAACACATGAGAGTAGGACTTGAAGAATGTAGAAAATGATTCTCAGCTACCGAAAGTAAATCAACCTACCACATCAGCGCCGTAATTAACACGTCAGATCCTCTTTGCTTTTTCAGGGGTTATGCCAGAGTTTTTCTTGACCAAGGCCACATGCCAGGCACCCAGCGGGGACGCTAAGTAGGTACTGGTTTGGACTATAGACTGTGTTTGGCTTCGGCAGACGTAAAATGACCTGTGAATCATACGGTCGCACACCTGCACATCACACTGTTGTATTTCCCTTTTGCAAACTGGAGTTTGCCGCCAGGTTTGGATCAAAGAATAGTCCACACAACAACTTTAAAAACTGCAAAAGGTTGTGTTTACGGTTTTCTTTTTGGCCAATCAACCAACAAGATATAACACGTTACCAACGTGACATTATGAGGGGATTGTGTTACGCTTGGCCAGCTGCTTCGCAGTGTTTTTACTAAGCTAACTTAACTGTCCTGTATCGTCCATCTGAAACTGAGCACGAGTTGGCGTCGCTTGACTCACCACAAATCTCTTCAGAAACTCCCGGGAACCCTCCAGATCGACGTTGCATATCTCCAAAAAATCTCCCAGCATGCCTTCCTCCGAAGCTGGGACGTCCTCGTAGAACTGCTGAGCTCTGTAGTAGAACTGTTTCTCTCCTTTAATGTACTCACAGGTGACTGGAAACAGCTTCACTGTTACACAGGGCACATAGTAACACACAGATGCTTAATACTCTACTTTGTATATCTTGTTGATGATGAAGTTATTCTTAGGACAGGTTTTAAGTTTCACGCTGGTAACGCTAACCACAGCCAGCAGTGATGTCACAGTGTCCGAGTGAACACCCGCACTTCACTGGGTTAAAATGAAAAGTCAAACAACTTGAGGTTGGTCAGCAAAACACATTTCTAGCACTTAACACATTACAAACACGACGGTGCGACAGTTTAATGGTTAATTCTGATGTATTCTGGGGCTGAGCAGAGGGCTACAGAGTTATCTTTATGCTTGTAGTGTTACTTCAGGTTGCAAAAAAGCCAAGATGGTGACACTAAAACCAAGATGGCTAGATGGAACTATGGTAATTCCATAGTATTCTGAGACAGACTGGAAATAACGTCGGACTAAATGAGGCAACGTTTTATCCTAGCCTGCCTCGACCGATCTATATGATTTACCATAATGAAATAATGGTGATTGCTTTTCAAGTTTTCAAGTAAGTCTGCCATTGAAAAGTTGTGATGAATAACAAGAACTGCATTCTGGATGTTATGGAATAGAGGAGCATTACTAAATCTAAAATTTGCATTAGTGATTAGATTTGACTAGTGTTTAAGGTAGTTAGTAATTATATCATGCCATTACACTGCCGTGTACTGGAGAGGATCGCTGTCCTAATCTCAAAGGAAAGGAAGAATGATTTGATTACCAGAAGACTATAAATAAGGACGTGCTGCTTACACTCTACTCAGCTGTTACATGATACAAAGAAACTAGCTGCTTGACTTGGTTCCAATATTGTTCAACATGCTTTGTTGGTTATCAATTCGCAAAAAAAAAGTGTTACTGCGAAGCTCTGACCCATCTGTATCCAAGACAGATCATGTTAAATACTGTCTGTGTGTTGAATCATGTGTTGTACTGCTACACTTATTATACAATTTCAATGACATACTGTGACATTAAGAAACTTAATCCCAACCCTTCACTGCCTCAGCTCTGCTGAGCTGAAGTAAATCCCGCAGAATGAACGCAACGTTTCCAAAGGCTTAGGTGACACGTTCCTGGTGTAGATGTGTGGGAGATTGTCCTTCCGCTTGTCACAGACTTCCAGAGGCAGAATTCATGACAGCAAAGTGAAACATTTAGCAGGGGGATTTATTTTGAGCTGGACTGTCTTCTCCATGCCAGAAACAAGGAGCCATTAAAGGGGCCGAATCGCTCCTGGAGGTCCCGCAACAAACAAGGTAAAAACCGACTTTTAGTAGGAACAGTACCCACTTGAGATGTTTTATTTTTCTAAAAAGGTGTCACGTGACCCCTCATGGGAAAACTTTCAGAAGAAGAGTAATTATAGAAACATCGAGCAACAGCTAGAGAGGAGGAGGTGGGGGGGAGGGACCAGGCGATGACATGCGCTTCTGCCAAGGAGATGTCAATCCATGTTCTTCTACCTACTTCAAAGTGGACCTGCTCATTAGAAGTTAACCTTTGATTGATGAAGATTCAGACATTCTGGTTATACTCTTCCATCCAGTGTGCAGTATACCCATTTCTATGTGGAATCCTTTTGCTGCCATTTTATATATTAAGACAAATAAAGGACTAAACAAATATCTAATGCGGCCCTTTGGAGTTAAACGCTTACGGCTGTCGGTAAACAATCTGACTGCTGCCCTCTGACTGTCATGTTTAGCACTGACTGACATGACTTAATGCTTTCATGCTTGACATACCGTGCCATTAATAGTCTTTGAAGAAAGTAAGGGGTCTTTCAGTCAGCAGGTCAGCATCTCCTCTTTCTGCAAATAGTGCTCTAATGGACAAGTGCACACCCTGCAGAAGATTAGACTAGACTTCCTGCAACGAAACGCAGCTCGCCGTTGCGACAGGGGGCTGCCTTTGCTTACAGAAATTTGTTAGTCCTGATTAAGTGTGTTAGATATACATACTTAGAAAATGTGGGATTACCCATTGATGCTTTGCTTTTTCCCCCCAACCAATAACAGCTCTCTTAAAAGTCCAGCTCGCCAAAAATCTTCATAATTCCGTTTATTTCTATGCGTTACCCTTTTTACTACACTCAACGGTACTACTTAACACATTCTAGATTCATACATAATTTTCCCCCCATATATAGTGGGTAACCATTGTTTCAATTCTTTCCCAATATGTAAATCCATTTCAGATCCATTTCAGTCACAGTGAATATTTTACTCAGTCATTTTCCTAATGTAGGAAACAGTCTCCCAATCAATGGGCAATTTCAAATGCATTACCTTGTGATGAATATACCACATTAAGTAAATTATTTTTTTGTGAATGGAAACAAATGAAAACCCCATTGGCAATACATTTTCTTTCACTACATAAAGTATACTTTGGGAAAAAGAACTAAACCAAAACCTCCAGAGTGCTTCTACGGCTTTTCTAAATCCTTAATGGAGTCACGGGTCAAGTAGAGGTTGTAAATCTTGACCTGTGAACTGTGAGTGGTGGGGTCTTTGTGCGGTCCTTCGCCTTACCTACAGGCGTTTTCTCCAGCAGGTACAGGTAGCTGGCAAAGAACTCGCTCCTCACCGCGTGGTGCAGATGGAAGGACATGCTGTGACGACACATGGTTTCATCCGTCTCCTTCCAGCGATCCTTGAACGCTTGGTGTGCCGCCTGGTACTCTAAGTTGGGCGGTGAGCCGCCCGTCGTATCTTCAAGGGAAATCTCCATTTTGGCGCTATGTGCGCCTCACGGAGCGGTGGGGTTTTCCAGAAGGAGTTTGACCGAGCAGTTGTAAAGAGTAACACTGTCGTGCGTTACGCTGCCGTTACTCCAGCTGCTGCTATATCTGTCTAGCAGAGTGCTCTACATGTCTCCGCCATCGTTCAACTGATCGGCAGAGGTCTTATTCAGGGGGCAGCGCTCAGGGCCCCTGCCAGAATTACATGTCATCTGCTAGGGACACCGACTTTGTGTGAGGAATGGGAGGGCCGGTCTGTGGAAGACAGAGAGGCGTCTGAATTTCAGCCTATGCACTTTCAGCAGCGCACAAGTTCATACGTCTGACCTCAAGGCCTTGCTGCCCTATCATGTGGTCCTAAAATTAGCTACGTCTTCTCACGTTTGTATGCATGACACTAGTTTTGTATTGGAACAGCCCCACAGACCAGAGAACGAAGAGTGCAATACATACACCTCTCGAGACATCTCAGTCTCTCAGGGCACCGACCAAACTGTGGTGTTATTTTAACCCCTTGTATACAAGTCATATAGAAGGCAGGCATCTGGGTCTTCAAAAAACAAAAACATTTTAAAGTGGGAAATAAATATAAAACATATTGCAACTGTCAAAAGGAAAGCGGCACATCTTGGAATAATGTAATAAACTGGAGCCATGAAATAGTTTTTTTTAATTATGTTTATGTAACCAGAGCGGCTGTGTGCCTGGTAACAATGGTGACAACGCCACTGTGGAACTTTCACCCAGAGGGTTCTACACGGAATCTACACTCTGCCACTTCATTAGGTACACCTTGCTAGTACCGGGTTGGACCCCCTTTTGCCTTTGTGGCATAGATTCAACAAGGTACTAGAAACATTCCTCAGAGAGTTTGGTCCATATTGACATGACAGCATCACGCAGTTGCTGCAGATTTGTCGGCTGCACATCCATGATGCGAATCTCCTGTTCCATCACATCCCAAAGGTGCTCTATTGGATTGAGACCTGATGACTGGGGAGGCCATTTGAGTACAGTGAACTCATTGTCATGTTCAAGAAACCAGTGTGAGATGATTCACGCTTTATGACATGGCGCGTTATCCTGCTGGAAGTAGCCATCAGAAGATGGGTACACTGTGGCCATAAAGGGACGGACATGGTCAGCAACAAAACTCAGGTAGGCTGTGGCGTTGACACGATGCTCAATTGGTACTAAGGGGCCCAAAGTGTGCCAAGAAAATATCCCCCACACCATTTCCTCTGACCTCTGACCATTCCCTGTAAACCCTAGAGATGGTTGTGCGTGAATATCCCAGTAGATCAGCAGTTTCTGAAATACTCAGACCAGCCCGTCTGGCACCAACAACCATGTCACGTTCAAGGTCACTTAAATCACCTTTCTTCCCCATTCTGATGCTCGGTTTGAACTGCAGCAGATCGTCTTGACCAAGTCTACGTGCCTAAACGCATTGAGTTGCTGCCATGTGATGCCATCTGATTAGGAATTTGCGTTATCGAGCAGTTGGAGAGGTGTAACTAATAAAGTGGCCGGTGAGTGTAGGTTTGTTATGTGTTTAAAAAAAAAAAAGATTCAAGATTTCAAACAGTGTTATTTTTATTTACAGAAAGGTCTAATGTTCGCAACATATCAAGTCTGTCTAAAAATAAGGTTCTTTAACACAAAATATATTCTATGCTAAAAGATATCGCTATGCACATGGTGAGTGCTGCACAGATGCAGTGGGAGCTGTAATAAGTCCCCTTTTAGCTCTACTGGGGAAAAAACTATATTTAAAGAGCACCTGGAAGTGATCTGGCCTCACCTGTTGGAAATCACCCATTAGGGCGGTGTGGCCAAACAAGTAGGAGGGAGGGGGAGCCCTACCCATCACATTTATGTCAGCAACAACATATCCTAGCAGGATAAAGTTAAAGACAGGTGTAGCTCATTGAGGAAGTCAATTAGGGCCCCATTCGATTTAGAGAATCGATGCCATATAGAGGCAGCCTACACACTCAGGTACCATGTTAAACATCACACATGTGCTAACCCTGCAACGGCATGGCTGATGGGGAAAAATTCAATTAATACCAACATATATTTTAAAACCTCTAACGTGTTTTGTATAACCCAACCCACAGTCATTTGTAAAGTGAATAATGTTGAAGTTGTCAGATAAATGCAGTATTGATAAAAACGAAATGTTATTTCCAAATGAGATGCCAAACTTTAGCAGTAGAAGTGGTATGAAAAGAAAGGATCCAGAAATACGTTTGTTAACGTTAATACACACCGTTCACGGCTTGGCCTCTCTGTGCTGCTGCAGTCCATTAAAGTTGTCCTCCGAGACTGCAGGTGGCAGCACTGGTGCCTCGCTTCCGCTAACTGCATTGCATTGCATTCTGGGAGATGGCTGAGTTGCTGCCCTGGCAACCAGCAGCATAGAGAATAAACAACATCCGCCCTGTCTTCATCAGCACCAGCCGGCCCAGTTTGGGACGCAGACCCGTTTGTATTCATGCCGGCTTTCCTTTGAATCTAAAATGGACAGTTTAACAGCGGGCGAAGTGCAGTATTTGAAAAGGTAACGGCTGCAGACGCGAGCTTGTTAACGCGTAAATGTGCGCGGGTCGATGAAGCAGCAATTTGTGCTCCGCTGTTCATCGAAAGCTATTTAAATAGATGCCTGCAAGGCGTACACACCTCCCATTTACCGTGTTCGTTCATATTTATTTTTGTGTTGGTACTTAAAAGGTAAAGTAGCTAGCTGTATCGTTAGCATGATATAAGCTAACTATCTGTCTTGAGCGTGGCTGTAATGGTAATGCCCGTTGCTTGGTGTTACATAAACAAAAATACCTGAAATAGGACAACGAATTTCCTTGCACAAAACGTTTTTTTTATATCTGTTTTAATGTACTCTTAACGTTATCTCATCTAGTAAACTTCTTAATCTTGACTCCCAACAAAATATAAAAATAAAACACAACTATATTCATACATTTTCATTGAGCTTTGACTCTTTCACCTGCCATTTAATCCCGTAAACACATGGTCTGCTGCTATACAAATAGTAATAATTTTGGCTATGATATTTTATAGAATTAGTGTTATTACATTTCATCATTTTTACATATGTGATATGAATTGTTTTCCCCTTTAGGCGAAATGAAGAGAATAAATCCACACTGAACAATAAGGAGATCTTACTATTCAACTCTTGTGCGGTTCACTCACTGATGATATTATATGTTTCATCTTTGGTCAATGCTTCCCACAGGAGAGTGAAGGGATGTACACTAGATGTCCACCCCAGTGAGAGAGCCCTTGTGGTCCAGTATGAGGTAGAGGCAACTGTGTTGGGAGAGCTGGGGAACCCTACGATCGGAGAACGCAAAGAGTGTCAGAAAATGTGAGAAATAAAACCAGGTATTTAGTGTTTAGCTCAAAAGCTGTAATTATACATGCCTATATGTTTACCCTTCAGTATTCGCCTGAAAAGCCTGAACGCCCACACAGATACGTCCTCTTTGGCCCAGAAGGTGGTGGAGGAATGTCCGCTCATTCACTGGTCCAAACTCCACGAGGTGGAGCAGCTGCTCTTCTATTTGCAAAACCGCAAACAATCAAATGGTATTGAGAATTTTCAGCATGGCTACTGATGTGTTCATTGTCGGAGTTAGAGTAAAAGTCACAGGCGGAAGGGTTTTGATGCTTAATATTGCCTTTCACAGACATCCAAGAGAAGAAATGCATCTCATCTCGAAGACTTTACACCTTACACTGGAGTGGAGGTAGGAACTAAGCTGTATGGTATACAGTAGTGTGTTTGTGTGCACAGGTCGGGGTCCTAACTGAACTCTTTAATTTCCCTTCAGCTGGACGAAGTGGCGAGCATCAACAGCATCGATGAGTATGTGGACCTGCTGTACGAGGACATCCAGGAGAAGATAAAAGGAGCCGCGCTCATCTTCCAACTGGCTCGCAACCCGGACAACCTGGAGGAGCTCACACAGAAAGGTACCTTGCCCTCTGAAATACAGACTTAATTTGATTTTCTCAAATCATGGTAAAAATCCTCATTCATACGGGTGATGGTGGCGCGTGGAGTAGAGAGGTTGAGAAAACCGCAAGGTTGGTGGTTTGAATCCCGGTTGCCCCATATGCCATGTTGAAGTGTCCTTAAGCAAGATGCCTAACCTCTAATTGCTCCCTGGGTAAAATGTATAAGCCGTGGGTTAGATATGAATTGTAAGTTGCTTTGGATAAAAGCGTCAGCTGAATGACATGTATTGTATTGCATAAGATGTTTTGAAATGGCTCCAAGGCCTTGGTATACTTTTATGGTTCTGACAGTTTGCTGTTGTTGTGTCAGTCAAAGATTTTGGAGAAACAAAAGTTGGCATCACACAGCTTCATATTTCCGCTTTCTTTCATTCATCACATATTTCAACGTATAAATCAAATTGTTGCTAGCTGTGGATTTTTTGGCTAAACTAAACTCCAAGGAACTACCAAGTTACCTGAGGCTTATGTAATATTTGATACCTAAAACCATCGCCTACTTTTGAGTTGTTGTTTTTTTTGAGCCGTCAGCAGCATCTCACAGGGATTTGCAGATGGATTTTCCTCTTGTGGTCGTATGCAGAGGGGAGATGTTAAACCCACTCATAATATGGCACCACGGAGCAAAACATGTGCAGAGGAAAACCAGGATCAAGGTCAAAGTGGAACTTTTATTCTTAATTTTTCAGATTCAATTCATTTTCTGGAAAGAAGCTTGTCAACGCCAAGTGGAGCCAGTCGCCAAAGTTCAAAAGTGCAAAACTCACAGAGTTGGATGAGAGGGCAGTTATGACAAAAAAAAAGAATATTGCTTGAGTGCAGAATCCGTTGGCTTTCATCAGTTCGTCCTCTCTGCTCCCCCTTTCAAAGAAAACACAGCTCGCCTTCAGTTCTGCTCCCTTCCGTGACAACTGCGCTGTTTCTTCGGAAACAGCACGGAGCCATCATCCGCTGCAGTCGTGGCGAGATGGCACCGCTCCATTTGTATCCATCGCAATGCGTCGTCAGCTCACTCCGTCTGCCGGCCCGCATCAGCCGGCGGGATGTTGATAAGAGCCGAGTGTTCGTGTGAACCGAGAGGCCGGGGGTCGACGTGGAAAGAGGAGACGAACCCGGCGACCCGCGT
The DNA here is from genome assembly GCA_021346845.1 of Apeltes quadracus. Lineage (NCBI taxonomy): Eukaryota > Metazoa > Chordata > Actinopteri > Perciformes > Gasterosteidae > Apeltes > Apeltes quadracus. The sequence goes on from CM037924.1 coordinate 12,852,837, forward strand.
CCCTGCGCTGAGATTCCCCCACAGCACGAAATCCCTCAGGAGCCTCCGGCCTCATCGCATTCCCCCACGCTTCTTTAAATCAACCTCCGGCTGCACCGTTCAGTCTCACTGATTGAATTCCACACAGACGCTTTGCATTTGGTCTGACATATGTGGTCCTTCCTTCTTGACATGCCTTTTTTTTTTTGACTTTCTTCGTAAGCACCTTCGTGTGCGTGTTTAGTATGTGTGTCTTTATTGACATTTGTTTGTGTGTCTGCAGAGGCAGCCTTTGGAGCTCTCGCCAGAGTTTTGAGGGAGGACTGGAAGCAGAGCGTGGACCTGGCAACAACCATCATCTCTGTCTTCTTCTGCTTCTCCAAGTAAACCGGCCCTTCAAACACATGAGGGGGGCCTCAAATATCCGTCCCTATACAAGGTTCTGTTCACATATGGTCTTAAATCTTCTTGGAAACCCTCGCTACCTTTTTATTTTTTCAAATTTCAGTACAGTACAGAGTGATGACTCTTGGGGAGTGTTAAACTTTAAGTTTAGTCTCCAACTTCTCAATGGCTGCAGGGGACTTGCATGGTGTGAATTTGGTCATGTGGCCATTCCTGCAATGATTTGCACTCTAATGGAGCCCGTCCGTGAAGGCAGACATCCCATGTGGATCCTTTTTGTGGACTACATGCAGAGCTTTTTTAATTATAGATATTGCATAAAGGTAATGCCGTTTTTGCATTTGAAGCACAAACCCAGTTTACCAGATTACGGCAGTCATAATATTTGACCCCCAATGCTGTTAAACCCCCATTTGTAACAGCATTGCCCCCCCCGACTGAGCGCTCTTCCCATTACCCGGCTCTGTCCTTTACTTGCAGTAGTCATACACCTCTGGCAGCGTACCTAGTACTGAAGTCTCACTCTCCGATTGGGGGTTAGGAAACCCTAAAATTAGCCCTCGCTAGAATAATACATAAACGTCTGTCAGAGCTGATTTAGGCAGCGGGATGACGCGTACGTCTGAAAACTGAGCGCCGCTCTTGGCTCGTGTCCATCTCCTGTGTTATGGTGTTTGGATTGTGGAACGGTTCAAGTTGGACTGGTTGTAAGTCGGACCAGGACATACTGTTTGACTGAATGTGTTTTGAGTTTGACAGTTTACTTTGTAAACTACTTCGGGGGTGACGGATGGGGTCATTTCAATGACAGCTCCCAGCTGGAATCCCCAATTCCGTTTTGAAAATACACTTTCAGATAAATGGAAGTCTTTTCCCTTCTTGCTCTCATTACCTCTTAATTTTCTCATCCAGTTTCTCCCAGTTCCATGGCCTGGTCTCAAATTTCAAGATTGGGGCCCTTAGTATGAATATCATTGAGCATGAGCTGAAGAGGTACGACTTGTGGCAGGACGAACTACAAAAGAAGAAGAAGGCCTATATCCTCACGCCACTGAAAACTATTTAGTGTATGTAACCCAATAACTAGAATAGCCTGATTATCATGGTATAGTTTCAATGTTTGCTGTGTACATTTGATTCCCTTGACTGATCTCACATGAAGAATTCCCTGAGAACCCAAATCTGAAGAAGGAGCATGAGAAGTCTTTCAAAAAGTACCAGAGCCTTCTGGCCAAGCAGGAGAAGCTTCTCAGAGGTAACTGTGGAAGCCTTGTACCCCATGATCTGACCTGCAGCTTGCACCGAGCTGTCGTAAATATGTGGTGTATTTGGTGTCAGTGCCCAGACTGCCCACTGAATCTCATGGTCAGTTTGGTCTGATGCCTTTGACCCCTCTAGTTGCTCTGTGTCTGCTGCTGAACCTGGCTGAAGACACCCGCACAGAGCTGAAGATGAGGAACAAAAACATCGTCCACACGCTGGTGAAGATCCTGGACCGGGAAGACAAGGAGCTGCTGGTGGTGGTAGTCTCCTTCCTCAAGAAGCTCTCCATCTTCCTGGAGAACAAGAATGACATGGTGAGACAGATGAGGGGTGGAGCCAAAGCTTTCTAACTTGTGTTTATGTACTGAAATCATGTGAATCAGCTTCCCCACGCAACCTTTTTTTCCTCAAAGCACTACTTGTGCATGTCCTCCACATCTATAGGTTTCACTTGTGAAGTATGTTTTATGTATATAGCCTGATACCACAAAATATCAAGACTTTGAAACTATTAGAACTTGTGTGTCCGTTTGCTGATTCAAAGAAACTCCAATTACATTAATCATGGATTTGTTCATGAAAAATATAAAATAATCCTGCATTTAAGTTAAATGTGAACACATTTTGGATTAAATTTAGTCTTTGTTGGAGCAACTCCGCCAAACTATTCATGCTTGAAATGCATGTTTGTGTTGTTTTGACTTTTTTCAGACTAGTGATGTCAATCTCTAAAATTAGGTCTTTAATGAATGTGATCTTTAACAAGGGTTGTTTTGGGATACTTAAACTCCATTAGTGAAATGTAGAGGAAACCATTAGTCTTCATTTGTTCTTTACAACACCCCCAAAGTCATGTTGACAAATGGATTTTCCGCTGTAGTAAAACCACGCTTATCAAATTTCAATTCAATAAATGCTCAGACGGTCCGCTTTTGGCCACGTGTCCCACGGCGCTCGTACGGGCGTGGACTTTTCCTCTGATCTGACCCCACCTGGTTCCAATCTCACTCAGTTTGTGGTTCTTTATCAAAGCCAGACCCTGTTGGGACCTAGTCTTATCTCCTTGTTTCCCCTTCAGTGTATCTTTGATTCAGATTAAAGAAGCCTTCAGGGGGCTTTGGTCCCACGGAAGTATCTGGCCCGCAGGAAAATATTGGTTTCAACACTTTGACTCGGTTGAAAATACACGACGAGGAAGGGATTCCATTCAAACCCACGGATGTTTAATTGATTAGAAGAAGAAAACAAATGAATCACTTAATGATGCTGTGTGTCATCGTGTTTTATTTACTTAGCAAACCCATCTTTCTCCAAATCAGATAAGACTTCAACACCGTGTGATACTTTTACCCTGTCACTAATGAAAGGGGAATGTCAGAGGTAATTGAGACGGGCTGCAGTTGATTATGCTGCTCGTGGTCTGGTTTGCGATGGTGCGACTGGAGTTGGTTTCGTACACAGTAGCAGTGAGTGCTTTTAAAAAAAAAAAATGAGAGCAGGTTGAGTCGCGGTGATATCTGGCTGTGGGGAGACCACAGGAGACGGGAGACAGACGTCTGACGAGCACCGCTGTGTCCCACTGACACTCCCAGTGGCGGCGTGCCGTCCTAACGCCACCATGCTGGCCACGTTTTCACAGACTTTCGGTGATCCCCTGGAGAGCGGGCAGGCATGAGGTTGTGTTCAGAGGGCATCCGCTCAACCCCTCCACCTGCCTGTAGGTCATATGAACAGGATTAAAAAAATGAAAGGGGCAAGATTTCAGTGTTTTATTTTTTATTTTTTTTAGGGCTGCACATTCCAGAAAAAAAAAACTAATTCTGGATTATTGTATTTTAACTTCTGACAAAAGTATCCCTTTCTATGATTATCTTGTTAGTCATTTTATCTAAAAATGGATAAATTAAAGAATATTCTGTGAAACGCATGTGTTGTACCTACAGCAAGTGTTGGAAGAACAATTGCAACCCTGCACCTAATGAAGAATTAAATTATACTCATCCTAAATGTTATGTTACAAATGTCCATTTGTCCGTGCGCAGGCTGAAACACTGGCCGTGGAGAAGCTGGCTCGGCTGGTTCCCTGCGATCACCAGGAGCTCCTGAGCACCAACCTGCGCCTCCTGCTCAACCTCTCCTTCGACACGACGCTGCGCAGCCAGATGGTCCAGACGGGACTCCTTCCCAAAGTCTCCTCACTGCTCGGTAATCCATCTAACACGAGTACGGATTCCCAACTGTTTGTGTTTGTTCCCGTGGATGTGTTTTGCACCGTAAACGCTCATCCATCCCGAGCTGCCGGAGGTGCCTCTCATTTGTTATGACAGGCGTACGGGCAGTTGCAGCGTTTACACGTCACCCAGGCCTCGAGAGCGCCTCTGGTGACCATTAGAACGCTGGCACCCTGAAAGCAGCAGAGCGCGCGTCGTCTCATCTGCGAGGTCATGTGACACGGTCAGAAGCATCTCTGACGGCCCGTTTAAAGCCTCTCCGGGGGAGGCTCGGGTAACGGTGCATAATTAATATAATGTATTTGTTAGAATAACATGCCAGAGCCTCTGCACAAATGTTGTTTTTGCAGGAGCGGGCCGGAGAGGTGGGGCGGTCTTCAGAGATTTAAAGAGGGCGTTTTTGGGGGGGGTAAATGGCAGGGTGGAGGTTGCTCATACAGGAAGCGAGGCGCACACGTAATATGAGTTAACGCTGAAATATTGGCCCTGCTCACTGTCTTGACACTGTTGAGTTTTCCTGTATTTGTATGTTTGCGCTTGTGTTTAATGCAGAGCGCATGTGAGCCGATGTGTCATTAATCATCTTGCTTACACTGCCGACTGTCCTCTTTTCGCGTGGCGCACTCTGCACAAGGACTCTTGAGGGCTTATCTCTAAAGAGAGAAGACGGCGAGGTCCGCCTCGGGTCCGCCAGTCTCCACTCTCTCCATCCAGACCTCAACCGAGGTCACGACCCCTGATGATAAGATGAAAGTGGAGGGAGGGGAGCCTCCACTTGTCATCATCACATCACACCCGATGCATCTGAAACCAACAGGAAGTAGAAGATTCCTCTTTGACAGTAGCACATTTTTGTTTTTTATGTCGATTGGGCAAAACAAGAAATGTAATCCTTGGACTCTGGAATCTATGACAACAACATATTTCACCCAGGAGAAGGCACATTTTGTCATCTGCCCAAGTCAATTTAGACTAGCGCAAATCCACCCAGTAAAATGGATGACCAAATATCCCTCTTGGTGCATATGAGGGTCTTGGAGCCAAACAGTAATGACACAGTGACATGTGACATGGACCAAAAGCCCTGTCTGCACCTGTATGTCCTAAACACCATAACAAATCTATCATTCTCTCTTATGCCTGAAAACCCTTAATAGACATACCAAACATTCTAATCTTTTCAGCATTGCTTCTCATACCAAGAGCATTTTGACTGTCATGATAGTGCAAAAACAAACTAGGAGACTTGAGTGGGGGTGGGGACCTCTTGAAGAGCATTTCACCCTGTTAAGTGGTGCTTGCTGTCGCTGAAGACCAACCCCGGCTTGCTTATTTATCCAGAAAATACAATAACAACGACGCGTTGCTGTCGGCAAAGGAAACCCAGACGCCTCTGTTAATGTGTGCGGGGGTAATTTTGCGACGGTTAGGCAGTTTTAAATCAGGCTGGGGTGTAATTGGAGTTTAGCTTGCGCACTAACTGCCCCTGAACAGTCTAGTTAATTCTTAACAGCTCCCCCTCACCTTCATTTTTTTCTTCTCAGTGAACCAGTGTTTTGAACATTTAATGGGATCCCTCTCGTCCCCTATAAAGGATCCTCCATGTTCCTACCAGTAAAGTGAGAAATTCTGCACAGTTTGCAAGAGCTTATTCCGTGCGAGTGTACGTGCATGCTTTGTTGTTTTCATGTGCATGTCAAGGTATTGGTTGAGGTGAAGGTTCGCTAATGAGAAGCACATGTTCGGGCCAATCGCCGGCTGCGCTGCAAGGTCCAGAGCAGCGAGCGGCGTAGCTTTAACTTATTAAATGCAGTAAAATTGATGCTTCCTCCTGTTTTCCCAATTAAAGTTAAAACCCGTCTCTCCCTCCTGTGATTCCAGGGCTTCAGCGAGCACATCTGGATCTTATACTCGGCAATAAGGCTCCCCGTATCGCCAATGACCGAACACGGCTGGGACCAGTTTTAACTGGACCTGGTTGGGGATTACAGGAGGTCTCTGGGTAGTTCTGGTCCAGTGAAGAGCCTCTCTCTTAACACTTCTCTTAATGAAAAGTTCCCGGGTCAAACTCTGGTCTGAACTCTATTAATCCCCCCCTGGCTGGCTCCTCCTCCAGGCCTCCAGCCCCCAAACTCTGGTCAAAGGTCAAACTCATAAAGGTCCTGGGCTCACTGACAGTCTAACACTCAATCCATTCTGTGTTTATCTCCTGCATGCTGCTCCCAAGCTTTGATAAGCTTACAGAAGTGTAGTGACGGGGAATATGCTCATTTTATATGACACATGCTAAAGGGTCACTTCACCCAAATTACAAAGGATAAACATTTTCTCTATTAATTTCTGGCAGTATCACCACAATGCGGAGGGGGAGCTTTTTGAGCTTCAGCTGGTTGCGCTGCCTCTGAGTACAAGAGAAATGAGTACGTGCCTTTCTCCAAACACTGTCTCTGGTAATCCACAGGCCCATCTGTCCACAGTATTCATTGGAACTGCTTTCTACCAATGGAACTTGTGTGCAGTCTGTGGAGTATCCCTACCTGTAACTGGGTCACTGTCTCTGGAGGGATAGTTTTTTGGTATTCTTTATTTCAAGGCTGGCTTCATTCTGTACGTTTCCTATTGTGCAGAGCCAAACCAGAAATGTGTCAGTTTCAATACCGTCCGACTTCCTGTCGGTCGCCCTTCTCAAAGCCCATTGGTTCCTACTGAAGTGCAATCTTTTGAAAAAGTTAAAGTATATTATTTCATTTAAAAAAATGAAAAGGAAGACAGGGTTGATCCACATTTGGTGTAAAAGGAGACTTTATGGGGGATTAAGCCAAAATGAACGGTGTGTTTGTGGATGAACAGTGTGACACTGATGCATTTACAACAGTTTTAATTGCTTTAATAGCTAAATAGCACACAGGCATAATATATATCCCTTATAAGAATATATATTCACTGTTTGTCTGCACATGCAATTAGTTGATCATGACAAAATGTATGATATACTTATCCCATAATACTGCTGTATATAGCTCAACAACTTAATTCACTTACATTAGATTGTTCCATAAATCTGGATAGATCAAAGCTATGAACCTATAATCATTTTCTTTTGTCCATTTATGCAGCATGGAAAGGCTTGAACAGCCCACGGCAGTTCCACATATAATCGTTTAATAGTGTTTTCCTCTGGTGAGACGCCACAAACTGAGAAACTGCAGTCGACTGATGTTAATTCTGCAGCGAATGCCATTTGACCTTCAACAGGAATCGCTGTTAAAAAGGCCATTCAGCTCATTAATACTTTAGAAAAACACAGCACTCACCTAGATGTGGTCGTTGGCATCCCGCGAAGCGTTACGGCACAACCATTCATTCATCCACCCATTGACTTCCCTCCTCCTCCTGTTTATGTTGCAGCTGACGAGGCCCAGAGACAGCTCAGCATGTGCATTCTGTACCACATCAGCATGGACGACAGATTCAAGTCCATGTTTGCCGACACAGACTGCATACCGCAGGTAAGACTGGCTAATGTACGACACCACCAGACCAAGGCGGACACATTGGCATCAGCCGCTTACGGCACACGGGAGTTAATGCATGGGAATCGGAGCGAGAGGAAGGGACGCACGCCACTTCTGGGACCATAAAGCAACCCGAGGCCGCCTGCTGCTCAGTCTTCGGTCTCGCTGTGATGACGCCTCTGTTTTTCCTTCTCTCCATCTCTTGCCATTTGATTCTTGTCTGAATCTTCCCCACGTGTTAGCGTTGCTGGTACAGGAGTTTACCGCCTACCTTCGAAATGCCCTCAGGCTTGTTTCTTCCAACTTTCGATCAGAACCTTTTTGTTGAGTTACACTCCCTCTTGATTGAGTTGACCCGGTCAGTCGCTCCTCTCATCATCGGCGATTAGCTAAATGTGCGTTGTGTTTGTTTGTTGAGATTGGGTGTAAATGCCGGCCAGATGTGACCCGGGGAGTGGGCTGTTTGTTCAGAAGGTCACTTCAGCAGCAGATCTGAACCCCTAGACTCCCCTGTGTGGTAAAAAGGAGGCTGGCTAGCAGCATGACCAGGATGTGACCTCTGACCCCGCCCCGAGGCCCGCTCACCCTCCGCCGCCCCGCCCCTCTGCTACCGCCTGTCACATTAATCGGCAGGGGATGAATATCAGAATCTAGTCTTGTTTTAGTGTCAATAAGGAAAACCATGCTGTTTGCCAACATAAAATAGGTCAGAAGCTGTTTGACAGTAAATTTAAAGATGTCACGCCTGTTGAATTCTTTAGCAACACTAATCATTTTTTGATAAAATTGGATCTTCTTTTCTCCCCCAGAAGTGCAGCTCAAGAGGAGCTAATGCGTACCTGGAGCACAGGTAGCATCTACTTATCAAACAGGTTGTGTTCAGAGTATGCTGACAACAACATCGTTGTCTACTAAAGTGTGGGTGATGATGGACCAGAAGACTGTCTGTCCCTGCGCTCAGTGGATGTTTGCTGTGACCCCACAATTGTTTTTGACTCAGAGATTTCCTCACAATTTTCCAATTTCACCAGCTTTGTCTCAGATGAATTGGTTTGTTTATATTTTTAGTAGTTTTTAGTTTTAGATTTGAGTACACAGTATAATTCCCCACCACAACTCCTACACAATATTTACGTGTCCCTCCATCCTCACAAAAAACTGCCACCTTTTTATCCCCTCTACCTAGTTTGTACCTCTAAGGCCCCTCTCTTGTATCACTTTCTCACTGACCTGCTCCTTTCCCCTTCTTCAGCTTTTAATGGGGTCACAGCTTGGTGCTGGATGTGGGGTTTGCAGAGCAGGGATGCCAGGGGTGAGGGGGGAGAGGAGTGGAGGTGTAGGTAGGGGGGTGGAGGTGGCTGCGTTGGATGGACTGCAGCGTGGCGTTGGGCCCTGACTGGGCCTCCGGTGGCGGTCTGTGGTAAATAAGCAGAGGCAGGTGCCAGAGAGTCTAGACGGGGCTGATTTGGGGTCCGGGGCCCCTGGTATGTGATACCTAAGCCAGTCCCGGCCCAGCCTCTCTTTGACTCCTGACTCCTCACAGGGAAGCAGTGCACCTCTGCCCCCCCCCATGCCCCTCCTCTGCTTAAAGCTTTTCCTGTTTAATGTTAAATCAGTGCAGGAGAGCGACAGACGGACAGCAGACGGAGGCAAGGAGGTGTTTGAGTTAGAAATGAAGGATGCCTTTATCTCATCATCAACTCTGGCTTTTGTGCTTTTACTCAAAAACTCACTGCTGTTTGAAAAAATAGACAATGTGATTTATTTATTTTACTCCCCAGGGCTTAAATCCCGACATTAACAATCCTCATAATGACATGTTACAACCGGAAACACGCACACGCACAACATGAAGACGTGTATTCTCTGCTGCTTTTTAGCTCCCTTCGGAAAATAAATACTTCCTGCTTATTACATAAACACACTGAATAAGTGATATATAGCCATGTCCTTCTAACAGGACTGCTTTTGTGTTTTATGGATTAGTCTGTCTTTATTCTCAGTGACAAATCAATTAAGAGGTTAACTGGCATTTGCGACCTCAACAGCTGATGAAGATGGTGTTTGACTGTGGTGAGGAGACGATGGACGTTGAGCTCATCTCGCTCTGCATCAACCTGGCTGCTAACAAGAGTAACACAAAGCTCATCTGTGAAGGTAGGAGCCCCTGAAGAAATCAATCAATGCAAAATATGTGGAAACGGGCATTTTATGCTACTCATGTCCACTCAAGTTCTAAAGGGATCTTACCTCCTTATTGCCACAGGCAACGGTCTGAAAATGCTGATGGAACGAGCCGTGAAGCTGAAGGACGTTCTGGTGATGAAGATGATCAGAAACCTTTCTCAGCACAACGGACACACCAAGAGCCTCTTCCTGGTCAGTACCCTGTCTTCTAAACCAATCCTGTGTTTTAAAAGGAAAAGCAATGGTAAATCTTTAAGGTTAACGGTGGAGTATACTCATCAATGGTGTCATTATTTGTGTAGTGATAAGTGAGTATGAGGATTTTGACCAAAAGTGACCCTTTTTGTTTGCCTGTCTGCCGGTAGGACCACGTCGGAGACCTGGCGGCTCAGATCAGTGAGGAGGAGCCGGAGGAGTTTGTGATGGAGTGTCTGGGCACGCTGGCTAATCTGACCATCCCCGACCTGGACTGGGCACTGGTCCTCAAGGAGTACAACCTGGTGCCCTACCTGAAGGACAGACTCAAACCAGGTCACATGACGCATCGGTTTTGTTTTTAGTTAATCATAAACATTGAATGAATTGATGACGACCCCGTGTGGGAGCAATCCTCAGTAACTTCCAGCCCGCCAACCACTGAACCGTCCATGAGCTATTTATTGATCTTAAAAAAAAGGAAAATGTTCCATGGTGTCAGGTTCTGCTGAGGATGACCTCATTCTGGAGGTGGTGATCATGATCGGCACCGTGTCTATGGACGACTCGTGTGCAGCCATGTTGGCAAAGTCTGGGCTCGTTCCTGCACTAATTGAGCTGCTCAACGGTAAGAATGCTTTCCAAAGCATTATGAAATCGACCATCTACTTTTTTTTGTCTCTATTTTTGTATCTTCTTAAAGTACAACACTACGCTGCTAATGTGCTCCTTTAAAAGCTGTAGTCTTTGATCCACCTAAAAAGTATTACCGTTTACTTAAAATCCTCACAATTAAATGTGCGTTTTAGAATCTTAATAATTATATTGCTGACTCATTGGACTCCAAAGCAGATGCATTTTTTGTGAGTTAGAAAATGTACATTAATTTACCTTGATTAGAGAAAGATTTCCAGAAGACATTTTGTAAAACAAATCTGACATGGCCCCAACCCTGAAATAGTAGTTTTTGACACATTGATACAAATTAATATGAGCTTTGCCACAGTGTCAAGACACATGACCTTATTTTTGACACGCTGTTTAAAACGCCTGCCAATTTGCTCTTTACAGCAGTGATTAATTCAATAAATGAAGTCAAAATGTTTCATTGTTCATTTGCTTCCGCTGCAGCCCGACAAGAGGATGACGAGTTTGTCTGTCAGATCGTTTACGTCTTCTACCAGATGGTCTTCCACAAAGCCACCAGGGACGTCATCGTCAAAGACACGCGTATCCTTATCGCACAACATTCTGTCGCATCAGATGGAAAACACGTTTAGAGATGCTTTTGAGTTTCCACACCACTCGTGTACACTGGCTGTATGATTCCTGCAGAGTTTTTCTCTTTTGCTCCCCAGAGATACTTGCACTGTAAGTATCTTCACGCGTTGGTCACATCTGCCTCTTCATGGGAACCTCTTTTAACCCCTGTTTCTCTTTTCTTTTCTTTTTTTTTTTTTACCCTCTGGGTATTTTAGGCAGCCTGTAATTGTACACAGTTGTGGTCGGTGGCGGCTTGTGTCGAATTACAAATATGCTTTCTGTCAGCACGTTCTGATTGATGTTTTTCTTTTTGCAAGAAGAATATTATGCGAATATCTGATTTATGCAACGCTGTGGGGGGAAGGCGCTCACTTCATCGCAGCAAATGCGGACAGCGGTTCCTTCAGCCGCAGGGCACCTGTCTCCGGTCCCTTTGTCTTCAAATGACAGAGTGGGAGCGGTTGTTCTTTCCCAGAGTCCCCAAGGTTTCCCTTGCAATTGATTAGGGATGGACAAAATAACTGATTCAGCGTTGAATCGCCCCTGAGACAATGTCATGTTTTTTTTCCTTGAGTCCTAATCTCAGTAGCGCCTGCGTACCTCATCGACTTGATGCACGATAACAACGCCGAGATCCGCAAAGTCTGCGACATCACGCTGGATATCATCGCTGTGAGTAACGTTGTCTCATGAATATCATCTTTCCACACCGTAGGAACTGAGGTGCTTTTTTAAAAAATACAGGTTTTCACAAAGTTCTAATAGAAGAAGAGGAATAGATAGTAAGGAAACGTTAAGCCTTTTGACCTTTTACGGTTTCTTTTCAGGCAAAGACTGTACCTTTCTCCTGATGTGTCCCATTTGACATCATGCATTAACAGGCCGATGAGCTCCGGAATCACCTTGTGACTGACAGGTGTAGTCAGCTCCCAGTCAGTGGGTGATTGCTGCCAGACCTCAGATCAGCGTAATTAGCTGTAGATTACAGCCAGCCAGTGTAGCGGGGCAAAGGAAGTGTTTCATTGAAATTATCAGTGAGACCTATTAAGCTGTGAACCACATGAAAGGCAGCCAGTGGGCTCTGGAGTGTGTCAGCGACTGGACAGCAGAGGTGGGAGAGAAAGCAGAGCTGTGGAGACACACACACACACACACACACACACACACACACACACACACACACACACACACACACACACAGTCATTACTGCTTGACTGGGCGGGATCCTTCAGGCAGCACACGCCATAACTGTGCAGTCCGGAGATGTTCGCCTTTGATCATTATGGCCTTGCTCATGTACAGGCGCGCACACACACACACACACACACACATGCGGCTTTGCAAGGAACTTTGTAGATGCTCCAAGTGGAACAAAGGCCTAATTCACAGCGATGTATTCTTAGCACGGCCACATTTCCAAAAGGAATAAGTTGAAAAGATTTCCTCACTCCGGCTGTCATGACGTCTGCAGCTAAAAACGGATCAGTTGGCTAATGAAAGAGCACATTTGCTGTGTGAAAACCTGAGTCAAGGCACTACTTCAGCCTGTGAGGAATCAGCACGCAGGCAAAATGTGTCACTGCCACCTCCACGGGTGTTGGGCGGGGCCCCCGTGTGTGACGGTCAATGGGCCCGTTTGAGTCCGGGGTCCCGGCCGGCTGTCAGTGCCGCTCTGCTTTGCATCGGAGTGATTAATCTTTCAGGCCCTGGGCGTCGCGGGCTCAAAGGCCGCCTTTATCGCTGGCCCTTCGGCCCCCGCGGAGAAAAGAAAACAGACCTCTGTGGTCGTCCTCCGCCCCGGCCCCCTCGCGCAGACAGAGGTTTTTATAAGCTGAGGACGGAGGAAAGAGAATCAGAATTGTTTTTACGCCTTGATGAGCTTTGAGAGCTATTGCATTGAAATGAGGAGATGCAACGAAGGGGGATGGACATGTATTACTCAAGACGCGGGGGTTTGATTTGAGAATGAGGTTCTTGTTCTTGAGGCCTGCAGTTTATTTCCAGAGCAGAACAAGGCTTCAGCCGCCAGTCTGTTGTCCTTCAACCACAATTTCACAATAGGGTGTCGACCTCTCGAAACACCAATGACTCTGTAACACAAAAATGTGTGGAGACGTTGACGGTTTCCACACCAGCCATGTACACCGGCTGTTTATTTCCTGCAGTTATTCGCTTTTGCTCTTGTGCTTTTACTTTTAGTTACGCACTGCATCTTTTTTTTCCTCTTTGTTTCTCCCTCCACCCAAACCTCTCCGCCCTCCGACATCGCTGCAGGAATTTGACGAGGAGTGGGGGAAGAAGATCCAGAACGAGAAGTTCCGCAGGTACAACTGTCGGTGGCTGGAGATGGTGGAGAACCGTCCATTGGACGAGGCCAGAGAGCCCTTCCTGTACGGGGAGGACGGAGAATCCTTCATCGGGGACAGGGACTTCCTGGAGAGACCCGATCTGTTCTACAGCGGCGCTGCGGAGGCCTTCGAGGAAATAGGTCATTCGATCTGGAAAACCTTTTGTGTTTGAGAGTGCACGTTGATCATTTATAACGAGTGTTGTTTGCACTTTATAATCCAGGTGGGATCATCTCAGCCGACGGCGCCTTCAGTCCCGAGTACCACACCGGCTTCCAGGACGCAGAGCTGGGACCGACTGGATACATGAGCAGGTATGGGTGATAAAAGCACCGCACTTAGACTGCAAAACTCTAATTTCACATCCAGTCAGAGAAACGTCATCATTTCTTTGCTTTAACATTTTCAGTTGATTTAAATTGGATTAGAACTAGCTCTGCTTTTACACATATTTAGTTTGCTTCACATTCACTCTGGTGCCACGTAGATGTTCATTTTGGACCAAACAAACCGTACCTTGTCAACAGCAGTCTGTTGTCTGAGTCATTTGTCAAAAAAAAAAAAAAAATAAGACCAGTACCAGTGTGACTAGTAGACATGTGGTTTTAGTATGAATGTCATCCTTTGAACTATTATTAAATCAATGTGCTTCTCACGGAGCCGATGGGGAAAGATCACCCAGCATAGTAACCATGATGATATGTACACACGGCAGCATGGCAGTCCAATTCTCCCTGGAAAATCAGAAAGAGAGAAGAAGTTAAAAATGACCTAGTTGATGTAACAATCCAATTTAGATTCAATTCAATTAATTATTAGTGCCACAACTTGAATTATCCAGAGGGAAATTGCTGCGCATCAGTCGGCCTACAAAGTATGGAAGAGTTTGAATAAAAATAGTGCTCCAATTCAAAATAATTGCAATGCCAAAGAAAGTTTAGTAGTCGAGAGGGATGCTTCTTTTTTTATTCCTCTAATAAATAATCTGTGGCTGAGTGAGAATACCACTTTACATCGAGCACATTAATCACATACAGATGATTTTCATTATTTGCTGATCAAGTCCATTTCTGTAGTGAAGGCAACGGCCCTCACGTAGCACCGAATGCCCTCGCTCTCAGTCTGTCAGCGGGGCAACTTGTGTCTCTCCACGAGGAGAGGAAACGCTGAACTGTGAGTGTTTACCTTCAGTCGGCCCGTCCCCCGGCCGACCTCTGCAGTCTCGTATTGTTTTTTTTTCTTCGGAATCACTATTTTCTGATCTGCGTTATTAGGCCGGGCCTGAGTCAACAGGCCTCACCAATCCCAGAAGGCATTGCTCCACCTTAAACGGCAGTACTCCAGCTTTGAGAACAAACACTCTCCGGCTGTCCGACTGTCTCCACGTTTCTCTCTGCTTCTCTCTCTCTCTCTTTTTCCCTCTCTGCCTCCCTCGTTCCTCTGTGGCTCCAAAACATCAGCTACTTTAGTCCCAATACGCCGCCGACATTCCACAGCGAAACATAAACCTGAAGCCTGGGAATTAAAAATCAGTCCTGTTATCACTAAGACGAGTCTGTTCCTGGTCCCAGTATTGCAAGGCAGCAAATTCGATACGCCGCTGGGATGATAAATAGTTGGGGAAATAGTGAGGTTATTGTGAGTAATTTGTCTTATTTATTATCAAGCTTCTACTTGCGTGCGATTAAGCTTGTGTTGAGAGGCTGACTGTGAGCGGCTAAATCCAGCGAGAGAGGAATCCCGATCTGACTTTCTACTTTATTGTCCGTTTCCTTTCTCATTCTGTCACTCTCACTCTGTCAGCTGTGTAACCGATACCTTTTAAATATAGTGAAAGCGCTGGGGGAATCGGCGTCTGTGAGGCTGTTTTAATTTGTCCGCTGTACTTTCGAGTGATCCAGCTTAACATAATAATCAAAGCCTATTTTAAGCTACGTGTGGAACATGGTGTGAATGGGGCCTTTTTATAAATGGACGTAGTACCATACAATCACTGTTATTTGTATGAATATTTGAGAAACGATATAGAATGACCTTTATTATAAGTTGACTTCATATCAATAGAAAGTCCATTTTTCCAAAGCAAATTGTAAAATAATTTGCATTATGCAATTTTGACCAGAAGGATTCATCCATCTCGCCGAAGCGTCTTCCGTGTCTAGAAAGAGGACTCGGCAGTTGAAAGAGGGTGCTCTGTTTTTCCTGTACGAGCAGATTTTTTCGCACATTTATTTATCCATCACAAGCAGATTTTAAAACTCCGGTTTGATGTGTTATTTTCACTGTCAAAAATGTCTATAACTCTGCAGACTACTTTATTTTATGTTTATTAGACTTCAGTATATATGATTATATACATTCAGTATTATTATATTGTTTTTATTTATGCTACTTTAGTTTTATTTTAAAGTTTGTTACAATTCTAGATTTTTTTTGTTTTATTTTTCATAAATATTTGCTGATGTTTATTTTGCCTCTTATCGGAAAGACAAAGCGGAGACACAGACATCAGCCCAGGAATCTTTTAGTTGAATATTATTAGTCAGATCATCGAGTGCCCTGAGAGGCCTTCAGCATGTGACGGGGTGCTGTAGCAAAGTAGCAAGGTGCAAAATATAAGTGGATGGAGGATCGGAGCGGCGCCGCCATCGGGCGAAACGTTGAGGTCTGGTTATTTACCCGCGTGTTAGTAGCAGTAACCTGAGCAGGGACAGCAGGGAGAGATCAAAGCGGGGGCCCTGGAGTAGACAGACATAGAAGGGGGGGGGATCACGCCAAAGGAGGAAAAAGGCCTGATTCCCTTTTCCTGTTCACTACCAAGGAATGTTCTCTGCGGGATGGGACGTGTCCCTGCCGACTCCTGCAGCAGCTCCTCTGGGGCCAAACACCGGGGCCCCTTGTCCCAGCAACCCCCAACCGCCCACTTCATTTGCCAGACGGGTTGATTTGCGTGTATCATAACGAGAAATACCAGCAACTGTGTCAGCCGTCATTTATGGCGCCCACAATCACATGGCTCAAACAAGACAATCACACGCGATTACATCATAGCATCACTCACCCGGTGGGATGAATTACATTTCCTCACATCTGCCTCCGACGGGAGCTTTTCTGCTTGACACTGGAGTTGATTTGATACGCACATCTACAGCCAGTGTTTCTGTCGAAATGGTTAAACCATTTTTCAAAGGAAAACATTTTATTACTTTTGTCACCTCCCTGTCATTTATTGGCAGTCTTGAGTCAATGTTTGCAAGTTGAATTAATTTGATCGAGAATTTGATAGTCAATCAGAGAGTTTGTCAGCTATCTGTCAAACCCTCCCCTTAAGGGTTTCTATAGATAAATCTGACAGATTGCAATGCATAGAAACAGGCAGACATGCAGGCAGGCGGGCGGATGCTGTGACTCAGAGCTCCACTGTTCCTCCGGCCTCCTTTTAGCCGGGCTCTCAAATCCCCCCTGACAGTCGTAGCGTGCGGAGAGGAAAAAGACATATTTCTGCTCAGAGAGGAGATGGTGGTTGGAGGGAGGGAGGGAGGGAGGGAGAGAGGGAGGGAGGGAGCTAGGGGGGAGAGGGGGTGGATAAGCTGCAAGCTGTGTAACTGATGGCTGGAAGTGATTTGGCTAAAAACAACACGTCATTATAGGCGCTCGCAGGGGCAAAGCAAACAGCTCGTATTTTAGACGGCGAGGGGAGCGACGGGCGATACGTGTGAGATGTGGCGTCGTCAGTCAGGGCCCATCCAGCGCCGCGTCCCCGACGAGGTGGCGAGGGCCCGTTGGAGTTGACCCTGAGCCCCACCGGCACCACCAGACACAAACTCCCAGCAGCTGGTCCGAAGATGGAGCGTTAAATTGGACCCCCCCCATCCGCGTGGCCGTAGTAACTCATTTGTACGGTGCAGATACGGGCCTTTTATCGTCCCCCTGAACAGGCCGCCAGGTCCTCCAGGTTTTGCCGTCAGCCCCGGCCTTCGTCACGGCGCCGTGTTTTGACATCTTTCCGGGTTGTTTTTGGTTTTTACGGCTTGGCTGCTCTGCTGTTTACCCCTCCGGCCATTAGCTGTCTGTAACTCACACACTGTTTGGGTGGATGTCCAGCACCTGCATGGGGGCAGATGAATATTACATTCACTTTTTAGGAGTTGTTTTTTCCCTTTTTCTTCACCCTGACTGATTGGCGCAGCCCCAAGGTTGGGGAAGTGGGGTGGGGGGGGGGGAATCCACAGAAATGTCCGGTGTCATAGCTCCACCTGGTGGTGGTGCAGGGGCTTTCTAGTTTAAGATGTTTCTCTTGACTCTTAGAAGCTTTGTTCCCATTCAGGAGCACTAGGGACCAGGTCTGAGTCTCTAAACATCTCAGTTGATTTTCCTGTTCTTCCACATTAACATAAGGAAACTATTCATGGAGGTTTTTTCATGCTCAAACAGGAAAGAGGCACACTCAAACTGTTGGAACAACAATGCAGTTTGTCCTCACTACTGTAGGAAATACAAACAGTGGTGTCCGCACGAAAAAACAAATCATTGAAATACAGATTTGTGGCATCATTGCTTCACTGGGGTATTTTCATTTATTCCTAAACTAGCTTCTACAATGTGGCTGGAGTAGGATCCTGCTACATTACAATTATGGAAAATTTCTTTTCTTTTTTTGGTTTTTGAGAAAGCGTCACAAAATTCCTAGTTGCTTTCTAAAGGGTCAATTTGTCGCTCTTATTTTTTTCCACAAGACTAAATTGACCTCCTATCTTGGCCCCTGATGCTCCCTCCTGGTTCTCGAAAGCAGCAGCGCTGCAATCCTCCATCCGTCGTGTTTCTGCTCTTTGATCAGCTGACAGGGCCACGCGTCAAGCGGTCTCCATTGTGTGTCCTACTTTACATAGTCAGCATTGTGTGCATCTCTGTGATAACCATGTGAAAAGACTGTTTTATATTTTGAGGTTATGTAACGAAACAAAAAGCTCTTTCTTAATTGGTTCATTTATTCCTCTGCTTGTCCTTGCAGTTTGTCGGAGCAGTTTGTACCGGTAGACCGACCACTCAGCGCCTACGGCTGCCGTCCCGGTGAACTACAACACGGTCTCCCGGTAAACGTGGAGTACAGCGTGTTCCACTAAAGCGCCGTGTTGAGTGTGAGAGGCGTAGCTTCAACTTGCCTCTTTCCTTAACGCATCGCTCAGCGCTAAAAACGTTTAAAAAACATCAATGGATGACACGTTCCTTCATCAGCATGAATGCGCAGTAGTTTATTTGGCTGAATCACACATGAAACGTTGTGGTGCCACAAGTCGTCACCGTGAAAGAATTATCCTCATAACCGTCGGTCCGTCTGTGAATGAGGCAAGCAGTCAAGTGTCATGTTATATTTTAAACATTATGCACTTAAAATAGAAACATTAAGGCTTGATTTGTGTGTTTTGTGAGAACTGGCCAGCTGTTGATTGAACACTGAAGTGCGTTTTTCTGATCATAGTCAGGTTTGACACAAACAAATGTTTCTTTTGGAACCACGACCTGTGTCATGTGAGCGTTCATGAATACAGCTTCAGGAAAAAAAGAAAATACATGGAAAGATACCAGACAGAATGAAATGCATTTTCGTAAACTATTTTCATTTGCGGATTAAGCCACATGTTTCTTCTCCGGCGAGTACTTGTGGCATCACGTTTCATGTGTGATTCAGCCAAATAAACTACTGCGTATTTATGCTGATGAAGGAATGTGTCATCCATTGATGCTTTTTTAACGGACCTTTATTGCTTACAGGAGAGATTGCTGAAGATCACTGTAATTGGTTCATATTATAGGAGAATAGCTGTGAACTGGATTTGGTTACTCATAAATCCACAAACCTTTATTAATTCCACATCACATAAACCGGCATGATCTATAATTAGTACCAAATGATGCGGTTATTTCCAGGAAACAAAGCATCATACAATAAAAACACTGTCTCAATGTAATGTATCCATTTTTCTGAATGTAATTTAAGAAATATAACAGTCTCCATTGTCTGGCTTAAAAAAAGATGGTTCATTTGTATTTATCTTGTCCTTGATGTGCCTGTAGCCCTGCTTGCTCTCTGAAATATGTGGTGCAATAAATCAAATAGATGTAAGGCTTATTGTAGTCAAACTGCATTTGTTATTAAATATGTCGCAGATGTTGGATTATTTGCAGGTTTTTCTGATTATCAGCGCAGTATTGTAGACAATCAATCATACAAACCTCATGTTGCTTTTGTTTTTCTGGAAAATAAATCCATTTGTTTGGTTTTGCTGTTTTTTGGAAAACACAGAGTTAAGGCAGAAAGTTTGGGGCCATGTTTAATTTTGAAGACTTATATTGTTTAATATTTCCACACAATGTTCCATTAACAAACATTCATCCCGTTGACAGTAAATGGTCTTTACTGTGTTTCTTCTTGCATTCGCTCTGTAAACTGTTTCACTAACCATGTTAGTTTCAGACGGCCTACACTGGTTAAAAAGGCACAGGTATTGAGACTCGCACCGGTTCCTACGGCAACCGCCTCCACGCGACGGAACAAGGTTCCTTCATTTTATAAAGTAAGGCAACATGGATGTGCTATAAAAGGCATTTTGATGAGCTACTTCTTCAGTTTCCTTTCAAGCTAAAAGAAAGTCCTTCAGCAGGTTATAAAATAATAACACTGAACAACATTCACAGCATGAATACAACAATAGAAGCAGAGAAGGAAGACGCTCTCTGTGCGTTCTCCTGCCACGTGGCTTTTGACTAACCGCCACTCTGCGATACTCTCAACCCCCCACCAGGGAACACATTTAGCTGCTCGCCCCCAGTGGTGTTGAGATGAATATATAGAAACAGAAATGCTCTTTAGCTCTTTTTAGAGCTTTAATTTGAAATTTCAACGTGATGGGAGCACATGTAGTATAATCAAATCTGCTGTAGTAATTTCTAAGCACATTAAAACTCAGTCCATATAAAGAAATAGTTTGTCATCTTAGGGAATTCATTTGTGTTTCGCTTTTCAATAGTGAGATGTTGAAATAGATACAATTCTCACGTCTGCCGGTATTTTCCAGCTGATTGAATGTTGGGTGATTTTCACACTGGACCAAGCTGGCCACTTCCTCTGCTAAGACAAGCTAACAACGTTCTGACTCCGACAACTGGTCCAAGGATTAATCTACGCATCTACTCTGAGCGTGTAGATAGTTAGACATTTGAGAGACTACTCATTTAAAAATATATTAGTAATCTACCACAGCATAACGCAATTCCCCAAACTTAAAAGTTCAAAATCTAGATTTTCTAAACATTTTGGCACAAAAATAATTAATTTGAAAAAGGAAGTGACTGAATCTTTGTTTTAAACACCTGGCATAGTTGATATATTGATTTGTATAAATAATTTACCATAATGTCATGCATATGTGTTAAAAAAAAATGGAAGCTGTTGTTAATGTTTCTCAGAAGTCTTTGTTAACCGAATTCTGAACAAAGGCTCCAGGACGGTTTGAGGCGCGACGCTCTGTTCTGGTTCCCTTCAGCCGAACATTCACAATCATTTTTGTCCATCGTCCTTCTGAAAGAAAACAGTAATGCAGTTATGCCAGTTCCTCGCGCCTCACTCCTCCTCTTTTGGCACGCCGCAGGGATACCGCTTCACCAACTCCTCCGCCTCGATCACCTCCTCCACTAGGTCACGGATCTCCTTGATGCAGCCAATGGGCTTCTCTTTAGGGCTCTCCTCCTCAGAGGCCTGACAAGTTGCGGCATCTGCCGCCTCAGCCGACGGCTCCGCCCTCGCGACCTCCTCAGCGTCTCTGCCGCCGTCCCCCGTCACAGCTTCTGTCTGGGCCCGAGGAGACGGCTCGTCGCCCCTGGTTTCATCCGGGTGGACGGGCGGCTCGCTCTCGTTGGCCCCGTCCTCCAAGACGCCAGAGGGCGTTGAGACTTCGTCCTCGCTGTCCTGACCGGTTTTCACTTCCACCGTGGACTCCGCCTCCGACGGGGCCGCCTCACTCCCCATCGACACCGAGACGGTCACTGGTTCTGCCTCCAGTAGTTTCATGTCCCCACTGGGATGGATGCCGGATGGGGGTTCAGGTGTTTGACCACTAGGGGGAGCCTCTGACTTGATTTCGGAGTTTCCACAGTTTGTCTCTTTTACGCTGGTGGGTGCAGTTTGGGAAACCGAGGTCTCTGTTAAAAGGTCTTCTGGTCCGTTAGTAGGGTCACGAGTTGGTGCAGGAGCTTCTCCCTGTGTTGCTGCTGCTGCTGCATCTTCCACGTCTGTCTTCATGCTTTCTACAGGAGCGGCGATTTCCGACGACGCAACTTCTTCCTCCTTCGGAGCATCCGTCCGCTGCACCTGAGGCTCAGCGGCCATCCCTGCAGACATCTTCTCCTTTTGGATCGCCGTCTCTGGAGACGCTTCTACTTTTTCCTCCTGCGTCTCACTCATGGTGGATGTTGGGGGCCCTGCTTCCCCCACAGTGGGGGAAAGTTCCTCTTCTACGAGCGACGTTGGCTCTGCCTCCTCCGCAACTGTGAGAATCTTAAGCGCGTCCGTTTGTCCAACCATCCCCAGGGGTGCCTCAATAAGGTGCACGTCCCTCAAGTCCGCGCTCTTCTCCGGCTGCCCTTCCTTCAGGGGGATGGACGACGGGCCGTTTACCGCGAGAGGCGACGGCGGCTGGGCCTCGACGGACGTTTTAAGGGGGGCAGCGAGCCCCATTGCGGGGGTCCCCGGAGGGGAGGCGGAGAGGCTGGAGTGGCTGGACTGACTGAGCAGGTCTCTGCTGTCTGTGAACAGGTTGTACTTCTTCAGGCTGGCTGCCTCCTTCACCACTGCAGGGGAAAACGAGGAAGGATTAGAGAAGACTCTGGGACGGGGGTGTGTGTGTGTGTGGGGGGGTTGCTGATTGTCACTATCTGTGTAACTTGGATTATACCTTTGGTGACCTCCTTGTCCAGAGATTGCAGGAGGACGCTCTCGTAGATGTTCTCAATATGAACGAAGTTGGAGTGTTCGGCGTAGACCGACTCCTCGAGACTCTGAAGCTCCTGTGAAGAGACACACACACACACACACACACACACACACACACACGCTCAGTAACCATCGTAGCGTTGTCGATGGTAGGTCCAGATATGTGTGCGTTTGTGGGACACTCACAGTTTTGCAGGAGGACAAGGTCTTCTTGATGAAGGGCAGAGTGATGTAGACCAGAGCCTCTCTGGAGATCCTCTTCCTCACCGTGCTGCTGTCATAGTCGTATTGCTGCAGGATGCAAAGGAGCGAGAGACACCTGTCACTTCATGACAGCGAGGGCTTTTCCACATTCTCTCCCCCTCTCTCATGGAGGCCGATGGTCATAGATTACAATCTGACCTTGAGCACTCTGGGTTTGGCCTTCTCAATGGCAGGGCCGGGGTTGTTGGGGTTGTCCTCGACGGCTTTGCGCAGCAGCAGCTCAAACGTGTAGGCTGCATTCTCAGTCAGCTGAAGCACACACAGGATGAGACAGTAACAGTAAGTCCCATCAGTGTTGGGGGAAAAAAGGGTTGGGAATCACTATTTTAATCTTTAATAATATGTTGTGAACATAGAATATCATATATTGTAACATTTTTGTATGTTTTCATGTTAAACTCTACCTGAACAGAAAGTAGTACCTGAAAAACAAATCTAGTGAAGTATAAAATTAAGGTGTGTTAAATAAAAAGACTACAGCAACAAAAGTGTCCTTAATGTACCTACTTATGTACCACCACGTGCGTGTACCCGTGTGAGGCTGTGTGTGCGTGCGTACCTGCTGCAGGTCGATCTGAGTGCTGTAGATCACCCCTGAAACGCTGGATAAACCAAATCTCTCCTGCAGGTCCTGAAGTCTCTCCTGCAGGGAGGCGATCTTCTGGTAGCAGCTGAGCAGGTTGGGTCTAGCCATGTCTGCCAGAGCCTGAGAGACGAAGCGACGGCACCATTCATCAATTCAGGAGTACAAATTGAGCCGTGCTCAGGTCAGACCACAAGCGCAGATACTCGGGATGGAAACTTTTCAGACGAGGCCTTCATTTCAATATTCATGGGAAAATAATCTGGATGTGACAGTAGAATTATTATTCCGCAGTTAATTTGACCATCAGTGTGTATTTACTCATTTCCTATGCATTTGTGATGGAGACTGGTAAAGAATAAAACACGCACAGGTGGATCTTGGCGATTGACAAACCTTCCTCAGTTCGTCCTTGTTCTCCAGCAGCAGGACGTCCTGACACATCTGGTCCATGGCGTGTTCAATCAGCTGACGTCCCTCCAGGAAGCCGCAGCTGACCGGCTCCATCAGCTCCTCCATGACTGAGGCCAGGTACGGCTGGACGGACTTTGAGAACAGCTCCTCTGCTCGCGCCAACACTTTGGCTGGTGGAAGACATTTAAATGTTCATTCACATTCATCACAGAGGAGGAGTGCAGCTCGTCCCGCGTTGGGCAGCAGTGAGTATCAGTCGGCCACTCTTACCTCGGACTTTTTCCTCCAGCTGCCGTCTGGTGTGGACGATCTGGTCCATTTCAGAGTGGATGAGCACCTCCTGCTGCCGGAATGACGTTTGACATTCCTCCTTCAGTGCGGCAAGTCCCTCCAACATACGCTCCTGGACCACCATGTACGCCGCCTCCACCGTCTGGGCACAAAGGGTTTGTTGATCAGCTCACTTCATTTCTCACTGCTTGATAAAATGAACTTGCTCTATATGAAGATTTGGAGACGTAGTAGAATGAAGTGAATAGCCCACAGCATGCCTAATATAGGACTTATCATGTTAAATTTGTGATAGAACATAATCAAGCACGACGCTAAAATGTACATCTGCGTGGATAAAAATGCTCATGTGCCAGATAGAAACGGATTACGTTTCATCTGCATTGACAGTGAGCCAGCAGCATCGCCGCTCTCAGGGGAGTTAACCGTGAGACTCACAGCAAACCAGACTCTCTTCCTCTCTGCCTTTTTGGATTTAAGGCGAGGCAGCATCTCTTTCTGAAGAATCGGCAGCAGCTGTTCCATCACCAGGTTGGCCATCACCTGCAAACACATAGGCAAGACTATGATTCAATTTGAAACTGCCTTCAAACACATTAAAGGTTACCAAAACCCAAAGCAATGGATTACTCTGTTCCTGATTCAGGTGCTAGTAAGTTTTTGTTTATGTTCACCATTGAGCACAGTAAAATGTCCCACATGTATCTTGTTCACAAATTGTTAGAAAGAAAAATGGTTGCCATACGTACCTAAAGTTTTAATTTATGTGAAAAGTAATACTGTTCACAGATGTGTTATTTAGCTGTTAAGTAGCGGCCTCAATCATCCAGATTAACACCTTCTTTGACTGTGCAGTATGTTAGCATAGCATTGGGCAGAAAGTCTCAAAAAAAAAAAAAAAAACGTAATGGTTGTTCCATGCTGCGGCAATTTTGCCGTTAAAATATTTGAAACTTTTTGCCCCATTGGTAATCAAGCCTCTGTAAAATAAACTGGAGAGAACTAAAAGCTGGATCAACATCAAATCACACATTGAAATATGATGTACAGCACGAGCCAGATTCTCTTCATTCAACAGTGCAGAAGTTCATGAGAAAATATTCATGTGAAGAAATCCCCCCCTCCCCCACGCCAAACCCATTCATTTAAAACAAAGTGTCGTTGTAATCTGGTCTCCTGTTTCTCAGAAGAGCTGCTATCAAACCGGCAAAGAACCAGCGGAGGCCCGACTGTGGGACTCAAATCCTTCTGCGACCGGCCGTCGGGCAAATCGGGTGTGACCCGATCAGTCAACAGACACGATGCTGGATTAAATGATAGACCTCGCTGTTGACTTACTCACAAGTCTTTCTGTATAAATGTCTACAAAGATCAGAAGACAGTGAACAGTGAGTCACACACACACACACACACACACACACACACACACACACACACAATCCAAATAAAGTCTGAGACCTTGACGAATTTATGATTTTGATACAGTGAAACAGTTTGTGTTTCAGCTGACATTTCATTCATGTCTTAGCTCTTACTGCTGTGTGTGTGTGTGTGTCTCAGACGAGAGCTACGTACGTGAAGGAAAAAATGCCGGTGAATGAGTACAAAAGTGTGTACTTTGTTGTGTATTTTCACTCGTTTCCTGCAGCAAGTCAAACTTCCCCTCACCTCCGACAAATTGTGACTCAACACAATGTGAGCGAACAGCAACACAATGGAGCATCTACACGGCCGTTATGAGGGAGGATTCCTGCAATGCTTTAAAGAGAACAGAGAAGGAAAAACGGCAGGAAGCACAACGGTCAGAGCAGAGAGGAGGAAGAGGAAGGAAGAGGAAGGAAGGAGAGAGGAAGGAAGACTGTCCGTACGGAACCAAAGCGGTTCGTCCTCCACGCGTGATCTCAGTGCTGGAAGCTTACACTTCCCCACAGACACAGTTCAGCCAGTGTGCCGCTCCCCTGACAGATGTTTCAGGAATGTTTGGGTCGTCTTCAGGAGGGAGTTGCCCTCTTTGACAGACATAACGGATCATCTGCCAGTGGAGGAGTAGTTGTAGTATTTCTGGCTCATTCATCCGTTGTTCAACAGAAAGCTTTTTTTGTAAACTAGAAGTTTTCATGTCGAGTTTCAAATCCCTTTTGTCCCGTTCTAGTCTCTGAATTGTTTGTCGTCTTTGTAAGTAAGCTGTAATATCCAGCTCACATGTGTTGCGTACAGGTTAGCCTAGCTTAGCATAACGCCCGGAAAATACTCGCTGATAATCACATTTCTCATTTGTTTAGACATCTCCTTTTTGGAAAAAAAAACAATCAAAACACACTGATTGCAGTTTCCGAAATGTCGAGCTATTCCTTTGTTGGAGCTTAATTCTGTGAGCATTTGTTTGTTGTTGCCAATGTAACTTTGGAACGTACCCTGACATCACTTCCTATCAGCATGTCCCAGGGCTCGTATTGGCCTTTGTCCTGTCTGTAGAGCTGGATGGCTTTGAGGAAGGCCTGCACTTCACACGTCTTCTTCTTCAGGAAGTCTGAAAGAGAGGGAAGCCATGGAGAGATTAACAGTCGGACGCGGTCGCATTATTCCAAGCAGAGATGGGATTCGATGCTTTGCCAACTCGGCAGCGGAGAGCAGAGATGTTATGCTAAAACTTAATTATAAAAAAATAAAGCCTACTTCTGCTCTTCAGATGTGGTGTGGCACGTCTGTTGTCATGGCAACTGCTGAAAGTGATTTAAGTGATGCCGTGCAACCTAAATCCCTCCTTCGAACAACAAGATGCTGCTGGTGATGAAACAGCCGTTCAAATCAATATGACTTTAGGTATTGCTTTCCATATCAGGACAACTAACTGCAGTCATCGTTATTTAGTCATAGGTTGGAAAAATGTCCCATAATACTAAAACTGTTTGTCACAATGTCCAAAACCCAAATATTGTCAGAAAACCAGCAACCTGGAGCCAATGAAGGTCTGACAGTTTAAAAAAAAAAAAAAAAAAGGTTATTCAAACGAGGGCCTTTTGCGTTTTCAGTTGAGTATGACTCAGACTAAATGACTAAAAAGTCATCAAGGAGAGCCACCATGCCGGTGTTTTATCAGAGAAGGTGAACCCGCTGTGGAGCATTTAGAGCACCTGCATCTTCTGGTAGAATCTCACCGTGGTTCTGGTGTCTGATGCAGTCCGACAGGATGGAGAGGAAGGCCGCTTTTTGGGCCTCCTCTCTGAAGCAGAAGTAGGAGTCGCTCCTGTAGGGCAGACGCAGGTAAACTGGGAACTGACCCGGCATCCCCGACAGAGGAGGCGCAAAGTCCTCCTTTAAACCTGAAACACAAAACGAGGAGATCAGCGGCCGGCAACACTTTCTGAATGGAAAGCAGTCGTTTTAGCTGAACTAGCAGGTTCGTGTTGGAAGGACAAATTGTGGCCTAAGTACTACTGGATATTGTAAAGTGAGCCTCCAGTCTCAGGGCTGATTGTTGGTTAAACTTACAGTAGCCGTTGTGTTTGGAAACACGTGTTGTTTCACTTCTGCTCTCCATGTGTTTAACCCATTTGAAGCATGAACCCCTTATATTTCATCATGGTTTCTCAAAGGCCTTTAACAGACAGGTCGGAGAAGAGAGAGATGCATGAATGACTCCTCAGGGTTCATGCATCATGTTTTTAGGCTCAGTGACTGCGCTCAGTTTTAAACCACATAACCAGCTGAGATGGACTTTCTTCAAGTCAAACAAAAAGGCCCCCAGGTCAGGTGGCAGCACACAAAACCACAAAATACCTCTTTCTGCTCTATTTAAGTCACAGGAGTGAAGCATTTACTGTTTATAGTGAAAGTCTACACGGTCAGATTTGCAGTTCAGACTGTTTATGAGCATATGGCTATTCAATGTCAGTGAAGGCAACACCTACAAAAATTCAACACATTACAAGAATAAAACAATTGACACGGTTTGCTTTTTCTACTTTTCTTTGTTTGATTTCATTATATGGAAGTTCATAATTTAATAATTATGGAACTATGTACTCAAAGTAATGAGAATATTGTAAAACCAGTTACAATACACTAGTTCTTAAACTGTAATCAATAGAATAATACCAATGAGAAGTTATTTTTGGCACAACACCTTGGTGCAAGATCTTGCCAGACCCAGCACTGATTACATGCACGTACAGAGACTATTTTTTCCTCTAGACTACTGAGATGAGATGCACAACGTCTGGTGGCTACAACCATTTATAATTTCGCTGGTATTATACAAGCAATAAGGTACTCTGGGCAGTACTTTATCTTCATTAATGTAACAGTTTGGAGGTGTTGTTAGGCCTGACGCGCAGCGTGACTATTTATACAGATCATTTAGTACACCATATAGTGGTTATGGATGACCAATAAATTAAACAGACCGATCATTTTAGTTGTTGAGAATTAGTGATTCTAAACCTGCTTCTACACCGAATACCGTTAAAAGAAGAAGTCCACTGAAAACTGATGTTATCAAACACTCGCTACAATCACATCTCTTCCAAGAAGTACAACATTTTGAAATTGACTTCATGACATCCAAAGGCTGTTGGCTGCCGCCACAGGACACTCTCAAGGAGTCCGCTGAGTTGGACTGAGTACACAATCACAGTCGATGTTGTGTTTAGGCCAACTAAATTAATCAACATGATCAAGAAGTTCTGGCTTATGTTCTATGTGCGTTATCAACAATTAAAGTACGGCTTATGCTGGAAGGAACAGTGATTAGGCAACACGTTAATTATTGTGCCAGCTAGAAGATGACTTAATAATCAGCAGCTTCAGTTTGGACTCTTGTTTCTGCCACGGATTACGAATTGTTGCCCTTTCAATTACACGCCTATGTCTGTATGCTGTGTACTCTACTAGATAAATATGGATTTCATTCATGTAGATTAGTTACACTTCTCCATCTTACGTGTGTAAGTAGTTGATAACTCTTTTACTCACTGGTGTCATCAGGGAAGCACTTGTCCACCATGGCCATGTACTTCTCCTCCGTGGTCAGCACTGTGCCTCCTGTGGGCAGCAGCTTCTGACGGGGAGGAATCCCTTTAACAAAAGTCTGGTGGAGGAGGACGGAAGGAAAAGATAAAGAATAGAGGGTAAGAAGAATTTAGTCTCTTTGTGCAGGGAGTGCGTGTGTGTAGATCAATGTGACCCGTTTGCATTTGACTGTGACGCTCACCTCCAGGCCATCGTGACACTCCAGGCAATAGTTGGCTCTCACCACCACGTACCTCTCCTTCCACTTCCTGGTGTCGTCAAAGAAAAGAACGTGATCCTCGTACAGCACCTCGGCCTCCTCAGGAGCCCCCTGGACAACAGACACACACACACACACACACACACACACACACACACACACTCGTACAATCAACTCAGGTAAACATGTGAAAGGACGTGAATTCTTTCACCTCTGGAGAAAGTGGGCTAAAAGCCGGATTCCTGGTAATATTAAATTTATTTTCCAATCCAGCTGTCGACTCTTCAACACAGCTTTCACAGTCCTTCTGTCTTAGCACAGCACAGCTGGATGACGTCACAGATGTTAGTCACACGTGCACATGTGCTTACTGCTGTGTGGTTTCTCTGGCAACCCGTAAACCAAACCTCAGACTCATTGGAACCATTGTTAAAGAGCTGGAGGGGTTTGGCGCCGGCGCAGACGCTCACCCTGTGTTGGAGCAGCTGAGTGATCTGCTCTTTGTGCTGCTCCAGGTCATCTTCCACCTTGGAGAAACGAGCCAGAGAGAACTGCTTCCTGTAGTACGGACTGAACTCCCTGAGCGCGTTCTCGGCCTGGCCTGCAGGGACACAGCGAGAAGAAGCAGGAACAATGGTTTCCGTTATACTGAATACTGAGGCAAAGCATTAAAGTTGGACAGGTTTCAGCCCGACACGGAGACCGGGGTGGCTCTCTGCAGGGGGCGTCTTGTTTCAGGTAGGGGATGAAATATGAAGCAGGAAGTCCGGTAAGAACACAAAAACAGGTACACACCCGCATCCAGATTAGTGTGAAGAGATCCACAAACATGGGGGTGTTTGTTCCAAGCAAGACTACAAAAAGCCAAGCTACTGAAGTACATTCTGCTCAGAGTGAAGAAAAGAAAAGCAAAACACACACACACACACACACACACACACTCACTCAAATCTAATAAAATGCATATGACATTTTATAAACTACCATGAACTGTATTACGTCCCGGCTCTAAACTCACCAAGACGAGACCAACTTCCATCAAAACTCCTCAATCCGCTTGAATTATTGTCCAAATCACTTTTTTTAAAATTTTAAAAACACACAATGCACAATATTGTGCATTGTGTGTTTTTAAAAGGAACCTAAAAACAAACCACATGAAACTCGATTTGTCAAAACCGCCCCGAAACCTTTTGGCTGTTTATACAGCGTAGCGTTAGCCAAAAAGCTTCTCTCTCTCTCTCTCGCAGACACACACACACACACACACACACACACACACACACACACACACACACAGGGAGGGGTGACACAAAACTTTCTTAAAAAACGAAGCCTGAGCTCATCTATGCGCTCATTTTCCATCTCCAGCCTGGATAATAAACAACAGATGATGTCACACGGTTCCAAAGTCAATCTGCCGAATACTCATGAGGAGGCTGAAGCTGCTGTTGGTGTCTCTCTGCATCATTACTGTAACTCCTATACAGATTACAAGCGTCCAATCAGACTCTGTGTCCCTGTCCACGTCTGTGAGGAGACACAACCACATCAACCGGAGGCCTTTCACTTTGTCCCTCGTGTGGTAGCTGGCAGTAAACTCACAGGATTAACGAGAGAAAAAAAGAGAAATCTCTCAGATTTCGCTCCGTTGGCGTTTGAAGCAGGCCAGATTGCTGGAGAGGAGCGATTCGATTTCTTTAGGGGAAACCGAACCCGGAATAAAGTCTCCTCTCTGCACAGGCTGCAATATTCACATCACTTAAAAAAAATAAAAAACATTTAATGAGCATTTACGCTGCCTTAACTGCTCAATATCCACAAGCTATTAGAGGCAATTCCCTGTGACACATCCTCCATTTAATGGATAAACATGCCTGAACAGGCGGCTGCTGTGGATCGTCTTCCTCGCCATATATTCAGTGTTAATGTCGGGGTCGATGTGCTCTGTCATTATCTCTCTGGGGCGTTTTGTAGCAGACATGATGGCACGGCTCCGCGTCACCATGGTAACAGAAGCTGTGGCGCTCCCTCACAATGCATGCCTCGGTTAGAGATGAATTTAGAAAACAGAGTCGTGAAGTAAAAATACAAGTGGGGTCTCTTTGGCTCAGTTACAGGGTAAAGAAACAATTGTGGCACTGATGGTAGTTTAATGGGCCAGTAATACACATTATAAATTCAAATATGTATATTAGTAGCTATTTTTTATTAATCTCGTTATTACTGAGAGGATCTTTAAATGATCTTTTTAAGAAAATACAAAAATGCAGGAAAGTCATTAATTGAAACTTGCATTCCAGAGCCCTAATGTCACATTTAATTGCACCTTGAATTGTTTCAAATTGTGTAAACTAGTGTTATGACTGTTAAAGACATATTCCTGGCCACCAGACCAAACCATTTAGTGACACATTTGAAAGGTGATTCATTAGTGTTGGGTGAAGGACTAATGGTCGTTCCTCAGCAGCGGCGGTTTGTAGCCATGGACGGCGGATCTCAGTGGACCTCCTTGTTATTTCCTCAGTCCTTAACAATGGAGTGTGTGTACAAAAACGTTAGCTCGTACCTCGCCTCCACATTGACCCACATGAGCCGTCCACTTAAACCTCCACTGATCAGCCAACAGAGTGGATATCCTGCTCCAAGACGAGGGTGGTTTCCATTTCCGGGCGCATAGCGCTCCACAGGGAAGCATTTTCATTGGTGGATGGTGATATTGGAGAAACGACACCCTGCCAAATTTCCATCAACGCATTTGTGGATATTTGGGGTCTGAAGTCAGATGACCCTTTCTCTCAGGACAAAATATCAACTTTACAGGTGAGATATCTAAACATAACTCAAGGGTGGTTTATCCAGGTTCAGAATAGACATGATGAAGTTTTTCAATCCAAGCCTGTACGAAACTGCCAAAGCAATGTTTTTGAATGTCACCAATGCACACCCGCTGATCTGAAGGAGAATGCGCTGCATATTTCTATGCAAAAGCTTTTGGACACTCAGATCATCCACACATCAAGTTGTTGGTGCATAACAAACATTTGCATTTATAATCCCTAAAAACCACTCCTTTAGCAACACAAACGTGACACTTTTATAGACTGGCTAGTGGTTTGGTTCAGTTAATTCACCCCTGAAAAAGCTTATTTACTTTACTGGACAGAAAGGACGGACTCTGTCTAAGTGAGCATCGGTGCAGCCTGCCGTCCTACTTCTGCACGGCAGCACCCAGTCAGGCTGCAGGTTAACCTGGTTTTCCAATAAAGAGAAGCTGTGAATAATCCCAGTGAGAATCAGACACGAATGAGGATTTATTCTCCGACCCACGAGGGGACGCTCTGCACAGACATAGTATTTTATTTATGAGCTGTTCCAGCCTTCTCGAGGCTTGATCTTCTCTGGCTGCCAGACACTTGCACGTTTCTAGAACGATTGACTCAGTCTTTGAATTTGTGCTGCAGCGTTCTGAAAGTGCAGAGTGGAGGAAGAACCTCTGTGGAGGAGGAGGAGGAGGAGGAGGAGTCACTGAAGCAGAGTTCATCTTGGCTCACGCTGCTTACGGGTTGATTTGAATGGCTCCGAGGACGGCCCCCATCCCATTGCTTGGCTGTAGTTCATGCAAAATGGCTGCAGCCGCCGTTTGTTTAATATTTTCCTTTGTTATCTGATTGATACGTTTGTGCTGCAGCAGAATTGAATTGAATTATGCAACAGGAGATGGCCAAAGGGGGGGGGACAAATTTGAAAACACTGTTTTGTTTCTCGAAAAGTGTTTGTTATAGTAAATAACTTTACTTTAAAAAAACATGGCTGAAAAAAACTTATTCAGCCATGTTTTATTTTAGTTTTCCATTGCAACATTTATCACTATGAATGAAGATACGTTATTGTATACAGAAAGGCCCAGACCCTCCTGCCCACCCTAGTCAAACATCATTTACTAAAATAGGCGCTGATTTTTCACAACCTTGCCTCGTTTCCCCCGAGGGATACTTCTTATTAATCAGCATGACCACAAATGAGCCAGTGTAAGCCATCTGCCTGCTTCTCATTCGAGTCCTGGTACGAGTACAAATCCTCAACAGAAGATTAAAACTGAACATTGTGCAAAGAGACAAAACACACATTGTAAAGAAAGTAACAGAAAGAAAAACAGACAACAGGAAAATCGGTCATTCAGCGCAAATTAAAGTCGCCTCTAAACTTACTGTACGGACACAATAGCAACTGACACACTGCTGGCGCCATTTTAACCACGGACTGAGATCATCCATTTGTAATATGATCCTCAAAGTTGCTGTCAGACCTTGGAATTCCAAGTAGTTATGAATTGTTCTGCATTGTTTGAAATCTCAGACTGATGCAAAGAAACCTTTTCCAATACCTGGTGTTTTATAACCACAGCAAAGCCGTGAATAGTCATTTAATGAGCCATTTACATCTGAAGTACTACATCCATCCATTGTTTGTGCTTCTCTTATCAGTAGCCACTGGGTAACTGGTTGAGCACACTTGGGCTTGACCTATATGAAAAAAAAACCTTCACCCCAATATGAACTCAATACGCAATTGAAGATTAGTCAAATCTAGAAGACTAAACTTCCCGCATTCATAATCTCATCGTTATAGACAGATACATTTTACTCCCTCCCGTCAGGAAGGAGCATGTGTGGACTGACTGACGCATTGAGCGACAGGTGGGCAACACAACCGCTCATGTTGGAGCGCTTAGCTCTCAATGGGCATCCATCGAAAACGGCTTGCTATGTTCATTCATGCTGCCATCTGTGCAGGGAGAGAAACCAGCTTCGGAGTGCAGATGAAACTTGAAGGCAGTTGCCACTTCCCCCCCTGCTCCAACACAGTTTCAAAAATGTCTCCTAAAGTGTGCATCATCGACAACGCTCCCGATCTTAGTTGTAAATATGAAAAACGTGTTCTACAGAATCTTAAGGGAATAAAGAAAAAACAACAACCGGACAGCTGGCTCGACGCTTGCATCCACAGATTTGGGAGTTCGTGAGCTACGCTGAGAGCATGTGCAGCCTGCGGGTTCCCATACCACGCGTCCCCTGAGGGGGTTGATCACATTTTGGGACCTAAACATTAGCTTTGGTTGCTCTTAGTTTATGAATAAATGAGCACAGGTAGCCGTGAAACAGGACCGGACTAAAGTCAGATTTAAGAACACTAAACAGACAATAAAAACAGATTAAATTCCTTTTTATGTTACGAAACCTCAACGTTCTGACTACTTAAGATACTGCAGGCCGGCGTCCGACTGCTGTATATTTAACCTGCTGGCACTTGAAGAGCCACACCTGCGGACGTATCCGGACCTTAACTCTGAACACACAGAATAATGATGTGGTGCAAACAGGATTCACCATTTGGCGTTTGTTTTTTTTCAGAAAAGATGCTGCAATGCTGCAACATGCTGTTGAATCAGTGTCAGACCAGGGTGTTTTCTTAATATTGAGGATGATAAGCTTCCCGTTTTGAAAAAAGGCCTTTTATCGCTGCAATCCTTCAACTCTCTAAACACACAAACCGACAGCGGGGGTTAAAAACACGCTCTGGTATGCGAGTGTTTGCTATGTGAACTATGAGCGAGAGTTGAGTCAAGTGACTGAGCAGCAACCCTGCGCGTCACTGGAGAGACCTGCTCTTCCACCTTCAACGTCTGTGCGTGACATTGGTATGTTAGTACTGGCCATTTGTTCCAGCGAACACACGTCATGACTACTTGGACAAGTATGCACAGCCACTGCTGACAACTCAAGGGTTTAAAGTTACCGAAATCCACACGAAAAAACCCATACAAAAATTAAGGGATTATGTTGCTGGTCCTGCTGATCAGAGGAGTTTCTGAAACTTGGGAAATACCTGAGCAAATGTTGGCCAAAAACACAATAGGTGTGTGTGTGTGTCTGCGAAGGGGAGGGGCCAAGAGAAGGTGACAGAAATCTGTGGGTGTTTACATTTCCTTTCATTTGGGCTTTTCTAATTTCAACCCTCATCGGTTCATTGTAGTTTACAAATCTAAAGTCACTCCAGTTACAGAGGGGCTTTTTTGCTGCCAATGAAGGTTGCTATCAGATTGATGTTTAGCCATAAATGTTTACCCTGTAAACATGCCATCATTAGCTAGTACGCAGTAAACACAATGTGCTGCTGGGGGCCCTACAGGCATTTGTTTAAAAACCAAAGTGACGCATGCAAATGGTGACCAGATGACCTCCCGTCCTTCGCTCCTTTAACCCGCCTCCCAGGTTGTACTTAATTTGGTTTCCACGCCTTTTAGGAAAAATCATTTAGTTGTGCTGTAGAATCATTTGGGATGGTTGAAAGAGTCTTTCAGTGCAGTAAAAAGGACCGTGTGTGTTTCTTAGTGAGGGATTCATCTTAAGGCTTTGCTCCGTGCCTCGTTTGTGGTGATAAGAGACACAAGACAGAGGGGGGATATTTCCATAATGATAGAGAGCTGCATTTGAAAAGGACGCACATCTGATGCAAAAGAGCTCCATCTGATGAGCGTTGCCTTGTAGGAGCTTTTCAGAAAGAATGATAAAACTCATCTGCCCATTAGCAACATTTACGAGCTGCAGAGCCTGTTTGACGCTCTCATCCCATCCTACCTGTCTGAAGAGGAGCAAGAATGTCAAGGTCTTGACGCCCAGCTCTTCCTACAGTCCTTCTGTTTACACTCAAACCGGCCAAATACGGCTGTGAACTGAACAACAGAGAAAAAAAAAGCTGCATCTTCACTGAGATCAGAAAACAAGAGTGAGATGAGAATCAGTCTGTGCGCTAAAGACAGAGTGGATGTGGTGATCTTAGTTTAGTGTTGTTCTTTACTTTAATACAGATACACAAGTACAAGGTTTGAATAGCAGCAGAGTATTTGCATTGTGTTTAGTGGACAGATTGAGTAAACAGCAGGTGGGTTTAAAGCAGAGAGCAGCAGCAGCAGCAGCTTCCTCTCTTTGTGGAGAGCCATGAATTCAGATCTAAAAACAGGGCGGGGGGGTTGGGGCGGGGGGGCGGCCTTCACGGCCTCTCAGCTCCTCGGAATATCTGAGGGATTGTGTAATGGCAGCTGGAGTGACGTAACATGAAGAACTGCAGCCTGACGGCGAAACCAAAGAATCTCCACAATGACTTCAGCCACGCCAGTGGACTCTGCGGTACAATCATGGGAATGTTCTTCTTCTACGGGACACATGATGCAGCAAAAAACGCTTCACATGGCTGAAGAATCCCTTCCAGCAGACTCAAACACCACCAGTGTTTAAGTAACACCTGCCGTGTTAAGTGGAAATGTATGAATTCAGAGCAGAGTGCTGCTTCCATTAGACAGCACTCTACTTCAGTTAAAGTCCAGCGGCGCTCCGGAGCGCTACAGGTGGCTCCTCATTTTGTTTATTTTTTCTAGGATAAGTACAGCGTTGCATACACACGTCCACATTTCTTGACATGAATGTAAACTATTTGGGATTGTTGAAGCCTTAATGTAGGAAATGTATGTAATGGAACAAGAGAACTAAGTTTTGGTGAGCAACACCATAAAGATAAAGATAAATATTATTCACGCATGATTTCCTTCACGTCAACATGGTTGGTAGCAGCAGAGCATTTCAACAGGTCCGCTTTATTGTCGACACACCGTAAACACAGTACGTCAAGGAAGAAGAAGTGAGTCATGCTTTCGCAGCCTGAAATGCACGACCAGCAGCTTGTCGATGTCTCCAGGCCCAACGCGACGCGGCGGTTTAGTTAAGGGACAGTTCAAACTATTGAGTCATGCAGAAGCTCCTCAGAGCAGACGCAGATCTCGTGTCCCGTTTGAGCTTCTCCGTTTCTCCTCGTTGGTAAAACATGTGGCGGATAAACTCGGCCAGATGACGCTCGGTAGCATCGCCTCTACCAGTGATTTGGTGTTTTGAGTATTTGGAGGTCTCATGAACTCTGCTGTGACGTTTTAGTGTGGACAAATATCCACAAATCCACAAAGCACAAACACAAGAGGACAAATGTTTGTCAGTAAATTGGCCTCGTGACATCCAACCCAACCCAATAAACTACCACCAGATATTCAACAAACACTCCCATAACCACCCATACACACACACACACACACACACACGCACGCACGCACGCACGCACGCACGCACGTCACTGCTGCGGACAGAGAGAGGGTTGCTTCCACAACGACAAATGGATGCCCAGTGTCCCCGCTGCGAGTTCGCCCTCCGCTAAAACCGGCCGGCCAGGAAAAACTGACGAGGGGAACGAGGAACCACGGGAGCGAAAGGCTCGTCCCGGAGTGCGAGCAGACTGAGCGGCTTCTGCACAGAGCATTTAAAACCCCGTGACAGGGTGCGGCACAAGATTTTACATCTTCTACATAGGATACTCCGTAACCTAGGCAACAGCCGGGGACAGCGGTGTCACCATCGAGGCCTTCATCTATTCTGGAGGACAATAAGAGCTGAAAGGAGAACCAGATCATTCAGAGCTTAACAATCACTGTTGCCTGTTCAGTGCTCTTATGTTCATGCCTTAACCTACATCTACGCAGAACATGCAGGCATCCATTACAGACCAGCAACAACTCACAGATTGCTTCATTTTGGACAAAACAAGACATGAGGAGACATTACCATAGTGCAAGAAAATGTGGATGTTTTTTTTTCACGTTCTAGCAATTAATTAAGAACACGAGAGTTAAAATAGTAATAATCTCACGTAATATTCACACCTGTAAAAACATACAAGTGCATAAGTGTCTCCAGTCAGCTGGTCTCTGCTGGGGACATGCTGGCTGTCTTGTCCTCTCTTTGCTATGCCAACATGTTGAGTGGAAACTGACGCAGCAAAAAAAAAAAAAAAAAAAAAAAAAAAAAAGAGTTGCATCAACAACTATGCAGATTTCTTTTGTGACCGAGAGAAGATAAATATCATTTTCAATGTATCCTTGGTTAAAGCCCTAATCGGTCATGTCTCATGCCCGAAGAGCCAGAGCTTTTGTTCTCGTTTGGAACAAAAGCAACACAAGTGCCGCTGTTTTTGATTTGTTGAAGTAGTTGTTCAATTTGTTGGTTATGGGTGAGAAAAGTTGCTTGATGAAGCAGCTCACATAGAATGTTCATCATCTTCACTAAAAGCAACTTCCGGCTCAAATATTTTGAACTGAGCAGAGTGACCTGATTTGTGGATGTTGTGTCCACGCCTCTCTATCATACCGCTGTTAGTCATCCCCAAACAATGACAACAACAACAACAACAACAAAGGCACCTTTTGTCTACTCCACATTTGCACCACGCGACACACCCAGAGTCTAGAAGGGAAACAGGCCTTGGACCTCTGAACCATCTCTGCAGGACTGGAAAGGCAGGAGGGACCTGATCCGGGGCAGTAAAAGCCTCCCGAGTGGATCACCTGTTGAAACCATTCATGACCGCACTGGAAGTTCTTCATGGGAAATCGATCACTTGTTTGTTTCCACAGAATCAAACTCAGCTGAGCAACATCGATGTGAGTGGGACTCCCGAGAATCCGACCAATCGGGAGCGGAGATGACATTCACAGATTCTCTCCCCACGACGCGCGCTTCTTTGATTGATTTGCCACTTTCCGCTCGTCGCTATACAACTCAGACACGAGGCTCCGCGGGAACACACCGACTAAGTAGTGCAACTTTCCCCCCTAGCAAATCCACGCAGATTGTGTGTTGGAAGGAAACGCGCGGTGCGTCGCTCCAAAGCGTACATGTTTGCATTGTCATGTATTATGCCCATCGTATCGACATATGAAATACATCGGATCACCTCTTATGTAGTTGGCTTTGGTGTCGTCCAGCAGACTGGACGCGGAGTTGCCCATGGCGCTGCTGCTGGGAGCGGATCCACAGGTTACGGGTCGGTCCTCAGGTAGCCTACTAGCACCGAGTCATCGATGTGCAGCTGCAGTGAGGGAGAGGGGGAGGAAGAACACGCCCTCTTCCTCCTCCTCCGTTTTCCTCCGAGCACCGTGCCACGGCGTGACGCGCGGAGCGGAACGCCTGCTCGCTTTAAGTCTCTCCCGGTCGTCAGCCGCGATGCTCCGCAGGCTCAGCTGCTCTGATGACGCAACGCAGCGGCGATCCAACGACTTCGCTTCTCTCTTGGTTCAAATGGTACAACATGGATCATGAGGGGGATACTAATGTGTGCCCTTAGATGGGCTGCTGGTATTAATGAGTCATCGGTTTGCAGTAGTGGAAAGTGTTTTACTTCATCTAAGAGGGAACGTTGCCTTTTTATACTTTGCTGAAATTGATTTGACACTAGTTGGTTACTTTACTTCGGAAGATCATCAAAACAACTCATTGATCACATTACCGTCGGTCTAATTTAAAATGAGCGTAAAAAATGATTGCGATCCGATAATATAAAATGTTATTCAGACATAAGACTTTCTCAATCATGAATGGCTACTTTTGATTTTGGTACATTAAGTTTACGCTGATGCTCCTGTGAGGCTCAAAACCAACAGCCCAGTGTCACCCGTGGCAACGGGGCAGGAACCAATGAACATCAGCTTCAGCAGAGACACGTTCGCACACAAAAACACGGTTTATGTGTAAGCAGCTTCATAAAAACAACAAAGACCTTGATACAGTGGGTGCCTCTTGAAGAAGTTTGTTCTTAATTCTCTTTTTGGGCTATCAGGTGTGTAAGCCGTTCGATGTAATTTAACTTGGGATAATTTATATCCCAAGTTAATAATGGGATGTTTTTAATTTGCAATTCAGTGGAACTTTTTCTCTTTTTTTGAAATACCTTGTGTGGTGGCGGGCGTGGTTTTGGCCCAGCTGCATTGGGGAGGTGTGGGGGGGAGTGGATCAGGGAACGGTGCCAGGTGGAGTTAATTGGGCCTCGGGTGGAGGGGAATTGATAATAATTATTCCCCTCTACTTAAGAAAGGGAGGCGGCGTGAGCAGGCGCTGTAACGGGGTGGGTCGTTGGGGCTCCGGAATGATGCCGCAAACACTTGTAGTGGCGATTGAAAACGCTTTTATTTTCACAGGGCAACTCAATAAACACATGCACTCTGGCGGCATCCTGCTCGCTCCTGCCGCCTCCCTGTCTTAAGTGGAGGCAGATAA
Organism: Apeltes quadracus; assembly: GCA_021346845.1. Classification (NCBI taxonomy): domain Eukaryota; kingdom Metazoa; phylum Chordata; class Actinopteri; order Perciformes; family Gasterosteidae; genus Apeltes; species Apeltes quadracus. The sequence goes on from CM037924.1 coordinate 12,893,148, forward strand.
TTATTAATTCACCCCAGCTGAGGCCCAATTGCCTCCACCTGGCACCGTTCTCAGAGCCACTGCCCCTCACTCCCCCCTGCAGCCGAGCCAAACCACGCCAGCCACCACACCTTGTTACCCAACGGCCATACAAATAAAGCTGATTTGCATAATGCAGACTGTTTTGTAATTGATTTGACCCACTTGTGTCTTAGCTTGCTAATAAAAACATATTTCTCAAATGGGATTAATGAAGTACTCTCCTCAAAGTTATGAGCGGTGTTTGTTCCGAGCTTATTTGGAGAACTAGAACGGTTTAAAAAGCTTACAAATGCATCCGTATGCGTTTGACTGTCCGACTGAAAGAATTGGAAGAAATCACATTCATAACAATTCGGCTAAATCCACATTGGCAGACAAACTTTATTTTGCATTTAAAAGAAAAGTGAAAGAAAAAAATATGATAAAAAGAAAAGAAAAAACATTTTAAAGAAAAGTCTGACATAAATAGAAATAGTGGATCAGTTGGGCTCATTTGGTTGGCAGTTTTAATAAAGTTTAATAAAGTTTTGGTTGGATTACATCAGATTACTACTTTGTTTTAGTACATGCGCGTCCACTCATTGAGCAGTGGTTGGCTTTGTCTTGTATATCAGTGCACGCAGAACTTGTTTAGGTATACAGAAACAGTCCGAGTGGAGTAACGAGTAGATCTATTTTGTTCATCAAAGGGCTTGATGAACAAAAGCTCCTTCGTGCGGTTTCCGCTCACGCAATCTTCTCTGTGCTCGCACTCGTCTGCGAGGCCGTGGCGTTCGTGTAGGTGGGGACGCTGTACTTGGTGAGGACGGTCTTAAACTGCTCCAGCGTGGCGTCAGTTCGAACCCCCGTCGGGTCGAAGTGAGTCCTACTCACCCTGAAGCCAGCCTCCGTCAGGTACTGAAGAAACTTGTTCAACCTGAGAAGATAAAAAGATTGAATAACAACTAACAAAAATGTATTGACTTCCTGTCCCCGGCTCCCAGCACCAATCCCATTGGTTCCTTCTGACGGAGTAAATGATCAATCATTGTCTGAAAACAGCTCAAACAGATGGAAATAGTGCATTTGTTGGGGACTATTTTCCGCTGTAAAACATCTCAGGTTCTAGGTCACCTACTTGGGCATGTTCATGCCTCTGATGCTGTGGCGGTGGATGCTGTAGTAGAAAGGCGGGTGATCCGGAGACCCATCCGACTTGATCTTTTTCACTACATTCCCCAACTCTTCTCCAGATTTCCTCTTAACTGCGGAAAGAAACAAAATGATTTCAGAGTTGAAAACTAAACTAAATCTATGCAAACTTTGCTGACTATGTGTTTCTTGGTCAGATTTTGTTCAAACCCTCCCAGCGGAAAAAAAGATCTAGTTGAAAAAAATCTAGTTGACACGCTTAAAAAGAATAAACTATAAAGAATAAGTCTCGGCTATTACTTCTGGCTGGGCAAGGAACATTGGCAAAACTGTCTTTTTTCATGGACATGGACATTTAGAATCAGCCGGAGACACTCACCTTTACTAAGCTTTTCCATGCAACTAAAGCAGAACAATCTCCCCGATTACGACTTATGTTCTATCTTATTATCCAATCGTTTCACTTTGAAAGAGTCACAAACAAGCTAGTGTGAGCAAAAAAAAGTTTTCCTCTGACTTAAGTGATGTACAAACGAAATAAACAATGTAATGCTGAATCCAACTGGTTCACATTTGAATAAACCTGTGAGTGACCCACCAGACAGCTCAGCAGCACCCGTCTCCCCTGCGCTCTGTAAGGTCTTGATAACGACTCCGCACTCCACTGCAGAGAAGAGACACAACGTTCTGTTAGCGACGTGGCGTCCTTACGCAAACACCAGAAGCGCGGTGCGGTGGCTTCACCCTGGTTGTTGAGAGCGGACGGCCCGTGGACTAAAGACTTGAGGGTGGTGCAGTCGGACTCGCAGATGAGGTTTTTGACGAGCGTCTGGATGTCGTCCATGCTGTGCTGCACTGCCGCCGACAGCATCCTCCTCAGGAAGCCCGTGTTAAACAAAGGACCAGACCTGCACACGCACGACAAAGTTCTTTCAATGACATGAAAATATTTCAACAGAAATAAAAAATGTAAAAAACTAGGGCTGTCAAAAATAGTGCACTAACGGCGTTAATTAGATGTTTGTCGTTAATTACGTCAATTTTTTTAACGCATTCCACGCATGCACAGTGTGACAAATTACTCATTAAGGAATGTGTCCGAAATGAGGTTGTGGTTGGACTATTATAACAAACAAATCCTCCTCCTGGCGACTTTTGTGTCAAAAGCGACTAAAGACTTTCATGATTCATGACATGAATCATGATTAATCCACTGAAAACTCTGATTAATTTGATTAAAAATTTTAATCATTTGACAGCCTTTAAAAAAACATCATAATTTGGAAACCAAATGTTTTATTTACACTTGAAATATTTTTGTCTTCAGAAAAAGAATCCAATGATTCAGACTTCCATTTAGTCTAGCTTGTTAAAGGCATCATTATTGTGCACACGTGTTGCTACGCCTCCAATGTCTTTACCAATGAGTAGTGATTCTTATTCAGCCTCTGCTCAGACGGATCTTTGCCCCCTTCTGCCCGTTCAATTGTCAGTCTGGTTGAACCATTGTACCAACCATTGTTTTGTTCTCCATGTACAAAACACACCCTGCATAGAAAATCCATTTGTAAAAAGAACTTTCTGCAAACTAATAGCACGACAGACCATTTTTGTGGCTGCAGATCTTTCAACGTTAGTGCAAGTAGATATCGTATTTAGTGACCTTTCTTACAGCTGAGCGAGGTTTATGTGTCTGTCTGTGCCTGATGCTGCTGTGGGCAGTGATGCTGGGCGGGTGGGGGGGATTAAGGTTTACCATAACGGTCCGAGTTGCACTGCCGTCTTTCCCGGCAGACTTCCATGACAGTTACAGGGCAGCGTCTCTGGAGAACGGACAAGAAAGGACATGATTTACTCTCCATATCTATCTTCAGCTTCTTGTATCCAAAACAACAGCAGGACGATAAGCATATTGACCAAACAGCCAATAGTTGCATTACGTATTTTGGCCGACAATGAGCTACTGTACCGACAACAGCCACAGACAGCTGTCTTTATAGCCGGTGAGGAAGCCAGGAACCTTTCACAGTCTGGAAAAACAATAAGTTAACAGTCATAACTATAATCATGGGGATTGTGATATCAAATGTAAGGATTCACCCGGATTGAGACGTTTTGGGTGTCGGCCGGACGTTTTGATGCATTAAAAGGCACATTATGCACCATTTTTCAGTTAATTAATGTGTTCCATACCGTTTTGGATGATTAAATGAGTCATTTCATAATTCATAATTCATAATTTCATAAATTAGTCATTCGAACAAAGGTTTTCTCGGCCGCCCTGGGGGTCTGTAAGGGAAATACCGCACTTGCAGGAGTCGTCGACCCGCACCAACAGGCTCAGAAGTCTCGTGCATCGCGATAGTCTCACTTTACGGTGAGAACAGCTACACACCGCCCCAGTGAAAGGCAGGCTCATTGCTAGTGCAGTGGCGATATTTGTGCAGTCATCATGGCGGAACCAGCGACAAAACAGCAAAAGCGCACGTCGGAGCAGGCAAGAAAAAGGAAAAGAGCTCTGGACAGAGAGAGGACTCGTACACGGGTGAACATCGGACAAGCCTTTTCCGAATGGCGAGAGCTAAAAGAGAAAGAAGGCTGCAAGGCTGAGCGGACCTCGCGAGAACAGCTGAGCGTCTTCAAGACAGTGCACTTTTATTTTAGGCCTCTAGGGGGAGCCTCGCTGGAAACCCCGGCTGCATAGTGTACCTTTAAGCTCCGTTGCGCGCTACTTCCTAGTTGTGGCTCATCATTTTAAGCATTTACAGAAAAACAGGAAGTTATTTTCTTGACACATGAAGAGACACCATCGTGAAGTTTACCACAAACATTCAAAATAACCACACAAAGAATTACATGGTTCTTACCATTACCAAAAGCTCCAAGTGGCGACCAAATGTCGCCGAGTAAAGTAAAAGTACATCCAACTTGTACATTTAAACGTTCCTTGTTAAATTCCACCGCTGAACATTAGCACACTTGGCCTGCCGTGAATACCAGCACTCAACAACAGACTCTGTGAATCCACTCACCGTCCACCATGTTTCCCAGTTTGAGGAAGACTCGCTCCTCACACCACTGGCAGTGGACCAGTTTCCGTAACTTCTTGGCCGTCTCGTCGGCCTGCGTGGGACCTCTGAGGACTCTCACCACCACCAGGACAAAGTGCTCCAACGCCACCGCCAGCAGCACCTCGATGCCTTTGTTACAGCGAGCCGCCGCTCTACAACAGACAGCGAGGATTACGCCTACACTTTAAACGGGCCCAGTATCACAGCAGGGACAGACACACGGCCGGCGATAAAGTCTTACCTGGCCATAGTGGCCACCACCATGCGTGCGGCCAGCTCTCTGTAGTACTCGGTGCGCACGATGTGACAGCCGTAGTGGCGCAGGGTGACGTTGGGGGACTTGGAGTACAGGGAGCCCGTGTCTGTGGACGTCACGGAGATGATGCCCAGGTTCCGGACGTTTCTGAAGGCGGCGTCCAGGTAGTTCACCGCCGTGCCGAACGGATCCAAGTGGCTAAAAGATCCGAGAGCGATACAGTGACGGGTGCAATCCCCAACGGAAGAATTACTTTCTTTTTATTCTGCAGAATTTAGAAAAACTAACGTCGGCAAAACAGTCATTAATAAGACCTAAAAGGCGAGAGGGTCCATCAGTAAGGTTTAACTGCCTCAGCATGTGATTTGCCACATCCGGCCGGAATTTGAACTATAGTACGAAAAGGCTAAACCAATCACAACCCTGATCAAACCCGCCACACCTACATGTAGTCAAAGGGCCACAGGTGCATAGTGACGTTGGCGTCCATCTTGACGACCTCCACCGTGGCGATGGGCGCTCCCTCGGCTTCGCTGCCGACCCCGTCGGGGCCCCGGGGGGTTCGCGAGCCACGCGGGCCTCCGTCCACCCGGATGTGATTGAGCTCGCAGTTCTCCTTGATCATTTTGATGCACGTGTCGCTGATATCCGTGATGGTGACTTTGACGGCGTTGCGGAGGTGCTTTGCCCACTGGAGGCCCATAATCCCTGAGGGAGAGGAAACAAACAGCCGAGGCTCAACGACTGGGACGAGTCTATCAACAAACACAGTTATACAGTTATCAATGTAAACTTATATTTGAAATAGACTCCTATTTTTCAGTGCTTGTTTCTTTTGTCTTTTATCTGGTTATGTTTATTATGACACCCTTTCATGTTAAAAACCTATTCTGATTATCAATCCTGAGAAGTCTTAAGATTCATCCAATGCAAATACCAAGCATTGACATGTGAGGAACTGCGACTTCTGATTCTTTTTTTTTGCTTCGAAAAATGACAATTGACTGATTGAGGTTTAAAAAGTTCAGATATTCAAATTATATATATTAGGGCTGTCAAAAATAGCTCGTTCATTAGATGTTTGTCGTTAATTACGGCAATTTTTTTGGTTGGGCTATTATTATTATATTATTAACTTGTGGACCTCTATATTTTTTTACGCGGTTTTATTATTTCCTCAGATCTTCACAGTCCCACCTGTGGCTCCAAAAGCATCCAGACACTCGAGCGGGTTTCTCTCTTCTGCCAAAACAGCCAACTGAACAAAACACCAGCTGCCTGAAACACACGGGCCAACGCTGCTGTAATGGACGCTTGTAATCACAGCTCATATAAGGACGCAAACACCTGCACGAGGACTTTGGTTAGGACTCATGTCGTGTGTGCGTGTGCCGACCTGTTGGTCTTCATCTTGCGGTTGAAGTAAGTGTCGCTCTTCTGCGGGGTGGTGTGGTTCGGGAGGAGCTGGACGTTAGTTCCCAGTTCTTTCATGATTTCGTAAGCTTGACCGGACGGAGCTGTGGAACACGTTGACCACGTCAAATCCATGCACAAAAAGATTACTTTCATGTATAAGAAAAACAGTTTGTTGGTTCCAATGATTTATGTCATGCAGCCACATGGAATCGGCTAGAAGTAGGCAAGTTCAGGTCCTTTCTTCAGGACTTTTTTTGAGCATGTTGTTCAGCGACGGCTTCTTACCCGGCTCCTCGAACGGGACGTCTGGGCTGCCGCAGTAGCTGGCTTCAGTCTCTCCTTTGTTGACGTGTCTCTTGAGGTGGCTGATCATGTCCGTCTTGCGGGCGATGGTCACAGAGCACACCACACAGTGGTAGTGGGCCACGTGTCTTCCCGACGCCTGGACGCAAAACATCAGTAAAATAGTTCAAATTTGGGGAATGAACGAAAAAATGAACCGCAACTACTTCAGTGTTTTAATGTGACAGCTGAAGAAGAGAAGAGTCTTTCACATGACAAAGTTAAGTTGTTATTGTACTATGTGAGTGAATGAATGTGTGAGGCTGGTTAGGCACCGTCAAAAACTTTGTTCAAACTCAAAAACAAGCATTGATGTTTGCCAGGAACTTGCTCCAAAGAGTAGCGCAAGACATTTTATTACATTATTGCCAAAATCTAAACTCACCAAGGTGTCGGCCCAGTTTTCCTACTTACTTACATTTTTACTAAACTTACAGGAGCCTTAAAATGAAGCGCCACTGCAGCAAAAACAGATTTACGCTTGCAAAAAGTTTGGGAAAAGTATTAAGTGATCATCGGGCAAAGACTCCATCTGTGGTGTGGTCATTCGACACAAGACACAGGATTTCTATTGTTAAAGACTGAAGGGAACCTGAGCTGCAAACGCTTTGTGTGTCTTATTTCTCACCTGATCTCCATTGAGGCCGGGCTTCAGGTTTCTGCAGGGCAGGTGACAGATGCACATCCTCTGACCTGTTAAAAAGTTAAGGGTCAGATGTCAGCGATACTTAATTACGATTTGATGATTTACTGATAGCAAGATAGCACATGTCACGTTCACACACATCTTATGACTCTGGAAATGATTATCTTTTAACTTGGCTTTGTTTTCTTCTTCAGACCATAGAGACCTGTGCGGACACCAAAAAAAATGGCAATCAAATAAAATCAGTTTTTACTTGATATTTCAACACTAAGTGCCAATGACACAGCCGTTAACCATAAAAGGTACAACTCCCTTTTTGTTTTGCAATTTTGTGGCAACAGTTTTTTTTTCTCTCTCTCTTTCAACATGACAAAATGTCCTCGTGAAAAAATCCAGGTCCATTTGAAAGAACTCGACTGGCCTCTACAGAGCACTGACCTCCACAGCATCTGATATCTGTGGGATGAACTGGAACGCAGAGCGTGAGCCAGACCGGATTACATTCCTACCTTCAAACTCCACATATACTTTCCAGTGGAGGTTCTGCAGGTGTCGGCGGAGCTTGTGGCTGTAGCAGGCTTTAAACTTCTCCTCGGGACACAGAGGACACGACTTACGTCCCGCTGATGAATGAAAACACAAAATCAATTAGCAGGGCTGCTTGATTTTCCAAAAGTAGTCATTTGACTTTGGTTCATATATATAGTAGAAAGTGTGGATGTAATAATGTAGCAAATACCCACTGAGAAGTAAAACTAGAGGGATTTATGCAAAAAGAATAAATCAAAATCAGTCAACGTGTCCTCTAGTTCTTCTCCTATGTCACCTGCTTTCTTTAATAAAAGATACAACAAACAGGGAAACTGAAGGATGACGAAGATTTACTGCGGAACTGAACTTACCACCATTCAGGTCAACAAGCACCTCGAGTCCCTCCAATTTAGTTTGGATGGAGATGTGTCGCTCTGTTTGTAGAAAAGGACAATACTTCAGAAAACCTCTATGATGTTTTAGTCCACAACATTAAAGTTTCATATGGCTATGATGCCATCTCTGATACAGAAACTGGGTAAGTTGTATTCATTTACCAGTAGTTGTGGTTGAGGGTTTGGCTTCACTGTCTGCAGCAGCTTCAGTTTTCACCGCATGCTCTGCAGCTTGGTCTCCAACTGACGGTGCACCTGCACCATCTCCACCTTCACAGACAGGCGAACGGGAAGGTTACAAAGAATGAAAGAAACGGGAGCCGTTAACGTTAGGTCTGTGTTATAAATGTAGTACACTTGCTGCAGATCTGCTACCACTGTTTGCCGACACTAATAACTTGATCGTAAACAGCATTTTAGTTTCTAAATCACGACATCGTCAGAAGTTCATCTGTCGTCGTTTGACTTTGGTTTTCTTTGAAACTCGAACCAACGTCTCGGCTCAACATCGGACACATCGCACCGTCAAAAACACGATGACGGACAGCGGGCGGCCAAACCGAGCGGTCCTGTAGTGCAGCTCCGCGGTGAGACCGTGTCAACCCGAACTGTAGTGCGACCCAAACACACACTCTGAATAAAGCTATGTGAAGGGATACACTATTGTGAGTGATTGTTGACAACAACGGCTTAGCTCATGTTAGCTGCGGGGCCTTTGACGCCGTTGTTGTTGACTATTTAGGTCCCATGGCGGAGCTCCGTGGTGAGCCCTGGTTCAGTTAGGCAGTTACAAACTCAAATTCTCCGTGAATTCACTACACAGCACTGAGGATTACTAAGTGATCATTTATTTTCCACTTCACGGTCCGGAATTCAGCGTTGAAACAACAAACCGCCGTAGTTTCCGTACGTTTGATATCGACGTCCTCCTGGTGAAGCTGAGCTGCGTCTGCCTCTTCGAGCGCCGCCATTGCTAACTAGAGACACATACGCAGGATGTGTTCTGTTGTACGTGCTTTACGTAAACTGCGCAGCGTGGTATCGTAAATGGACGTTCAATTTAATCGTCGATTTAATACATGAATCAACTTTACAAAGCTACATGGTTGATTTATTTCAAAATGCACGAAATACAATGCAAATTGCAGTGCAGACAAAAAGAAGATACAGCTGCACCATTATTTAAATACTTAATACAGTTAACAGAAACCTGAAAGAGAGTGACAAGCAAGGAATGGCAAGTGAATGGGTGAATGTATGAAAGAGTAATATGGGATTTTTTTTCTTCTTTTTTTCTGGGGGATTTTCGGCCAACAGTACACCAAACTGCTCCGGGTCACACCAGTAGGGGGCAGCATAGCGTCCTAATCCAAGTGTCTCCATGTGACCATTAATAGCTCTTCATACCGAAGCTCGTCGGACTGTTTGGTCAAGAGTGTACAAACTTCATATGACTGTGTTTAAGATAATGCACATGGTATCTTTACATTGTCATTTGATGAGAAGGTGTTGCCATACAAATGTGGCCGAAACCCAGTTGCTCATTTGCCTGTTTCACCGCAGCACGCCGCTCATTTAGCCACAGGTGGGTTTAAATTCATTCGTCAAATGTCATGTATGCACCTGTATAACCACGACCATTGTAATAAGACCTCACTTCTTTAACATTGATTTGAGATTTAACATTGATTTGAGAAGGGATTTTGGTGAAACCACTTCAGTTTTCATGTGTCTCGTAATTAAGGTATCTAAGTTCATAACGTGTAAGGTATTATAACGCCTCTGCTACATATGTATTTATATTTTATAACGCATACAAAAGATGATCAGTTATGTTTCCGTTTCTTCGGATGTGGGGAGTTTTGAATCTTGGGAAACGAAAGTGAAGACAAAGCTCAAAAAACATGACGATGCGTTCAAGGGCGTCATAAGAACTCGATATTTCAACTTGACAAAAAGATGAAGATATAAAGATCTGGCATCTTACTGTTGTATTATTTAACCCAGTGCTGCATAATCATGGGCTAATATATCTGCGTGGTTTGTTTATTAAGAAGTGGCTGTATCGGTTTACATTCGTAGTAAACGAAAGTCAAGCTCAACGCTCGTGATATTTCCCACTCGGGAAGGTGAGGCGATGCAGATGTGGAATGTTGGAACGTAAATATTTCGCTCAGCATGACATTATATTCCGCGAGATTGAGAAAAAACAAAACGTTTCTAACTCAAGATACAGAGTAAGATATTCACAAGAAAAATATAATGGCCACTTCTGATGAGTCATGTTTCAGGATCGTAATCATACGTTTCCCGAGAAATGAAAGTCAGTGTTAAAGTGCAGTGCCTCTACAATCCACTACGACGGGATGGTGAACACATAAAGCTGCGTTTCGGACGTCGTATCGTTTACACCAGAGAAGCTGCAGCATCAAGAGCAAAAAACAGCTGAATGATGAGGTGAGGAGCAGATTCTGCATTACTATCATTGTAGTAAATCATTCGTATCATTACGATTGATTTAATAGGTTTTCATTATGTCCATAAGAACATTATGGTAGTGATGTTATGTTAGATCAATCGTTAGTAATTGCTTGCTTCTTTCCCTCCTCTCTATCTTTACTACGTTGATCCTCCTGTGTTTGTTCCATCCTGTTTTTACAGACACTAACAAAGGGATTTAAAAAATGTTTTATTTTATTCCTAACAATCATTAATGATCGGTTGTTTTCACATCGCTTCAATGCGAAATGTCGTGGATGAACTTTACTCTGATAACTCTTTTACTTCTTTGTCCTCCCCAGTGACTCACACCATTTCTTTAATTTCCCTCCTTACTTCCTTACTTGCCTCCTTCTTTAATCCATGTTTTCTCTCACTTCTTTTCCATGCCCCCTGCCCCTCCTCCTTTTCATCATTCCTCAGTCATCCTCCTGCCTTTCTTTAATAATATATGTATTCAATGCATACTCGGTTCATCTTGTGTTTTCTTTCAGTTTTTCTTTCTTCTTGCCAATCAATATAGCATGCCTCTGAGGATATTATATTAACCTAGTGTGTTTTGATATTTGTCATTTTTATTCCATACCAGTGCTGCTCAGAGTCAAACAACACTGAGGTCCAAACTGGAGGCCCTGGAGTGTCACTTTAACTGGGTTCAAGACCCCAGCAGGACCTGTCTTCTACGTCTCAACGACGAGCTGGTGGACATCGGCACGGAGGAGGGAAACAGCTGGCTGGGTCCCATCTACAACCTGAGGGGCTTCATTCAGTGCAAGCTGGGCTCCACCAAAGACGCCCTGAGTTTCTTCCTCCAGGCTGCAGAGGCCTTCGGCCAGGTGAGAAGGGCAGACGAAGGTCCCTGGTTGGTGGTGAATTACGGGAACCTGGCTTGGCTGCACCACCTCCTGGGAGACCAAGCAGAGAGCGAGGCTTACCTTTCAAAGGTTGACGCCCTAAAGAAGAAATACCCAACTCCACCGGAGGACGAGCTCCATGCAGAGCTCTACGCTGAAAAAGCCTGGACCCTGATGAACTTCGGCACAAAACGAGAGCTGGTATCAGATTACTTCCAGAAAGCCATCAAGACGCAGCCGGACATGGTGGAGTGGAACACCAGTCACGTCATCGGGTTAGCGAGTGCTTTTAAGCAAAGCTGGTCAGAGCTGGGGGCTGACATGTTGGAGAAAATGAGAGACGCCAAAGAAAAGGATCCAGAGAACTTGTACCTCGCTGCTTTCTACCTTCAGCTTCGTGCAAAGAAAGGGGAAGACGTGGCGGATGAGGCACGTGAGTTAGCCGAAAGGATTTTAGGAAACCCCGTCAGCAGCTACAGTGGCATAAAAGCAATACTTAGGGTTTGGAGAAATTATACATCTATTGATGAGGCCATTGATTTGGCTGAGAAGGCTCTGGAAAAGCATCCAGATGAGCGTTATCTGAAGAGATGTGCTGCGCTAACTCTGAAATGGAAGATCATTTTTTTCAGCGAGGGGGGCGTAAATGAGAGCATGTTCAACAGAGCAGTCCGTCTCCACAAGGAGCTGATTTCTCTTTACCGTGATTCTTCACTTGTGAAGGAAATGGACCTTGCAGATATATATGCAAAGTCCAATCACGGCCAGGCTGAAGCTAAACGTTTGTACCAACAACTGCTGGAAAGGAAGCTGGAACCTGCAGAGAAACAGGTGCTTTACAACCACTACGCAAAATATCTCGTCTTTGATCTAAAAGATTACGACAAGTCAATAGACTATCACATGAAGGCAGCAAAAATACCGGTAAAATCCTTCTATCGTGAGAACAGCATCAAAGTTCTTGAGAAGATTAAAAATAAAGGCAGGAGCCGAAAGTGTAGAGAAATACAGGAGTGTCTGAAAAACCTGCAAGAGCCATAGTGGGTTGTTTTTACAACCCTGGTCCTAAATCTGGAGAAAAAAGGTATTGCATTACCATAAAAAAAGACAAGATCAATTCATTTATATCCTTTAAAACAGAAGTTTTTCTGCTAGTGTTTGCTTTGGTAGTTTATTGGAAGCAGTATACTCAAAGTGTATGACAAGCTGAGTAATTCAATAACGGTGGTCTTTCAAATAATGTCTAAATGTTATTGCCATTATTTGATATACCAGGGCTTATTATAGATATTGATCAGATGTAATGTCTATTCTATTCCTGCTATGTTTTTTTTCCCTTAGCTGTCTATTTTAAGTGTATGTAAGAATATTAATACTACTTCTAGCAGTATATTAAATCGGCTTTGCTGTATGTCTTTGAGTAGTAGAATAAAGAAACGTCTCGAAAAATGTAACAATTCATTTGATGGAGCCTATAACCTGAATATTGCACCCTGATGCAGCTGATTGGATGTATAAAAAGTATGTTAAGCTGTAACACAATTGCCATTAGCACTATTAAATATAAAATGTGTACACTAAGAAATCTTCAAGTTGTGTTTTCTTTTGCTGGTTACCAGACAAGACTTCATGTACTCTACACAATCCTGCAGCACTGATGGATGTTAGATGAAGGAACGTGTAGCATATGTGGATCCTAGGGTTCCACAAGGATGCAGACCATCAGAGTTTCGTTTAGAATAGTTTTATTTTTACGTTTTTTGTTCCGTTTACACTAGGCTCTCGGCTTCCCGCTCGCTCGTCCAGCGTTCCTCCCTCGCCGCCACCTCACCTTGTTAAATACTGGGAAGAGACAATCATTCATTCCCCCCAGCTAAAAGCTGGGGGGAATGAATGGCACAGTGACAGGGGGAGACGCAGACTATAAGTACCAATGAGGGAAGTGTGGGAACAGGTGGACACAATCAGGAATCAGGGAAGACAATCTGACAGGTGACACATGAGGAAGGGCAAGGAACCTGAAACGAGAGGAGAATTAATTTCCGAAATAAAACAGGAAGTCACAAGACAAACATGGAGACAGGACAAAAACCCCGACTTGACATACAGGTATGACATCTAAACATATAACCAAACTCCACTGTACACCAGTGACAGTAGAAGATAAGAAAAACTAACAAAACTCAATACTAAATATACTATATAATTTAATACATAGTGTGCTTTAGTATTGTAGCAGAAGCCATTGGAACTTACGCGTTGACCCGAGCTGCAATTTTCTGCAAAGAGTTCAGCGTGCAACACAAACTCAGCTCAGAGTCCACCGGGGTGAGGGTTGTGTGTGTTTGTGAATTTCACAGTTTGACTAACTTTACCGTTGTCCTTCAGAATGCCCCTGAAGCAGACTCTAACGCCGCAGACCATCAGTTAACGGTTGTGAACGCTAGAGGACTATGGCTGAAAGGGCACAAATTACAAAACAAATAAAGGCCTGTATCCCCTAAAGCCTACCCGCTGAGCTGCGGCAGCTATGACACAGGAGGCCTAAGCTGGAAAAACAGAAGTCTGTACAGTGGTCGAAGGTGGTGAAAGAATAAACAGATGCGATGAGTTGTTTGAGCCATTACAATGTTGGCTGTAGGTGTAAAGGCAAGGTCAAACAGATCACCTGTGCTGAACATGAATTTATGGCACATTAAACAGAACTTGATCCCAAGCAGCATATGGTAGAACTTGTCTCCTGTCTTACTTTGTCTTTTACAGCTGAATATAATTTGTTTTTCTATCTTTCGGGAAAGTGCTGATTCAAAAGTGAACTTGTAAGACTGATATGAACCACATGTCTGTGCATCATTGGTTTTCTGTATCAGCTCACACCTTTTGCTGCCCATTCCCAAAATGTAACTACTTTGGTTCACTCTCACTGCGAATTGTCGAGCTTGAATTGTCATGTCTGCTGCCTGCAGGTGGGCCAAACATAAACTACTCGAGTACTTATCACTTGGGTTTGGGAGCACTGCTAAGGTACGTAAACCTACTTCAGATATAATCCGAAGAAGTGGGTTTTTTGTTTGCGCAGAAGATGTGTAGACTTTCTGCTGTCCTGATCTCCTTGTTGAACTCATTCCACCATCTAGGAACCAGGACAGCAAACATTTGGGATTCAGCTCTCAGAGAGGGAGCAACAAGCTGATTGGCAGCTGCAGAGTGCAGTGAGCGGCGTGACATATCACCAGATACTACCTTAGCTGCATGTTCACAATACTGACTTCAGCCTAATGCAGCACTGCACAGTCAAATGCTACCCTTGGATGCAATTAAATAAGGTGTCACTCACTTGATACAAATTCTGGAGCAATTCAGCGTCTCGGTTTGCAGCAGCCGAATGTGTACAGCATGTACCAGCCCTTTCTGTGTTTGCTCAGATTTCTCCTGCTATTTAGCGAAGCACTTACGCATACGTCAAAGAACCTGCTTGTAATTACATGCTCTTATTTGCAGCATTGCATTTAATGTTTTTGGGAAGTACCCACAGAGGGACATTCAGCAAAGCACAAATTGGTATAAGGATACTGTGAACACTTGCATGTGTGCAGTGTGTGTCTATGATTCAGTGAGTCAACGGTTTGAAGTTTGCCAGCATGAGTGCTGACCGAAGTGCAGAAGGACGTGGATGTAAAGAGGGTTTACATGCAATAACTAGAAAGGAACACACATGAAGACCAGGTGTGTCTGCAACAACCACTGCTGTATTATGAGAATGAATAAATAAACCTAATTAATTAAGCCAATCGTCTATGCACTAATGGGCTTAAAGACTTTGTAAACATATTAGTTCAAAGTTGTCGTAAAGGACAATTTATAGAATCTTGTCAAAAGCCAAACTCCCCCGTCTGTAGCAGCAGCGCTGGCGCTGACGGACCCATCGGTGTTTGTGCTGGTGGTTCCGTTGGCCAGCTGACCGTCTCAGAGATCACAAGGAACATGGCTTACTCAGTGAAAGGCCCCTTGAAATACATGCCAGCCTTCCGAAGTCAGCATTTTCGTTTTGCTGCTCGCATGCAGTCAGAGGCTGAAGGGAATACATTTAATGTGAGCCCTTGTAGAACTTACTTAAACACTCTGCCACAATCATACCATAAGGTTTAGGCAGAATTTAGCCTTGAAACACCTGGTAGTCAATACAGCTCTCAAAATCATGTTTCATGACCGCCGGTCTGGAATATATGGGTGCCATGGGTCTGGATTTGTATGTTTATTAAGATTTTTCTGATCTTAGTGGGTCTTATTTATTCATATTTTTATGTTTCCATTTGTTTTTTTGTTTATTGATTTACATTTAGAAACTCAATTTTAGAGTAAATACTTTATTTTTATTAAAGAGGGATTTTCTTGGTGGATCGTGGTATGAATGCGGCTGTTGACAAAGGCAGGCATGCTGCCTCTTGACTGACCCAGTTTAAAACAGACTATGAGGGGTGAAGGTGGTGGTGGTCCGGTCAGCCAGCCCCAGACTGTTTAAGTTATTTACAGATAAAGACTTTACCGCTGCTCCCTTCCCTTCAGGTAGGAACAGCAGAGTGTCCGGGACACTCAGCTATCTATCTTATCTCACAGTGAAATATGAAGCTGTCAATGGAAAGTGTAGCTTTGAGTGTTCCGGATGCTGCAACTCGTCGTTATGGCATTTGTTGTTGTCATGCAGACAGTAGACTCTCTGCTACCGTATCTCCTGTGCCCAACGTCACTATTGTTCCAACATAATCAAGTGTGAGTTAAATAAAGCACACGTGTAGACAAACATTTGTCCAGGAGCGCTTTAAAGGCTCTGTTAAACCTCCAGCTGGGAGCACCGGTGTCACCTATTAGCACAGAGAGAGGGTAGATGGAAAAGGGGGAAGGGGACAGAGGGGTGAGGGAGGGAGGATTCAGTGACAGGACCGAAGACTCGCTACTGGGAAGGTTAGGAGAACAACAAATGACGGAATTGAAGGAATGAACACAACTGATGGTAATGAGGCTTTGCGCTGAAAGGCCCCTCTGCATTGGAGGAACTTCGTTCCGTGTTCCAAACGTTGTTTAGTGGTGGGGGCTTTTAAGATCGAATCTATTTATGAGTGTTTGGTTTAACACGTGTATTTTTTTTTGCACACAAGCAATCCATACTTTTTCTGAATGATATGAATCTATTTAATCCACTTAATTCATCTAATTTCTAAGGATAAACACTTGAGCACAGAATATTGAATGAATAGAATGATGTTATAAATCAATGTATTTGCAGTCTAAACTAAATTGCATCGCTTGCCCCTCCATCCTTAAACTGATTAAAGATCAAAGCTGGTGTACTCGAAATATCAACAACAGCTCGAGTGACAATATGCGTGTCATGGTGATGAACCCAAAGACCATTATCACCCAACTCTGTTGCTTTCGTCTGTTTCAAGGCCTGCAGCTGAACTTGTTTGCTTCAGTATAATTCCAGTTAGCAGTATCCACAGCAGTCTGTGGTGTTTAATAACTTTACTTAATGAACTTTAAACTCGCCAGTATCACGGACTGAGTGTGGCTAACTGATGAACACAGTGGAGCATTATAAAGAGACATAATTCTCTGGTGGAGACCAAAACAGAGCTAAAGGAAGGGGGATTATTTGGCTTAAATAAATGTCCAAATTAATGTCCATCTTACTCCAGCTTTTTACTGCTTTCAAATGATTGAAATAAACGAGTTGCTGCTGTTTTTTTAAATCAGCAACACAAAGAGAATACTGTTTTAAAACCATGTGTATATATGCTTCTTCTTCATTCAGGCAGCCCTGTCTCCCCCATGCCATATTTCCCCTCCTCTAATCCCCACTCTTTGCAGAGACACATGGCACTCTGGCATGCCATCCGTTCCATTATAACAAGCCACATTCCCTGGAACGCTACCTCCACCCTGTTCCTGCTTGTAGTCCCTGTGTCCCAGAGCAGACCCCCTCCTCCTCTCTTACACCCTCTCTTGCCCCCCCCCCCCCCGCCCCGGCCCCACACTCTGCCTCTGGTGCTTATCCCTGGCTGTCTGTGGCTCCCAGCGCAGAGATCCGTCTGTCTGCCACGCTGGATCCACTCGCGCTGGCTGGTTGCTGCCGGTAGGGAGGCAGAGGGCTTCCGGCGCCAGGACCTAATAAAAGCGAACCGGTGGAGAACGAGAGGAAACCTGGAGAGTCTGACTCCATCACACCCGTGAGAGACATGGGAGGAAAAGAGAAGAAGATTTTGGTTATTTCGAATGTGCCCAACTGCCAAGGGTGAGTCTTTCTTTGCAACTATATGATCAATATTTTCAATGTTGCTTATTGAAATAGAGATTTCTGACCTACCTACGCTGAGTATCCGCAGAAATGTAAAGCATTCTTAAACCATGTTTTGAATTCTAGCACCTTCTCTTCTTGTGGTGTCAGTTACGCACGGTATACCGTGCCACCTTTCCTGTTACCAGGCATCCTGATTTATTTGGCCCACGTTTAATCTGGGTTTGACTTGAAGTTATATTTGTAAAAACTACAAAAATTACTTTTTCAATATCGTGAGGAAAAAATATATTTTTGGCGGGAGGGAGGGACATATTTGCTTTTATTTGACAGAGGACAGCAAAGAAATGGAAGAAAGAGAAGGTGGGGGAGGGTACGACGTGGAGTAAAAGGTCAAAAGTCCGGAAACAAGTTGCAGTTATGCAGAAAATCCTGCAACCACTCAGCTATACTTAAGTGGCACTTGTCATTATACCTTTCAAGCTCTTCAAATGAAGACCTCCTATATCATACTTTGAGGGTTGTTTGACTAGATGCATCTGCACTAGCTCAATAAACATTTCACGATAAGAAAATAAGTTGAACACCTCTTCTCGACGAAATGGAAAAGTACATTGAGTGGAAGCTCTACAGTTACACTCTTCTGCAACGGTTGGCGAGTTGTTTTCAGCGTGACGGATGGGGAGGACTGTTGGCACCGAACATGTCCGTTGAGTGTGTGTGTGTGTGGGTACATCATCAATTACTTTACAGTTGGTGTGTGAGTGAGAAGCC
The DNA here is from genome assembly GCA_021346845.1 of Apeltes quadracus. Taxonomy (NCBI): domain Eukaryota; kingdom Metazoa; phylum Chordata; class Actinopteri; order Perciformes; family Gasterosteidae; genus Apeltes; species Apeltes quadracus. The sequence continues at coordinate 12,911,379 of CM037924.1, forward strand.
TGTGGGGAGTCACTGTACTTATGTATGTGTTTATTTTGTGCATAGTGTATATGGCAGTTGCAGCAGAATTTCCAGGTCGCCCGAGAACATCTCTCTCTCAAGTGCAAGTGTTTGCATTGGACTCTCCCGAGAGTTACGGCAGTTTGACTTTGATCCTGACTGGTGAAAGCCGCTGCAAGCTCGCACGCTGGAAGGGAGGGAATGCCCAGTTTAGCCGGGGGGAAATAAACCTGTTGATCACTTGATATTATCATGTTGGCGTCAACACTTTTAAGTTGATGCCTATTCATTTAGGGAGATCCTGAGGTCACTTGAGTATCCCCACTAATGGAGGAGAGCACACTGGTGAATGTGTTTGGTCATTTTAAACACGTTTTTCTTCTTCTGGTGAATGAGGCTGCAGTGGAGCTGTTGCTGTCGCTGTTGAGCTGTTGCTGTCTTTATCTCAGTTGAGACCACCGACAATTTTGGGGTGGATGATAATGTTCCGTGTATGCCGGACTATCCTCTTCCCTGTACACACACTCAGAGACCTCCTGCCCACATTCCTATGGTTTACAGGCTTTGATGGTTGTTTCCATGCAGATGCCCCTGAGAGAGAGAGAGATAGCACCCTGGAGTGAAGCGCGTCCACTCAAAGCCCCGCCTCCCACTCAAGCCCTCAGGGACTATACTCCCCGACCTGGCCTTGTTACCTAAAAAAAGCCCCCCTGATCTGCGCTGTTGATTCTGTATCATGCTCACATTTAAAGACCAATCCCTGGCAGAGTTACGACATATTTTACATAAGTATTTATATGGATGGATGCAGCAATGAAGACAAGCCAACGTGTAAGCTACAGACTACAGACGTGTGTCCCGTCCCCAATTTATGTTATTTTAACTGAGAGCGACTGAAACCGAGCCGCGGATAAAGCAGGTAGAGCAGAACATTTCTAGATTTTCATTTTGGAACATACTACGTAAAGTTTTAACTGGGCGTAACTAGCTCAACACGATCACAATTAAATACTAAGTATTCATAAGAGTACTTCACAAATGTTGTCATTGCAAAGGATTAGCATTTTCTGAAGGAACTTCACCCCCTTTCTTTCTTTCATTACAGTAAAAAGGAGCAGGCATTCTTTTTGTGTATTGATTTGTCACTGTATTGCTACCGTCTTTTATAGTGCCTCTCTATTTGACGCTCTCCTTTGTCCCCGGCTTGTACAATAAGCCTTTTACAATAAGCCCACTGCTATTAACAGAATCTGAGACAGCATTTGGTTTCAGTCCTGAACATGGAGAAGCTATTTAACAGTGACAAAAACAGTGTGATGATGCCTCCTCCGTTTAGCACGGCTGTCATAATCAGCACTTGCTGTGCGTATGGATTTGATCCCTCTATGGACGATCAGTGTGAATGAAAGAAGAAAGTATCCATTATTAATCCCCGTAGGGAAAATATACATTTAGCTCTTCCCACACAGTGAGAGCAGTGCGCTGCCTTAAAGGCCCGGTGGGGCCTTTGAGCAAGGTCCTTGAGCAAGGTGGCTTGCTCAAGGACACTTTGACACAGGACGGGTAGACACAGGTACAAACCCTGCGGTTACCAGAGCATCCTCTCTGTTCCATGCGCCCCACTCGCCCGCAATGAATGAATGAACAGGAATAGGTAAGGCTGTCACAGCGATGTTCTCTCTCATCATTTTACTAATGTGGCACATTTAGAATTTTATGCGGAATCCTCCCTTCTTCTTTTCTCCGCCATTTAATCATCTAAACATACGGCTGTGGATTTATTCAGTCTTCTCGGGCCTCCATGATTCAGTGCTACTTTAAGAGCTGTGAGACTCATGCGTGGCTTCCTATCGGTTACATGGAGGGATTATGTTGGAGAAGACAGATAGGAACCCCCCAGCCGTTTTATAGAGGCGGATTACCAAGGGCCGCCGAGCTAAGTAAATATACACAAACTACAGCATTGCTTGGACATTGATGCTAAAGCTACTGGCATGCATGAAGAAATAAAACACAGCTACATACCATGGACATTACCCTATTGTAAGGGGGTTCAAAGCAATAACCGCAATAAGTCCAAGTGGCCACTATTAAAAGCAATATATTCAGCTTTAATTCTTGTCTTGACGGGGTTTTCAGCCACCTGTGTCATCCATTCCTGGTGATAGCGACCTCCCTGACCCTCGCCCTTAGCTACAGAGCACCCAAAAATAAAGCCCTTTAAAGTGGGTGACATGGCTCAAGCTGCCGCTCACAAGCCGCGGGCCTCCAGGGTTGTGAGTCGTCTGATCTCCAGCTGACTCCCATAACAACAGGCATGAGTTCCCCAAAATACAACATTTAAAAAAACATGCCGGCCGGTGGTCAGGTTGGACACCTGTTGTGTCCGATAGTGAGTGGTGGAGGAAGTACTCAGCTCTTTTACTCAGTAAAAGCGGATGTAAAAATACAAATAAAATATATGCTTTAAAATGTATAGAAAACTAAAGATCACATGTGCTACCAGTAAAATGTACTTTTAAAATGCCTGTAACATGTAACACAGTGAAACATTTAGATCTTCAGATCAAAAAAGGTACTTTTCATGGTTTCTGAGAAATGGAAATTTATAAAATCAACATTAGTGATTAGTTCACTGTGGTGATATTCAGTCGAAGATCTTGATTTGGAAAAATGAGTCTACTTTATTTGCTCACAGTTAAGCAAATAGTAGAGAAACAACGACTCTGTGAGTGTCACTAACATCTGGAAATTGAGTAAGTAATGTAATCTAACAAGAGCTTTGTTGAGATGTGCAATGTGGCTCTAAGGGTACATTAGGCCTTTCCAATATTATGGAAATGGCTCGTCATGAACGCAATCACTAAAATGATCCTCTACCTCTAACCATTCACCCTTTAATTAACAACATAGATCTGCACAGTTGGTGCAGATCGATTCCAAACCCATTTGCAAGTAAATAATAGTTTTTAGGAAAAGATAAATGAAATAACGTTTAAATAAATCACTATATCCTGAGACAGTGTTTTGGTTTCAGCATTGGTGTTGAAATCCAACCCTGAGATGCGGAAGAACAGCCCTGGCTGCAAGACCGTGTGTGCGCATTGCAGAAACTACACTCCGTCCACTCTGACCTCTTTAATTGTCAAACAAAATGCGGGACATTTACGCTCTGGAGGTATAAATATCCCCCGTGATCCTCCATGACTCCCCCAGAGGCTCAACAGGTAGAGAGAAGCAGAAAACCAGCTGTCACCCGCAGGCGTCAGGCTGGATTTCTTCAGCACATCATCAGTCATCCCATTTGGATCAGACATACGGCTGCCCACTGCAGGGCCGGGTCCAATTTCAACATTGCATATCGGGAGTGGGCAATAAGATCAGGCATTTTGCGATACTGTTTCTACTGGTGCAGCAGTAGAATGTATTCATCAATGCATTCTATGATTTTTTTGGTAATTTACTGACCCCAAAATCACCCTTATTAGTGTATCTATAAATCATTTCTAATTTTTCTCTTAAATTGGGGTCTAATAAAGATTCTTTTCATTATTTTTGTTTCCCTCAGAAGAAAAAGAATGCTTTTGCATTATTCAAACCTGAATAGATTAACTTCACAAAGGAAGCATCAAAATATTAGCAAATGTATCATCAAATATTTACTCCTAAAAAATCTGGCACCAGATATTTTCATGAATATTTTGCGAGAGTTGTTGTTAACGGTTGCTGTTGTGTGGATGGATTGATGCTGAATTTAATGATATATTTTGGACGACAGACGTTAATATACAGCCTGTTGTAATTTCAGGTCAGACAAGACTTTGTGTAATGAGTCTGTTTCCGACAAGAAGAATGTCAAACTCACGTCACCTGCTGTTCCTCCCCCAATGCCCATGTCCCCCATCGTTGAAAAGATGGAGGGGCTGAAGGCCATCCGCAACCGCAGCAACAGCCTCCGCCTGGGCCGACTGGCCTTCTACCGACACCTGGAGAAGGTGGAGACCATGCGCTGCTTCTGGGAGCTCAAGCATGTGGAGCTGGAGGGGGGGAACCAACAGGTAACAAGCACGGCCTTCCAGTGGTTTCGATCCGATTCGTCTGTGAATCATAGAAACATGTATAACTTTCCCATTACTCACGGTTGCTGGCTTTTTTTGTTCGTACTTTAGATTTTGGGTGAAGCGCAACTTGTAGCCTACATTCTAACAAACTGATGACCTGAGTATTAACTCTGCCACCCTCCTGCCATATTTAACGGCATCCAGTTGCTCAAATCTTGAAATACCCATTTGTCCAAGAAAAAACCTTCAGCCTGCTTTTCCTGTTTTAGCCAGAAAATTGAATTATTTTCCAAAGAATGCACATGAAAGTGTTTTTAAAAACTGTTCACCGCCAGCAAAAATGTCAGAAATAAAAAAAAAAACAATACAAAGAAATTAATGGCCAATAGAATAGGGAAGGCCTTTTTATTCCGCCACACAGTGGGTATTTACTGTTTTGTTTTTTTTGGTTAATGACTGAGCCACAATTAGCAGTCTGTGCTCGGCGGCAGGAGGGAGAAGGGAACTGAAATAAACCACAGCGAACTATTCTGTTTCTCTGCACCTGTTTGCAGGCCCAACGTGTCCCGGCAGGTGGAATACAGCATGCTCACTAGAGGGAGCTGCAGATCTGTTGATGTCTTATAGCGCGTCTGAATCTCCTCTACACACAGCGTGCCTCTCACACGCACGGTACAACACAGACTGACATGAATGTTTGCCGCTTGGTCAGCGCACACAGATCTGGTTGCCACAAGATGGCGGTCCTGGGCCAGTTGGCTTTGCTCATTCGGGAGAATGAATACAGAGGCTTCGCACTCTAGCACTGCTATGTGTTATAGTTAAAGTCAGCCTGCATCCAGAGAATATGTGATGTATTCAGTTCAATAAGTGAAGATATTATGTTCCACAAAACTGTTTTCACGTCACTCTCGGAATTCGGTTCCCTCCGTCTTTTGTCCTGTCCAAAGTCCAAACACATAGAGAGCGCCGGGAGGCGCCATGAGTGGTTCAAGATGATCGGTCTATCACAGCGCCAAGCAAATATCTCTCACAACTTTCTCTCTATGTCTGAACTCTGACCTTAATTGCGTCTTCGCAAAAGCACTGTGTTCCCTTGCACCTTTCCTCTTTTTCTGTTCTCCCTCCCCTCTCTTAGTTTTAAGACAACACACCGCTCCACACGCCCCAAACATGCGTCATGAAGATTGTCCACGCTCTGAGCAGGGGTTCTCCTCAGATTCCCCTTTTATCTTTCCCCCCGGGGGGTCCCTACTCCGTTACCCCCCTTTGACCTTACCCACCCCCAACTGCTGCTGCTTGTTCAAGATTGTTTATGGCCTGGTGAGAACGGTGAAATAATGAGGAAATTCTTTGACAATCTGCTAGAAATGAGTGGCGGCAAAATATATTTTGACATTTTATTTTACGTATGATATGTTTTTTGTAGAATTACATATTTTTCCAGATCAATACGGCAATGAACATACAGTATGAGGAGGTCTTAGTTGCTGCTTATACAATTTTTCTTTTTCAAGCTGTTTTTTTTCAAGCTGCCACGCAGACAAACAGCTGTTGCACACACAGAGGCACTTAAAGTCCAAAGAGGAACCTCTGCTGTCCGCTGCCGACAGCAGAAATAGAGAGCATCTGTACATCGGTGTCCGTTGGTGGCTCCTTCTGAACATACAGTAGTCAAACCTTTGACTGTTAATGTGCATAAGAACAAGAGTGTTTGTATGTTTTTCATAATTCAACTTCTGAATTTAGCCATTCATTTGTCTTTGTCTTTTTTACTTTACACCTAAGCATTTCACTAATGCACCACACAGCTGCAGCGGTTTTTATTTACACAGTCATCCTGTCTTCCATCTGCCACAAAGAGCTATAGAGAAACACAGGGAAAGGAACTGCCTGACAGTTATACTTAGGAGCATGCATGCGTGCGTCGAATGCTGGGTCTGAAGTTAAGAGATACCTCAGGGGTCTCACTAACATGCCAGCGTGTGATTCTGCGTACAGCAACGACAACCCGAACCCAACAGCACCTGTCCCCTTCTCGTCTCAGCGACGGCATGTTCTCTCCTTTTAGGTCCCGGGGTGGGAGGCCGGGGGGGGGGAAAGCCGCGTGGCGGGTGAATGCTCGGTTCGGTGGGCAGGTGGCTGGACAGCAACGACTCCGTGTTCTCGTACGAGTCCGCGACTGAACGCTCGATGCACAGCGTGAGCCCCGCCATTTCTTAATCAACGCCCCGTGCCAACAGCTCGTTGCCTGGCCGCCTGAGAGTCGTACAGACAGCCTGTATAGGCGGACAGCAGTGGGGGTGGGGGGGGGGGCAGGAAGATGGAGGTTCCCATCATGGAGAACGTCCTGAGGGGTAAAGACATTTGGATATTAGGGAGTGTGTGTGTGGTGGCCACTTTCCTGTGGGGACGGCTGTGGAAACTTTTCTCCGCCAAGAGGAAGGGCAGGACCGCAGCGCCAGCGAGCCTACAGGTAACAAAGCAGGAGGAAGGTCCGTGCACCTGCGCCACACGTGAACAGCAGAATGTGGGAACGCGGCAGAAGTTCATTGACTCTGAATGAGCAGCAGAGTGCTTTGAGAACGACGTAAAGCAAACCCGTTGTTTGTTGCACGCTGCGGTCGTGTAGAGGATTATAGCTGAGCCCGACCAGCTGCAGGCCTGCATGACCCGGAAATTAAGTAAAGGGATGTCATCACATTATCGCCGCCGTTAACGCTGCCTGAATGCCAAAGGAATTCATACTAGATAGTTGCTCTAGTAGTTTTCTCTTTCAAGGTTTTCACCGTTCTGACCAAAGCTGTTTTTAGCTTTTACTCTTTTGCCCGAGTTGGGTTTACGTGTTAGTTCATAGATGGCAGAACATCTGTTGACAGATTCAAGTAATATTTGGCCCAGACCGAGGAAGGATTTAGGATTATTCAGAACGCGCTCGACCACATTTGCACACACACACACACACACACACACACTAAACACACACATCCACACATTGATGGTAAAGCCAAATTGTGGACTCTGCGAACTGCAGGTGTCCTGATTAGGGACAATCGTGTCCGTCTCTGATCCATGAAGCCCCCTGGATCTGGTTTCAGAGTTCTTTGCATTAAAACTAAAGGCTCTTTTTGCACACTTTTAGTATTTTTAATTATTACAATAAAGGGTCACGTGCATTATAAACAATCTCATATATGACTGAGTCAACATGCCCTTGTCAGCTCAGGCCTTATAATTGTTTTCTGGCGCTAAAGTAAGATCAAGAGCAGAGTTCAGAAAGAGGAAGACACTTTTATTAATAACAAATTAACAGATTGAGACGACTGGAGGCATTGGAAAAGGTGTTCCCTATTAGGCTACTTACTAAATGATTTTGCATGCATGATTTTGCATGCATGATTTTGCATGCATGATTTTGCAGCGAAGCCCTGTCTGGTGGAGCAGAGCATCAGCTACACACATTGCGTTGATGTGGCATGATCATCATAGCTTTGACTTTTGAAAGAAGACCCTGGACAATCTGAGCTCAGCAATGCTGGTTATATCTGCTGGTGTCCTGGTTTCTGCTTTCACTCTAAGAAGAAGGTTTGTGTTTCTGGGGATGTAAACAGGTCAACCTCTTTCAGAACTGGTCTTTCCTCTGGACAAGCAGAGAAGTGCTGACTAATCTGGTCTTTGGTGTCAGTAAAAACGTCAGCTGAGGAGTCCCAAAGATATTCATAGTTCTTGCTGTTGCGTTAAGCTGCTAAAGTGAACTGAACATGTCGCTTTGAAACAACAATGCGGCACCAATAGTTTTTGGCAAGTGAAACATCCATCTGTAGCCGGCATGTGAGCACAGGACGGCCAGTGGAAAACTTACATCATGTTACGTGCGTCACACTTGTCACCAGCAGTGATCTATATTCTGATCAACAGCACTCCATTCACATGCCTTAGCCTTTAAGGCTACTGTCACGACATGGCTCGTGGGCCATGACAAAGAAACACAGAATTGTAGCACGTATAATTGTTTGTCATTGCACAATTAAAGCAAAAATTGACACAGCTCCTGTGAACAAAGCGAAGAGGCTCAGGCAAGAAAAAAAAACAGGAGAGCGAGAAAGACGGGTCTTAAATACAACCCGGAGACTGGCTCGTATCCCAGTGCACTGACGAGCTCCGCCTACCATGAGCAGGACCGGCTCAAGCCAGGAGCCGTCACACTACCCATATTATGTTTGGTACAAACCAGATTATTATGCTGAAGTATTTCAGGAGGCAGAAGTAATCGACGCCTTGGTGCAGAACCGGTTAATTCAGTTTTAATGAGCTCTGTCCGAGGTGCTGAAACACTCGCTCAGTGGACTTTCAGTTAACTTTCCTTACTTGAAACAGGATTTCTTTTAGATAAGTCAAATTCATGACAAAGCTCCACTAACCTGGACACACGTGAAGGACTTTCACTCCTTTAGATGCCGGTTTGGATACAAAACACCAGCCTGCAGAAAAACAAAGTGACACTGATAGTAAGATGGGTTCATGAGCGTGAGATCAGACTGAACTCTTCTTAACATCTTCCAGTGTTCATGTCCACGCAACACAGTAGCTTATGATGGAACCTAAACAACTTGATGCTGATGTTGAAATAACAATTGAGTTGCTCGGTGTAGCATTACCAATCGTCATCCCCACAGATCATAGTATACATTCATTTTAGATTGTTATATATTTGCACGTTTTACAGTGTTATTTATATGCGTCTGCTGTGAGTCAAATGGGGGATGTGAAAAACGTTGTTGGCTTCAGCAGCAAAGTCATGAAATGAGGTCCACTGCCCACTGCATGTCTCGTTGAAAGGACACACAGTACGAACAAAGGGTTTGGCATGGCGCAAACTGTGGCTCCTAACAGTGCGCATCTAATGTGACGAGGGCTTCTCCTGCCCCAGATTCTCACAGCTTACATAGCTCAGACAAAATAGTACACAACCACCGGAGAAATGGGGGCCAGTGATAGTTTTGTGTGATGGATGTGAAATATTTATCAAGATAAAGACGGCTATGTAGAAGTGTGTGTATTATTGTTGTCTATTAGACAAAGTTGGAAGATAGTGGAAGGATTTCCCACTGAAAACTGTGCATGACATGGAAGGGCCACAAGTATTTTCCTGCAGTCAATGATAAAAGAAAGACTGGAATTTAATTTCAGTTAAATACTCAGGAATAGTTTGCATGTTGCCCATTCTTGAAACAGTAAATATTTGCACATTGTTTTGTCTGTTAACTACTGGGGACTTTGATTAATTGAACCCTGTACCCGAAATATTAAGAACATAAATAAAATCTCACGCTTATATCTTCAAATATTTTTCATATGTGTGACAAGAAAGTGAAATGATAAATCTTACTCCTCAGTTTATATCAATCAAGCACACACAATAATAGTGAAGGAAAGGAGGCTTACAAAAACTGTATTTCATAATATGTCTCCTGGCCCTTTATGTCTCCCTGCGTGTGTCCCTGCATGTGTCCCTGTGTGTCTCTCTGGAATGAGGACTCCGGGGGACCGTACTGTGTTAGTCCTGTATTCCACTGGCCTCGCGGTCGGTGTCTCCTTTCAGGTGTTTGCGTAACTCATTAACAGCCTCGTGCCGATACATGTCACGACCAACGCACACACACACACACACACACACACACAAGTGCTTTCTGGCCTTTGCCCTTGTTGGGTTGGGGAAGTTATTATTAGGATACATTCAATGTATGTGTGAAAACATAATGCTTCTTAGAGAATTACAGTTAGAGATTTGTCCCAATGATGAAAAGGTTACTGTCCATCCCATGTGTGTAAAAGGGATTAGTGCACTCCTTGATGCTAGTATCGTACATTCAGAGAATGGACAACTGCCTTTCACACCAACACTGAGCAAACAAGAAATCTACCAAAACGATAGCAACACAAGCAAAAAACATGCATTTTTCTGTGAGTGTGAACAGTGGACATGACCCATTTGCAGATTAAGTTCCAGAGTTTACTGACTCTATAAAACGCACAAAAGCTTACATTGAGGCAGAGAATGAAACATCTTGAAAGGCATCCCAAACAGGCAGAGATCATCCAAAAAGATCATGCAAAGGTTCCAAAACAGGCAGGTTTCAGATCCCAGATTTTAAATAACAGAATGGATGGCATGTGTACAGAATGAACAACGTAAAAGATGAACAATACATTCAATTACTTTAACAGAGATGATTCAAATAATTGCGAGTAGTAAGCCGGCTGTACGGCAGGACCACTGCAGCGGCAACCACCATCAGATAGAACCTCCATCCACAGAAGACTGTGGGGAGGGAAAGCACAAGGGCGTAAGGAAATGGTGATGTTTGTTTATAATGACAGTAATAGTAATATGATACTTCTTTAAAATAATAATTATGATGATGATGATGATGATGATGATGATAGCAGCAGCAGGTGTCAGCAGGGCCACAGCAGGAGTCAGGACCAGGGTCCAGACAGAACCATGATCCACGGAAACCTGTGAGGCGAGAGAGCTAGTGATGCGCATTAATGTTCACAGCAATAGAAATGGGAATATCAATGGTGTTAGAAGCAGAATCTATGGAGCGTAGATGGCTTGTAGGGCAATACAGTGTTACAAGCTCTTTAAACATAAGTTCTTTAAGATGTTAAAAAGCCCACACTATAATTACCTTGTCTGTTTTATGGACCAAACTTGTTAAGAACTGTGAAAATCCTGAAAAAGGACCTGGATCCCTTCTCTTACTTATGAGCGCAGGACAGGGTTGTACTCTAATGCCCTCGTCAATGCTCAGACCAAATCCCACAGAAAGGCTACAGCACATCGATTTGTGGATGTGTATGGATGAAGCCACACTGAGAGATGGATACATTCACGCTGAATCTTAGAAGTCTGTCATTAGAAGTCTGTCAGTGCACTAGTGTTGGGGAGGATGATCTCTCACCATGTAGGGTAGGTATCTTACATGGCAAACATTAACTTTGGATTTGTGTGCATTGTGTGTTTGCGCGTGTGTGTGTGTGTGTGTGCGTGTGTGTGTGTGTGTGTGTGTGTGTGTGTGTGTGTGTGTGTGTGTGTGCGCGCGCGCGTGTGTCTGTGTAGGGGTTAGTAGGTCAGGGTTCAAAGTAACCACAGAACAGATGAGCATGAAACTCAAATGCCCAAATGCAACCCTTTTGCTTCCAAGGTGCCAGGTAGTCTTTAGCACGTGGCGTCAGAAGAGGACTCCTGGGCCGGTGGCTCTGTTCTGCCACCTTGTGTTAGTAAGACGCAAATGCACCTCCATAAATACAACACCTTATTAAAGTCAGTTTAGTTTATAGTCTTCCATGTAACAAATACACATGGCTACAAACATTTTTGCAATTCATAGCAGATGTTTGGAATATTTTCTAAAGACAAAAAAGGAGGGTTGGATTTATGAAAGTAAAAATGAAGTTACTGCACTACACTACAAACCATGCAATGCATGCAACTTAAATATCATGCAACATGGATGTTGCACAAATTGACCAAATGTCCATGCAATGCAATCCTAGATAAACCAATGCAGGCAATAATAAACAGAGTAAACAATTACTATGGATCATTGCAGTAATATATCTATGTACTTCTTAATTCATGAATTTCTTCACTTCAAGTATTACAGAGTAATACAATTTTCCTCAAGTTGCAACTTTAGACCACCTGTTTGTGTTGACACTGTGACACCAAGAAGCTGAGGGAGAAATAAGATCCTCTGCCTAAATTCTCCACTAAGCTCCGCTGACCTTCTGTGTGTAGTGTTTGCGTGCGTGTTTTGGGGGGGGAGGTGGGATGGACAGTCATTCTATGAGGTCAGAGGTCAACATTTATCCTGAATCCCCTTTCGAACACCAGACCCAGTTGTTTTCATGTTATATAACGCTGACCCCCAACAGGAAACTCACGATAACCGAGAGAGGGGGTTGGTGTGGACGTATTTAGTCTGTGCACATTCGTTTGCCACTTATGTAACATGTATGCAGGCCCTCCTCAGCACTAACATACATACTCTATATAGAAAAGCTTTGCTAACATCATTCAGCCCCTCGGATATAGAGTAGTGGAGCTATGGAGATAATGTGTAGCCGTCTTTCCATTCAATCATTCAATCAATCAAACTATTAATTCAGACTCAAGGTCCAGATAGTAGAAAACATTGAGTAAAAATAAAGATAAAAAAATGCATACAAGGTCACAAGTAAAGTACATAGACCTAAAAATGCCTTATGGACAGACAACTGTACCAATGTCTCAACAGCTGGGAGTGGTAGCGTGAAGTAGTAGACTTTATGTTTGACAACATTTCATTAGCACTACACACAGTCTCTTTAGTAATATTCTCATGGGAGTCTTTGTGGACTTGCTTTTTTCTAATTGGATCACAATTTGCAGTGTTAAGTCTATATGCTCTAAACAAAGACATCTTCACTCCATCTGTACATATTCTAAATTTGCGTGAGAGATGCTTTGCTTGTGCATACAACTTATGACATTGCCTAGATATCATCATCAACATCATCATCATCATCATCATCATCATCATCATCATCATCATCATCATCATCATGTCACGGTTTGGGTCTATTTCCTGCTTTATTTTGTAGCTCGTGCAAATAAACATTAACAAGGCACGTTAGTGCGCATAGCACCAGCAGTCGCACGTATTCCTCCCACCCCCACAGCGAGGGCAGGGCTTGACCCGATGACTCCCGCCCTGCGCGGCCACAGCTACTGGGTGTACATTTCATCAACCTCATTGCATTCAGCAGATGCTTTAGATGAGCTGAATCTGCCGTGGACAGTCTCAATCTTTGTAGAATTGACCTCACGGCAAAGTTTTTCTTTGAGACACACAGATGAAGTTTATAGGTACTAGAACCCAAAAGCCCAACTCGGAAACAGAAATCCAATCAAAGTTCTTTACCTGATATCAGTTGAACAGGCAAACCAATGCGAAAACAGACATTTTAAATAACCCCATAAACCCGCAGAAGACCTTACATTATTTTCTTTTAACAGCATGGCGCATTGCAATGGTCAGCACTGTTAAAAATGATATCACTCTAGTCGAGTTCTCGTTGTCACCTGAAAACAACTTCAACAAGATATGTTAAGCATCCATGTCACAGCGCAGCTATAAAAACACGGCATTTAATTATTTGGACAGACGTCACAAGTAGCACAGATGCCGTACATTCCATGATTTACCTTCCGGCTTGTCATTGCACATATTGCCAACGCTATAAATCAATAAAGTTTTACCTTGGTTTTTTGCCTTTATGACAAGTCAGAATATCTGTAATGAAAAGAGCTTCTGAAAATAATGAAAAAATTAAGTTGAAATTAAGTAAAAGGATATTGTTTCTGGTGGCAAAAGACATGAAATTAATAATTTACATTAAGCAATTGCATTTTAAAGTACATCCATAGTGACACTTTTACAATGTGGCCCTTTTTTTCCCCTGAAGGGAACCCGCTGGATACCAGTGTGGAGCAAGACAGGCTTTACAGTGCATTCATTTGCTTTACAGTGCATTCATTTGAACAATTATTCTTGGTCTCAGAAAGGCTGTGTGGGTGAGTCATGATGATGGTATGGTGGATCCGTTGTGGCCAGGGATGCCATGTGGTGGAGGGGCGGGGGGACGTGGATGATTCAGGGATCTGACAGCTGGACCAGTGCCGGGGAGCATGCCAGAGATCAGAGAGCTGTTGATCAAAGTGTTTAGTTTATTACAAAGTATAGAAAGTGCACAGCACAGTTGTCTGCGAAAGAACATACATGGTTTAATATTTGAAACACACCACTGGTCTTGTTTTCACTTGTGAGTGTCCGTGTGTGTTTGTGTTGTCGTGGCAAAAAGGAACCACGATAGAGGCTATCCATTGAGCTCCAGTTTTCTCCAGTTCTATTTTTATTATTATTTATTCATTCATTAATTCATTTTTAAATTATTTGTATTTCTATGCTTTAGTATTTCTGTACGTTTCTCTTACAATGTAAAGCGTCTTTGAGTACCCAGAAACAGGGTGCGATTTGTAGGGGGGGATGGTGGGGATTTCCCCCCCTCTGGTTTTCCTCTCCCTACCTCTGCTAAATTATTTTTATCTCTGGGGGGGACTAAGGATTTTCCCCCCTTGATAGCGATGAATGCAACTTAACTGCTAGCTTGAAATCCAACGATCTTCAGTGTCAATACATCACAGTAGCTGTTCAGTAGCCTTCTGGCAGACGGCGCATATTTCTGAATGTCATCGGACACAGAAACATTGTAACATTTTAGTGCTTCGCAGGGAAAAACAGCGCTGAACCAAACATGAAACGCGTTCAGAGCAGCATCGTCTTACTTTACAGGGCCCAATAATAAAACAACTAAATTAACATTAAACGTTTTTTGCCATGTTGTGATGGGAACTAATCCACGGACCCGAAAAAGGACCTGTCTACCCTTTGCGTTCTTCTCCCTAATTATGCAAGCTAAAGGTCACATGTTCTTGTCTATGAATAAATAAATAAACCCCACCTCCCCCCCCTCTGTTTTTTTGTCAAATCAAACCCTGCCCAGAAGTATTATTGTTAACTTATCAGGTTTATTTCTGTCCGTACAGATTCTATCAGCGAGTCACAAACGTGTCAGGTGCAGAAACTACGTATGAAGTGGTTAGTTGAGATCTTAATGAAGGCAGGGTGGCGATCCAAGCAATTCAGCAGTGAGGGTGTAATAATTCCTTTCTATGAAAGACGTCACGGACGCGCAAGCTTTTTATTCAAAGTCTGTTCGGTAAAAGGTACAAACTAGAGGACATGCAATGGAAATATCCAGGTACTTGGAAATGTGTACTCAACACGAGTACACATTAATGTACTTACTTTCCAACTCACCCACTGGCTTCACTTCCGCTTCTGCTGGCCAAACTACAGCATTGTGTTGAATGTGGACTCAGAACAGAGCCTCTGGTGTGAGGCAGGAGTTTGTCTAAAGTCTATTTTTGTGTCTCTGAGCTAAAGCTTGTGTCCTTCATGTTGTCCAGTCCATTGCACTGTAAAGATATTGGATTACTCGACAGCCCGTGGCGCTATAACGAAGCATTATGTATTATCTGTGTCTTTGTTATGAGTAACTTTATATGCGCGGTGAGAGTGGCGATGCTCCCCCGTCACTCTCGTCCTAAACTCTGCTCCTGTAGCACGCCGGCGCCTACTTTGCTGGATCAGCCTTCTGTCACGATTTCAGACAACTTGTGGTTGTGGAGAGACCGACATAAGTAAATAACAGAGGAGGTTCGAGCGAATACGGCAACAGGGAATTCCCCCACTGGGGCTATTGTTATCCACATGGGGGACACATGAGTGCATTGTGACTTTAGACCACAGACCCAGGCCGCAGAGACTATAGAACGCAAGTTTGAAGGGCTTTAGTCAATGTGTCATACTAGCAATAGATCCGATGATGTCATGTGGAAGCCCAGAATTAATGTCAGAGTGAAGGACAAAACGAAGGAGCATGTAGGAGCTTCAGAGTGCGATTTGTAACTACTATTGAATACGAAGGTTATAATGCTAATTATAAAGTTATGTTGTGTTTATAGCTAGTTTTACAAAAAGTAATAAGTGTTAATCGGTTTGGGTAGCTTCACCCAAAAAATGGTGAGGCAAGAATTAGATTACAGTTGCTGTGGTTACCCGTAAATTTGTGTTTTAGGTGTCATGACAAGTACACAAATTACATTTGTCTTTTCTTTTTATGATCAGTTTGTAGAGTGATAAAAAGGTTTTTTTTACTCACCTAGGTAATGCCTCACAGTCCAGGTCATTTATCTTGTCTTGTGCATTGTGTATAAAGGTTAACAGCAACATGTTTAAAAAAATAATATGACATCTCATACCTCGCACACATTCTTACTTTCTTAAAGAGAAGATTCAGTTACCTGCCAATTGTGCGCTGATGTTTTCAGTAAATGTGTTCACCGTGCTGTCTGTGTATAACAACAACAATCTGATATGTACTGTATGTATGCAAAGAAATGTCTCCGTCCTGTCGAAGACACTGTTCACAAATTTCCTGCAAAGCGGCCCTTTAAACCCCTGGATAAAGGCCGCACTGGGCTCTTGTCAAGCTCTTCCTGATATCTTAGTTTGTACAGTCACCTCTTTTTAATCTAGCCTGGTAAATAGGCACCGGGCATGCGAGTGATAAATCTGACAGCTGATCAGCTGTGTGTACAGGGAACAGTGCGAGGGACTGGGTGCAGGTCAGCTTTTTCCCCAGTGCTGACAGATGGGTGCAAGTATAGATGCGCTTGTCACCCGTGCCCACTCCAGATATCGCTGTATTGAGACGTGGAAAAGCTAGAGGACACTGCACACGTCACTGATGGCTGGTGTCTGTTCATGTATACGAACTCCAGTGTGTCTCTGCGTCAGTTTGTCCCTCTCTGTATCAACAGCTCTTAAGTGTCACTGGCATCACCTGTTTCCTGTTTCCGGTGTCAGTGTTCCTCCGGTTGCACAGGTTCATTTTGGAAACACTGCGAGTTCTAAAATAAACTGGACTTTTCGTCTTTGCATAAATTGAAAGTGGAAACCTTATTTTTCACTCATTCCAGTCTTGTGACCTTCTTTGCATTCTGTACATTTTTTACTCAATTTCGCCAATATTCTTTGTAAAATAGAGTAAAATAAGTGATAGAAATTTCAAGTGGTTTTTAGCAAGTATACAGCTTACATTTGTGCAAAATAGGTATCCAAAGAATTACCAGAACAACATTTTAGTTTTTTTCAGAACAACAAGTACATTCTCCAAACTGTGTGGCACTGGAGGAAGTTGACCTTTTTTTTATTGGCTGTACATTTTATTTGTCTGTCATATTTCAGTCCCAGATTCTTGGGATTCTGACACCTGACTGAAGAGCTTTTGAAGTGTCTCAAATGTCACATAGCGATCGTCTCAAGCCCCTCCCCCCCAACCTACATCCACCCCGATTCCTCCCCCGCCCCCCCAAAGCCCCCCGCTTTTATCACTGGTCACTTACAGGGCCTGACGTCCGCGGGGGGCTGCGCTTTGTTTTTGGAGTATAGCCATTTTCTATTCTTAAAACTCAGTGGTGCAGTGCGGAGGGAGCGATCTCTGTTCTCCCTCTACTTCTTTTTCTTCTGCTTGTTGGCATGGTCCAGTATTATGTTTTCTCGTGAACGGACTTGATTTAGCGAGTGAAAGCTTTTTTTAGCGTGTCATTGTGTGAGGAGGCCTGCTCCGCATCAGTCATGAACTCCAGCCTTGTCAACTCCTTAGCCAAGGTCTATGATCCAAATCCTCTTCATGGCCAGAAGACCGGTGGAAGGAAGCTCTCTCTCAATGGATCAGACAAGTCCCAAGCCTCTTCACCGTCGCCCTCCTCCCCTCACGATGCGGCGCTGCGCCGCGTGGAGAGCCGAATGGACTCGCTGAGCTCTCAGATGGAGCGCTTGCTCAGCATGCAGCAGACCGTCTTGACCCGGCTAGATGGCCTGTCCCTGGACGTCAGGGGCATCGGTCGGGATCTGGCACTGATGCACGAAGGCGGCGCCGGGGGGAGACGTGGCTCTCGGGGTCAGGCGGCGTGCGAAGAGCTACATGGCACCATTGAGAGGGCCAACGAGCAGGTGGAGAGTCAGGGACGCAGGCTGGACGGGGTGGAGAGGCTTGTGGAGGGCACCCAGCAGGTGATCAGCTTTATTGGGGAGGTATTGAAGAGCTCCAGGCTTGTGGAGCTGCTGTGCAAACAGGCTGGAAAGAAGGCCAACAAGAAGGTGAGAGACGTCACACACAATGGCTTTGCCAGATAAGGCCTCTGAATCCAGGGTTTTTCCATCTGCTGTTCTGTTCCCATCGCTGACGTGCGGTACTTTGAGGAAGGTGCAGTGCAATGTTCTCATATTGGTTATATTACTGTGCCGCCAATGTTGACATAGTGAGGGGTCTAGTTGCATTGTGAACATATCTACGAATGAAGTGCTGTTTGAAAGATTGCAAATCATCTAGATGGAATATATGACCTGAATATATGACCTGTCTGCAGTGACTTAATAATTAGCAGACTTTAAAACCTGAAGATTCTGCCGGTAAAATAGGTTAAGGGAATTTTAAACAAGGCTTTTAGATGCCCTCTTTGAATAACAAGTTGGCAGTCGTCCCTCAATGTTCTGATATGGCTACATACCAATCTATTATTAGCTCTGGTGCACTTCAACATGTCATTGTCTGTTATGTTAAGTAATTTTCCTTTGTGCAATGATTGTGATTTGTCTCAAAGGTGTGAATGATTAGAGTCAGACTGGTTATCTTATCCAAACCGTGTCTGTATCAGCGCAGCAGTGGACTGGACTGCATCTGAACAGGCTCGTTCTGAAGCATTGTGCATGTTTGCATTTCTTAATCTTAGTATTGAAACTGTGCAGAGAATCCTTGCATAGCTTTCGTGTCCTTGTTATTTTAGGACAACACAGTAGGTTTGCGTCTCTATTGGAATATTTAGAGTTTAGAGCTGATATAAAGCTATTTTTAACGAATGTGGCGAAGCAAGCAGATTTATGACTTAAACAAACAGAAACCGCAGCAGGGATAAGCTCTTTTCTGCCATCCTGTAAGGTGTCTGCATTGATACTGCCATGTTTTTAATGTAATCACTGCATTGTAAATGAGGCAAAGGGGAAATATAGCGGTTTCCAGTGTTGTGCATCATCTCATCTGCTACAGATGATATTTTTACATTACATGTCATTTAGCTGACGCTTTTATCCAAAGCGACTTACAATAAGTGCATTGTAACCATTGTCGACGAGGGGAGGCTGACATTTTTCTTGCTCGCTTTCTGGTCTGAGTTGTTGACGGTGAGCGGTGAGGGCGCATATGTGATGGAGAAATGGAGTGTCAGCACGGAGTGTTGGCAACACAATTGCAACAACTAATTAACGCCGTTAACACGCTATTTTTGACACCCCTAGTTTTTAGTTAAGGAAGAGTCTGATGTCATCAGAGAGTTTGTTCCACAATTTCCGAGCAAAGACAGCAAAGCGTTGTGATCTTGTCGAGTGTTTTGCTCTCAGTGAGGGAGGAACAAGCAGTTTGGCAGATGCAGAGCAAAGTGTGCGGGTTGGGATGTAGGGTTTGACCATGTCCTGGATGTAGACCGGACCCGATCCATTCACACCATGGTATATGAGCACCAATGATTTGAACTGCATGCGGGCAGCTACTGGTAGCCATTGAAGAGAGCGGAGGAGTGGATTATTTGACCTTCGATCTCTATTATCTTGAGCTTGATCTTTTTTTCTTGTTTCTAAAACCAGGTAAAAGATGACAAGGATAAAGTCAAACTGAGCCAGAAGGGCTTAAAGGCCCAGAGGAAGAGGAGACCTGCAGACACGTCTGGTAGGCTCAAACAGTAGTCAAATAACACTCAACCTCAGCGGAGTTCAGAGATAAAACTAGATGTACACAGCACCTGCATCCTTTGACAATCTGCTGGATTAGATATAGACTATAGCCTATACTGGGTTTAAGACAAATTAAATTTCATATTGATAAATTGTATTTCAGCAGACCTCTTGAGCCCTTTGTGAGCTCAAAGCTAATGCATAAATATATACTAATATAAAGCGTGGGTGTGGCTTATGGTTATTTGCTTGGTTTTCCCCATGTCAGACACTCCCTCGCAGAATGAGCCTGTGCTGCAGGAGCAGGTGGAAAAGCTCAACAGGCAGAACTCTGAGCATTCCCATGCAAGGGCCGAGTCCGACAATCACAAGGGGGAGGACAGGGGGAGTGGGGGAAGAAGACCGGAGTCCATCGGGCTGATCCTGGACGGACCACACACCTCTGCCGCCCGGTCAGAGGACAGGAAGAGGGAGGAGGAGGAAACGGCATGGGCGGTCTATGATGACTCAGAGTCAGAGGAAGAGGACAACAATGCGGAAGAAGGGACTGGAAAAGCAAAGGATGATGGGAAGAGAAAGCAAAAAGAGGGGGGAGAAGAGTCGTCGAAATCAGAAAAGGCCCAGAGTATCATCCTGGATATCTGCAAGAGCTCTCTCCACCCACAGGACGGGTAATTAGTCTTTCTTCATCAGAATAGAACACTGGACAGAATAACTGCATCAATATTGTTATTATTATCTGCATTTCTTTATCAATCTTATTTATCAAAGAATTCAGCGACGAGCAATTCTTTGAGAGAGGCCGAAATGAAAAAAGGAAACAAATAGCCTGAAGTAAAATAATCAGGTGCTCAATGATTTTCTTTTCATTTTCACATGTAGCTCTGAGGAAGTCGGCGATGTGGCCACTCACAGTAAACGTCGGGTCACAGAAGAAGAGCTGGGGAAGGACGACCTCAAGAAAGGCCGAGTTGGGGACAGTGAAGTGGAAAGGGGTGAGGTGCCGGGGGTCGAGGGGGACGCGCCTCAGGCTTCCAAATCTGAGGAAGTAAAGACAGAAGTGGACAAGGAAGGGACGGAGGCAGAGTCAGCAGTCAAGGAATTCATTATTGGTAAGGCACTGTGTTTTTTACAGGGCATGAGACCGTCCAAGAAGACGCTGTGGGTATAGACTTTGTTTTGTGGGGAGTACATTTTACTTTGGTTTTATGTATAACAAATCAATTTAGTTGAGGTTTGTGAATATTTTTGCCACAAAAAGGAGTTGATCAGTGAGCAAGTTTTAGTTTAAAGTTTAGACCTGTGTCATATCGTGTCGTGTGTATGATTTTTTTATAACCATATTAACAGTTTTTGGGTTGTTGTAGATTGGCACCTTTGCGTTTCTGGCTTGATAAATTGATCCAAATCCGATTCAATGAAAACTCAGTACCTTTTGGTTGCGGGCCTTTCCCTTTCGGGTAAAGAACTGAGCCAGAAACAAGTTCCGACATCACGGGTATAACTTCTTTTAGAGCAGAGGCAAAAAAACAGGCTAGCAACCAGTGTGTGTCAAAAAAAATTAAATAATAATAATTCTCTAGTCAAATTCAATAGTCAATAATTCAAGCACATGCCAGAGCTTTAAACCAATAATGATGTGTGTGGACTCCGGACGGGTCCAAACGGGTCCAGTTGTCTGAACCCGTTTGAATTGAATCCACTTTGTGTCGCTCTCATGTGTTGGTCTGTGACATTTAACTTTTTGTGCCTCAGACTTTGAAACAGCTCAAATATCATAACACCACGACTGCCTGAGCGCCACTAACATGTTAGTCGCCGCAGCTGGCAGAACCGCTAATGAGACTTTTGCATTCTGCTATTTTGATCCACTTTATATCCGGGGGCCTCCTTCTCCTAACTCCGTTTCATACTCTCTGTTATCAGCACGTATTCACTTCATTTTGTCTTCCTCTGCGGTTTCTTCAGAGGCAAGCCCTCCACCTATGGCCCCTTTCGACCACCGCATTGTGACCCCCAAACCCCACCAGATAACCAGCTATTACACCATCAACAGAGACGAGGTCCTTGGGGGGTGAGTATCTCTGAATGCCAGGCTCTCTAAAGTTAGACTTAACTCGGCCCCCTCTGATAGAATAACAGAAGATCTCACAGCCTGTAAGAGACCCCTAATTGCTTTTTCAATGTCCTTTTTATTGCCCCTCTAAAGGGCATCTGACTTAGTGCCTCTGGGGGCTCTTGTGAAATGGCGGGGGCTAAATCCTGCCAACAGATTACCCCTCTGCACGCAAGCACATTGTTCAAATTACGGACATAATTGCCGAGCATGCAGCCTTAATTACTCTATGACGAAGGTGTGAACTGTGATGATTGGACCCCAACATGTCATCTTAAAAATGATTTAAGTGCAACCAACCAATATTACTTTGATTTAAAATAGAGGATGTTTTTGGCGCCAATAATTATTTGATTAATTTGACCATTCCTTAAATTATCACAAAATTCTTTTTGGAACTTTCTTTGTAACTTTGGTCAGTAGCAAATTTATTTCAACTCGTGTTTTTATAAATCCCAAATCTCATTTCTGGGATAGTTCTTTATCTTCTAATGTGCTTAACTCTCTGTGGTCTACATTGCTTTCATCAGGGGACGTTTTGGACAAGTCCACAAGTGCCTAGAGAACTCGTCTGGTTTGGTGTTGGCGGCCAAGATCATCAAAGCCAGGAGCCAGAAGGAGAAGGTGCAGAAACGATTCACCAATGAATGCTGACCACGTAGACGTTTCCAAAGACAGTCGAATGGATGGGCACTTCCATCGTGATTTATTAGGGTTTTAAAAAAGATACAGTTCAACGGCACGAAAGGTCTTGGCCAGTTTGTCAACATTTTTGGCTCTTTCTTCAGAGGTCAGATACCCGACTGTAGTTCTGTGGTTGTTCAAATGGCTCACATTGCTGTCAGTGGTCATCCAGGACAAAAAGGACAAGCCCAATACATGACAAATATAGTTCATGCCACCTGAACAAGCACCTGATGCCAACATATCTTAATTTTGTTCATTAGCTGCATCCTCTTTGCAACTCCTAGCCTGCAAAATTGCCAAGTAGCTGTTTCACATACAAGGAATTGGCCTTTTGGTGACGTAGTGAGAATCATTTGGGGGTACAACCCCAAAATTGGCCCCAAAAGGGCTACACCTTCACCCAAAATGCAAAACTGACCCAAGTGCTACTAAACAATGTGTTGCTTGATTTTTGTTAAACGGTTGCTAAAAAACAAATTGATCTGCTAGATGATGGTTCTCTTGGTTTTTAGGTTATTGGACTTTCAAACATTTGCTAGTCTCAAGTCTGTGAATCCCTCCACACATACACTATCTTCTACTGATTTTCCAGCCCGTGTGTGTGTGCACCCTTTGTTACAGCGTTGGTCTCTCCCTGATTTGTATTTGTCCTTCCTTTTGTCTGCTTTTCTCTCAGGACGTGGTGAGGAATGAGGTGCAGGTGATGAACCAGTTGAACCACGCCAACCTGATCCAGCTGTACGCTGCCTATGAGTCGCGCTACGACATCATCCTGGTCATGGAATAGTAAGATGGGGCGCGTGCGTTCATCTTTGTGTATTTGTTCTCTTTTGTCAACACAACAAACTGACGAGCTTTGGCTTTTTGTAGTGTGGAGGGAGGAGAGCTGTTTGACCGCATCATTGATGAGAACTACAACCTGACGGAGCTGGACACGGTGCTGTTTATACGCCAGATCTGTGAAGGGCTGCAGTACATGCACAAGATGTACATCCTACATCTTGATCTCAAGGTCAACCGACTATCCCTCTGTCGGTTCACATTTGAATGTGGTTTTTAATCATACACCAGGTTTCTTGTTGCTATCTTGTCAGATATTAATGCAGCAACTACTATAATGCCCATTTATTTATCCATTGTTAAATTCTCACAAGTAACTTGTGTGTTTTAATCAGCTTAGATACCAGTAGAGGAAAAATTTGGTGACCCTTTATAATCCTCCTCTATTCTATTTCAGCCAGAGAACATTCTTTGTGTCAGCAGAGCTACTAACAAGATTAAAATCATTGACTTCGGCCTGGCCAGGAGGTAAAATCTATCTACCTTTTAAACCTCTGTTAACTGTCAACTTTCATAACACGACCTTCTCAGCCAGCAGATATAATTCGTATGTGTCTGGTTGTCCTTTGACAGGTATAAACCCAGGGAGAAGCTGAGGGTAAACTTTGGAACACCTGAATTTCTAGCTCCTGAAGTCATCAACTATGAGTTTGTTTCATTCCCCACTGACATGTGGAGCCTGGGCGTCATCACTTACATGTTGTGAGTTGTGGAGGCTCATTCACAAACACATATGTACATGATTATATACACTCACCGGCCACTTTATTAGGTACACCTGTCCAACTGCTCGTTAACGCAAATTAGCCAATCACATGGCAGCAACTCAATGCATTTAGGCATGTAGACTTGGTCAAGACAATCTGCTGCAGTTCAAACCGAGCATCAGAATGGGGAAGAAAGGTGATTTAAGTGACTTTGAACGCGGCATGGTTGTTGGTGTATTTCAGAAACTGCTGATCTACTGCGATTTTCACGCACAACCATCTCTAGGGTTTACAGAGAATGGTCCGAAAAGAAGAAAATATCCAGTGAGCGGCAGTTCTGTGGGCGCAAATGCCTTGTTGATGCCGGAGGTCAGAAGAGAATGGCCAGACTGGTTCGAGCTGATAGAACGGTTACTCAAATAACCACTTGTTACAACCGAGGTATGCAGAAGAGCATCTTTGAACGCACAACACGTCCAACTTTGAGGCGGATGGGCTACAAAATTGGACAATAGAAGATTGGCAAAAGGTTGCTTGGTCTGATGAGTCTCGATTTCTGCTGCGACATTCGGATGGTAGGGTCAGAATTTGGCGTAAACAACGTGAAAGCATGGATCCATCCTGCCTTGCATCAACGGTTCAGACTGGTGGTGGTGGTGTGATGGTGTGGGGGACATTTTCTTAGCACACTTTGTGCCCCTTAGTACCAATTGAGCATCGTATCAACGTCACAGCCTACCTGAGTTTTGTTGCTGACCATGTCCATCCCTTTATGACCACAGTGTACCCATCTTCTGATGGCTACTTCCAGCAGGATAATGCGCTATGTCATAAAGCGTGAATCATCTCAGACTGGTTTCTTGAACATGGCAATGAGTTCACTGTACTCAAATGGCCTCCCCAGTCACCAGATCACAATCCAATAGAGCACCTTTGGGATGTGGTGGAACGGGAGATTCGCATCATGGATGTGCAGCCGACAAATCTGCAGCAACTGCGTGATGCTGTCATATCAATATGGACCAAACTCTCTGAGGAATGTTTCCAGTACCTTGTTGAATCTATGCCACAAAGGATTAAGGCAGTTCTGAAGGCAAAAGGTAGTCCAACCCGGTACTAGCAAGGTGTACCTTATAAAGTGGCCGGTGAGTGTATATAAACATATGTATCCTAAAAGTTTTATATAAACGTGTCTTCTATGTCCAGGCTCAGTGGATTGTCTCCATTTCTGGGGGACGATGACAACGAGACCTTGAACAACATCCTGGCGTGTCAGTGGAACTTTGAGGAGGTGGAGTTTACAGACATCTCCAACGAGGCCAAAGAATTCATCACCCTTCTGCTGGTAAAGAGCAAGAGCTGGAGGATGAGTGCCACAGAGTCCCTTAGGCACCCCTGGCTGTCAGACCGCAGTCTGCACTATCGACTAAATCAGAAGGTAATGGTTGAGACCACTGTGATGTCAAACAGAGCTGTTGTGGTCAGAGCTCGGGAACGCTTCTACCTTTAATTGTCCACTGCATCGGACGTAAAACCAATCGGAGCGCTCGCTAATCTTTTGTGGGAGATATTTTGGTGGCACATAGATTTATAAGCTGCATTTATGTTACATGTTTATGTTCATCAAAAGTTGCTTTTCCGGCGAATAAAAAAGTATATTTGACGCCTAAAAAAATGTTGTTTCCATTTTAAAATAAATTATTCAAACATGTATTTTGTATTGCCTGACTAAAACTTTGATATTGATAAGTTATATTTTAGCAGACCCCCGTGAGCTCAAAGCTATTGCAAAAATATATACTAATATCAATCGTGGGTCTTTACTAGTCTGTAAAGAGCAGGACCAGGACCAGGACAACTCTGACATTGAAATTATTTACAATTTCAAGTTAATTTAACATTGATTGTTCATTTGATTGAAAAGTTCTACAATAATCACAGACTTTTATGAACCGGCGTATTAGTGAAAATACAATCTGGACCTTAGGATATGTATTTATTAATTTTTTTTTAATTTTACTTAAAAAGGGACCATGTGCAGGTCAAAATATACAGTCAATGTCACCATTTGATGCACTGTACCAGATTTTATCTTTAAGGCTTATTTGCATCCGTTGTCCCTTGGCAGGTAAAAAAACCCAGTGAAAAACATAATACAAAGAAATAAATACTGAAAACATCAGACACACAATTCAAAGCTACACACTAGCACATCCCAAATGCATGTTTGTCATTTCAAAGTAAGTCATATTACTATAAACAGTACGTGTGTCAAAGCACAGCAAGGATCATTATAAATAATACAATTTAAAAAGTAATAATTGATTGACAATCAAACCAGTGTTCATAAAGTGTCTTGCTCTGTTGCACTAATTCCATGATCCTATCATTCCAGAAAAACAAGTGCCGCTCCACACATGTTCCTTCTCCATAGAGCCAGACAGGTACGACTGATATTTTCTAGTTAGTGATTAATTTCTCTGTCAAAAGCAGGGTTTTTTCTCCAGCTGGCGGACTACAAACTTAAAAACTGGAATTTCCCTTTTTCTATGTCCCTTGCAGAAACACTGTGAGGCCCTCAGCATGCCTTCTTACAATGTGGGGCCCTGGAGCTCAACACTGGACCAATGCTGACGTACCTGTATGGCTACTGGAGAACTACTCGTTTTAGCTTTGCAGGTTGTAGTTCTGACCTGAGTAGTGTAGAGCCCGCTGGAGAAGAAAAGATTCCTTAACACTGCCGTTAAGTCACGAATCGCCTAGCTAGCGTGAGTGCTAGCATGCTTGCTGCAGAGCACGAAACGCCCTCCTGAACCGACCGTTGCGGTGGTATAGACCAACCTGTATAACCTGCAACGGTGACTCCAGAATATTAGACGTTAAGGGGCCCGATATTTGCCACTACCATGACTTCCACATGTAGTGAAAAGGGAAGAACTGAAAATCACCAGGTTAGCATCAAACAGACACTGTTATTCTCCCTCTGACAGTTTGTCACGTCGTCATGGTTTGTTGCATGCTGTGCACTTTTTGTCCTAATTCTTATAGATTTAGCAAACAACTGCAATAGACCTAAAGCTAGTACTCAATTAATCTATTTTTGTGAATATATATATATATATATATATATATTTATTTATTTTTCTTTCATTTAAGTTACAAGTCTTATAAAATGTTATTCTTTATTGAGCATACAGTTTAAAAAACACTTTTGAACTTGGTTGAGGTTGAATTCACACCACATTAATTTATTTTGTACAGTGTGTAACACAACACCTCATACTCTCATTCCCCTGAAGAGTGACGATGTCTCAACGACTAAACATTTTGGGTTCGAGCCATATTCAGCCCGCGTTTCTGGTACATCATCACTGTAGACCGGATTGCCTCCTGTTTGCGTTCACGCCACTATCTTGCCTTTGCTTCGGCAGTTTGCAGTAACCCTCTCACCTTCCATGAAGGCACAACGAGCAACAGAATACTACCTGTGAACAAACTCCTGATTATCACTGGAGTGGATTCTTATGTTCATTTATTTACTGGTTCAACAGCAGACTGTACTTGAGGTGCAAAGCTTCTAGATGGGATTTCTGCAACCACAGAGCAGACGTGACATAAGATTTACATCTTATAACCGCTTTCTTTCTAAGGCGCGGGAAGTCAGATGAATGTCAGTTATGTTGGCTGCTTCACTTAGAAATGAAACAGCTATGTAATCTTTAATACTTGTTTATTTGAATTTGAATTTGTGTACTGATGAGACGTAATTAAATGTAGAATTTGAATAAGCAAATAAAGAGAGCACAGCAAAAACATGTGTAGTGTTTCTTACGGTGTATTTCTTTTGAACTTAACTTTGAACATTGTGTGGCCAATTGCATGAAAATAGTACTTAAAATCTGCACACATTGATTTGTAGTCCATTCAACTTGTAATCAGCATGTTGCTTCCACAATAAAAGTTGAATATGAAGAAATTGGCATTAAATGAAGTGAAATGCATCATGAAAATATTAACACATTTTTCCTTCTTCCAACTGTGGAGGCTTTGAGCTGGGATCTAAAAGAGCAGTTTTAGACAGATTGCATAATGGTCCTCATTCACCTGTCACTCTTATGTCATCTGTCATTTTGAGAATTGTACAGGAATATTTGACAGACAATATTTATTCTCATGTAATAAGGTGACTTGACTTATTGGGATATTTCTTTATTGACACCCCATGCATTGTAGTGCACACAGAAAGAGCATTTAGCTGCACCTTTATATAAATACTTACATTCAAATGTAACTATTGCAAATATAGTATTTATGCTGGTATTAATACAACAAACTGCCACTCATTTTACTACACATACTACTATGACTAGTATAACTACTAATAGTATCATGTCTGTATTTTCAGCGATTTTAAAAAACTCATTTCAGCTTTTCCCATTTCTGCATTTTGAGCAATTTTTAAAAATTCAGCTTTTAGCATTCAAAAGCATTTTCAGCAGGAAATGCATTTTCTAGTTTCACTTCTTGATAGTATTATTCTATTTCTTCCGGGTCACCCTTTAGCTCCCTTAGCCCAGGTATAGTTGTATTGAGTAAGTTTAACACCCAACTATGATGTACGGAGGTCCTATTTGACTCCAAGTATTCTCTTCTCCATCACCTTCATCATAAGGACCAGGATGATGCAATAATCTTATGTAACTCTTCCATTGGCTGATAAAAGTTTGAGGAATACGTAGAGGTGTCTCCAGTATCAACACTAATGACTGTTCATCAATATCATAGTTCTGGTTCATTTAGTGACCACACCGTCATTCTCGCAAAACACTACCAGGTGTTTCCTTTTGATGCCAATCTAAAGGGGACTGTGAATGTTTAAATATCTAGACCCTAAAGAAACATTTATGCAACACATTAACTTGTTTATTAGAGAAAGTTTGGTTCAAAGAACAACAAATGAAGACATTTGAAGATAGTTCAATGATCATTTAATGTGGATCTGGAATCTGATCAAACACACTTTAAACCAAACAAGTAACATAATATTTAAATAATCATACATTTGCAGATGATTACAGATGATATTGTGTTATATTTGCATTTTTATAAACTAGAACATTTGTGCACATGATCCTTTCATGACCGCGCTTTTGGGAAAAACTGCATAAAAACCAGAAGATGTTACACAGCTTCAAACATCTTCTTCAAACGAGGATGGTTGCACCAACAACTATTCCCAAAACACAAATTTGTTCTACGATTACATCCCAAAAGTGATACTTTTAACAGGATTTAACAGGAGGTTGTCTCCAAGCAATAGTGCGGACCAGAGGAATGCCTTTTAAAAAGCTTTGCTTCCTTTTTAAAGAAAAGAATGTCAGCATATCATGAGGAAAGAAACTGGAAAGCATGCCTTAATAGATGGGTCGGAAAGTGATCACAAGTGTTTGTTTAACCAGAGATTATTGTAGAAAAACAAAGGTCACACTTCATTGGTATCTACAGGATCGTCTAACGTTCCAGTACGAGCCGGACTGATGTATCGTCAGTCTGGTCCTCAGTGCCTCTTCTCATTTTACTTTCTTTCCGAGAAGTGCACGATACAGGTACTGAACCCCTGCGAGAACTCCTCTATCTTTTCTACTTGACATGTCTTTCAGCTTCTGAACCTTCCTGGTGTCGTTTTTCTTCTCCATCTCCTCGATAAGGAAGTCCAGGTGGACGTAAGTGGACACTGAAGAAACATTCAAGGCTATCTTTTCCAGTTTGACAACATGGTTGAAGGACTCATCCAGGAATTGTGTTTTACGTCTTTCAAGGTTTTCCATCTCTTTTTCAAGATTTTCCAAAATGTTCATTTTCATTCTCGCCTGTGCTTTATTCTTTTCATAATGGAGTTTCACATCTTGCAGGGTAATTGTAACCTTCTTGGTCTTGGTCACATACCTCCAGTTTTCTTTGACGTGGTCTTCTACAGGGCACCTGTTGGTACATGAGGTGCAGCGGCCATCTTTCATGACCTCGCAGCCTGAAGGACTGCGGGCCACGGTGCATCCAGGAAAGTGACAGTTTTCCTCACAGACTTTGCAGGTGACAGCTCCTACGAAGAAGAGCGCCCCCAACTTTCCGCCTTTTACTTTTTCTTTATCTTTGTAGGGCTGATCGACTTCCATAGTGAACCCTTCATAAGACTTCATCGCTTCTTGATATTTCTGCAGACCCAATCGAGTCTGGTTGATTTCATCCAGTTTGATTTTCACAGACTCGACTCTCTCCTTCAAGTTTTGAACGCAGGCTGTAAGTCCAATTCGTTCATTCAGAACACGAACGGTTGTTTCCAGCTTTTGAGGTGAAGTTGTTTGCAGAAAGTCTGTGAACTTCTCCATTCCTTTCATAGCTTTGTTATATGAATATTGAAGATCGTCTAACTCCTCCTTCCTGGCTTCGCTTTGGCAGTTATTAAACAGGAAGTGAATAGGCTGGTTCCTGTCATTTCTGGCACACTTAATGTTTGCAGCATTGAGGGCTTCCAGAGCATTTTTTGGAGTTCCTCCAGGTGAGTGTGTGAGGAGGGCAACCATGTTATTCTCAAGATCTTTTCCAAACAGAGACACCACTGAATTAAATATGTATGCCAGCCGGTCACTCAGTCGGTTCTCGCCTGCTTTCAGCACCAGACCCACCGCATCGATCTCATGAACTCCATTCTTTGAGCGGAACAAATCGAATAATCTTTGTCGGACTATTTCATCATGTTCAAGTCCTCCTGTGTCTCCGTATCCAGGAGTGTCGATGATGGTCAGAGAGTAGGGCAGAGTTTTATCTTCATGTCCGAAGATATTGTACACAATCACATCTGACGTCTGACTAAATGATTGCTCCTTTTTCTCGTCCTCTACGATCTGAAACCAGACATCATCCTCCCACTTCACTCCCATGGCGAAGTTCACCAGAGCGTTGATCATAGTAGACTTTCCTGATCCTGTTTCACCAACAAGCAGGATGGTTTTGTTTGCCTTCTTGGGATCCTTCACACCGAGATTTATTTTTGTCAGAGTTCCAATATTTTCTTTCTTTGGCCTCAACTGATAAATTGTTGGCGATCCTTTACGGATCTCATAACTTTTTGAGATGATGGCCTTATATTTCGATGAAGCATTAGTCATCCTGTCAAAAAGAAGTAATACATTTACACAATTACAAGCTATCAATTTACTTCACAGTGTTGATAATGTAGTTGGGCTAATGTGGTATAGTGTATTGGCATTTTACTTTCTGCATTTGTGTTATCCTGGTTTGAATGCACTTATCGACAGTAGCTTTGGATAAATGCCTCAGCTAAATGAAAATTGCAAATGTCGTACATACACATTTTTTCCATAGCATAATGTAATTCGAGAATTGTCCAAAACTACTAACCAAAGCTAATAAACTAGATCACATTACTCCTTTAATAGCTTCTTTCTGCTGGCTCCCAGTAAAATGTAGAATGTTTATAGTGCGGGCTGGTTTAGGTTGAGGTTTAGGGCTGGCTTAGGGTTTATAGTTAGGGCTGACTCAAGTTTATAGTTGTGCTGCCTCAACTTCATAGCCAGGGCTGGTTCAGGTTTATAGTTAGGACTTGCTCAGGTATAGTCTTTGCAGGCTCAGGTTTATACTTAGGGCTGTGTCAGCTATATAGTTAGTCCCTGACTGCTGTTAGACTTGTTTGGATACATGTTTGTGACTCACGCTGCCATGGTAACTGCTTCACAGGAGTTTGATGATCGAGCACTTTATGCTTCCCTGGGTGAAAGAAACAAGTTGATTAGCTGTACTGTTCTGCAGTGATTAGAAGCTGTATTTTAGCCTTCAGACAAAATCATTTCACTCTGTCTCTAGTGTCTTCTTGAGAGGGAAACGATTACAACAGTTTTTCTCACACATGCTTTCAAACAAAAGTAATGTTATAAAGTTTTATAATGTAGTTGGCAGACCTGTAAAGTCAGGGTTATACATATGTAGAGCACACTAGGCTCAATGTGTTTGTTAAACATGGGATGGTAGTTTTTCACAAATATTTTCGATTTACAAATGCAAACTGAAAGATTTATCATAAACAGAACAATTATTAAAATAAAAATATTAAATATATTAGATTTACAAATGCATAGAGAAGGATTTACAAATACATTCCAATGCACACATAAAGAAATTACGATTTATATTTGTATTTGTGGATGTGTATGCATTTGTTTGCGGATCGCACTGCATTTATTTTCACAGACATTTGTGTGTGTGTTTTTTTTAGACTCACTTAACGTGACTATATTCACTAAAATGTTTCTTTCAGCATGGACCTGTCTGTAGCCAATCAGATGTCACCTTCATTTTCATCACATCACATGAGCGCAGCTCCCCCTCCCCACCTCTGTTGTGAAGGTCATGTAAGCGGATATATTTGTTTTTTTTGCGATTCCGGAAAAAATGAAAATCTGTTATTTGAACAAAAAAAAATAAGTGAACGAATGGGTTTATTAATTGATGAACTGTGATGGCCCAGCCGGTGAGCAGTGCCCCACATGGCTAAATAATAGAGTTTCTAACCCAAAAAGCTATTACTACAATTTTGGTTTAACTGTAAGAGGTAAGTAATAGGTAATATAAATATAGGTAAGAGGTAAAATACATTTCTGCATAACTTTTCAACCTGTCTAAAAGAATTAGGGACATGCAGTGAAATGTTTTTTCAAGGATTCCAAGGCCAGACATAAGAGATGCACAGGCTTTCTTTACGACAATGGCAAGAGAGTTTACCAACAGGATTCTCAACAGGACGATGCAACTGCAGCATGTGGGCGGGGATCAGCTTGATTCCATGATCGGTTATACCAAGGCCTCAATGGTCTTATTTGAAAAAAATTCTGATAGTGTCAGAAAGTGCGATAAGTGACGAAACAATGAACAATTGTTGTTCTATTATCTGTAGTGGCGGGGAGATTTCCCCCCTCTGGTTTTCCTATCTCCCCCTCTGCAAAATGATTTTTATCGCGGGGGGGCGGACAGGGACTAAAACGGACAGGGACTAAATGTCCGCCCCCCCCTGTCCCCGGGTCAGCCCGCATGCCGACGCCGACAGCACACCCCTCCCCCCCACCCCACACCCCCCCCCCGGTCAGCCCGCATGCCGACACCGACAGCACACCCCTCCCCCCCCCACCTCCGATCAGCCCGCATGCCGACACCGGCAGCAAAAAAAAAATCCCCCCCTCTGCTTTTTTGTCAAATCGCACCCTGTGTAAAACCATGTGACATTTTAGCTTCCTTTTATGTATTGCAAACATTAGAGTTACATTATTTTATATTCCTTTAAATATGCTTAGTATTAACAGGGGGGAGATGTTTGAAAAACTGCAATAATGTTTTAGCTTAGTCAGTGTTCTCTCTTATATCTAGAGGGGGCGTAAAGGCGCGCAAGGGGCTCTTGCGTCTGCGTGTCTTCGTGTTTCTCCGAAAACGCAGAAGCATCTTTAGACCACAAAGTCTGTGCTCTTTGACTTAGAGGTACAAGATAACCGTCTACATATTATTACTGTATTGGCACAGTAAACAGGGCAGGGCAGACTTGTAATAACACAGGGAGTGGGCGGTGCCGGAAAAAAGAAACCAGGTGAGTGCCAGACAACCAGACAAAAGAAAATACATTGCAGGAATGGGCGCGACAGATTGGCGTCAAGATTTTTGACTTGACATATTCCTTTGAAAATCATTTTCGACCTAACATAATTTTTTTCCCTATATTTTTTTTGACCAAACATATCTAGAATTTGTTTTCCTGGATTTTTTTTTTACTCCATGGGTTTTTAACTTTTTTTCCCAAAAGACTTTTGACCTAATATACATTTTTTTTATGACATTTTTCTGCCCAACGTGCCCAACTCTTTTTTAAAAACAAACCAACCTAATTTCAACCTATTATTTTTGTTCAAAGCATTTTTCTTTACTTGGACTTCATCTTTGCAATGGAAAACATGTTGTTAAGATAGGGCACTATACGACCGAGAGGGACGGACAGAAAGAAAACATAACTTTTGATAAATTAATATGAAAAGCACGAATAACACATTAATATACTAATGATGAATAGCTTTAAACAACCTTAGTTACTCTGCTGTAGTTCTGTGAATAAAAAATGTATACATGTCACCTAATATTTTTCCCTATATTTTTTTTGACCAAACATATCTAGAATTTGTTTTCTTGGATTTCTTTTTTACTCCATGGGTTTTTAACTTTTTTTCCCAAAAGACTTTTGACCTAATATACATTTTTTTTATGACATTTTTCTGCCCAACGTGCCCAACTCTTTTTTAAAAACAAACCAACCTAATTTCAACCTATTATTTTTGTTCAAAGCATTTTTCTTTACTTGGATTTCACCTTTGCAATGGAAAACATGTTAAGATAGGGCACTATATGACCGAGAGGGACGGACAGAAAGAAAACATAACTTTTGATAAATTAATATGAAAAGCACGAATAACACATTAATATACTTATGATGATTATCTTTAAACAACCGTAGTTACTCTGCTGTAGTTCTGTGAATAAAACCTTTATACATGTCACCTGAGGAATGAAAATATGAATTATATCATTCATGTTTCAAAGAGATTTCTTACCGAAGCTGTTGATCTCGAAAGAAGAAGATGGGGTTGAAGAAGAGAGATAGCGTTTATAAACCAGAGGGGCAGGACCTGAGAGGTCATGTGATTTCCACTGAAACCTACTCAAATTGTATTTTCTTTACTTGTTATTATTACTTTCTTCCTTATTTCTATTTATTTGTACTTAAAACCTGAGTTGTATCTGACAGAAACAATAAATATGTATTTCATCAAATTATGAGACCATAAAGAGAAATATCTTCACCTTCTTTATGTCTTATTTCACGTTTTCTCTGAAGTCACGTGACTTGTTTATTATATCTAGATGTTTAGGAAACAGGTTTGATAACCTGTTGGCTCAGGTCAGGGAGCAGGCTTCACTGCATCCGAATAATACTTCTCTGCTGAGGGAACTCTTACATAACGACTCTTATAAGAGGCACCCACGCGTTATTATTGAGCAAACATTCTGCAATGTTACTTGATATTGAGTAGCAGTGTTTCGTTGAAAAATACAATTATCCTACACTATAATGTACTATATTCTGTAAAGTGATGGGGTATAAAAGATGCACTTATGGTTGTATGTATGTACGAGGTCATTACTGGACCGGTCGCAATGTAGGTACGAGGACATATTTTCATTGCTTGGGTGACATGTATGCATTTTTTATTCACAGAACTACAGCAGAGTAACTAACGTTGTTTAAAGATATTCATCATTAGTATATTAATGTGTTATTCGTGCTTTTCATATTAATTTATCAAAGGTTATCTGTTTTCTTTCTGTCCATCCCTCTCGGTCATATAGTGCCCTATCTTAACAACATGTTTTCCTTTGCAAAGATGAAGTCCAAGTAAAGAAAAATGCTTTGAACAAAAATAATAGGTCAAAATTAGGTTGGTTTGTTTTTAAAAAAGAGTTGGGCACGTTGGGCAGAAAAATGTCATAAAAAAAAATGTGTATTAGGTCAAAAGTCTTTTGGGAAAAAAAGTTAAAAACCCATGGAGTAAAAAAAAAATCCAGGAAAACAAATTCTAGATATGTTTGGTCAAAAAAAATATAGGGAAAAAAATTATGTTAGGTTGAAAATGATTTTCAAAGGAATATGTCAAGTCAAAAATCTTGACGCCAATCTGTCACGCGCAGTCCTGCAATGTATTTTCTTTTGTCTGGTTGTCTGTGTTATCTGGCACTCACCTGGTTTCTTTTTTCCGGCACCGCCCTCTCCCTGTGTTATTACAAGTCTGCCCTGCCCTGTTTACTGTGCCAATACAGTAATAATATGTAGACGGTTATCTTGTACCTCTAAGTCAAGCACAGACTTTGTGGTCTAAAGATGCTTCTGCGTTTTCGGAGAAACGCGAAGACACGCAGACGCAAGAGCCCCTTGCGCGCCTTTACGCCCCCTCTAGATATAAGAGAGAATACTGACTAAGCTAAAACATTATTGCAGTTTTTCAAACATCTCCCCCCTGTTAATACTAAGCATATTTAAAGGAATATAAAATAATGTAACTCTAATGTTTGCAAAACATAAAAGGAAGCTAAAATGTCACATGGTTTTATTTTTTGTTCTTACACACAGGGTGTGGTTTGACAAAAAAGCAGAGGGGGGGATTTTTTTTTTTGCTGCCGGTGTCACATTACGCGCTGCGCGTAGGGAACCGGATGTGTTTGTGTTCGATGACGTTCAGAAACATGTGTGCAAAAAAAAAAAAACAGAGGGGGGGAATCCCTGTCCGCCCCCCCCCCCCCCCCCCCTGCGATAAAAATAATTTTGCAGAGGGGGAGATAGGAAAACCAGAGGGGGGGGGGGGGGAATCTCCCCCATACCCACCCACAAATCGCACCCTGCTTACACATATCTAAGGTATAAATTCACAAAGAAATAGAAAAACATTCTGTGTACTGTTTTTGCCACTACAGATAATACCGTTGTTCATTGTTTCGTCACTTATTGCACTTTCTGACACTATTAGAATTTTATTCAAATAAGACCATTGAGGCCTTGGTATAACCGATCATGGAATCATGATCCGCCCACATGCTGCAGTTGCATGTCCTGTTGAGAATCCTGTTGGTAAACTCTCTTGCCATTGTCTTAAAGAAAGCCTGTGCATTTCTTATGTCTGGCCTTGGAATCCTTGAAAAAACATTTCACTGCATGTCCCTAATTCTTTTAGACGGTTTGAAAAGTTATTCATAAATTTATTTTACCTATTACCTTTTACTTACCTCTTACAGTTAAACCGAAATTGTAGTAATAGCTTTTTGGGTTAGAAACTCTATTATTTAGCCATGTGGGGCACTGATCACGGGCTCGGCCATCACAGTTCATCAATTAATAAACCCATTCGTTCACTTATTTTTTTTTGTTCAAATAACAGATTTTCATTTTTTCCGGAATCGCAAAAAAACCAAATATATCCGCTTACATGACCTTCACAACAGAGGTGGGGAGGGGGAGCTGCGCTCATGTGATGTGGATGAAAATGAAGGTGACATCTGATTGGCTACAGACCGGTCCATGCTGAAAGAAACATTTTAGTGAATCTAGTCACGTTAAGTGAGTCTCAAAAAAACACACACACAAATGTCCGTGCAAATAAATGCAGTGCAATCCGCAAACAAATGCATACACATCCACAAATATAAATATGAATCGTAATTTATTTATGTGTGCATTGGAATGTATTTGTAAATCCTTCTTTATGCATTTGTAAATCTAATATATTGAATATTTTTATTTTAATAATTGTTCTGTTTATGATAAATCTTTCAGTTTGCATTTGTAAATCGAAAATATTTGTGAAAAACTACCATCCCATGTTTAACAAACACATTGAGCCTAATGTGCTCTACATATGTATAACACTGACTTTACAGGTCTGCCAACTACATTATAAAACTTTATAACGTTACTTTTATTTGAAAGCATGTGTGAGAAAAACTGTTGTAATCGTTTCCCTCTCAAGAAGACACTAGAGACAGAGTGAAATGATTTTGTCTGAAGGCTAAAATACAGCTTCTAATCACTGCAGAACAGTGCAGCTAATCAACTTGTTTCTTTCACCCAGGGAAGCATAAAGTGCTCGATCATCAAACTCCTGTGAAGCAGTTACCATGGCAGCGTGAGTCACAAACATGTATCCAAACAAGTCTAACAGCAGTCAGGGACTAACTATATAGCTGACACAGCCCTAAGTATAAACCTGAGCCTGCAAAGACTATACCTGATCAAGTCCTAACTATAAACCTGAACCAGCCCTGGCTATGAAGTTGAGGCAGCCCTAACTATAAACCCTAAGCCAGTCCTAAACGTCAACCTAAACCAGCCCGCACTATAAACATTCTACATTTTACTGGGAGCCAGCAGAAAGAAGCTATTAAAGGAGTAATGTGATCTAGTTTCTTAGCTTTGGTTAGTAGTTTTGGACAATTCTTGAATTACATTATGCTATGGAAAAAATGTGTATGTACGACATTTGCAATTTTCATTTAGTTGAGGCTTTTATCTAAAGCGACTTTCGATAAGTGCATTCAAACCAGGATAACACAAATGCAGAAAGTAAAATGCCAATGCACTATACCACATTAGCCCAACTACATTATCAACACTGTGAAGTAAATGGATAGCTTTTAATTGTGTAAATGTATTACTTCTTTTTGACAGGATGACTAATGCTTCATCGAAATATAAGGCCATCATCTCAAAAAGTTATGAGATCCGTAAAGGATCGCCAACAATTTATCAGTTGAGACCAAAGAAAGAAAATATTGGAACTCTGACAAAAATAAATCTCGGTGTGAAGGATCCCAAGAAGGCAAACAAAACCATCCTGCTTGTTGGTGAAACAGGATCAGGAAAGTCTACTATGATCAACGCTCTGGTGAACTACGCCATGGGAGTGAAGTGGGAGGATGATGTCTGGTTTCAGATCGTAGAGGACGAGAAAAAGGAGCAATCATTTAGTCAGACGTCAGATGTGATTGTGTACAATATCTTCGGACATGAAGATAAAACTCTGCCCTACTCTCTGACCATCATCGACACTCCTGGATACGGAGACACAGGAGGACTTGAACATGATGAAATAGTCCGACAAAGATTATTCGATTTGTTCCGCTCAAAGAATGGAGTTCATGAGATCGATGCGGTGGGTCTGGTGCTGAAAGCAGGCGAGAACCGACTGAGTGACCGGCTGGCATACATATTTAATTCAGTGGTGTCTCTGTTTGGAAAAGATCTTGAGAATAACATGGTTGCCCTCCTCACACACTCACCTGGAGGAACTCCAAAAAATGCTCTGGAAGCCCTCAATGCTGCAAACATTAAGTGTGCCAGAAATGACAGGAACCAGCCTATTCACTTCCTGTTTAATAACTGCCAAAGCGAAGCCAGGAAGGAGGAGTTAGACGATCTTCAATATTCATATAACAAAGCTATGAAAGGAATGGAGAAGTTCACAGACTTTCTGCAAACAACTTCACCTCAAAAGCTGGAGACAACCGTTCATGTTCTGAATGAACGAATTGGACTTACAGCCTGCGTCCAAAACTTGAAGGAGAGAGTTGAGTGTGTGAAAGCCAAACTGAATGAAATCCACCAGACTCGAATGGGTCTGCAGAAATATCAAGAAGCAATGAAGTCTTATGAAGGGTTCACTATGGAAGTCGATCAGCCCTACAAAGATAAAGAAAAAGTAAAAGGCGGAAAGTTGGGGGCGCTCTTCTTCGTAGGAGCTGTCACCTGCAAAGTCTGTGAGGAAAACTGTCACTTTCCTGGATGCACCGTGGCCCGCAGTCCTTCAGGCTGCGAGGTCATGAAAGATGGCCGCTGCACCTCATGTACCAACAGGTGCCCTGTAGAAGACCACGTCAAAGAAAACTGGAGGTATGTGACCAAGACCAAGAAGGTTACAATTACCCTGCAAGATGTGAAATTCCATTATGAAAAGAATAAAGCACAGGCGAGAATGAAAATGAACATTTTGGAAAATCTTGAAAAAGAGATGGAAAACCTTGAAAGACGTAAAACACAATTCCTGGATGAGTCCTTCAACCATGTTGTCAAACTGGAAAAGATAGCCTTGAATGTTTCTTCAGTGTCCACTTACGTCCACCTGGACTTCCTTATCGAGGAGATGGAGAAGAAAAACGACACCAGGAAGGTTCAGAAGCTGAAAGACATGTCAAGTAGAAAAGATAGAGGAGTTCTCGCAGGGGTTCAGTACCTGTATCGTGCACTTCTCGGAAAGAAAGTAAAATGAGAAGAGGCACTGAGGACCAGACTGACGATACATCAGTCCGGCTCATACTGGAACGTTAGACGATCCTGTAGATACCAATGAAGTATGACCTTTGTTTTTCTGCATTAATCTCTGGTTAAACAAACACTTGTGATTACTTTCCCACCCTTCTATTAACGCATGCTTTCCTGTTTCTTTCCTCATGAAACGCTGACTTTCTTTTCTTTAAAAAGGAAGCAAAGCTTTTTAAAAGGCATCCCTCTGGTCTGCACTATCGCTTGGAGACAACCTCTTGTTAAGTATCACTTTTGGGATGTAATCATAGAACAAATTTGTGTTTTGGGAATAGTTGTTGGTACAACCAACCTTGTTTGAAGAAGGCGTTTGAAGCTGTGTAACATCTTCTGGTTTTTATGCAGTTTTTCCCAAATTGGGCGCGGTCATGAGAGGATCATGTGCACAAATGTCCTGGATTCACCTGCCCATCATTGCATGGAGATGAGAAGTTCACCATCCTGGGTTAGTTTACCATGAATATTGCTGTGATTCCCTGGTGCCAGGCTTCAACACGGTTTATAAAAATGCAAATATAACACAATATCATCTGTAATCATCTGCAAATGTATGATTATTTAAATATTATGTTACTTGATGGGTTTAAAGTGTATTTGTCAGATTTCAGATCCACATTAAATGATCATTGAACTATCTTCAAATGTCTTCATTTGTTGTTCTTTGAACCAAAGTTTTTCCAATAAACAAGTTAATGTGTCACATAAATGTTTCTTTAGGGGCTAGATAATTAAACATTCACGAAGTCCCTTTTAGATTGGCATCAAAAGGAAACACCTGGTAGTGTTTTGCGAGAATGAAGGTGTGGTCACTAAATGAACCAGAACTATGATATTGATGAACAGTCATTAGTGTTGATACTGGAGACACCTCTACGTATTCCTCAAACTTTTATCAGCCAATGGAAGAGTTACATAAGATTATTGCATCATCCTGGTCCTTATGATGAAGGTGATGGAGAAGAGAATACTTGGAGTCAAATAGGACCTCCGTACATCATAGTTGGGTGTTAAACTTACTCAATACAACTATACCTGGGCTAAGGGAGCTAAAGGGTGACCCGGAAGAAATAGAATAATACTATCAAGAAGTGAAACTAGAAAATGCATTTCCTGCTGAAAATGCTTTTGAATGCTAAAAGCTGAATTTTTAAAAATTTCTCAAAATGCAGAAATGGGAAAAGCTGAAATGAGTTTTTTAAAATTGCTGAAAATACAGACATGATACTATTAGTAGTTATACTAGTCATAGTACTATGTGTAGTAAAATGAGTGGCAGTTTGTTGTATTAATACCAGCATAAATACTATATTTGCAATAGTTACATTTGAATGTAAGTATTTATATAAAGGTGCAGCTAAATTCTCTTTCTGTGTGCACTACAATGCATGGGGTGTCAATAAAGAAATATCCCAATAAGTCAAGTCACCTTATTACATGAGAATAAATATTGTCTGTCAAATATTCCTGTACAAACAAGAGTGACAGGTGAATGAGGACCATTATGCAAGCTGTCTAAAACTGCTCTTTTAGAAACCAGCTCAAAGCCTCCACAGTTGGAAGAAGGAAAATTGCGTTAATATTTTCATGATCTATTTCACTTCATTTAATGCCAATTTCTTCATATTCAACTTTTATTGTGGAATGCAACATGCTGATTACAAGTTGAATGGACTACAAATCCTTGTGTGCAGATTTTAAGTACTATTTTCATGCAATTGGCCACGCAATTTTAATGTTCAAAGTTAAGTTCTGACTGAAAGATGGTACGTATTTTGGGAGGGTCTACACTGTGTGCTACAGGGGGTGCTGTTTTACCAGAAAGGAGGGCGGACAGGGCCTCGTCCACTTGGCCAGCCAGGCGGCCACTGTTAGACTACATTTTTTGCTAAAATATCTTATATCTGGTTGGTTTAGTGTGGCGAGATGCAGCCAGCTGCATCCTCAGACGTACAAACAACCTAGGGCTGGAAGCTGCTCTGTTTTTAATGGGGCCTAATATTTGAAATCATAAAGGAATGCCTACGTTTTATCAGGGTGTTTTTAAGTCACAAACAGAGACTGTGCAACAGGCTCCCCACTGTGTGGTCAAGCAGACTGTGACAAAATGGACAGTGGAGGATTTTATATAAACTTTCCCTAAAAAAAAAGGACTGCCAACCTCTAGCGGAGGACTTTACATGGTCCAATATTACAGTTTTTCTCGATTGTTTACACACAAATTCTGGTATTTGACACACAATTACCACAACATGTAACTTGCGCACCAACCCCCTGAACCAATTCTGCTAAACTACAAACACAATTCCTGCTTTACGCTTAAATTGTCGTTCTAAAAAACACTTTTTTCAAAACACTACACACAATTCTCCGCATTTGGCACAATTTTCATGAAGAAAAATCTTGTTTTCACAAGGAACACACTGTCATTCAAAATTCTAAAGTCAATTGCCCTACTATGCTCACTGACTCATCACAAGGGCAAACACCTAAAAAGTGTATGACCGAGTCCACAAACGCACACAGCCCTTCTCCAAGCTGTGGAAGACGCATGTGGAGATGTAGCAGTTGATGCTTTGTTTTTTTTTTACTGTAACTGAATACAATTCTTCTGTTGTTTTGTATGTAGACCACTTTATGTGCAACTTTGTGTTGGTTGGGATGTACACTGTGTACAT
Organism: Apeltes quadracus; assembly: GCA_021346845.1. Classification (NCBI taxonomy): domain Eukaryota; kingdom Metazoa; phylum Chordata; class Actinopteri; order Perciformes; family Gasterosteidae; genus Apeltes; species Apeltes quadracus. The sequence goes on from CM037924.1 coordinate 12,953,902, forward strand.
TGTTTTTATTGAGAAAATAAAATATATTTGTTACCGTGTATTTGTGAGTTGTGAGTATAAAAACAATATTCTAAAATATTTTACAACACAAGTATATACAGTATGTACTATCTGTAGTAACTGTAACACTAAACAAAAAGAAAGGTCTAGGTCATTATGATGAATGGAGACATGTTTTCCAGTCATCATAGTGTTTTACTTTGAGCACATCAGTGTTTAACTGGTTTTTATAAATGTCTACTCATATGATTGTGTGTCATTTGAAAACAAAATACAATTTTGAGAAGAAATAACATTCTTTTGAATGTAAAGTTTCATTTTGCAGGAGTATTGAGGGGTTTTGCCCATTATGTGTGTGTGTGTGTTTTTTGAATTTGTGTGTAGAGTTCTGAGAGTATGAGGGATGCTTTAAGAAATTGTGTGTAAACAATCGAGAAAAACTGTAAACTCTTGAAATCTAACGATCTTCAGTGTCACTACATCAGAGTAGCTATTCAGTAGCAAAGAATAGGAACCAGTTATTTAATAATTGCATTACTGTGAGTGATGGCCTATTACTTTTGTATTGTTTTTGCATATTAACATGCTTTAGACATATTTTATTTGTTTTTTATACTAGTAACCTACGTTGATGATTTTCTACTTCCCAGATTTTTTGGTGCCCCCCCCACGCATTTGGTTCCCTACGTACAGTGGGTGATAATAAAAAAACTAAATGAACACTATAAGTTTTGTCATGTTGTGATGGGGACTAATCCACGGACCCGAAAAAGAGCCTGTCTACCCTTTGCGTTCTTCTCCCTAGTTATGCGAGCTAAAAGTCCAATGTTCTTGTCTATGAAAAAAACAAAAAAAAACAATCCCCCCTCTGCTTTTTAGTCAAATCGCACCCTGCTTACACGTACTTAAGAACATATATTGCGTAAATGTACACTTCAATACTACTGCCACACGAAAACTACCTCCGTCGATCATGTAGTAAATGAACGTGAACATGAAGGAGGCTGCCTTTATCTCTTCATCCTGTAGTGGGCGCTGTGATTAATGACGTGCACTCCTCTCAGACCCCCCCCCCCCCCCCCCCCCCCCCCCCCTTAACGCATCCTCCTATTGCTTCCTGCTTGCTTCTTCCACATGCTCTCTTCCCATTGGCTGGTCCTGCGGCCACTTCCGCCTACGTAGCCCTCTGAATGAGTAGCGGCGTGCGTTTTCTGTTTACGGATCCATAGGAGGCTCGTCTTTGCGCTCACTTGGAAAACAAACACCCTTTTGTCGCTCGTTGTGACTAAACACCGTACGCATCCAGTAGAAAGAAGATGGCCCAGTGCTCGCAGTCCGCTAACGTCACCTCCTCGGTCAACGCAGAGCCGAAGGAGAGGAAGGTGGCTCTTATCACCGGCATCACCGGACAGGTAACATTCACACACCCGGCAGCTTCCGCCTACGTCGTTGCTTTGACACGTACGTCCGTCTTCCTCTGTTTGTCACTTCCCGTTTAAACCTTTGCCAGGTGCACAAACCCCAGTGTGCCACTGTTCAATTTAAATTATCTCAAGTTCTCGAGCTTTCTGATGAACAGGTGCAAGTATATGGGCCATGGGGGTGCATGAAGTAGAGGGGGAGGGGGGGCTGGGAACCGCCCCTAACTGCTCCCCAGGCTAAAATGTAAAAAGACCATGGGTTAAAAAATGCAATGCAAGTCACTTTGGATACACATTTAATGTATACATAAATATACTAAAGTATATGAACATAAACTGAACAACAATTGCAATTGTATGAGGTCTCGTTCACACCTACACCGACACATCACAAATGGGTAAACCAAACTAATCTTCTAAAAACAAACAAGAAGATATATTTTAGTTTTGTACTAGTTTTTAAATGCATAAATCTAATTTATAACGAGCTGGTGTGGAAGACATCAGTTGGTCGAACAGAAAAATGCATTTCTCTCACACATGTTGGAACCAAACTGGTTTTGTCAGTACAAATCAGAAAAACTGTAAATGCTGAAACCATTTGTCAAACTTTTTAAACGCACGGTTTTAATCTGTCAACCAGATATTTTATTATCTGTTGTCTGCCAGAGTTGCAGTTAATAACGGAAAGGATGATGGTTTAGGGTCACGTGTCAGCGAGCTGCTCAGGTTGGATAAGGCCATTGGGAACATTAGACTTGCAATACTAAGTCAATAGAGTACAATTAGTAGTTTTCCTCTCATATGGTGTTGGGATATATTGTGCTTGGTTTCCATGGAAGGGATCACAACGGGCCATTGAATGTCCGGCCTGGAAGCTGCTGAGACATGCTGACAGATGCAGAAGACCCGCAGGCAAAGGATATATTCTGTGCATCTATAACATTTTAGAAATAGTTGGTTAGAAAAAATATATCTGGGTATGATCCATATGTAAGAAACAAAAATATATAAATATAAAATAACAGGCACCTTTCGGTGATTGTTTAACAGCAACGAGGAAGTGAAAAGGGTGCGTGGAAAGGCGGGTATCTGTATGTCTACAGTGACTTCTTGTTTGACTGCATTCTACTGTGGAGAGATGTGGACAATAGAGAGACAGGCAGACGCCCAAGACCGGCCTTACTAGTAATTTTCCATAGACTAAACTTTGCTGAGGTGCTTTAAATATTAGTGGTTTATTTGCCACTGTTTGATCAACTGCTTAGATTGTAATTTCTCTGCCTGGAGGTCAGGAAGTTACGTTGTTGTCAAGGTTTCATCGAATTGATGACGGTGGCGCATGGAGTAGTGTGGAGCACTGGGAACGCAAGGTTGGTGGTTCAAATCCCGCCTGCTCAAAGTCAAAGGGTCCCTGAGCAAGACGCATAACCCTTTATTGCTCCCCAGGTAAACGTGTAATGTAAGTCGCTTTGGAAAAAAGCGTCAGCGACCTGTAATGTAATGCCACTATACGTTTAATATACTTCTATTGTAGATATATAATGGTTTCATTTGTGTACTGTGCATTTTCCAAAACAAAATGTTTCTGTCTATGCATATAATATATTTTTGACACTCATTTCTGCAACGTTTCTGTTGCTTGTCTGTTTGAGATCTGTCTGCAGTGCACGCATTACAAATCTAGCGGAAAAAAATCTCGTCACAAATAATTTCACTTGTTGGATATCTTAAGACGCTTCAATCTGAAATTTGACCTATGAATCCAGTTTAATTGACATGTCCTTTTTATAAAATAAATATACACTCACTGGCCCCTTTTAATAGGTACACATGTTCAATTGACGTGGTCAAGACAACTGGCTGGAGTTTAAACAGCCTCTGAATTTTGAAGAAAGGAGATTTAAGTAACGTAGCTTGGTTGTTAAAATAGAATTAAAAAGGCAGGATAGAGGTTCAATGCTTCCACTTGACCCAGTCTACTGTACGGAATGCTACTGACAAAGCGTGATATGAACATGTCATCAAGCACCAGAGACTAAGCGGACGCTCGGGGGCAGTTTCATGATCCGTCGACCCGGAACGCAACCCCGTCTCGCAAGCTGTCGGAGTTTGTGGAAATTCAACATCAGCCCCCTTTTTTTTTTGGCCAAGTTGCACTTTCCGAAACTCAACCTATTTCCCAGCACACAAAGAATAACAGCGAGAATTCTTTTTAATGGCGGCGGTCATGCTGTTGCCGCTGAGGGCCCGTGCAGGAGGCAGGCGTGCAGGCATCTGGATAGAACATCTCCGCAGCCACCAGCCAGGGTGTCGGGGGGTCACAGGGAGGCCGTAAATCGGCCCGTTAACCACCGTTCATAAATTTCAGGGCAGCATGCTGCTTGGCCTCGGCATGTTTTGAGTGCCCTCTCGGCGCGAGACGGTGTGAGTTATCAGAGACCACCTGAGCGCCAAGGCCCGGCTGCGGAGCGGAGCAGGCTGACGGAGCTGTTTTTTTCTTTATAGGATGCAGGGTTACAGAGAGGACGGGCCCGCCCGCCTTCTCTATCGGACAGTAAAACTTTGCTCTGAGGTTTCACACGTCTCTCCGCGGCTCGCCTATTTGGCTAAAAAAAAAAAACGTCGATCTGATCCCTCGAGCTGTTCGATTCCCTCCTCAGTCATCCTTTGTCGGCGTCACTTGGCACCCTTCCCTCGCGTCCTCTGCTCGCCTCCTTTAACGGACTGCTCTGTTGGCAGTACTGGATAGAAATCTATCCCGAAAGATTTTTTCAAATCCACTCTTTTATTTACTTCAGCATTTTTAATGCTAGCCAGGATCGAGTGTTCCTACTAATTGCTCTGTGTGTATGCATGAGTGTGTTGTGGTACAGTGTCATTAAACTACATCAAGCTAATTGCAGACCGGCGGTGTTCTTGGCAGCTTCTCTTTTGGGTCCAAAGAGAACATTCAAGGTGATTTCATTTGTAGTTTGCACACACACGCGTGAATTTGTGAATGCAGACACACAATACCGTTTTTTTTTTTTGGCCTAAAGTTTCTGATGTAATCCTAATTTGGTGTTACATTTAATGTGCCCATATTTTGATTATTTTTCAACAAGTTAAAATAGGTCTTTGAGTTCCAGAAAACATGTTTCTGAAGTTGTTTGCTGGAAATGGCTTATAGGAAACGATTGTTACCTATAACTCTACTGCCCTCTGTTTCTATGGAGGACTAAAAGTGCCACAATTAAATAAATAAATACACCATTAAATAATTACTTAAATGTGTCATTAAATAATTAAAATTAGAATTGAATACATAAATGTGTCATTAAATATGTCATTAAATATGTCATTAATTCATTCAAATACAGCTTCATTTAATGTAAAATACTGACATTTACATTTCATGATCCTGCGTTGCAGAGCTTCATGAAATACGTAAACTGTCAAACTGACACATCAAAAGTTGGTAGGCGGAACCTAACGTCTGATTGGTTACCCTGTGCATCAAGCTAAGATGCAGAGCTACTGAAAGTGCGGAAATGACTCCAACAACTTTAAGTTCCTCTGCTTTACCAGCTACATGCTCTGGTTCAGCAGGTCCTGCATCTACATCCTCTGCTAAGTTTAAAATGTCTCCCACCAACTCCCTGGACAGTTCACGGAGATCCTCCATGATTCTGCGTTGCAGAGCTTCATGAAATACTTAAACTGTCAAACTGAACCATATTCTGATCCATTGCATTGGTGGAAGTAGAGTACCTTGATAGAAACATGGAGATCAATTCAATTCAATTCAGAAACCCGTATCTCACTCAAAACAGCATGGATGGATTTTATTCCAAGTTTGTATGCGTATGGAAGCCCCAGAGACACACAATAACACTCCAAATCCCAGAAAAAGTTATTTTTCCATAATATGGGCACTTTAACAATCTCTTCTGGACAAACGTGTCGAGGCTTCTGTGGCTCACCGTTCAACCAGCAGAGGGGGCTCAACTCACAGTGCTGGGGTTTATGCAAAGGCACCACGTGCTGCCTGCCTCTCTTCTCCTTTGGCTGAGGGTTTGACCGTAACCGTGGTGATGGTCCTAATGGTTACAGAGGTCATCACTGTTTATTGCATGGTATTGTATTTTTGCCTCCCAGCACAGTGAACTAAAAGGTGTTTGGGTTGGTTAGACTAAATAAGAATTGAGGATTGTTCTGCATTATTTGACATATAGACCAAAGGAGGTTTGAATCCCGAAAATGATTGGAAGATTCTTAGTAATAATAAAACCGATTCTAGGATAATAAAACAATGTGTAGTTGCAGCCATATACGCAACGTAAAGTTTTAGCTATACATTTCAGGCGTTTTAAGCAACCACATTTCTAATCAGTTTTATTTAGATCATATCCTGATGTGAATCATAACTCACTCAATCTTTTTAATCTTTCCATGGGTGTTTATTTTGTGTTTTGTGAAGTACTTCAGACACACTCGCACATTGGGGCCGCTTCTGTGATACAAATGCATCCGATCAGTGCAACCGCACAATGCTGATGTGATAATGATGATAATGTGACTGTTGATTGGAGCTAATGATTCCACTCGGATGGGTGGCGGGGGTGAGATGAGTTAACATTTTTCAGACACATGGTCCGATTTAATCTAGCATCAGCTTTTCCTGATCCTTACCTTCTTGCTCTTGTTTTCTGGAAGGTTGTACATGGACTTCTGTTTGATAATAGGATTTTACACTGAACATACACATTTTCACTTTTTGGAATAATTTCACACAATTGTACATTGTGTACACGTATAACTATAGCCCCTTTTTAAGGGGTAAAGCATTTTGAATCCCCTGGGATTTCACACCTGTACCCCCGTGCTGACGACCTCTGCAAATGCAGACGATCCTCGACATTCCGAGGAGAGGACACCCTCAACTTCAGTGTAGCAGTAGAAAGGAGAGCCCATAAATCAGTCCAGAATCCGTCTTTGAGGAGTTGTTTGACGTAGACCTGGCAGGTGAGCATACAGTTGTGTGTGTGTGTCCCTCCCGCTCCCACCAAGCGGCCAGCTCCCCATAACAGGAAACGGCGAGGTGAGGCCAGGGTTTACGGGCTAATGCAGCCTCAAAGGAGCCTCTTGTTTTGAAACAGAGCTGCAGCTCTTCAGGCTTGTTTTCCATATTGCTCTGGCATGAAATGCTTTGACCCTGGCAAAGGGGCAGGAAAACATGACACCAGCCGGGGCTTTGAACGCCGTGGGGACGGGCCGGTGGGTTGCCAACCCTCCCCGACCCCGACCCTCCCGTCGTGGGGTTGGGCAGAAACAGGTTGAAAGATTTGTGCCAGCAGCCGCACGACCTGGGAGCTCAACCTGCAGAACTGCACATGATCTACTAAAGAAAAACATTTAGCGCGGTGCTAAGGTATACATTCATATTCATAAAACAAGAAAAACACATCTCGGTCCAGTGAGTCTTCAGAGGAGAATTGTGTGGGTCCAATTCAAAAGCCAAAAAACGGCCACTAGTTTTTGGCCTCCACCATCATGGCGTTTGGAGCAGCAGCCATGAGGTCCAGATATGAAGAAAGGATTCAATACCCAATGCAGTTTAGATATAGGCCTCGCAATATTGTTTGCGAAGAAAAAAATCTGTTTATATTAGAAATTGATAACCTCATGCTTTTGGATTTGAGAGGGAGGCCGGCAGGCAGAGTGGAGGGCCACGGCGTAATGACAGCTTCCGTTGCTCGTACTCGGAGGCCAGCTCATCCTCTTTATTGATTTCCTCTTGTCGTCGCCTCAAACGGGAGCTTTACAAGCGGCTTCCTGTATCCGTGCCTTGAGTTCTCGGAGCATCTAAACGAGGTGGAATGTTTGCTTTGTCATGCTTGTTCCCAGCCGCAGGGAAACCGTGTCTCAGCAAACCTGTGTGCGCGCCATCAATCCACTTAAATCCGACTTGAAGCCTGAGAGTGAAAGTTGCTGCTGCTTCTCTTCTCAAACTGAATGACTTCTCGTAGCACGTGGCTGTCGTTTTGGGATGGCAAAGCTTCCTCGGGCTAATCGCTGCACGTCAGATTCTGCCCACCTGCACGGCTCTCCTTTAGGGGACCCCTGGTCCGCTCGCGACCTTTTCATCCTGTGGTCCTCGCCGGCCACCTCCCAAGGTGTGTTTCTGGTCTGTGTGTCTGTGCGTGTGTGAGCGTGAGCACATACGTGAAGGGGGATTGAGGGATGAAAGCCGTGACTAGTTTGGAATGTTTTTGAGTTTTCCAGAATGTGCGGTTGGAAAGTCTGAGCGGTTAAAGACTGGGAGTAACATGGGTAAGGGGAACAAGACCTTATTGACACAGCTCTCTGCCTCACACACACCGGCCGTAGCGGCCGGGAGGCTTCAGGAGGGTTGTGGTCAAGCACCATAAAACTTTACACCAATGTGTCGGGGAGAGAACAACACACAGGTTTACTTTCCAACAAATCAAGAAGAATTGTATATTTACAGGTCATCTAAAACCTCCAGGACGTAATATATCTAATTATTATTTTTATCTTGCTGAACACATGAGGAACAGATTCATTTTCCATGAGTCTGCATACATGAAAATGTAATTTATTTTTAAAAAGTATTTTATTACATAATGCAATATTGCATCATGTTGTGTTAAATGTTATACTATAAAAGATTTTCTTATTTTTATAAAATAAAAACGGACGCTGTCCTCTGTTGCTCTTCATTACGCTTCAAGTTGGTTCTTCTCTGCGTCTAAAAGAGGCTGAATAGTTTTTACTCTGCGATATCTTGACTGAAACGTTTTGGTGTTTTGCTGCTCTGACTGTCGGTACAAATAAACCTGTTTAGCGTCTCTTAACACGCTTGTGTGTTTGCAATGCTTCTTGGGGGTTTTAATCGCTGTCTTCTGTCCCTTCGCAGGATGGTTCCTACTTGGCTGAGTTCCTGCTCGCTAAAGGCTACGAGGTGAGAGAGAGAGAGCGAGCGAGAGAGATCCAGACTCTCAAACAATGCACCAAGAGTTGGTCCTGTGAAAGCTCTCACACACACACACACACGCAGAGCGACGTGCCTTCCATCAGCACTGTGGGTGCTGCTGAGCCATGAGGCCTTCTTCCACCTCCATCCGGTCTTCTCCCCCAACGCCTCCATCTTTTACCTCTGGGTCAAACCATTAACAGGGAAATGGTTGTTATTATTACATGGTCATACGAGTGAGGTCACTAACTCTCACCTGCTGCCCAATGTGTTTTTAGGAGCAGAAAAAAACAAGTCAACATCCTGTCGATGGACGCAGAGGTTAACAAGCCGCTCCTGCTTTAGTTCAACGCGCTTGAATAAACACGTGCACGTTATATTTCTGCATGACTTAATTTCTTCACACACACACACACACACACACACACACACTGGGCCCAGTTTGGGGAGCCTGCACGCCGAGGTGGGCTGGCTCGGGCTCGTGGGCATTAAAGAGTAGCACACAGGCAGGAAGTGCACAGTGAATAAAGGAAGCGAGGTCAAGGCACATCGTCTTTCCACCAATGGACTCCCCTCGGATCAGGTTCTGTCATCTCCCCCGAGCAAAGCTTCCGCACACGTCACACCCTGACCACCTAGGCGCATCACGGGCAGCTTTAAAAAGCCACGCTTCAACTTCTGTGCCACAGAAGACGCTGCTAGGGTAAAGATCATGATTGACATCTTGTCCACATTTAAATAAAAACCAAAGTAAATGTATAAAGTACATAAATACACATACATTGCAGTGAACTGGATAAACTGGGGGCTGACTGGGAGATGAAGAGTGACATTCATAACAAACCCCAAAATGTCAAAGTAAAAACTTGCCTTTATGAATTAGGACTGTTTTATGTATTGCAAAATGAAATGACCAATTACTGGGTTAATTAAGGGTTTGCATCTCACTTTGAAAATCACTCCACTGAAATAGGAATGAAACCATGTGAATAAGTGAGTCCATCTTAAGCCTTGTTTAACCAAACCGTACTAATTCAACCCGTTTACAATGATTTAATATGTGCAATAGCACTGTGATTTCAGTGTTTGCCTTACCATTAAACAGGGAGTCCACTCTTCACTGCATAGCAGTTCCATCTGACACATGCGCACATACAGACGACCACGAGTTTGTGTGTGTGTTTTTTTTTTTTATTAAGTATTTGTATTCAAAGAGGTTGAATGCAATAAAGGCACGCCTAGTTGTCATCAATCAAAGCGAGCGCTGGGAGTCGCCACATCATATTACATGTCATTTAGCTGACTCTTTTATCCAAAGTGACTTACACTGCATCTTCATGGTCTTTACATTTTCAGCCTGGGGAGCAATTAGGGGTTAAGTGTCTTGCTCAGGGACACTTTGACATGGGGCATAATGTGGATAACTGCATGAAGTCAGTTTGTGTAAATGTAGGAGCGAAGCAGCTTCACAGTAAGCAGTGCCTTCTTCAGTGGGAGCTTTTATTGTGAAGGGGCGGCGCAAAGTTTGCATTAACAAGCATGCTAACGACAAAAAGAGTATTGTTCAAAGACTATATGAAAGCTAACTAAGCATGGTGAGTTCAGTCACAATTGTCTAAGCAATGTGAGCTAAAATATAATGTGTCGTCATTTACGCTGTCTCTGTCTCTTCCAGGTTCACGGTATTTTGCGTCGCTCCAGCTCCTTCAACACGGGTCGCATCGAGCATCTTTACCAGAACCCGCAGACACACACCGAAGGCAGTGAGTATGCTGTTCACACCGTAGGCGGCCTACGGAGAAACGACAAGACAGCTCTGCAAGAGCGAGTCCTGATCCCCCTCCGCTGCACGGGGGGGGACGTGAGCCGAAGCGAAGCATAAAAAGTACACATCAAATACACTTCTTCCCCAAGATTCTGTCATTTTTAGGTAGTTCTTAACAGCGATGTTTCCCAGACTGTTCATTTCTCTAGCAACCCCTTACAGTCTGCTTGTTTTGTGTGACGCGATCATGTGACACCGCCTAAAAGCTGTTATGTTAAAAAGTGGATCTACGGACCAGACTTGATGTCTTCTGGCTGCCAAAACCTGCGCTCCAGAATCTCTGTAGGAATCTCTGTGCTACGTAACTACATTCAAGTCATAAATTAGGATGCCGGGGGCTCCAGGTGGAGCACTGCAGCTCACCTGGGCAGAGCTAGAGAGGGGAAAGGGACACCAGCACAAGTGGGGATTGCAAACCAAAAGGGATGCTGCAAACCAAAATCACCAAATAACACTTTTTCAGGGTAAATTTACATTTCTGTGTGGCTCACCATGCATGTGTCTCCCCCCTTCCCTCCACACCTTCCTCTTTTGTTAGACATGAAGCTACATTATGGCGACCTGACCGACAGCACGTGCCTGGTGAAAATCATCAACCTGGTGAAGCCGACCGAGATCTACAACCTGGGCGCTCAGAGCCACGTCAAGGTAGCGAGAAACGCGTCTCCGAACACGGGGCTCCGCAACTCACCGTGTTCCTTCCAAAGGATAAGCCCAGCTAACTTTGCTCCCCATTTCCTGGAGTCGCTGCTGCGCACCCGGGTTTGTTTTGAAGAGCCAAACAATGGAAAAGTAGCTGATAAGAGTGCACTGGAGTCACGGACGGCATTGTTCTGTGATGCCGAAGTCCGACCGCTCTCTGCTTCGTGCCATGAAGCACATTCAAGTCTGACCCCATGACTCACCTTGTCAGAGGGCGGTGGCCGTTGCCAAGTGTTCTTTCAATTTTTACTGTATCACAGTAAATGGTTACTTGGTTATTCAGTTAGCACAGCACACCTTCATTTCCAATTGTGCTATGTGTAGCCTTAAGTAGCTAACCTCAAACATGAATGAGAAGAGGTCCTGTCTACTCTCCCTTTACGCTTTTTTGATTTTGTTTTGATGAGTCTGTCTTTGAGAAGCATTACCTAGTTCGTTTAAACAGTTTTACCTTTTTTATATTTATTTTCCTAGAACATGACAAAGACTGCGTAAAAAAATAAATGTCTGCAGTAATTCAACATGTGCTAGAATTGGCAAATGATGGGCTGAAAAGTAGTGCCTTCAGTCCTTTTATTAGTTGAGTTGATTTGAAACTGGGTGGATGTTAGTCTCTCCCCAAAAAGTGTAGTTTGGCATGTGCGCGTGCCCGCCCGCCCGTCAGTACCGCCTGCTGCTGTAAGTGGTTAACAGCAGATGGTGTCAAACAGGGACTCTCAGTTCTGGGATGTGAGCTGCTGGTGAGGAGGACGCTGGAGCCGAAGGGACAGGAAGTCATGTTTACTTACATCAGACAGTCTGTGCCACAATGTCTCTTTTGTTTCAGCGCTGCACACACACACACACACACGCACACACAAACCACAACCATCACTGGGATCTGACCCACAGTCTCCAGGCACCACTGATCCTCCTTCATCGGCTTGGGTAAAAATATGGAGCCAAGTGCTCAGTCAGATCATCGCTAATAAGGCTGTTTGCAACGTGCACTCTGGAGGACACTCTGCTCTACAATAGTCAGAGCTTTGTCATTGAATCCAACTGTATGTGGATGATATTGGTACCATTTCCACGTTGAGTTCCAATCAGTTTGTTTCCTGTGATTCCCTGAGTCAAACAGGAAGAGCTGGCTCAGCCCGCTCTGCCGTCCGTCTTTTTTCCGACTCAACTGATTAAATCAACATGAGACACATACAAATTATAGTTCCAGGAATGCACATGTAGGAATAGAGGTTTTTTTTCTGAGCTGTCGTGTGCTGTGCTCTGTCTGTGGAAAGAGTATTTCTCATTGGTTCAAGAGGATTAAGATGAGATGACGAACGTTTAGAAGTGAATAACCATAGAAGACCAATGGACAATGCGGAAGAGCTATCAGGCTTAATGAGTCCAAGCGGTCTAGCGTTGGACTAGCATTGCATTACTGCCCGTTTAAATCCATTAAGAATTGATTGAAACAGTATTGCTGACTCACTGTTGAGGATAATTGTTTGCTGATGCTATGATAGTACAAAAAGACTCCGAATGAGGGAAGACAGGCACGACTACGGAGTGTGAGAAAAAAGAAGCCGACTCCTCCCACATGAGTGACAGAAAGCCCCTGTACCTGTATGAGGCCCCCCTGCGTTTATTTGGTTCGACACCAATAAACGCTCTGGTTTCTCCTCACCGCGTGCTGGCGGCTCTGAACAGCTGAGCCAGCTGTATTACTGGCAGCGGTGGTGTGGAGCAATTTCCAGTCGGTCCCACCACAGAGTAAAGATCACCGCCGGCTACTCTACATCTGTCTCTTCCTTCCCGTCGGCCCTCTCGCCGCTCCCACCGTCTTTCAGGGAATCCCTTCTGACTTAGCGTGTGTGTGTGTGTGTTCTGGTTTCCGTTGCAGAGAGTCATGACTGAGAACAGACTGAGGGTTATTTTCTAATGCTGCAGGGGCGGAGGTGCACAGGGAATAGTGGACGGACGCCGGAGGGCCAGAAAGCCGCCAGCTGCAGCATCAAAAGGCCGGCACACGGACCGAACAGAAGGGATATTATGTCTCTTCCGTGGGACTGCCGCAGCAGTTTGATCTTTTGTTTCCTAATATGTTGTCATAAGGCACGGGAAAGTTGTCCAAAAGTCTTTTGTAAAAAGAGCTTCTGGTGGATTGTTGAGTGTAGCTTTGCAGTAACTAGAGTGTGAGCGTGAGCCGATTAACATCACCTACTTCAAAGCCCTGAAGGTTGACCACGCCATCGTTACTAAAAGGAGTACAGCTGAGGTTCGGCCATATCTGTGTCTAATATACTTGTTGAAGTGAGGAATCTGCTAGTGTCTGAGTATCACAAGTCCTGTGTAAACTTTTAACCTCATGGTTGTGCCAAAGGGAATGTCCGGAGGCTGAAATTGAAGCCACAATCATATAAACATACACAAACATATAATCTTATTGCTACAGTGGGAAGAATTTTGTCTTAAAACGTCCTCACGGGCAAACATTTTTTTTTTTAGCTTATTACAGACGCTAAAATGAGGAGAACCACGCGCATACATGATGGATGAATCTGACATCTTTGCTGTGGCCATTTTACAGGTTAAATGACTGAAGAGATCAAATATTTTTGGAGCTGTGTGAACAACGAACCTGAGATGGGGAAGAAGTGCTTACATGCTGCTCTCAGTGATCCGTGGTGCCTGAGAGGGGCCAAAGCGCCCCCTACGCACCTCCCCTCCCACCTTGTGCTACCCCACTGAAGAGCACAACCCCCTCAACGAAGCCCCCCTCCCTCCTATTCTCCCCAATGCAAGATCGCCCACCTGCAGCTGTCGCAGCATACACACTGAGTTACAACCACACCTTGCTCACAACGGGGGGGTGGGAACAGCGTTGGGATGCGGAGCGGTTTTACATCCACGGCACAGACGTCCTCCCATCTAATATCCTTTATTATCCTCCTCTGGAAGACTTGACCTCTCTCCTCTCTCCCCCCCTCTCCTCTCCACCACCTTTTGGTTTCTCCCCCCTCCGGGTTTGCAGAAGCTCCCACAGCGGAGACACACACAGGATTTAATGCGCCTGTTTCCCCACAAAGCTGTGCTCTATAAAGCCGCCTTGTTGGTGTGTTTACTGGCCTGAAGCGGCTAGTGTACTCTAATGCTAATGCCACTTCTTATGGTGTGTGGGCATGTTATGCAATCCTTGTAGCTCGTTTGTAATGCGATTCAGTGGTTTGCCTCATCCACTGTATCTATATCACACATATTCGTGTGTGCAGTTTAAAAGAAGATGCTCTTTATAAAGTCATAAACGTCTGATATTGGAGAAACGTGGCTTAAACAGTTCGATACCAAACCGGCTGTAATGTAAACACCAAACTGCCTGCGTCTTAGGAGAAGGATAACATTTAAAAACTCATTACCTTAAGAAGTCATTGCTGCTAAATTTGAAACAAGTTTAATTTTTGAACATTTAGGAAGCATGTGCAAAAAGGGTTAAAAAAATGTGTCCCCGCACTTCTCTCTCTATAGTCTTCACAGTAACCCGTTATCTTTTTTCCTAAAAAGCAAATCTCCAGCTTCTAAACAAACATTGTTAAATCTGTGCTTTTCAAATTGTCCCATTTTATAATTTTCATTTTTTTTCCTTCTGCGTTTTGGCCTGTGAGTGACTGATGAGCGGCCTGGCCTCCCCGCCCTGTGATTGGTGTTTATACCTCACCCGTCCAATCAGCCCTGGGTGCGGCTGTGCGTATCATGCACGTATGAGCACTCGCCCTCAACCAAATTAGCCCATTTCCCACCGAGCTTTGTGTGTGCCGTCTCAGCCCTTATTAATCGCACGTGTGTGTTTAAGGTTGCGTGTTTTCCATTGTTTAGCAGAAAAAAAAGCTGCAGGATCCAGCTCAGTTTGTCCAAGCCGAGATGCGTTACAATCTCCGAGCTTACATTTTCTTGTGCGTCCCTGTTGGGAAAGGTTAGGCCTCCACAAGGCAGCGCGCCTGGCCCGGATTTAAGTGAACTTTGCTTTTAAGAATAGCCCGCTTTGTGCCAAGAGAAACAAGTCTGCAGTCTACCCGCGCAGAGAGGGAATGTTCTGTGGTGGGGCTTTGCGGGTCAGCCGTTGCTGCACTTGTGAGTCAGTTAGTTTTTTTTTCATTTTCTTTTCTGTTTATGCAGCAAAGTTCCTACACTACCGGGGCCGGTGGGCGGCTTTTTGAGGTTTGTTAAGTAAATTCACTGGGTCAATAAATAGTATCAAAAAGTGAAATGTGATTGCATCTGAATCTGTATTTTAAATCGAATCCTAAATATTCTAGATTAATTGTCTGCTGTGGTGCGACGCTTAGGTGCAGTTCCCCCGGTGAGTCCTAGATGGCAGCAGTGAGCCGCTGTGTGAGTCGAGTGTTGAGCAGCAGCCCGGTCAGGAGAATCTGATCAGATAGATAGACAGATAGATCAGATGGGCTTTCTAACCACTTTGTGATCAAGTAATCAATCAACACAAACGGAATCAATGAATAAAATTACAATATTAAATATTGTCCAGGGAATTGTGATCTGATGTCTTTACAAAATTATTTGGTAGACAACCGATTTGTCAACAACACGTACGATAATGAGATCAAGCAAAAAAGCTAAATGTTTTATGGTTCTAGCTTCTTAAATGTCAGGACAAATAATGAATCTCTATAAAGACCAATTTCAGCATATATCTCTCTAAGGAGTAATTTCAGCGTATATCTATATAAAGAGTAATTTCAATATATATCTATATAGATATTAATTTAAAAGCATGCATATATTTATATATAAATCTATAAATGTAAATTTGTATGTGTGTGTCAAATGTATCTATAGATATGTAGATTAGTGTATTGATAAATTACATTTTAACATTGCTATTACGTGTTCATCCTATTTGTAACGCAGTCTTCAGTCATAACTCGTAGTTGCTCAATGTGAATTGATTTTACAGAGCTGCCTCCTCCAGATTTTAGAGAATTAGAGAATTTATCATATGAATTTACTCATATATTACTTTGCCGCAAATAGATTGTCAATAAACATTTTCTTTTTGGGCAAATCTTCAATTTCAAATTTCCAAAAAATCTAAATCTTCTGATTTACTGCACGTTATTAATTTAAAGTAAAAATAATAATTACAGTGCCAGATTTTGCTGTCAGACTCCTGGTCTGGTCGAGGCCCTCTGCACGTCAGATGTTCACATAACAGCACATTATACTGGATGAAGGCCTGCTTTAGGATTAGATAAGCACTTTTCAGTCAAATTACTATAAAGTAGAGGCAGAAAGTTATTCAGCGACCAGATAAAAATGGGGCCATTGAGCAAACAATTATTTAATTTCCCGGTTTTCCCTCATCTGCCACACAATTGATCAGTCTCCCCTCCAGGCTCCCCACCCTCGTCCTGCACGTCCTATGTCGCTGTAGAGCGACTGACAGTAGCCCGTAGCGATAACTCCCCACAATAGAGCTGGGATGGTTGGCCTCGTTAGTTTCTTGTAGTTGGTTAGAGGGGCGCGCAGCGTGGAGAAACCGGTAACCAGGGATTACACTAAATATTTATTTATCAAAGTCATCAATCTTCCTGTTGCTATGTCCTCCATGGAGGTCATAGCGCCGTGCGGGATGTTCTGTAATGATTTATCTGGAGTTCAGCGGCCTGTGTGATGAGTGAACAAGTCAATGTCAACTCCAAGTAATCTGCATTTGTGTCAAATAATAAGATAATGGCTATACCTTATGTCTACGTTGAGGTTTAGTGGTATCGAGATCATCATGTCTAAATAAAATAAACACAAAACATAAACATCGAAACACCACAAACGGGAACATCTTTTGGAGACCTTAAACCTTTGGACCAAAAGTTTAAGATGTAATCAACAACAAAATATGTAATGACAGCATTTACACTGTAAGACTAATATAATCACATTTACCGATAATATCACATTATCAGATTGAGACTATTCATTTGTGTACACAAATTAATAGTTTCAGCTAAGCGAGCCATTTTATGACCGTACAGTTCCTGATACTGGTTAAACAGCACGGCAATGAGCAATGACCAATGATCGGTCAGACTGTCCTTCAGGCCGATACACAAACCAAACGTCTACGTATATGGACTGAAAATTGTTCTGTGATTATTTGAATTCCTCTCCCAACGTGCAACACGTTCTGCTCTTTAACCCTGTTTTTCTGTTGATTTTTGTCAGAAAATCCAATTTTTAACCTTTCTTCTTTTTATTAAGATTATTCCTCAAAAACAAAAGAGGAGGGTTATGGTGTATTAATGCTCTGATTCATATATTCTCTAAAGCAGGGGTGTCAAACGTACGGCCCGCGGGCCGGAACCGGCCCGCCAGGTGGTTCAGTCTGGCCCGCGGGATAAATCTGCATTATTGAAAGAAAAAAAACAAAAAAACTTCATTTTCTATAAAATATGCAGTTCCTATGTTGACCGCTAGTGGCGCTGTGTGTGGAGTCAGTTCATGTTTTCAGAATCCGCTTGTTAAGTCTGACGTCACACGGGACTTCCGGGTCCAACGCCCCGCTCGTCCACATCTAATAACACTGGCGGAACCTGTTAATTTATTGACGATCACGTCCTACTTTAGTGATGCACCCTCGGCGGTCATAAAGGGTTTAAATTCGTTTAACTCCAACATAGTGGTTAGTGTAGCGCATCATCCAGGTGGCATAATTAAGGGTGAGTTAGCTGTAAGGTTAAGCTAGCTAGCTAGTTGCCGTAAGGTGCCATTCCTTGTTCTGGATGAGGTATTTCAAAATATAATTTTTACAGGACTTCTATAACTGTGAACGTAACTAAACGAAGATTTAAAAATATACAGAAGTATTGGTATGATAAACAGCGCTGGCAGCAATGTAGTTTGTGATCGTGTACATGGCTAATATCTATGAAAACAGCCGCTTGAAACAACGGAGTGCCTTAGCAGTAGAGCACAGTTCGATCCTCGGCTCCGCTAATCCACGTCCTCCTGGCTATGAATATTAGTTACTGATGAACATGTGTCAGTGTGTATGCAGGCTGCGGTCACCATTGTGTGAACACGTGAAACCTACGTACGTTAACGTACCGGAACGTTACCTTCCCGAAAAACCAACACCTAACTACAAACTAACCTTCAGGCAACGTTTGCGAACCAAACGTTAGCGTAACCAAAAACTAACGTTCTGGGGACCTTAAATTGTTAGCTGGGTTAGCCCATAGCATCGGCGTTATCAACTGCAGCCATTTTCTCTTATCTTTCTCATCACAGGGAAAGCGATAGAATGACAGTTGAATGTCACTTGTTTTTTTTAAACTCCGATCTATTTAAACAACACGGGACACAGCACTGCGGCATGTTAAAACTCGGGCGGAAGCGGTAAATAGGTAGAGAGGACTCGGACTTTGGACCCGGAAACAGTATTATTGGAGCGTGGTGACGTCACGACTTAACAAGCGGATTGCTTCCCAGAAGCAAAATGGATTTCTGTGGAAAATGGATTTTAAATCTTTTATACATTTTGAGGTGTTTGATGTATTTAAACATGCAGGACAGTGTTTTAACTTCCACAAAACTGTCAATAAATGTTTGCAACAGTGTACAATCACTGTGATTTGTGTTTTAATGCATAATGCACTTAAATAAATGTTAAACTGGGTGAAAATGTTGTTGAAACTGCACATAATTTTCTTAAAAACACCTAGGTTGTTTATAATATATTTAGTAAAAGGAGAATTCATTGCATATAAAGATTTTTATAATTTACTTCTTCGCACTAATACAAAGAAAAAAGTGGACTTATTTTGGCATGAGTTTGGCCCCCATGAGACCGATTAAGTTGTATGCGGCCCCCAGACCAGAATGAGTTTGACACCCCTGCTCTAAAGGATTTCTCATTCGGTCTTCAGCTGCACTGTCGACACACCTGCACCCAAAGGTGCCGTACCTACATACTGCAGTTTGGTATTTTGTTTCAAATTCCCATCAGCTGTTTGTTAGCGTTGTGCCTCTAGTTGATCGAAGGTTAATCACAGCCGCGTGGACGTACCTTTCACTCTAAGTGAGTTTACACAGTGAACACACAGGTGGCTCGGGAGGCGTCTGTTGTGAGCAGACGGTGGTGTTTGGTTGACACAACGAGTGTACAAAGGGATTTCTGTGCGCTCACAATTGCTGCCTGCAGACACGCGCAGAGGAGCGAGGAGAACTGGGCAACTATTCGCTGTTTTCACTTGTTGTCCAAACTGCACCAAGACGTTGCTGTAGTTCCAGTCAAAACGTCTGCTTCTCCCGTCATCGGCTCGGGCCTCTTAATTACGCCGTATCCCCAAACGGACACAATCACACTGAAGTGGACGTGGCCTCGTTCGAGCCTTTCCGTAAGTGACTCGTTACTCCCCGTAAACACGCCCGCTTATCTGTGACCACAAGTCGCGACTGCTGCCGCTCGATCCCCGCCGTGCGCTCACACCCTCATAAATGCAGCACACGCACCTTCACACACACACACGCACACACACAAACCTCCCCTGGTAATTGCATGTTTGTGTAACAGCCGTTTTTTTTTGCCGTTGTTCTCCAGAGTCCGATCACGCTCCATTGTTTGGGACTGTCTCAAAAAATGAAATCATGACGTTAAACCCGATTTGGAGATGGAAGGGCCGGTGTAATTGTTGTTTTCAAAATATGTAAATTGTCCTTTTTAAGAGGGTCCTAATCTGTAATCGGTGCACGGTTGCCCTCCCGTGGCGGTTAGAAATCCCCAGGACTGCAATCGGTTTCCAAAGAACCTGCCGTGATGAGCTACGATCCATCACGAAATGATGATCAGGGGAACAAAAACTAGAGGTGTTGGAATAGAGTCCTGTGATGATTTATGACTTTAATTCCTTCATGGAACTGTTACACTTGTCAAGATTAGGATCTAAACAGGTTTGGAATCTTCTATCTGTAGCTTCTCTGTGTGCAGAGGCTTTGCACGTGGGTGTTTTTAATTGAGGCTGTAAATCATATCAGGTTGTCATACCTGGATGAAGGGCTAGGCTTACCTTACTCATGCATGCACGCACGCACGCATGTGTTGTTTTCAAAGTCGGTTATTGATCCATTTGCAGGGAGGCACAAAAACATTCATCTTATCAGCTGGGAACCGCGAGGTTGGTGGTTTGACTCCCGGCTGCCTCATGTGCCATGTCGAGGTGTCATTGAGCAACCCACTTAACCTCTAATTGCTCCCTGAGCAAAATGCGTGTAAGTTGCTTTGTTAAAAGCGTCAGCTAAATGACATGTCCTGTAATATTTTGACAGTTGAGGAAATTAATTAATTAATTATATATATATATATATATAATAATAATATATATATATATATATATATATAATAATAATATATATATATATATATATATATATATATATATTAATTATTTTAAACAACAAAAACCGCTGTGACCATGTAGTTTTTGGTTTCTATATTTCACGATATTGCAACAGAACATTATTAAAAAGTTGAAAAACCCAATTCCAACGGCGATACAACCTGCAGCACCAAACTATAATTTACATTCCGTGTTTGAGAGGCTGACATTTTTTTCTGAAACTACTGAAAGAATTAATATATTATAAAAACAGTATTTTTTTTTGTCAAGAGACTCATTGGAGACTCGATGGTTAATCAACTAATCATTGCAAGAAACTAACGACAGAAAGTTGTTATACATTTAAATTCCTGTGACATGCTTTAAAATAATTTTTCCCGAACCGTAGAAAAGAGTCCCAGACCAAATGATACGGAAGGACACAGCCAGATGTGCACTTGCCTCTGGCTAGATACTACTAATGGCTTATGGGAAGATAATTGTGTATTGACTATAAAGGACACTCTATGGCAGCATTGTTGACCTATGTCTTCAGGAGGGGAGGGGGCGTGGTCACACACGGGACGCAGTCTGTCCAGCTGTGTTGTGCTGCCACATGTGTGATTGGCAGAAAGAAAAACTGCTCATTAATCAAACTATCCGCACGTGTTTCGCTCTTTCCTGTCCTCACTTTTTCCATCCTGATGTCGGTGGGCAACTTGGCTGTAGCTTCAGGACCTGGTCTCGGGATGTTTTAGAAAGCGCCTCTAAGCAGGATCACAGTTAAGATCAAGCTGGTCTTTATCTCCGTCCTTAGTGCAGGTATTGACAGCGGCCAAGTGTGGTTAATTGTCTCTTGCGCTGTTATGTGTGAGCACCGATTCTGTCACGGAGTAGGATGGTTTCCAAGTTCTCCACGGTGCCATCAATCATCGCCGCGGGCATCTGCCGGCGCCGGACGGACAGACGGACAGACGGACATGTGAGGCAGACGAGCGGCGAGCTGTCGAGAGGCGCCCGACGTCCAACTGTTGACGCAGAGCTCGTAACCTCTCGGCCTCCTCGAGTTCGTCCCGCAGACAGAAATCCTTTTGTTTGTTTTTGTTTGAATCCAACCTGGTTTCATCATCGTTATTGCATCAGTCACTCCACGATGGCATAGTCATTAAACATCCAGAGAATAATTCATTACATACTAAAGTATTTTTTCAGCTTTATTCTAATACCAGGTTTACAAGAATGGTACCATGCTGATATTAGAGTAAATCAAATCCCAGATCAATATCAACTTTCAATGTCAACCTGTTGAGGAAGATTGTGTGATTTGTGCAGCAAATCTCTGGAGTGGCCGTTGTGTCTACTTCCCAAAGCACATGTTTGCTTCTGTGCTTTTATATCTACGATGAAGTATCATTGTCAAATATTGCCCTGCGTATTTATAATATTGTGTTAATCACAATCACCTGTAGATGTGCCATCTTCGGAAACTCCATGCCTAAACTGCGGCCGTTTGGGACTTAAGCATATGTTCACGTCCCTTTCTGTGGGTTAGGGTGAAGAGGCATCGGACTGAGGTCATGATGAGGAGGAGGAGGAGGAGGAGGAGGGGCTGATGATAAGTGCCATCTCGCAGAGAACCGAACACGATTAGTCAAGAGATAATCGGCCCTCTCGTCCGTCTGCAGTGTGGGCAAACTCCAAAGAAAATACCACACTGTTTGCTTTACATTCCTCTGCGCACACACACACACACACACACACACACACACACACTAAACCATTACATCGAGTTAAGCAAGAAATGACACAGGTCGGGTGGGTGTTGCATTTCTTTTTGCAAGCGTGCACTTTCTACGCAACAAATACATTTTCTGCTCCATGCCCTTTTTTTTTCTCGTTTTTCTTTTCTTCTCTGCTGTAGGTGACCTCGTCACATTCGGGATGTCAGGGTGTAGCCGTAGCTTAGCGGCGAAGCTCGAGGGTCCCCTGACATTCCTAACCGTTCCCCCAGGCATTCCTTCCCCCAAATTATGAACATAATGACAGGGGGGGAAAAGAAGAAAAAAAGCCATAGATACACAAACATAGTATTCACACTTTCCTCTGACCAGCCAGTCATTCTGACAGTGACAAGCACGCGCGCGCACACACACAGACAAACACCTGGGAGTCTGGGCTCGCCGCGTTAAATCTTTCCTACGTCTCCTCGGCACTAGTCTGGTAATATCTGCTCTGGCTCGGTAATCTAAGATGGAGTTCATGTGCGTGTGCGGCCGGCGCAGGCCACCACCACAGCTAAACGTTTACAATAATAGTCTCCAAGTGATGACTGTTGTAATAAAAGTCAGGCGCCTCGCCCGCTGCAGTGAAACCAATCTGTCGTGTTGATCTTATTATAGTCAAATTAAACTGTCGTGCCTCTGGGCAGCGAGGCCGCAAAGCGTGAAAACCCACCGCCGCTCGCCAGGACCGCCGCCGTCCTCCTACGCAGGTGCGATGGCGTCTTTGTTCTCGAGGCAGCGTGCGGTGGGGTTATGTCCTCTTCTTGTGAGGGAACTGTTTCAAAGTGTCTTGGCTGCTTTTGTGCGTCGATGTACAAACCAAACGTGTGGGGAGAGGTGTAAGTTAGAGCTGGAACATTCGTATCACGTACATTGGAAATAGTGATTATTTGATCACCTACCTGGTGCCGGCTGTCAGTATTTAGTGTTGGAAATGATTTCCCCTCATGTGTTCTATAATGATGTGATGGAACTTTCACAGTGTGACTGTCTTGGATCTCAGGAAGATCTAGGATCTCACAATACATTATACATTGATACCAATACTGTGTAGTATCATATATTATCACACATGTATATATATCTCATGTTTAGGGTATGCCCCTTATCAATTGAACAAAAAATAAAACAAGGTTTTACTAAATGTTACTTTCCAGTGGACTCTTTAATCAAGTAGATACGGCCTTTTAATAACAAATGATACAATTAACTGCCATCTAAAATACCATGAGAAAACATTTACATTGTTATTACAAAACATTTAGAGCTTCTCAAAGGGAATTGTGTATTTGAGTTGCATTAAGTTGACAGGTGTGTGTTGAAATTCAGATTCTTAATTCTTCTCTTTTGGAAAGAAAAAGAACTGAACTAAACAATTTATAGTTTGTTTATTATCTCTCCAATCAAATTGGTAAGAGGATACGTAGAGAACCTATTCTACAGAATGTACAACTAGTGTGAGCGGCAACAGCTGCCGAGGCCTGCTGCTGCACAATAGTTTCCCCAGCGTCCTTTGTTGCTTTGGATTGTGTCTGAACTTGCATCGCCTCGGCAGCCGAGGCCGCGGCGAGCACAACGGGGGAGCGCATGAGAGACATCCGTCTGTCTGTCTGTCTGTCTCAGGTGTGCTCAGGCAGAGTGTGTGTGTGTGTGTGTGTGTGGGGACCCCTCTCCGCTTCAGGAGATTCAAAGGTATTACCGTAGTGTCCGTCAGCACCTCACTCCCCCTTTTTCATAAATAATGCATTTTATCTATTTGACACTTTTCATGAATTAGTGCTCGGTGTCAGTTTCAGCCTCGTTATTCTTCTTTGAACAACACTGATTCTGTCATGCCGCTTCGATTACACTCTAAGACGCTAAGACATTGCGTTATGGAAGATGATTTTATGATTTATTTATTTTTGTTGCTGTCATAATGACTCGGTAAATCAGCTAACCGCTTCCCGCAAAGCACAGCAGTTTCAAAAAGAAAACAATGGGTTTGGGAGGAAGTTGTGTGATTTTTGTTCTTTATGAAGGCCGGGGATTCTGGGAAGTGTTTTATTTATTTATGTGCGGTCAGACAAAGAATGTAAATTTATAAAATAATGGGAGCCATATGCTTAGTATCAGCATCTGTCTGTCCTTTGATTTATTCATACAATTGAACAATAAATCAATTTAAAAATCAAACTTGGCAAACAACGTACTTCTAGCCCTTTAACACTTATTTATAGTAGTATTTATTAGATATATCTATCCAACTTGCAAATAGTCACCAATAACATGGTAAGCATGAGCTTTGTCTTGCCTGTCGTTAGTGAGAATATGTGTGCACACACAACTCTGGGTTTCCCTGAACGTTTGGAAAGTACCAACAAATAAAAAAAGCGCCTAATTTATTGGAGTTGAAATCAAAAGTGACATGACAATAGGAGCCCGGACCAGCACTTACCGCCGTGCCATGTTGGACATTTAAGGCATCCAGAACCTTTTCTTACCTCAGACCAGGTTACGCTGATGGAAAGAACGCGAGCGATGACATCAGCGGGCGGTACGCGCCGACGCATGGTCCCCCAGCTGGAATGCTGCGTGGATTCCTGTTCCAACCGAACGAAACGATAAAAAAAAAACATTGGGTGCGATGTGCCGGCAAGCTGAGCGACTGCCAGGTCCTAGGTGGAATGTCATCGTGGTATGCGGCTGTTTAGCTTTCAAGTGTAATTGCAGTGGGAGATTGTCGCACAATAGTAGCTCTCATCTGTTACCACGTGCGTGCGTTTTGTTGACACTTGCCGTCTGACTGCGAGGTGATCCGCGACGGGCACGTCTCTGCACAACTCCTCCACTGACAGTTGCAATGTTTTTTTTTTTTTTTTTTTTTTTTTTAGGGTTTCTTCTATTGCTATCCAGATCCAATCTGTGTCTGGCACAAGCACAGTTATTTGTGTCTTACAAATCCCCATTGTACGGCCTACAGTTCTGCTTCCTGCTAACCTGTCTAAGTGTCATTATGGAGACCCGCTCGGTTTGCTTTTTTGCGGGACGTACTGCTGCCTCGTTGTTGGTTTCAAAGGCGCAGTGACAAAAATCCTTTTGAGGAGTAATTAAAGAAAACACAAACCTGATCCTGGTCCCCCCCCCCCCCCCCACACACTATCTTACACAGACAGGAAGGGGGTCACCTTGTGAATATGCAGATGAAGTGTAAGGTATCGCTGCAGAGGAAGACATTTCCTATGCGCGGCTTTGAATGGGTCTCTGTGAGCCCGCGTCGGTATCCGCTCCCACGCCGCCAGCGGGTAAGGCGACCCGTGCTGGACGGGCTGTGGTCGGCGAGGGCGCTCCGTTGCTCTGGCTGCTGCTGCTGCTGCTGCTGCTGTGGTGGTGGAGGAGCAGAGGGGAGGAGGTGAGGACAGAGGAGTCAGTGAAAAGATAAACATGAAAGGGGAGGGGGGGGGGGGAGACACAAGATCTGTTTGAACGTAAGCATATCAGGGTGGTAACACTTAGAGGTTTGTGCAAAATGAAAGAGCCTGCAAAGGTTCAATGTTGATATTTTTGTATTTTTTATAAATCACTCACTACTGTAAATGTGGTTGTTAGCTGTGCTTTGCCCAATACAGCGCCACAGAGGGACTGTACGCCATCACGGTGCCTCATAAGTTGTCACAAGACAATGTGGGATCAATCTTGAGCAGAAAACAGTGAATAAATATTCTTCCCTGTTCAATCTCGAAAGCTTCCAGGTGTCAGTTAATTTACTTTTTAACATAAGTTAAATCTCCGATGACATGGAGGTGCCAGCTCTATTTTTGAAACTTGACCCATCTGAAAGAGAGAGGAATAAATTCATTTTAGATCTAGTACTGTTAGTTGCTTATCATGTGACAATATTGTTTGTCATTACCACCGGGGTGTTTTTAAAGGAAGCCTTTCCCGCGGCCTTCTTATCTGTCGTACCAACAGTCTCCACTTCACGAATCCCGCGGACGGCTGCTCTAAAATGTACGTCCAATGTGTTTTGGCACTGTGAGCGAGTCATTGTCAGACCCTCTACTGAGAGAGCACATTTCGACCTTCTCTGTAACTTGAGAGTAGGTTTTGTACTACTCCCTGCTGGTGTGTGTATGTGTGAGAATGGAGTACTATTTTCTGGAGCAAACAGCTGGATAGCCAGAGGTTGTGCTTGTGGTTGAGCCAGGTTGCTGATGGATCGTGGGATAGTTGGGATCAGCAGACTTTCTCCCTCTGTGTTCTCCTGTGGGCCGATCGTCATCTGTCCATCAGCTACCGACTCTAAATAGGTTTTTCAAAAATATTCTCTCATCAGCAGTCTCCAGCCACTCGCTTAACGTATTACACCAAAGTTTAAACTACATACAGACAATGCTCACCAAGTTGTTCAGCCGGTTGTTTGCTGAAAATATTCCTGTTGCGTCAGTTTTTAACATTGTCTTTCGGTTTGCGGCGGGGTAACGGTGGAAGATGAAGGACAACCAGTGTGGCAGAAAGAAAGCCTTTCCATTGATGTGAAAAAACACTTCCCCTTCCAGAAAGCTCTTCCCCGCCACGGGCCTTCTTCAAAGACCGGCCCCTCGGACCCGGCGTGCCGACCCCTGCTCCCATGTTCCCGCCCTGTTGAGAGAGGCGGCCTGGACTTGAACCTCAGCAATTGTCTTCTGCTAACCTTTCTGTGTGCTTGTGTCAATCCCTGGGATGATATTTTGCTGGTACGTAAAGTGACGGAAAGTCATATCTCTGCAGTGCGGATCAAAGCGCACGAAACGACGAGAGGGCAGCGGCATTAGAAAAGATGTTCAGCCCAACTCGGCAAAAAGAAAAAGCAGTGGAAGGGGTTTGCATTCAGCCGTATACACCAAATATTCAGCGGAACGCAGTCGGCATCAGCAAGGGCGATAACAACGTTGTGTGCACGTATTCCGCTCAGTTGACGGTAACCCCTCCTGCTCACTCCTCCGCGCCTCGTCCCCGTACGGCCCGAGTGCATCCGCGTCAGGCCAGCGTCCGGCCAGCCGTTAAGGGAGATGAGATTGGCATCATCTCAAGATTAATGATTAGCATTGATGGGGATTGTGTTTGTGTGCTTGTTTATGGGCGTGGGGTTAATTTTAGCCGGGGTTAATGTCTGTAAGCCTCTCACACATTCCACAGACAACACACCCAAACAACCACACAGCTCACTTTAGATGTTGTAGTAGGGCAACTTGTGATGATGAGAATCATCTTTTGTGTGTGTGCACATACCTAGTGTCAGTGCTGCGACGCAGCAGCGCTAAGCCAAATGCAGATCAGAGCAAGGTCGCCTGTCTTCTCTCATTGGAAATTGCGAGCCTGCCTGATTTATATGCTTACCATTGTAGCATAGCATATGTATAAATATTGATGTAAATGGATAAATCAGTCTCAGTCAGTTTCTATTTGATGTACTTTTCCTTGGCCCCTTGTGTAGTATCTTAAGAATGCTCGGGGACAAAGCTTGATAAATAAGAGGGGGGTGGGTGTCGTGAGGGAGGCCAGAGACTGCGGGGGGGGGGTGAAAGACATGGAGAAAGGCACAGAGATAAGAAAGTGCTAATGTCTCTAATCCTCTCCAGATGAAAGCCGCTTTGGGAAAGGATGGGAAAGGTCGGCCACTCCTACATCACACCATCCTCTGTGACTCGGCCTCCCCCTGCTGTCAGACAAGCCATCGGCATAGTAATGAGCGAGAGCAGCAGACACACGAGCACACGCTCATGCGAACACTTGTAGACGGACAGACGCGGGCACAAACAATGACTGTGACAAAACGGCTCGTTTTAGCAGTGAGCAGTGCGCAGTTTGGGGCTGCAGGTTATTTTTGTCAGTAATCTGAATTCTCTTCTGCCTGGACAATTGCCGTTTGACAGTAGCAAGAATTTTTAGAAACCGTACAGCACGAGTCAGTTTCTCCATGAAGTGTGAACTTTTTGCTGAAAAACACAAGCCGACTTATTTAGTCTAGTAATTTACCAATGTTTTTAGGAGTTTTACTAGTTTTTTTTTCGCTACTACACAAATCCCAACAATCGACTGTCAATTTAAGTTAGACCTATATTGTGAAGTTAAGAATGTAAGGTGTAGTACCAGTCAAAAGTTTGGACACACCTTCTCATTCAGGAGAATGAAACGTTTTTTTCAAGTCCGTCCGGTTTATTATTTTTGTTTTTACCTCAGATGCTCGCATCCATGACAACACACAGCCCAGTAAACAACTCCCAAGAGACACTTCTAGTGACTCTGCAAGACAAACAAGAAGGTATTTATAACTGAACGGGCACCATGTACAAACCTGGGTCCATTCCCCACGACACACATGCAGCTGCTCCTTTCCAGGGGGTCCTGGGTGGGCCGGGATGGACGGGTTGGGTTTTGTGGTGCGGCAGCAGTACAGAGAAAGAAACGGGCAGTGGGAGAGGGGGGGGGGGGGTTGTGTAAATCGGGCACAATGCTGGACCAGAATCTGGGCTCCGTTTTGGTCGCATGGCTCTGTGACAGCTACCAGAGCAGTCAGAGTGTGTGCTGGTATGCGTTATTGTGGCTGACTGTGGTTTGTGTCTGTATTTATTTTCTGTGTGTGTGTGTGTTTTTGTGTGACCAAAGAGATGTAGCACCTGCAGGGGCGGTGGTCACCAAACTGAATTCCTATTTAAGGATAATTTAAGCAACACCATGCAGGGCTGAGGATCTGCATGTGTGCAGGTGTGTGGCGTGCGTGCGTGCGTGCGTGCGTGTGTGTGTGTGGCGCGTCGGTGGCTTCCTCTCCTCACAAGGACAACATTCATCAAGTGAGTGGTGCAGGGTGGTTGGAGGGGTTGACAGGAGTGCTGCCAGATTTAAGTGGGAGAGGGGAAAGGAGGATCGAGAGGGACGGGTAAGAAGGACTGGGTGGAGAAGTATGTGGCAATTTGTCGAGTTTTACCCCCCCACCCCTCCACCTCTAATCGTGGAGGTAGGGATGGGGGTTGCTGGGTGGCGATTACAGCCAAATGGAGCAGCTGGATTCGGGTGGGGGGGGGGGCCAAGGTGAGCGAGGAAAGGAGGGGGCTGCAGGAGTAAAGGGGATAAGTTTGGTCCCGGCAGGGGGTCTCAGATGTGGGAGGTCCTTCATCACCTCTCCTCTGAGCGCTCCCTTTGAAGTCATCTGGTCCTGGTCAGCTGATAAAACGTGTGAGGGAAAACACCCAGAGTGGGTGGGTGGGTG
Source organism: Apeltes quadracus (assembly GCA_021346845.1). NCBI lineage: Eukaryota > Metazoa > Chordata > Actinopteri > Perciformes > Gasterosteidae > Apeltes > Apeltes quadracus. Next base: position 12,983,206 of record CM037924.1, read on the forward strand.
GGTGGGAGGGAGGGAGGGAAAGATGTTATCTCTCACTTAGGGTGCTGGGGCTCTATGGTGTTCAGCTGTCTCTCCTGGGCGTCGTAAAAAGGGTTTAGTTGTAGTCTTTAAGTGCTCATCCGGTCTCCTCTTTTGTTACGTAATGGGTTACAAGACAGAACTTTAACCATTTGAGGGGAAATTAAATTAGAATAAAATCCGGGAGTGACAGACTGCTAAAATAATCCGAGCAGTATCTCTCCACAAGCAACTGCTTCAACATCTTTTGGTGTAGAATAAAAATACTTTAGTTTTATTTAGAGCTTTTCTAGATACCCCAAAGTTGCTTTGCAAAGAAAAAGTTGCGGTGGGAGAAATCTGGCGCCGGTGCGCTGCCACCACAGTTATGTCCTTCAAAGATGGTCGTGGCTGGGCCAATGGTACGAGGTCTTCTCAGAGACACTTTGAGAGATCCACCTTAAGCACATTTTGGGCTGAGCAACAAAGAGAATGTTACTTACCACACAGGAAGATCCCCTTTCCACTTCGATCAAACACCTAAAACGTGGCCAAACTGAGAGGCTTCTGTGGACCGTTGGATACATTTTTATGCCATTTCAACCATTCCTTCATCTTTGATAATTGAGGTTTTGGACGTCTTGTTTTTGTTGCCTAGAGAGTTAGAGAGCCACTTACAGAGAAACAGAAAGTGAGAGAGAGATGGAAACAGTAGAAGGCTCCGTGCCGGGAGGCAGACGGGGACTTTCCAGACGTGACTGCATGAATCCTGTTTGACAGCCCATCAGCAACCCTCGTCTACCTGTTCTGACTTAGGCCGCCGCGGCATTTATTTCCCCACACGTGCACTCTGCCCCCCTCACATTCACCTGATGTGTTTGACTGGTATTTGTTGATTGCCATAGCTGCAACAGTCTCCCCACGAACCGAGCAGAAGACGCCTGTAATTAGAAACTAAAACAGATGAAGATGTGATCGCAATGATCAGATACAATGCAATGTGAATAGATACAATGCACAACACTTTGGAACATAAATGCACCAGTATGCTTTTACTATGTGTAAAAAGTGGCTGCTATTAACACATCAGTTATTTTCACTCTCTCGTAGAAAAGTTCAGCTGTAATGTGTAGAGGATGCACACATTTTATCACTTCTTTCTCATCTGAGGTCTATTTGTAAAAATAATAAAACCCAGGAGTGAAACAACTTCTATTTCAAGTGTTTTGGGAAATGTTCTCTGGCTAGTTTCCAGTACTGGAACTTTCCCAGTGCTTTGAGAACCAATTTAAGGTATAGAGGAAGGTCACCTGTGCTTTTAGGTGGATGTTTTTTTTAGAGGGGAGCTTTTCCCTTTTTCAATGCGAGGCTCCATGAACCGTTGATGTCAAAGGTCATGTGGATCGTAAAGCCCTCGAGCTAATTTTTATTTCTGGCCCATACAAATAAATTAAATTTAGCAAGGAATCAAATGTAGCCGATTCCTGGCCCCCAAAAAAACAAGTTCTTGCAATTCACTGATGGTGCGGGAACTATTCATACACCTGAGAGACAGTGGCACGTGGTGATGGCACGTGCACAGACCTTTTGTCCCTAGGTGTCTTTCCCCTGTATCTGAACAGGAAAATAACAAATTCAGCGATATTGACTAAAAACATCAATGAAATGATTGCAATCGTAAAAATACTGACATTTCTATCACGGATCACTGGAGGAACATTTATTTATTTATCCTGCATGATTTGTATTTACATGATGGCACAGGGCAGGCGTGCCAAGCAACGATCAAACCACGGAGGATGGAGGAGGGGACAGTGAATGTTTTAATTCCAATGACCATAAAGCACCATATCAAGTTGTGGTAAAAGGGTGTCAGAAGTAGTCTTTGAGGAGTAACTAAGAAACATTTATTGACAAAGTAAGGGAAGTCCAGGCTCTCGGGCCAAAATAATAAGCAAAACCCCAGCCTAACTAGAGAATAAGAAGTTCAGCTGGCCCACAGAAAACGACTCGACAATACGGCGCTAAAGACAGGAGGCTTCCGCAACGTCCCCCAGGCGGGTTACTGACCAACGTCACCTCATTGACCCGTAGTCAGGCTCAGCAGTACCAACACACTGCCCACAAATCGCTGTGAAGGGGTTTGATGTCTACTGATGGACTGAGAGAAGCTGCATTGAGGCCTTCGTGGCGCTGTAGTCGAGTTGATGAACCTCGCTCTCTGAGGTAAACCAGCCTGTTTTTCTTTGCCGTGTTAACACACGACTGCTCTAATTTCAGTCGGCTGAAATGTGATGAGTAAAGGTCTAATTGACTGCGGTTTTCCCCCGACGAACCCCGTTGCATGCATGCGCACGCACGCACACGCTCTCCCTCTCCTGTCTCTCCCCCCTCCCTGTTTTTTCTTCCCCTCCATACCTGCCGCTCTCTTCTCTCCGTGGTCGCCGCCTCCAGGCCGTCGTCGTGATTTATTTGCTCGGTTGGCAGGAACATGAAGGGGTTTCAGTGTTTGACAACGTCGTTGCCGACCGTAAGAGAAAGTGACTCTCACTAAGGGGTCTCTCCCCTGCTCTCTTGGATCGGAGGTGTGCTGACGGTTTACCACAGGAGTCAGGAGTGCAGAGCTTAGTCTTTTGGGTTCTAATTGAAAAACAAATCTAAATAATTGTCATTTACAGTAGATCAAATCACGTTACACGTTAGAATTTTTTTTCTACAAAGGTTTTATGATCCCGTGTATGGTGGATAGGATTGCGGTAAAATGAGCATTTCTTTCTAGAAACCATAGCATTTTCTGGCGAGAATAATTGCACAAAACTGACATTTCAATACTAATTTACACAACAAAGGAACTTGTAAGGAAAGGAGAAAATTAGGGCTATTTGTCCCAAATTAACTGCATTCATGTCATGTTTATCATTCAATTTATAACTAAATATGATTTATCGGCAGTAGTCAAATTGCATGATTTATATTGAGACATGCAACAGATAAAAAACACGTTAAAACAAGTTGTTTTGAATAAATGAACAGGGACGTAGACGTAGTATATAATGCGATTTACTAAGATGATCACCAAAAACGTTCTTTACTCAATTGATCAAATATAAAGAATGGTCAAATTAATTTAAAATGTGTTTAGATCTTTACTTTTTGGAGTAACCTCATATGTGTTGGATGTCAGAGCTTCTCGACCACTCAAATCACCTCTAAAATGTTGCTTCTATGCTCTTGACTGATTGACTTGCTCATTTATTTTTTGTTTTTTTAAATGCACAATAGAGCTCCCAATTCCTTCTCTACTGTGTGTAGGGCGGTTATTACCCTGAGTGGGATCCATGCAGGTATGCAGAGAGAGGCCACGGCTCAATAAAGGTCTTATATTTATACATCTGTCATGTCACACACCAACACTCTGACGTCTGTGAGAACACACACATACCCAGAGTCACATTCCCCACGTCCAGGCATGCATTTCAACGGGCCGTGTGTGCGCAGGAAAGAAATGAAGCCACTCAGTGCAGCACGTATATCCTGGACATCGAGAACCCTTTTAAACAGATTGCTTTTTTTCTCCGGGTCGGCGGTGGACCCCCAATGCTGACAGAGCCTGGCTGCTTTCCAGAAACGCAACAATATCTGCCAGGTCGACCGAGGGGCCCAGCAGTCCACACACACACACACACAGCGGTGCACACAAGCGTCTGGCCTTTAAACCGTCAGCGCTTAGGCCCTGCCTTACATAATGACAGAGAATGGAGGCATTAAGGCAATTTGTTTGATTTAAGTTGTCAAGGCATCCTCGACCCTGGCCCTCTCAGCTGGTTTTGATACCTGCGTATGTGTGTGTGTGTGTGTGTGTGTGTGGAATGGTGGGACAGCAGGATGGGGACGGGGTGTCGCTCAGGAAGGTGCTATAGTAGCATAAAATCAGGTTTATGAGGTCCAGCGAGAGTGAGCAGTGACGAAGCAGGAGGGGCAATGTGAGAGGAAGGAAAGGGCGGGGAGGAGGAGGAGGGGAGGAGAGGAGGGGGGGAGGCCTGATGGAGCTAGGATTACATTATGTCTTCTGGAGTGGGAGTGGGACGTGTGTGTGTAATTGTCCCCTCACTCGCCATGAAAGCAGGTTTTGTCTGTCTCAGGTTCAGGCTTCACCAGCAACACTAAAATACTACATTTTGAGAGAAAGTAAAACAAAGTAAATAAAATGCAAGATCATAAATGTGTGTTATTTTCTCCAGCTTGACACCCTTCATTAGTGTAGTCGCCCTGGTAGAGACACAAGCGACGATATTTTAAATGAAGGTCCGAAGAAAACCGCCAGGAGACAACGCACATGCAACATGGGACGGTCCACACATTATTACAAGATTCACTATGCATCACCTTTTTCTATACAGGTTCCCATGGTTTGGGTTTGATCGATGTCCTTTTATGTCTTCCTCTGCAATTATTTAATGACAAATACTCAGTAAAGCTGTACGTTGACTGAGATTTTTAGTCCTTCATCACAATATATATTGTAGCACATTTCCTGAGTGCAGTTTAAAAAAAAAGAGATCCTTCTTGTTAACAAGAACCATTTTCTTTGTTTTTAATCTAAAGAATTGGGTTATATGATATTTTAAAATCAATGGATGCATGTCTTAGATTGGTGAAACTAGTGGAGGAAGTTGTGACATCAGAGCCAGAACCACTGCTTCAAGTCAAGAATTCCTTCATTAAGAATTGTGACTTCAATTTAGCAATTTAATTTAGCTGTTTACATTTCTGTACCTTGGAGTTGCTGCAAATTAAGCGTTATGTGACATTTTGAGGCAGTTTGTCTAGTTTTCTCTGATTTATATTCGACCGCACAGGGGTTCCCCTGACTGCGGGCACCTCCTTGTGTTTGTGAACAATGTCGTCATGTGACACACAGTATATGAAAGTGTATAAAGTGTCGCTTGTAAATGATGTAAATGAAAATGCCAGAATGCAAAGTGAGTGGAGCGTCAGCGGTAATTACACCGAGCTGTTGAGTGTAATTGAACCTGATCAAACCTGCTCTGTGTGTGTGTGTGTGTGGACTTTGAGTGGAATAGAGGTCCAGTGTTCTTCGGCCCCGGCCTTAAATAAGGGGTCTTTATCTGGCTGAGTGTGCAGCGCCAACGTGGAAGCACTAAAGGGCCGAAGCGTTTCCTCCGTGCAGACGCAGCTCATGCCGCCGGCTCCAGGTGTGGCGACCACTAACCCGCGCGGCTTCTAACCGTCACGCCTGATCTGGAGCCCGAGGCCGGCCTGGCGCTCGCACACACAGCACACACAGTCCGAGCGCACGGCGTCTGCCGCGCACGCATTCGTGCACACGCACATCCATTTCGAATTTAGAGTGAATTTGCCCCCCAAGTGTTCATTAAGTTCCCTCAGCAGTGGAAAACGGGCATTGTGGGAGTTGGGGTATTTAGTTTTCCTGATGGACAGAAACGGCACGTTCTCCATTTAGGTTCCACGTCATTATACATTTTTCTTCCTCTACAAAGAAGGTTTAGGCTGGATTCAAATAGTCAAACAAACGTAACTGCTCTAACGTCTATTCCTAACCAGTATTCCATGACTTCTGTCGAAAGCGTCACGGGGTCAAGGAAAGCTGCTTAGGAGATTTCCTGAGGAGTTGGGAAAAAAAAAACCCGTGGCGTTCAGGAATCCGACTCCACTTTCACTGAAGCTGCGGAGTTCTTATGAGGCGGGAGACGCGTGTCGGTGACGTCTGTCTGCAGCGGCCAAACTCTACAGAAGACTAAAACTAAACTACAAGTGGTGCTGCAGACGTCGTAAAATGTTACAATGTTGTAAATTACTTTATCAACAAGGTTGAACATGAGTTATGCTATTAACGGTTACTTCCTGTGATCTACGTTTCTTGGTCATGTATCGTTATTTCTCGCGAACGGCCAAAGAATTCGTCACTATTTAAATATTGCCGCCGCAAGGAATTGTGGGATGGAATTATCCAATTTCCTCTGGGGAAGTAAGGTCCAGTGGTTCCTATGCTGAAGGAGCTGAGTAGGGAAGCATTGAAGCGCCTTTCCTTAGCATTGGAGTATTCAAACAGCTCTTATCAGGGCGTCTACCTACACTTCTGAACCTTCCCAAGCAAGTTTGACAATTTCAATACAGCCCAATTATTTCTGGTTTGAATTTTTATGTCTTAAGTCCTGTCAAGTCTCACCTCCTATTTTTCGTTACGTAGGTACGTTTTTAAATCGAGCCTGTAAATCCTCGACGGAATCGTTGTCAGTAAGCAGAGGACGTATTCCTAGCACAGTCCCTCACCGTTCCATTTTCCTCTCTCCCTCTTTCTCAGATCTCCTTTGAGTTGGCCGAGTACACCGCTAACGTGGACGGCGTGGGCACACTTCGTCTGCTGGACGCCGTGAAGACGTGCGGTTTGACCAGCACCGTGAAGTTCTACCAGGCCTCCACCAGTGAGCTCTACGGCAAAGTCCTTGAGATCCCTCAGACGGAGACCACGCCCTTCTACCCTCGCTCCCCTTACGGTAATGCACGTATGCACAATGTACTGTAGATCCATGCGGAAACACACACACACACACACTGATTACCCAACATCTTCTACCCCGCACCATTCATCAAGCCCTTGCCTATGGCCATGTGAGGGCATACAAACACAGATTGCTTGATACCTTGTGTTTTTGAGTTTTTGAGTGAAATATGGGGGAGAGGGGAGCAGCATTTGGGCTCTGCACACACCCCGGGGCCAAAGCGTCTGACTAAAGACTGGAGTGGCTCTCACTTTAACAAAGACACCTTTATATCCACTGCACTCAGCACTCCCTTTCAACACACACACACACGCACACGCACACGCGCACACAGAGGCAGGCTGTGCACGTGTGTGCTGGATCAGGTTTCATACTCTCTGTTGTCTCAATGCTCTCCTCACTGACACTTTGCCCATCTGTCAGCACTCAATCTGAGGCTGCATGGGAGGCACATACCGTCCTGAGGAGGGCTGCTACTCCATTAATTAGACCCGGGACAGGAGGGGAGGCGGAGGGTTGCCAGGACGGCCTCCCTTCACCTCCTGTGTACATCCTGACCTACGGCTTAATCAACGGGCACCTCCCTTTGCTTGCTCTGGTATTCCCCTCATCACAGGAGGAGGAGGAGGAGGAGGAGGAGAAAGTTAGTGAGAGGAGAAGAGGGGAGAACGTTTTGTACAAGCCTGCTTTTGGTCAATCAGCAGGAGTCTGCGGTTCACGTTCCTGACGTTGAAACTCGATCTGCTGTACCGCTGTGTCCTATTTTGACATAGTTGTGTATAGTTGCAATCTTTCCCTCTCTGCAGCCCTGGGAAGAGAAGATCAGTGTTTCTCTCTCTGCTTAGGTTGTCACTCTGTATCGCTGGACACCCACTATACTTTAACCCCCGCAAACGTTCCCACTACCGTGTGAAAGCATCATTGACGATTTTATAGATTACAAACATCACTCATCTGTGGATCTGAGAGCACCGTTTTGTTTTCGTGTGCTAATGCATTTGTCCGTCACCTTGTTTTCACCACGTCTCCTCTCAGGTGCCGCCAAGCTCTACGCCTACTGGATCGTGGTGAACTTTCGAGAGGCCTACAACATGTTCGCTGTCAACGGGATCCTCTTCAACCACGAGAGCCCGAGGAGAGGTGAGCTCGCAGCACGACGCGCGCGATGCTGGTCTGTGTGCCCACAATGCACCATGGTCCTCTGTCCTACAACGTGCAAACAAGGAGCTTCTTTGAGGAGCATCTGATAGTAATAGAGGGGAAGACGAGTATGCGCTGCTCAGAGAGCCTCATTAAAGGTCACATTAGGGCTAGCAAAGTTTTCGGGTATTATTTTAGGTAAGTATTTCTGCGTGCCATCTGTTTGAAAAATACCTACTTTATTAAAAAAACATTGTGTACAGAATTGAACTTAAATGGAATGTTTCCACTTAAAAATACATGAAAAAAATTTCAATAAAAACAATTGGCCCATATTTCGCAGTCAAAAATCTGCCATAGGTTAATTCACATTGCCTATTGATGAACTATTTTGGTTGTGAAAAAATGACATCACTTGTCCGGAGCTGCAGGCTGAATCTGCAGTAAAACCGTGAAGCAGAAGGTAAACCATTGTTGAGTTTTGTACAAGTTTTCAATTACACGCTCCATATAAAGTCATATTAATTTATTGGCGGAGCCAGGTCCCTCATAACTACTTGACACACACTCACACACATTCTGACACACAGTAAGTCGGTTGTGGTCACATTTTAATATGTACCCAGAGCCCCGAGGGTCGCAGGCGCTGGTTTAACCCGATTTACACGCCACCGCGACCCCAAATGAATACCACATGACTGCAGCCCCTGCGCTGAGCCCAGGTCAGCCGCTCAGGTGTTTATGATTTATCCCCTAATGAAGGCCCTGGCCACGAACCCCAGCCTAGGTCAGGGGTCAACCAGTAAACCCTAATGGGTTACTACAGATAGATGGGTGTGGGAACTGGTGCAGTTTACAGCCGGCTCAGCAGAGACGGTGCAGTCGCCACCGAGGTCTTGTAAGAGACAATTAGGTCAGTCTGGGAAGGACGTGTGATGCAGTAGAAGAAACGGGTTGAGATTGAGAAGTTGTGCTGATCAACCGGGATTTATTCTAAAACAATAATCATTTTTGGGTAATACCATAACCACAACGCTCATTGTTCGGTTGCGCTCTTAAATGTTCATATCACAGTGTTCTGAGTTCAGAGTTATTGATCATGAAAGTAAGCAGAGAGATGAAGCGATGTAACCAGAGATACTTGTGTCCTAGTCCACACAAACACACAATGACCGTATAAGGGCAAAGCTCTCTGCTCCCTCCCTCAGCCTTTTGGTCCTTTCAGCTCTTTCTCATCTCTGACTCTGCTTCTATATTTTTTTTTTCTTCCCATTCCTTCCTTCTCCTTTTTCGCCCTCTCTCTCGCCTCACTTCACGTCTTCATCCCGCTTTCTCCGCAGTCAGCATTACTGCATCGGGCCGTCGGGTTCGCTGCTGCCACTTTTATGCCCAGAGTTACGGCCGTCGACGCTCATAAAGCAGGAACGCTGTGATGTGGCCAGATGTCCCACTGCTGCCTCGCTCAACCCAGTGTGGCGCTTGTGTTGGCTGGATTGGCCCGTGTTTACGCAGCGCCCCCCCACCCCGGACCCGCCGTGACCCTGTCGCTGCCGCGCTGAAGGGAGCGTTTGGCCACGCTACCGTCACACAAACCTGTACACACGGGGGCTTTGGAGGGGAGGAGTCAATGCTCCTAGCTGCAAAACACCCATTTCATTCATTGTTGGGGTGTGAAGTTGTATTGCAGTGGGATGCACAGCTGGTCAGCTGTGGTGCTGTATGGAGCGTGACTTGAACTCGTAGGTCTTGGGGACTGATTCAAGCTGTTGAGTCATTTCTAGCCTCACACCAGAAAAAAAGTGTTGAATGCGGCCTGCATACTGCAATTCAACTTAAAGGTTTGCCTTGCTGTTGTACTCACATTTCTTGAATTCAACACTATTGAGGGCTTCATCTGAGTCGCAAACTCAAATAATATAATATGATAATTTTTTGTCTCATGTTGCATCATTTTTTGTTAATATAAAATGCAACGTCTCTGTATTTTAATTCAAAGAAGTAGATCATCATCTGTGTCCTTTTAATCTGGTAAAATGTGTACGTTATCACAGAACATCACAGAGTATTATTTACTTTATTTGTTAGGGTATAGTATGGTGGGGGGACAAGATGAAGATCTTTATACAAAAGACACAATTCCCTGAGAACGAGTATAAGACTTCCGCCTTTAGAACAATGAATAACAACAGAAACTCCAAAAATATCAACGTACAGATCAAAACTAAAAAGTCCCGTGTGATCTGGTAACATTTCACACCAAACCGATGACATCACTTAAAAAGCATTAAAATTGCAGAGAGAGCGATGAAGGTTTAGTCATTACCTCTGGCCGGCCGTCCTTCTACTTCATACCACTCTTACCTCCTGAATAATTAGTCACTGAGGGGGTCAGTCCATGAGGCCAGTGTCTGTGGCCCTGACATCACCGTTCTCTCGCCGTCCCTCCCACACACCGGAAAAGCGGTGACATCATTGGCTGCGTGTGCCTGTGTTTGGGAAGCAAGTAGAGGTTCGGTTATATGGGGTAGTTTTTATTTTTGCTCCTAAGGCGTCTGCCTTAGTCGCCTTACCAAGTGACACACCGGGCCAATCATCACGGCGGCGCGGTGTGACGTGTCACATGATTATCTGGTGGCTGCTGGGAAGGGCGGCAGACGGAGGAGGGAAGCTTTACACCAATTTCCCTCTCAGACTTACTATCCCTCTGTGGGATTCAACAAGGAGCTCCGTCTCTCACAGCGCCCACGATGACTTAATCCCAGCAGGAATGCACTTCTGGTTTCTCTTACAGTTCTCATAAACACCTGAGCCTTCCACCAATAAACATCCGACCTCCAGTATTCTGCAGCGAAAGGTCGAAAGCGGACGGTCGGGAAGGAAAAATGTCCCGTTGGAAATCCAGCATGAAGGCAAGCAAACAGGAGCCTGCATCTGCTAGCCAGTTCACACCGCGCCGAGCTCCTTTCTGGTTAGCTTAGTCGTTAGCCATAATAAATAACCCTCGCATTCACTCTGAAGAGGGGGATTAGCGTTAGCAGGGGTGCGAAATAGACTCCATGTTGCTTTGACATACGAGACAGTGAATTACTCCAGTTTCTGGGCAGCAGCGATCAGCAGCAAACCCTATGCAAATAACCAGATCATGTGTTTTTTTTTGGTCATCGCTATCAGCACGCACCTTAACGTCCCCAAAAATCCGATAAAAAAAAAAAAAAGGACCAACTGAAAGTTGGATTTCTAGCTATTAGCAGTGTGTTGATCTAAGTCTGGGTAGTAAATCAGAACGGTAATGGGTTTTGTGCGCGTATCCACCGGGGCTGCTGCTGACCAGCTCCGGTTGTAGGCTAATCCCATGGTTTATTTGGGGAATTCCCATCCGTCTCTCCACCCTGAGAGCTCTGTGGTTCACGCTTGGCAGTATAGAATAATATACTGTTATGTTAGGAGAGAAGACCAGTTCGCATTGGGGAAGTAAGAATAGCACTGCCAAACTCAATGCTGCCCGGCAAATGTACCCGTGCACATACAGCCGCTGAGCCGTCAAGGGTATTCGACGAAGGAGGCCCGGCACGGAGCGGACACGCAGCGTTTTTTGACGGGTGTTGATGAGAAAAGGCTGAGTGAGAGAAGTCCAAACAACCGCTGAACTGTGGCGAGGCGAAGAGCAGAGTCTTGACACCTCCCAAGCAGAGCCGCTGACACAGTTCTCTCCGCGTGTCACGTGCTGCCCTGCATCTCGGTTTCATACCTGTCGCGCGGTTGTTCACGCGTTTACTTTTACTCATCCCCATTGACGCCCTCCAATCGCTGTTTGTTGTCCCAGATCACCATGGCATCTAAGAAACGTGTCGACTGAGTGAATTACACACCGTGAGATCAGGACTCCCCCGTGGGCTGTCTCAACCTTTGCCAATACCGCTTGTTGTTCACACCGCGGCGAGCACTTCGCTCTACAATCTGATTCCGTCACACTGCAGGATGCTGACACGATTACGTGTGTGTTTTCTCGATACTGGAGTGAAACGATCTCTCATTTCGCTCTCGTTTCGGCGATGCGGGGATTGGTGCCGTCAGTGTTCGACATGTCTCATCTACTCCCCTATTTCTCCACTCGCTGCCTTTCTTTCCCCACACCTTTGCACACCGTGTGCCATCCATCCCGTTTTTTGTTGCATCACAACCTAGTAAAAATAAAAATCCCCAAAAGGGGGCTGTTTTTGTGTTGGCATGTGTTGCATTTCTTTCTATCTGCGTCCTCCCTGTTGGTGGAGTCAGCTCAGAGGGCAGCATTCTGTCAGGTGTGGATAGATGCTGTGTTGGCGGAGCTCAGAGCGTGACCTCTCTTGGATGCAACGCAAATATTCTCCCTCCAGAGATCAGTAAGAGCGAATTGTGCAATAACGGTGATGGCAGACACTGACAGGTCTTTGGCCTCGGGTGGAATTTGGCCAATCGCAAATGAAGGAAGATTCATCCTGCAGAATAACTCTTGAAAGTCAGTCCGTAATACAGTATGGAATAAGGAGTGTGCATACAAACAGTTTGATGTGTGTGGGGATGAGATGGAAATTAGGGTTTCATTTCTTACTTTCAGTCCGCCACAAAGGCTTTTCACTCCCCTGGGCCATTGGTCCAAAGACAGAAAGGGATTAGGGGATTTGCAGCTCTGATTGAATTCCAAAACAGGGGTCTAAGCCTTGTGTTGAGCTAAAAAAAAAAATAGAAAAGAAAAATCTATTAGAAGTCTGGCAATCAAGAGTAAGTCTTGGCGTGGCCAGTTCAGACAAGCTCCTGACAGAAATGACTCAACTGGAGGAAAAAAAAAAGCAGGAATAAGTCTTTGTGTTTGACTTTTTTATGAAAAGCAGGCAATCCTTGGTCCTATTTTTGGAATGTGGCTTATAAACGGAGTCTCGGTTACCATTCCACATTTTATTATTAAGAAAAAGGGAGAACTTGGTTACATCCTGCAAATTACCGTGGAGCAGATTTACGTGGTAGTGAAAAACATACCGCAGGTCTAAAACTGGAGACTTGGCTTGGGAAGGAAGTCGATGTTTTACCTGTGCAAATATAACATTAAATATCAACTTGATAAATGTTCTACCTGATTAAAGATATGAATTAACTACATCTTTTTAGAGCCTAACTACATCTTTTTTCAGAGCCTAATGTGCCATTTGGCTGAGCCACAGCTACACATCATGCAAAATGAATGTTTAAGTGAATGTTAGTGGTGGAATCCCAATTAGCGAATGCACATCATTGCACTCACCGACGGCAATATAGATGAGCGTGAGCCGGGCCTCTTGGGGTCCGAGAGCTGTACAGTAATGGCTGGGCCGTCACACAGTTTGAAGGCAGACCTCATAAGACAGAATCTGTAGAGTAACCAAGGCCGGTCCAGCCAGAACCCCCTCGAAACCACAGTCCCCTCCCTGACTCCCCCGCACTCAGGGCCCCCAAATGACAGCTCCCGTCCCCATCCTGTCTGGGCCCACATGGCCCGGCTTTGAATGGGAGACATCTCCTCCTCCTCCTTTCCTCTCGCCACATTTCAGCCCAGCTGTGCCAACGAACCCCGCGTGTTACGTTTTTCCTGTCGCTCCTCTGGCCAAAAAATGAGAGGGAGTGATGGAAGAGAGAGAGAGAGAGAGAGAGAGAGAGAGAGAGAGAGAGAGAGAGAGAGAGAGAGAGAGAGAGAGAGAGAGAGAGAGAGAGAGAGAGAGAGAGAGAGAGAGAGAGAGAGAGAGAGAGAGAGAGAGAGAGAGAGAGAGAGAGAGAGAGAGAGAGAGAGAGAGAGAGAGAGACTGACTCCATTTCGGGCATGGGTTTTGCTGTCTGCTCAGTTTTCAGGGCCTGTGGTTTTATTAGACTTTCCGCCGGGCCGTGGGCAAGGTTAAACGGCCACTGATGCCCCGTTTGCGTTCGAAACCTCCCGTTAGTCCCCCCTCCCCGGCCCCCCTCGCCTGCCCCCCCCCCTCCACCCCCTCCTGGCTCGCCTGCGGTGCCGGTGCCAGTAAAGGAAACACATTAACACCCGGGCCAGTAACAGAGAAGGCTTTGTCCACAGCCAGGCAGGCCGGTCCATTAGGGCCACGCTCGGCTCTCACACCGCACCAATTAGAGCAGGCAGGGAGCAGAGCCACCCCAAACATAGGTGTGAGCTTTACAGGGAGACTACAGGTGTGCTCGGGGGGGAAATAATGGACTTTATTACTCTTCGGGTGTACTGTGCTACACTGTATCCCTCTGCCACCTTTTTAAAAGGGAACTCGGGCCGGCAGAGTTTTGATGACCGGTGTTTAACCTGCAAACCTTTTTCTTTTTAATTTAGGAGGAAATCGAACCGGTGCGTTCTGATACGCTGTTGTTACGTTACGCTTCTCGTCCCACGGGGACGCAACACGCGATATACAAAAGTGGACGCAGAAAATAGATAAAGTCATTCAATGTTAAACTGTTAAACAATTTTTAAAAATTTCTAAAGAAAAAAAATAAAGCTGCCCCTTTTTTATGGTTATACTTTTAGTCCCTGACAAGTATCACGATACAAAAACACTGGATCCTCTCCCTCTTTCATTGCTGCTCCATAGCACCTATTCCTTTAAACCTACCCTGCTGCAGATTGTAGCACAGGCGCTCCGTTAAAAAGACAAGAAGAAAGACGAGATAAAACTGAGTTGTTTTTATGTAGAAATGTCCTCCAAATACAACTCCCAGCTCGTTCTAGCTCAGTAGTAATTCCCCATCTGCGGAGTTCCCCTGAAGAATAGTTGTCCAAGCATCTGTCCATTGACTAATTGCCTCATCATTTGCACACCAGATTTGGGAGGTCAGAATGTCCATGTGTGTATGTTAAATAAATATCCCTCCCAGGGTGATGAGCAAAACTGACAATCATGCACGCGTCAGTGGCAGATGAATAATTGATGCTTAACATTTGACTAGAGTCAGGGGGAGCAGCGGTATCTGCCAGAACAGATGACCTGCCAGCACTGGGAATGGCCCCCAGGGGCCAGATGAGATAATCTCGCTAAAACATCAAGGTCAGGGGGGTTTCCATCCGCATTTCATCCACGCTCTATAAGCACATGCTATTTTTTAATAAAAGTCCCGGAACTTGGATAACTAGCATGGTTTTAGACGTCGGATTTCTGTAGATTTGCAATCTAGTGGACGTCTGAGGAGCGGCTGCCGCTGCGTTTAAACGCCATTAAACTCCATTTCAATTGTCATGTGACAATGCCGTCAACGTGCCGTATTTTCCCAAATAAGCGTGTCTAAGCTCCCCTGTTCTGTTTCTGCTCAGCCTGCTCAGCGCCGTCCCTTTCCTATGAAATAATGACTACAAATTTGGTGCATTTGCATGATTGGGTTCATGGGATTTTCCTGTGTCTAAATGGAGGCTCTGCTCCATGTCAGGGCAGCGGTGTTAGAGCGTCGAGACAGAGCCGCGCTATTATGGAGCTAAAAGGCAATATTCATCTCGGACAGGATGAGTTTTTAAAAAGAACAGCATGTAGGAGCCCTTAAGAGGTCTCCAAAAGGTTCACGCAAGGTTGTGGGAGATTTATGTACAGCAGGGATGATGGGTCTGCTAAATATAGCCAGCTCTTTGATGCTTTTCTTTGAAATGAGACTTTCGCATATCCCAGCATATCTGCCATTTTGGCCTTTCAACAAAAGACCGAAAAGCCGAGCAAGAGTTTGAAGCTCCTCGAGGGCTAATAATCTGTTTTGACTAAAACGGTGGCATAATTAGACGTGACACCCCAATATTTAAGGTTGATATCCATCAGTATAATGCTCTGTTTGGGTTGGAGGGCCGGTGCGTTTATTCGCAGGCTCTCCGCAGCGTCGTTCCCCCCGCAGCAGGGAAGGAGAACCTGACACCGGCCCTCGCCGTCCTGCCAAAGGCGCCTCTAACCCTCCTAGCGGCACATACCCATCAGGAGCTCATTGCTTTTCCCGCAGATGTTATCGCCACGTTTTTGGGCAGCGCGGCTGGGCGATCTGGCAGATGGGTCCATGTGTCGCAGTGGTGATTCTGGACTGGACACTGCGCCGGCCGGGGTGGTCGTTTTTGTGCGTGGGTAGTTTCCTGTTGCCTTTCTTGGTGTAGGCGGACTGATGCTCTGAGATTTGACTCGGGCCTCTAGCCCAGATTTGACGCTGAAATAGTGAATTAGAGAGGAAAATGAGAGAGGAGGAACCTAAAAGGATCTAGTGGCTGAACTTTGAGGTTGTAACGAATCGATTGGGCTAAGGGTGGTTTCTAGCTGTAGTTTTTGCTTTGGCTAAAGAGGATTTGGAGCAGTAGAGGAGGTCTGTGTGTGGTAATAGCGTGATGTAGAAGTTTGGTGGGGATCTCTAAACTCTTCCACAAGGCCTCGACTTCACTTATCTGCCCTATATTTTATCCTCCTGACTGATCTGTGTCTGCGTGTGTTGGCCCGAGCCAAACCTCTGTCATATTTATATCCTGTGTAAACTGTGATTGGATTCAGAAAGTGCCCACACATTTTCAATGTGTGTGTGTGTGTGTGTGTGTGTGTGTTTGTGTGCGTGTGTGTGTGTGTGTGTGTGTGTGTGTGTGTGTGTGTGTTTTAGGTGCAAACTTTGTGACACGCAAGATCAGCCGTTCTGTGGCAAAGATTCACCTCGGCCAGCAGGAGAACTTCAGCCTGGGCAACCTGGACTCCAAGAGGGACTGGGGCCACGCCAAAGACTATGTGGAGGTAACACACACACACACACACACACACACACGCACACAAACACAATCGGCCGCGGTCCCAGAGAAATGGACACAAACTGTGCGCGCTGCGCCGCAGAGTTGAACAGGGTTCAGATGTGCACGTAGCACTAACGGGGCATGTTTTCCCAGATCATTTGAGGCCGCAATATGCGATCTGCATGGAGCCTCCTATGATTCTCTGCCAAAAGAGAAACTGAGATAGAGAAGGAGAGGGGGGAGCGGTGCGAGAGGCAGAGGGCTCCATGCTGCGAGGCCACAGACTGCACTCTGGTTTCCCACAACTCACCCATGTCCCAGATCCCTTCAGGCCCCCGTCGCCGTTCGCCCCCAATGCCTGCAGAAGAAAGAGGGATATTGAGGGGAACGCCGCGTCCCGGGGACGACGACAGAAATATGGTGTTTGTGTTAACGTAGCGGTGCCAGCGGCAAGCAGAGAGGGAGGGGGGGGGGGGGAGATGAAACGAACAGTGGGGTCGCCATGTCCAGGAGCAGGCAGACCGTGGCCTCTGTGAATATGTGTGTGTGTGTGTGTGTGAGAGATAGCTAGCTTAAGGTTGGACCACGTGTGTGCGGCTGTGGAGATGAAAGGCTCGACGGGCTGCCATGTCTGACAGCAGACCCCTGACGGCGAGCCGTGTTATTATTAGGAGGTGATGGCGGCGGGGGTGGCGGGGGGCGCTCTTTGAGACGGGAGTGGGGGGGAGGAGGTCGCGGCGGGTAACCTCTTCTTTAACTACAGATCTCAGTGTGGGTGCACTGCGTCCGAGCCAAGGGCAAGAAGAGCAGCGTCTCAGGCTGCAAAGGGCGGGTCGCGCAGACGTCGTCGGTGAAGCCTCCCCCCCCCCCCCGCCAAAAATACGTCGAGACTCAGTCAACTTTTCGGCCACACTGGATAATATTTGTCTTCTGTGGGAGGAAGTCTGACTTGAATTGGCATTTATGTCACGCAGGCTCTTTTTATTTATTAATGACCACATCTGACGTGCAGGACGCTGTATGTTACTCAGGTGTCTGTTAGATCTTTGGAGTAAAATTCCAGTTCATTGTGAATTTAGAGAAACATCAACATCGTACAAAATGTTGTAAATTTACAGTCCACTATGTTGCCCCTCTACGAATAAAACAACGGGACGGGTTCCTGTTCACATACAAGCACAACTCCTGTTGTTGTTCATACAAGCCTGGGACGCTACATTGTGTACGTATGTGTATGTGCGTGTGTGCGCGCACACTTGCCTGTCCAGGCCACCCTGGCTTGAGACGCCCCAGGTTTCCTGTGGGAACGGCCGACATTCCAGCTCTGGTGAATCAGGCACCTCCTCGCTGTGCGTCTCCAGTTTCGGAAAAGGGCGATTTCGGGGAAGCCAAACAGAAGCCCGAGGTGCTGAGGGCAACTGATGTGGAGGAGGAGGAGGAGGAGGAGGAAGGAAAGGGGGCGGGGGAGGGGGGGTGGGACAGACGCGTGTTTGTGTTACGTTTGTACATTATGCATAAATGAGCCATCTCTCCCGCCGAAAGTTCCCCCCTGCCCTTTGGACCGCACAGGGCAGGGGGCCGCAACTGTCACCACAACGCGCCCCCTCCCCCTCCCCCTGCCGGCCCCATCTCACTCTCTCCATCTCACTTATTAATCGTGCAGCGTCAGCACTGTGTTACCATGGCAAAGCCAAACAACTGGCAAGTTGTAAACAGAACCATGTGTGTCTGCTTTAGGCTGACAACTGCTTTTCCTCTCTCTCTCTCTCTCTCTCTCTTCACCCCACCCAGGACAGGGAAATTGCTTGTAATTGGCTGTGGATAGATTGCGGGTGGCAGGAGGGGCGTGCTGTGTGTCTGCTCTAACGACGTCTGAAGGCGTGCGGCTTGCTGGGCATCGTCTCGCCCCGGTATCGGGTGTCCGTCCTCGGCGGGCAGACCCGGAGCTGCCCGGCGACTCCCTGAATGGAGTCCTTTTATTATCATTGTGGTTTTGCGGAACAGATGCCGGGAGCTGAACGCTTTAGTACAAAATGGGCAAATAGAATGATTCAAATCCTCCTGATCTGATTTTCCTCAAAGGGGTTAAGCGTTTGGAGCTCTTCCAGTTTGGGGATTGTGTTTGAAACACATGGCTGCTGATTTCTTTTTCAATTCTTTTGAGGGAGTTTTTTTTTTCTCTGGGATTTGGCAAATCCGCTTATTGAGTAAGAAAAAACGAACCCCCATTGTATCCCCTCGCCTAAAATGCTATCAGGGCAGAACAAGATAACGAGGGCCCTGCTCCTTCCTCTCCTCTCAGCCTAGAACCCCACTCTGAGTTGGTCCGTGGTGGGTGCAGATGTTTGAAGCCCCCCCTCCCCTCACCTATAGCCCCTCCCCTTCTGGCTGCAGCGTCATTTCCTGTGCACAGCAGAGGGCTGACTGCTGCTTTTGTCCCGCTCTTCTTGTACTCCTCCCCATGTCTTCTGTTGGTTTACTTTGTCGCTCTTTTTCCTCTCCCCACCTTGTTGTCTTTTTAATATTCTCCACATTTTCCCGCCATTATTTACATTCAGATATATATATTTTTTTTTGTTGCCCGTAAAAGCTGCGGCACCAGGCCAGTTCCACCAAAGCCCCTCCTTCGCTCCCTCCTAGCTCTCGGCTAGCAGTTTACCACCCAGTTACCAGAAATTTCCCTCCCGATATCTAATAACCCCGTCTTATTTTTCCCATGACTGGAGCTGCTCTCGCCAATGTATCGGACCAGAAACTGTTGCCAGATGAGATGTGGCCGACCCGCCGACACACGGTCCCGACGAGCCCTCCTTGCTGCTCTTGTCTTAAATATAATTACCTGTGAAACTCTGGTCTTCGGAAGGTGTTTGCCTAGCGGTCTAAAGGTGTGTGTGTGTGTGTGTGTGTGGGGGAGGGGGTGAGCCGCTCGGTGGCGGGGGCTGACTAATTCCTGGCATTGCGTGGAGGCAGCGAGGTGACAGGGCAGCCCTGATGGTGTAATTTTTTCACCTTCTTTATTTTTCTTATTCTTTTTTTCTTTTTTTTTTACTGCCGCAGCTGCCTCTCTGTGCAGTAATGGTTACAGATGAGGCTAATTAGCCAATCACACAGCAGATCAGGGCCAATCAGAGATGATTGATGAGAGCTCCGGGCCATTCATCACATGTTTTTGGCGTTGGAGGTGACAGCGGGGGCAGGCTCCAGCACTGGGTACAGTAAAACAGACATGTACGGCTACATTTTCTGCTCGCTTATCCAGTGAGGCTTGACACCTTTAAAGACTTTTCTGCGACTTGATGGACATTGGGTGTTTTTGTTGTAGATATCAGATTTATTCGTTTTTGGCCGTCGTATAAGCCTGACGACCGTACGCTTTTAGCTGGTCTGCTAGTTAAATAAAAAAAAAAGGAGATAAACGATTTGAGTTTCATCCAAACTTGCCGTAGTATTCTTCCAATTCAAAGAGGCGATATTCATTTCAGGTAAATTCCCGTTGGTGGTCGCAGAGCAAAGGTCATAAACGGCACAGTTCCCACTTTGGCTTTTATTATTTTTATTATTCATATGGCCTTTGGTTATCTTCTCAATTAATCATACAATGCCAATTTGAATCTTCAGAACTGTCTTCTTCTAAAGAATGTCCATAACAATGGACATAACAATAATATGTCCATAATTAGTTTAAAAGCACCAGAGAACTTTAGACTTTGCATGTGTGTGTGTGTGTGTATGCGTGTGTGTGTGTGTGTGTGTGCGTGCATACTTGAAGCAGTGATCCAGAGAGCTGATAAATACTGTAGCCTGCTCCGTAAAGTTTTACTAAACACAGCTGGAGTGGTAAAGAGCTAAAACGAGAGCTAATAGGGCAAAGAACAGGGCGCGTTAGGTTTCATCACCCAAACCTCCTGGCTGCTCCCCCAACCCCTCAATCACTGCTGACTCACAACACACCCATCCTTGCATAATCGTAATGTCATCTCTTGAGCTGTTTGTGTGTGTGTGTGTGTGTGTGTGTGTGTGTGTGTGTGTGTCTGTCTGTGTGCGCTCTCCACAGGGGGTTATTCTGAGTGTGGATCATTTAGTGAGAGAGAGACTGTGTCACAAGCTCCCGTCATGTTGACTTGGCATCCCACACAAGCAGAATGAGTAAACGACAGCAGCTGTTTGCGTCAATGGGTGTGTGTGTGTGTGTGTGTGCGTGTGCGCGTGTCAGTGGTTTTGAGACGTTAATTGCAGGTGAAATTTGACCCATGGCCTTAGCAGCAGCTTAATAAACTTGGGTCTGCCCCCCCCCCCCCCCCCCCGTGGTTCTGCGCAATGAAAACATAGTGAACCGTTAGGAAGGTTATGCATGGACACAAACAAACACACACACATTGAGATTTGTTAATTGTTCATTTATAGAGAATGTCACCTCAGCATAACAAAAACGTGTCCGATGGCTTTAATTGGTTTATGGAGCCTCCAAATTGTGTCTTGTGCAATATGGGCTCAACAAAAGTCACTTTATCTTGGATATAAAGAGTATGATGGAAGGGTTACTGTAGGTTTCAAACCCCCAAACACGCTGCGTTGGGCTTTGATCGCTGCAACATGTCCTGAAAAGTAACCGCAGTTCAACGTGAAGAAGTAAAATAAAGCACCAAAACGTACAAATGGTAATTAATGCTTGGTCGGAATATATCATTTCATATCCATTCCTGTGAAACTAATACCAGAGCGCTCTAATTAATCTTCCTTATGAAGGAGGACCTCCATTTGCTGCTAAAGCTTCTTCTCTCATGCCTTTCATTGTACTTCTCGAATGATCTTCCCCCTTTTGTGTTGGGCCGAGATTAGTTCACAAAGGGTCAAGTGATCCTGGAGCGTTTTGTAGAAAGATCATTCGATTGAAAAAATTGCGTCATCTCCAAATACGTCTCTAGCTTGATTTGCCTTGATTCATCTGCATGAAATCAGTCGTAGCTCTTAGCTTCCCACTCCTCAGTCAAATGAAGCGGCCAGCACCCGTTATCCCTTTTTGCACGACTTTCCCAAGTTTAATAGCTCTATTTTCCTGCTTCAAGGCAGTTTCACTCCGCAACACATTGAATGTCAAGAAGCTGCAAAAATACTGAACCAAAATACCTTTTGGAAGTTGTAACGCACATGTACTAAGGAGCAGTGTGGGTGAGCGATTGTAAATAACTTTGAAGGGCGAGAAAAAAGGTTGAAGTCCTTCGTGTCGGAAAGAACTCTCTGGACACTTTAGAACCTTTACGGTTCCTGTGTTGTTGTTTATTAGCTTAATGTCAGGTATACGTCTTTATAATAGCGAAATAATAGAAATGTTTGTGCAACTGAGATTTAATGCTACTCCCAGAACATTCAGTGTATTTTTCCCAGGTTTGTATCGTGTGCGTGCGCGTGTCGAACAGCAGCTGGCTGTCCGTCTCAGAGTGACGGGCCAAAGCTCTCCCCTGCTGGGTTGAGGATGAAAGCAGATGCTCCCCTTGTTCTTCTTCTTGGTTTTCTTTTTTTTCTACTCGACGCCTCTTGTAACCAGAGTCCTCAGCTTTCAGATAAAGTTTGCACCCCGGAGTCCCGCAGAAAGCTGCAGGAACATCGACAGGCCCGACGGTTCAGTTTAACAGACATATGAGATGATGCAGATGCTCAGTGGAGAAGTAGACGTTATTCACGAAGGGACGGAGGTGAAGTCAAGTACAGCACTAGCAACCTTTTGAAAAGTCTCCCTTAGTGCTCCCTCTTGTGCTTGTGGGAAACATTGCACTAACTTTTGATTATGTTTTGTGCTGCTGCAGATTGCCATACGTTTACATAGAGCCACAGAGGGTCAACAGTGGTGTCAGTTCTTTCACAGAAACCTAAATAATGCAAATTTAATTCCACAACATTTCATTTATTAATAATGGATTAAAAAAGACACAACGATATCGCAATCCAAATCCGATAGCCTTTGCAAGCTCCCGCCGGGAGCGGCCTGCTTTCGCACAACTACTTCATTCAACAATCTGATAGTGCTTTTATAAGAGTGAATAGTGATTCATAGCCGAGCTGCGTCTTCCCCGCTGTCCCGCTGAGAGCTGCCTGTAGTCTATTGAGCGTGGCAGACACATCCTCCCAACCAGTCCACTTCAAACTGGCCTGATGGCTTTAATGGAATGGAAACATTTGTCGGGCCAGAGCAATGAAAGCCTGTCTTCCCTCATTGCACAACGCCAAATGGCTTCCTCATGTTGTCTGCTTTCTATTATACTTAGCAGATCCAAGTTCTCACAGGCTTATCTTATTAAACCAGGCATACGACACCGTGTGGCACCCAAACCCACACACACACACACACATTGTTTGCCTTCGCGGACACACGTTTGCGACGAGCTCTGTGGACTATTTGAGCCGAAGGGTCCCTGTAACGAATGATGTGCTACTTGCGCATATATTGAGGCCACGCATGCCCGCAGCCTGCAACGCACTTAAACGTGAAACAACGGGCTTGTGTGCAGTACAGGAACATGTAGCGTAGCGAGCTTGGAGTTCTCTTTCGTAATTGGTGAGGAAATGCTGCACCGAGGTGTCTACGTGACGGGCGAGGGGAGAACTGACGTGGCGTTTCAGAGCCCCGCTCCTTCACCACAATGAGGCCTTCAGTCCACGCTGCTCGTATTCAACCCAATCCTTGTTAAACAGCCGCGCTGGGGAGCCGCGTATTTGCTTTCAGAAGGTGGGAATTTCTAAGGCAGGGCCAGCGATCCCATTTTTAATTAAGTGGCCCCAGCAATATATATATATGTGTGTGTGTGTGTGTAACCTGAGAGGAGGCCCCGTCCATGACCTGCAGTGATAGCGGCTGGTTTGTTTTGATTCTAAACTTGCGGAACAGTTACTGGTTTTGCACCTTATTTGACCCCATCTTGACCTATCAGTCACCTGTGGCCGACCCGGTGCGCAAATCACTCTCTCTGCACTCATTTCCAATGCCACCCCCTCACTCACGTCCTTTGCTTCCACTTCCCCTCCCCTCCGTCTCCCGCTGTCCCTCACTCCCTTTGCCCCGGCTCACAATGCCATAGTCAGCCGGCGCCCACACTCACTCACTCAATCAAGAGCGAGCGATTTCGCTTTGTCGTGACATCTGCTATAAAAAGAGCCGCCAGTGGAACCCTGCAGTCCTCTCATTATAACATTACCCACCCGCAGCAGGCAGTCGGCTCGCTGAGCGCTGTCGCCCGCTTTCCTTTTCAACGCTGTTTTTACAGAGTCGACGAGAGGCATGTGAGGGGAAAGAAAAAATAAGCCGGTGGCAGAGAGGGGCGTTGGGACATGTGCCACGGCGAAGGGGAGTCCATAGCTCTCTGTTGTGGAGCTGTGGGTGCGTTGGGCGGGGGGGGTGGGGGGGGAGGTCATGGTCCAGCTGAAGTGTTTGTATATGTCTGTGGGCCAGAGGGGAGATACGGTGGCCATGTTCACCCGCTACATGAAAGGCCCCAAGCCCTCTAATGAGGCGCGTGTGTTTACGAGATGGCGAGGGAGCGAGGAGGAGAGAGAGAACCCCCCCCCCCCTTCCTGCCCCTCCCCTTCGTTCTTTTTCCACAACGCTAGTCTAGTTGCTTGCCTCGTTGCCCACCAAACCAGCGCAACCTCAAAGTACAGAGCCGGCAGATTGGCGACTGTCACGTCACGTCATGCTTGTTTTACTCCCTGAGACGCTGAGCTGCAGGCGGCTTCACGTTGCCTCTGGTGGTGGCCGCCGCCGCCGCGTGGGGGGGAAATTCAAAAATACACCAGATGCAAATTTAGAAAGTCCAGAACAGAATAGATGCTGTGGTAGAAGTGTGTGATTTTTCAAAATACAGACCTTTGGACCGCTTCAGGATTCCTTGGGACTTTAACAGTTGATGTCTCCATGTCTGCTGCCTGTCATGTGACGAAGGCCCGCGGGGGAAGACCATGATGAGCTGTTAAATGGCCTGGAACTGGAAATAGGACTGTTTGTATTTACAGGCCATTTAGAGCTTTCCACTGGCGTTCACACTCTGCGCCCGCACCGCCACCGGCCTACGTGCACGGCACGCTTCAGCCACTGAGAGCTCTCTCTGTGTTCAGCCGCGCATTTGTGTGTGTGTGGACGGACGCTCGCCGCCCCCAAAATAGCATGCACCCTTAATTACTGCTGCAAACACAGGTGTGGAAAGCCAGGCCTCCCTCCACCCAAAACCCCAGACCCACCGTCCGCACACAGCAGCCTGTGTGTTCCTGTTTGGGAGCACAGGAAGTCCAGCTTGTGTGTGCGGAAAGAGAGTGTGCATACGTGTGTCTTCATCAGTGGGAGTGGTTGAAATTTTGTGTCTGAATGTGGCTAAATGTGTGTGTGTGTGTGTGTGTGTGTGTGTGTGTGTGTGTGTGTGTGTGTGTGTGTGTGTACGTGTGTGTGTACGTGTGAAAGAGAGATTTTGGGTTTGTATATGAGTGAGTCCAGACCACACCCTTTGAAGTCAGCCGTGCTGCGTGTTGGGGATTGGGCACGGGCACACAGCCCCTGCGCTGGCTGCCTGGAAACCCCATACCCCACATCAATCACAGCTGCCACTCATACATTATTCATATACCCAGACACACACAATCAAACACCAACTTTCTCATCCTTTGAGTGCAGCTTTTTATTTTTGTTGCTTACAGTATATCTCACGTTGGCGATGGAAGTAGAACAGGGTGGGGGCTCTTGCTGGGGGCGGATGGGGTGGGGTCTGCATTCACCATCAGTCGGTTAAAACAAATGTGTGTTTGTGGCCCGTTGTCTGGTGATACATTTCACGCCCAGATTTTTAGTCCCGGAGGCTAAAAACATTTAACGTTGTCCAAATGGGCGAAATTATATTTACTTCTTTAGTTCTTTTATTTATTTTTTGTTATTTATTTTTTACAATATTTCTTTCCACAGACAAACAGGGCGGAGTGAAAGGTCCCACCTGTGCAAAAGACTTTCAGACGTGCAAGAGACTTTTTGTAATAATTGTCAATAGCTTAATCATTCTTTGTTTTTACAACAAGTCTTTAACTCTTAACCATAATTAAGCACTTAACGACGGCAGGATATTTCCTCGTTGTTATCACATGACCTAAGCATGACCCCCCCCCCAAAGACGTTGTATGTGGGGGTTGTAGTCCAAACACAGCCATTACTTAAATACTTACAAACACCATGACAACTGAGAAAACTAGTAGCAGTTTCAAAAATGTGCTTTGTCTGTACACACTGTAGTTTTGCATCCACACGCTTGTATTGTACAATGATGGATCGTAATCTTCAATCTTTTTGGCTGCGGCCAATTTCATACCATGAAAGGTCAAACCCCTCTGACGGATTGTGGCTTCTTTTGGACTTCAGGATGCCGCCGTGTTTCCAAATCCCAGCTCTTGTTGTTATCATAACCAAATAAATTGCCCCAAATCATGAAAATAAGATCCAACAATTTATAAACCAGAATGATCCGTTTTAGTGCTTACATGAAGCACATCGCCATGTCTGTTTTTAGTCTCTGGATAATAGATGGGCCCGATATGGAACGCTATCCATCATCCTCCCCTTCTCTCCCCGTCTCTATCTCACTCTGCCTCGGCTGGTGTCGTCCCACTTTCCAGGCCAACGCTTTCGCCTGACGTCATTGCCGTATGTCCAGAAATTCCCTGACCACAGACCAGCGTCCCCTTCCTCCTCCTGTTGTTCCCTGCCGACTGAAGACAGATGGAGACGGCGAGAGGTGGACAGGAGCCGTGAGATGGAGCTCGGTTTGACATGAGAATTAGCCCGTGTAAACACGCCGAGCCGTCAGCGTCAGGCTACTGACACCCCGGGGTGTTACATTCCCACGCCTTGCGGGACGCCTAGAGTTTCCAGTAGGATTTGAATATTTTGTTTGGCTGCACAACATTTTTTTTTTTTTTTCAAAGCCTGTTTGTATTCAGTACGAGGTCGCTGTTGAATCATTGATATAAACCGCAGCAGATGCCTGGTCGTCTCCCCAATCTCTCCCTCTCTCTGTCAGCGCGTTGAAGCCGTACGCAGAGTGACCCGTAGCAGGCGGCGGCGCCTTCAACACGGCGGCGCGCTGTCGGAGGAACCCGCTCGGCAGCGCACCGGCGAGTTACTCATACTGCATTTTTCACCGGGCAATTGTACAAGCTTTGGCGGGGGCCCGCCCAGAGTCCCCGAGAGCATGGGGAGAGCCGGGGAGTTTTAGAGCGACAACAATATCACTTTGGACAAACGAGCCCCGGCGCCATTTAAAAAAAAAAAAAGAGAAAGTACGCCTCCTGGACGCAGAAACAAAGGGCATTGTTGATGGAGGGATTTGACCGGCTCTCACCGCAGCTACAGCAATGGTTTAACACTGTTACAGCAGTGTTCGGGACTGAGAAAATCGTGTGTGCTTGGGTGTACACCTCCTGTGTGTGTGTGTGTGTGTGTGTGTGTGTGTGTGTACCAGTGCAGGATATGAGGAAACCTTCCGAGCAGCTCACTGGATATTTATTCACATTAACTCTGATGGCTGTGCTGCTCCAGTCAGTGCGGCGTGTGTGTCTGCATGCTGTGTGCACCTTGTTTCCAGACCTTTTTCTTTTATTAATCTCACCAGAATTGATTAATAAGCAGCGAGTGCATGTAATCTCTTCAGATGAGGTTGTTGGGGAGACCACCAGCGGTTCCAGGCAGAACCAGATCCTCTCGAATCCCCAACCCGCCCACTCCCTGGTTTCCTCTGGGCAGGGCACGGCCGAGGCTCACTGGAGCGAACACAAACTCACTCCGAAGAAGCCAATAAGGCATCAATGTCCTCTCAGAGATCCACAGATGGTCCTGTGTTTGACTGTTAGTGTGTTCAGATGGGTCCGATATGAGACCCGCGGCTCCCAGGTTGTTGTATATTTACTCACGGAGGAGAGACTCCGAGGCTCGTCCCTTGTTCTTATTACTGGGCATTACTCCGAGTTATGAAGAGATTATGGCCGGTTGAGCGAAGATTTAGAACAAGAATGCTGACCTATTGTGTTTCATACAGCTCGCTGTGAACGGACTATCGCTTATTAACATGTTATCCGTGTCCCGCGCTTGTCTATTTTCCCAACCGCGGCTCACGAGATCCTTTTTCCGAGCATAAGGGGGATTCCGGAGCTGTTTTTGCAGCCTTTGCTTTAGTTGGACAGAAGTGTTGGTGGCATTTTTTAGCGAGTCTGATGCCTGTATGACAACGGAGGAGCTAAACAAAGGCTGTTATTGGCTGGAAGATCTAAACACTTGTTTGTTAATGCTGAAATATGGACAGTTTCCTGATTTACACTACACTAATCTCAATTATACATGAAAGTACACAATTCAATTTTCCTATACCATTTCTCTAAATCTGCAAAATATAGATGTTACTGTACCTGTCTATTTCAGAAATATGAACAACATACAGATGTATGTTGTTCATATTTCTGAAATAGACTTTTCTCAAGAATTCATTTATTGCTCAACAATCATAATATTTCCCTCACAAAATGAATGCGACCAGGGGATCACTCCGACTGCTACATGCCAGTTATTTTTCTCATAAGCCCAATATGACCACCACTCTTACACAGAATACGTCCACAATAACGGGACCGACCATTCTGCCCCGGACTTGACATCCAACTACGGCGCCGTAGTAAACGGGTCCTGCGAGGAAGTTCAACAACATCAATCAACGAGCGGACTCGATCCGTTTTTCATGCTCCCCCCCCCCCCCCCCCCCGAGTGAATGCAGATTGTTTGCACGTCTGCGGCTCGCGGGGCTGCGACGGCCGTCCTCCTCTCAGCCAACCCTCACCTGTTGTATCCCGGCAATTAGCTCGCTACGCTCTGGAATAAATGTGGTGAATTAGCCCGTGATGCGACCTCGCCGCCTTCGCCGCCAACCCCATCCGTCTTCATTATGCTTCAATTACTGGCCGGCGTGGTAATTGCCTCGCGTCTCGGTCTGCGTGAGAAACCCCGGCGCTTCGACCACGTCTCTGCTCGGGCCGTAATTCTGAATTATGGCCCGCCGCCCGACCGTCCTGAACCCACTGAGGGCAGAGTGGAAAGGTCAGAGGAGGGCGGGTTGGTGAGGGAGGGAAGGAAAGGTCACGTCTCCGGTGAGAAGCGCTGCCAGGGCCCACTCCCAGAATGCCGAGCTGGAGTCAGTCTCTGCCGGCCCCGCTGTGGATCATAGGAAAACAGGACGGACAATTAATCACGGCCAATGAGGTGGAGCCGGGCCGCCGGGGGACTGGATCTGACGGCGATTAGCGAGGTGTGTGTGTGGGCGTGCGTGCGTGTGTGCGTGCGTGCGTGCGTGCGTGTGTGTGAGAGAGAGTGGGCGCTCGCGGTGATGTCCATGTGATTCTCTCTGACCGCTGACATCATGTTGATTCTCCGCAGTCCGCTCCTCGGTTACAGTAACACAAACACTAAATATCCAATAGCGTTAGTGATGATTATTTTTGTCTGACGCTGAGCGTCTCATCTTGCCATGTGACCCGTAGTTGCGTCACGCTGATCCCGCTGTCTGTTATCATGGCTCTGCTCAGCTCCTTTTACAGTAGAGAGTGTCGGAGCAAAGCGAACAATGGCGTAGTTTGTCAAGCAGGGGAGATTTTCTGAGCCGTCGTTGGTAGTGAGTCACCCTCACACTGCCGCAACTTCCTTACTGCATCCTACAACTCCCATAATGCAACTCAATATCATTCTTCAATAGATCCTCCCTGCTTCTTAAATGCCCAGATGTGTAGAATCTTATGGAAAACCTTTGTTATTCGGGCTATTCTTTTGGGAAGCTCCTTGCTGAGTTGCAGGACACATTATGTACCAGTACTCACTATTGAGGGGTACAAATATACTGCACTTCAAGTGCAAACTGATTGAGTACAAGATATTACAATGTGAATGTAATTCTATTGAGTCACTGTTTCTTAAAAGTTCTTTAAGCTTTCACAGGTTGACTAAAAATGATCTACACGGCTTCATGCCTCCAGTGGCTCAACATTTCTAGGAATTGCATGAACTGACCCTCTTTTAACTCCGGAGCCTTTAAACATCAGCAAACCAAAGAGAAGTCTCAGACGGGAGATCTGAGGGTCAGTTTCCACTTCTTTGCTCATCTTGATTTCAAATGCTCCCTCGTGACGTTCTTCAAACTGAGCTCCGTGCGCTGTCACTCCCGACACAATAGTCGTTTTGTCGAGCTGCGTGCTGGCTAAGCGAAGACAGGTGCATGCGTGTGTGAAGAGAGACACAGAGAGAACCACCGTTTCGAACTGAGAGAAATGCTCATTTCTGAGTGTGTGTGTGTGTGTGTGTGTGTGTGTGGTTTGTAGTGCAGTGCTGAGTGGCGTGCAGAAGCCTCCAGCAGACTCCGGAGTGCTGACAGGGACACCAGTGGGCTGTGACGGGTCTGCAGCTCATCTCAACCTTTTAAAGTGTCGCGTCTGTCCGCCTGAGTTAGGGGCACCCCTCCGTCCGCTCTGCTGCAAACCACTTTGCCACGGATCCAAGCGTGTCGACGCAAAGTCGTCCCCCGAGAGCAGACCAGCTCACCGGAGGACCGGGGCACGTTTAGGTCCCTGCGGGGGGGGTCCTTTGTTGAGCATTGTGCCCACAATCTGGCACTTACATTTCGCATCACACATACAGTACTTCTGCTCCAATACAACCCCACGGAGGGACTTTGGCCCATACGTCTATCAGATACTTGTCAGATGTGGATGAGCACGTCTGTCCTGTCCGACCTAATACTAATGTGGAGAAAAGTTTGCGTGAAAACTCTTTATCTGCACCTTTTCTATGTTTTGATGCTTTTCATCAATGTTATCTTGGGTACAAATTTTATTTATTTTATTTTTAATATTCTTCAGGCCATATCTGAATGCTTTGAGAAGCTGGATGCTAAATATTATGTCATCAGTCAATCACACTATGTCCATCCTTACTCTCTACGAGGGTGATGCATTTACTGATTGTATCACAGAAAGCCCCTCGGAGGAGATATCGTATGTTCGATGCTCCCCTGTGGCTCCAAAGATCACACAGAGGTGTGATGGGCGCCTGAGAATGTGTGTTACACACACACGCAGTCATGATGGTGTGTAAAACGTGAACCACCATCTGTCGTCTCCCTGTCTACCTCACTCGAGTCTCCTGTCTGTCCTCCAGTCGGAGGTGAAGACATGCGTGTAGTGTCGGACACCAGCCAGTTGTCGTCTCATGTGCTGGCCTGTCCTCGCCGTGAAATTCCGACTGCTGCAGAAGCGTCGGGGTTATTGTGACACCGCGCCCCGGGGCAGCTCCGAGGTCGGAGGTCACGCTCGCATTTCTAAAGGGACAGTGGTTCGTTTGCTTGACTCTCTCCTTGAGTTATCAAAGCGAAAAGATGGTGAGTTTGAGAAGTTAACGTCTTGTATCGGCGTGTCACTGGTAAATTAAACTTGTTGGAATGTCAAATAAGTCTGTCTATTAGTATTGCTGCCCTACGCAGGAACAGGTTCAACATTTTCTAGATGTGTCACAATTGTCTTAAAGCACACTGTGACAAACGAGTATCGACAGATTAGCAGAAAATAAGATATACGGTCGGCATATTACAGGATGACTTAGAGAGTCATAAAACAAAACGAAGGACTATAAATGACAGCAGCGTCGTCTTTAACCAATGAGCGAATGAAAAACCTGTTTGGACCACAGATGGATGACATTAATGTATAGTATTTAATTCCCCCCTCTGTCATTTTTAAAATACGCAGAAAGAAAATGTGTGCCTTTTGGGACCTATAATCAGAATCTGTTCTTTTTGCAGTCCATTTTAGTATCATTCATTATTATTCCACAGTGACTTGTTCCACCCAGATCTTAAAGGAGTTTCTCTCTTGGACTAAACAGGCAAAGAGAATCCATTGTGTTCTTTATCTCATCTCTTTAGACATTTAGCTTCTTTCCTAAAGTTCCCTTTTGGCTTTTCACAATGACAGATATTTGACAATAAGAGCAGCACATTTCCAACAAAGTAAAGTCTGGAGCATTATGTTCTCTAATATGTGGCATTTGCAGTAATTTAACAAAAAAGACATTCTGTTCAGAATTGACTGGAATCATTCTTCCAGATTTGATACCTTATCTTCTCACTGACTGGAAATCCACTGCGTGATTGAATTGTCAGGCTCCATCTCCCGTATCGAATGGTTTGGCGTGTTGCGTTGACACTTCTCGGCAACTCCTTGAAAAAGGGCCAAGCCGAAATCAAAGTTTGGCAAAGCGGCCCCACAGTCGCTGCGAACGCACCCAGGCGAGCCACAGAGCGGACGGCACCGTCACAGCTGGTCCGGGACAGGTGCTTGTGTCAGTGCGTGTGAGTGATGCTGCCAGCAGGATCACCGCCCAGGGGTCGGGGTCATAAATCAGGGTGGGTAATCCCCGTAGCACGGATCTGGCTCCAGGGTCATCAAGCCGGTATCAACCTCAGAGTAATGTTCCTCTGCAGCGGCCACTGACTAACCTGCTCACACTTTCTCACACACACACAGACACACAGCAGAACATGCAGGAACATGGAATCTAACGCAACATGTTACATGAGATGGGGTCAGAGACAGGTGGGAGACAGCAGCCTTCTTGAATTCACTTTCATTTTTTTGTTTGGAGGACGTAGCAGGGTTAAGGATTATGGGGTGGGGGGGCCCGCCTAGAGATGAGGCGTAATGGATTTTGTAATATGTAAGGTGACTGCTCTTTTGAAGTATCCTTCCTTGGCGCATGCCGCAGCTCTGAAAAGGGAGTGTTACATCATGGCGGTGACGGCCGGCGTCCACTGGGCGGTGATTTGTGCTTGTGTCTGGTCGGATCGCGTTCGCAGGGATTCACACGGCCCTCGTAAATCATCTCCAGCCCTCCTCCTTAAAATGGAGCCGCATACCATCCTCGCGTTTGTCAATTTTCCCTCTCCGGCTCCCCCGCGTGCTCTTCTTTTCATTGTCTCGCTCTGCGGTGGGTTGTTGTGGTTTGTCCCGTCTGTCAGTGCCGCATTTCGCTGACGGACGCAGCGTTCGGCAATGGGGCACCTCGAATGCCGAGTCTTCCATCTGCCTAGTTTCAAACATGGAAGAGGGACAACATAAAGGCCTCTTAGTGAAACGATTTTGTGCGTTACATTACAAAACATGGATTTGTCAACGTTCTGCAAGGCAGATGAAACTTGTGAAGTACTTGTTCACCAAAAATACTCACGAGCAAGGTGAAGATGTGCATCGTACAGACAGGCGCTAAATGGAAACTCATTGGGGGCGTAACTATGAGACTTATGAGAACCATGTAGCTGATCCTTGGTGAAGGATTTAGTGTTACCATGATCAATTTCCCAACGGCTCATTCCCCACAGCTCTCACAGAGGCCTTCTTTTACGGGCCCTGGTGCGCTGGTGAACTGGCTCCTCCAGAAACACGGGCCAGGGATAAGAAAGGGCCTGCTGTGTCAGCAGGAAGCTCAGAGGAGGTGGAGGCTGAGGGGGGGGGGGGGGGGGAGAGGAGGAGGAGAGAGCGGCCTGGGTGTTCCATGAGAGTGGACCTCTCGGCTGTTATGCTTTCTAATTCCCTGCAGCGCAGAACAGCGGGGGGGACTGGAGAAGGAGGATGATGAGGGTGAAGGAATCATGTTTTCACACCGAAGGGAGGTGGGCGGGCGGGTTGAGGAAGGGAGTGTGTGTGTGCGTGTCTGTGTACGTCGATGGGTGTTATTGCCGGCTTCAGACCGAAGAAGATATAGAATGAGCGGTCTTTTGGGAGAGGCTTTCTTCTGGTACAACCAGGTCTGACTAATTCAAACCCCAAAACGTATTTAAAAGAGAGCCATTGATTTTGATCTGTGAAAGAGGAAGATAAGTAGTTTAGAATTTGAATGCGATAAGGACTTTGAAATCCTGCGGGAACAGGAAATTTCCGTTACAAAGAGACGAACATTCATCCAAGAACGTCCATAAAGAAATGCTTGTCTTGGAAATCTTTAGCTGTGGTTCCTGCAGAAATACGCAAATAAACGGGACATTTTCAATTAGATGGTTGATGAAGTGACTTTGGCCGAGGAAGAGTTCTGCAGATTGAGCTGGAAGGGATTTAACTTCCTGAGATGAACTTGAGCTGGGTCTGTGCTGAAGCCGGATTATGTGGATAATAAAATAATGCCCTCTTTAGGGTTTGTGTGCAGATTTGAAGCGGTTTCTATGTCATAAGTTGTTGCGTTGGATGGGAAACACCAAAAGTAGGCAGTGACTGAATCTCCCAGGGTTCACACTGGAACAGACGGTTGTGACCGCCAAGTCATTTTACTTGTACAATCAGTCGAAATCTGAGTCCCTTTATATAACACACACATACACACACACACACGCGCGCACACACACACACACACACACACACAGCCTCCTGCTTATGTCTGGATCTAATATGCTGTCATTTAGCTCTGGGTCTGGAACAGATTCAGATGAAGGGCTCAGTTTGTCTTCTCCATGACCGCCCCCCCCAACCCCAACCCCCCTCCTCCCAATCATCCTTCTCCTGTCCTACTGGCCACCCCACCCTTCAACCTGGCCTTTACCCCCTGACCTCTAAGCCTCCCGATGGCCACTGCATCGCTGAGCTGTAACCTCCCAACACCCCATCATCTGGTTCTGCTTGCGCATCCCGCGCCCTCCCCAAGGCCACAGGAAATAGCTGGAGAGTCTGTGGGCCCGTTTCCCCGGGGGTGGAATTAACAGGTGCACCAGTGTTTGTTTCAACTTTCCATTACCACTGGATAATGGTAATAATAAACACGGCGAGACCAGGTGGCTCTCACTTTGCTTTCTCAGGTTCCTTTGATTCTTTTTGACTTATTTCACCCACTGCTGAGAAGGGATCCTAAATGGTTACACTAGTTTCCCTTGAAGAACAGTTTTTATTGTCTTAGGGTCACTCTCATCCTAGTTGATGTCTCTTTCGAGACCTCAAGACCCCGTCCACATTTGAAGAGCAAATCAGTTTACGTCTTCTCAACAGTATTTTATTTCCTGAAGATCTTGAATGTTGTACCTCCTGCTGTAAGAACACTATTGCTGCACCTTGGGGTAAGTTAGGTCAATGTTAGCAGCTAAAAAAATATTTCTTCCAGTAAAAGAAAGTGAAGAGAAAATTCTTCAGAAAATGAAGAACTCAAAGTTCAAGATAAAGCAATAAATCCAGATGTTTTATTTATCTTTGTAGAGCTGAAACTGAAAATAGAAGTTTCAGATGGAATTATGCTTCAAGGGGATCTTTTCCATGATGCACATGTTGCCTGAGGTGTCTCTGGGTGGCCAACCACCGAGATGTAAGACGATAGCCTCCTTCGCATCCAGGAGTTTTAGTTCGCCAAAGCACCTCTCTCAAATAATTGGCAGCCATTTTCCTTAGCCGCCATTAAGGAAGATCTTCCATCTTGCTCTCGTGTTACCGGGGATTCCCCTTAAGTGAGTCATCAGATCAGTTAAAAACTGGAGAAGAGGCAGTTTAATAGCGTACAGGGTCGCCTTGGAGGTCGAAGGTGGGAGGTCAAATGTTGCCATGATCTCAGGCTCCAGGTTCAGCTCCGTAAATAAGAGCTCGGCAGCTGGCAGGGGGTAATTGATTTGAAGGGAGGGGGCATATTTCACCTAAAGAGGAAGTTGAGTTGACAAGCGTCCAACCAGTTTATATCCATTGCTGGATTAGCACCTCACAGCACCTCCCCTGGTGCTTGCACATTTGATTCGGCCGGCTCCCATCGGACTCACACGTGCGTCTCTGGTTAGTCAGATTATGTTTGTAGGCATGTATGGCCTTCATGAGCGTACGCCCACCCAATCATCACACGACGCGATCCAATCGCAACGCTCGCTCTCAGACAACAAATGACGCGCTGATAAGGGCACATTCTCGTGCTTGTTTTCTTTGATAAACATGTTTTGATTGGCAGAACAATCTCACAGACAGACCGGGACCTGCAGGATATCAGGAGCAGGCGAGTGGGTGACTGACTGTTCCTGTATAGACAGGAAGTGGGGGCTTTTATGAGGGCAGTGCATTGATTTCAAAGCATGCCAGGTCTGGAAGTGCAGAGAAAAGCACTGCTTCCTGTTGAGAAGAATGCCGTTGCCCAGCTATCTGACTCGCAACAATCTCACGACTGTGAAGCCTGCAGGCGGCCTCCTCCTCGACCTGCACCCTGAGGTGCAAAAGAGCACATATGAGGCGTGTGTTCTGCTCAGAGTTGAACGAAGAGTGAGCTGAAGAAGAACTTACTGCATTTATTTTACCAACATTGCAAACCAATTTACTATGAGACTTTGGACTTCCAGATCTCAGTTGTTGCCATGGATACAGGCAAATGCCAAGTTACTTGAGTATACTCTACCACTGAACGCAACACCATGACTGCTTTCAAGTAGTGACAGAACTCCATCAGTATGTAGAGTATGTTGGATTTACAAGTGATAGAACTTAGTCTCGTCTTCCTGTGTGTATACGTGTGCAGCTGCACACTGTGTCACTATGGAAGATAAGCTGATGCTCTGTTCACCAGTAAATCACCTGATTTTGCCGGGCTATTTCTCGCATTCAGTCAGATTGGTACAGCGAAGTAAAGTAACATTCCCACTACATGAGGACGTGGTGTACCAAGTTTGTTCCCTTGAGACTCCTTCATTCCCCCCACCCCCTGCACATCATACTCCTCTCAACTCCCTTGCTCTTGTCTCATCCTCTATTTCTTAACACTTCCCTCTCCCCCTCCTCGCCCCCATCCCGTCCCACCCTCTCTCACCTTCTTATCTGCCTACATCTTTCCCTCCCTGCATCTCTCTATCCCTCAGCCGATGGTTCAGGTCTTGAACCCGTGTCCTCCTCCTCCTCCTCCTCCTCCTCCCCTGCAGCTCCTCCGTGTTAGCCGGTGGTCTCTCTATCGAGGTCCCGGAAGAGTTGATGGTATTTTCCTCCCGATCGACGGACAAGCCAGAATAGATGACTGACGCAACTGTCTTTTAGGGAGGGACCAGATTAAGAAGAGATGAGCCCCCCTCCCCTCCCCACCTCATGCACACTTACACAGCACACGTATGCATATGTGCACAGAAGACCTCTCTCCTCATCTGCTGGGCTTTGTTCCAGCAAGGACAACAAACAAATCACTCTGTTCGTGGTGATTGGTTTTCTACATTCTCTCCTCCCAGTCGCCGTCCTCCCCCTTCTGCTCCCTTCCCCATCCCTCAGGTCAGGGGTGAGGGGTCAGAGGTGAAAGGCGAGATTGTGGGCTGTCTGCCCTGGATGAGAGGAGCTGGTGTAGGAGGTCCCCTCGCTTAGCCCTTCAGTTTAGACTGAGAGGAGAGGAGTCGCCTCCTCCTCCTCCTCCTCCGGCTGCACATCTGGCTGCACCCAGAACGCTCATTTGGAGGGAAAACAAGAATGTTTTTATTTCCCAGGAGAGAAGAAGAACTCTGGAGTTAAACCACAGAGTTAAAACACAGAGAAGCGTCCTGGGCCCTCACACAGCCTGCTGCTCGCTAGTGATGCTCTCCCCCCTTCTCTTCTACTCTATTCCTTTATGGTTTTTCGTCTTTGTTTCCACTTGTATGTACTTGGGTTATATCCATCGATTGAACCAAGAGACACCAAGGAGCAATGCATCTCCTAAAATACACAACTTTTTTGCCTTTTTAGATCTTTTAATTTCAAGATTTTTGTATTATGCACATCTGCAAACTAACTCATCCGTTAAAGATTCCCTGTCATCATGTCCAGTTTTGTTTTCCCCCAGTCTTGGTTGTAAATATGAGGTCTAAATAAAGAATGCTCCTTATTTTATATCTGGTTATGTACAACTCTGTGGATCGGATCACGTTTCATGAAAGAATAGGTTGCTTAAAATGTCAAAACTAAATTGACACGCAACAATCTTCAACCAGAGCCACACTGTTACCTTAACCTGACTCAAAATCCTGCAATTTATTTAGAACAGCAGTCCACCCCCCACCCCCCCCCCCACCCCAGTCTTTCTGTCATCCTGCACATTATAAGCATGGCCTTCTTCCGACAGAGACATAGTCGACAACATGTGTTATTCTGGTTCGCCATCAAAAAGTGATTTGCTTTTGTTTCAGCTGCAGCCAAATGCAATCGCAAGCCAATTTCCTAGATTTACAAGCAGCTCGCTTCAGAAACACGCTCGTCTGCGGAACCTCTCGGACTGTCTCAACACATGTGCTTACAACGCACACATGCGGCCATGCATACACAGCTGTGCTCTATTACAGCGATGTACAGTAGCCATCTCTCCACCCCTCGCCCCGAGCCCTCTCTGTGACTGTTATTGGAGATGTAGCGCTGCTACGGGAGCAAGCTTGTGGCGGATTTATATGACACAGGTGCACGCTCGGCAAAAGACCGAATACACACACACGCACGCACACACACACACACACACACACACACACACATATATAATTACACATATCTCGCAGAAGGCACGCGAGTAGACCAGCCTGCAAAGACTAGATCTAATGTCAGCCACTTAATGTCTACACCACTCACAAGTCACAACACACTTTAGGCTTACACACACACACACACACACACACGCATGTGTCTGAACTCCTTAGAGCTGTATCCAAGCCAGGCTGAAAGCATCAACCGGCTCCTCTTGTTTCTGCCGGTTTGGTTAAGCTTCATCTGATTCTGATTTTTCCTTAACGTATTGAAACTTTAATTTCAAGTTCAATTATTTCCCCCCTCTGCGCCTATACGGCTCCCTTTTGTTCTGGGGGTATGCCAGGCATTTCCTCCGGAGGTATGCGCCGGGCGGGCTCCGTTAGCTCGATCCCCCGGCGGCCTAACGGAGGCCGGAATACCGGGGATACGGTTTCCCTCTGGAAAACGGACAAAGACATTCCAAGGAGGAGCAGCTCGAGTGCCTACACAGCAATAACGTGTGCTTAAGTTTCTAGCCGCGTCGACTGAACCCGAGTACCTGTGGATCTCGCTGGGTTTGAGGCTTTGTTGCGCCAAAGTGGCAGCTAACACGCTTGGAAATCTATGCCGAGTAAATCACATTTGAAGTAGTTTGCGGCATTTTTTAAACCGTTTTTTTGTTCAAGCCAAAATGTCTGATGGAAGCATTGTGCGTTTGAAAAAGTCGTCTCACAGTGTTTAGAAATAACACTGATCTCCAGCTGAATAAGAATGTGGAACTCCTGACCTCAGGAGATTGCTGCCGTGCACCCACGCGTGATTATGTCGTGTCAGACATATGCGTCTCGTCAGCCCATCCTGTGTGATGTTCATCCCACTATATTAAAAAACTGAGGGCCGAGGAGGCTCCCTGAGAGCCACATGGTACTGATTTAGCCCCTTATTGGCGATGGCATCGTTTAATGAGCAAGCAGGTTGTTTTTAGTTTTTCGTGTCACAGGGGCAAGGTCATGTTGCTTCAGGGTCTACATCTGGATTTGGGGACAGTAATTTTGGGCTGGAATGTGTGTTTGTTCACTCCAAATACAGCAGTAGCAGCAGAGTATCACGTGTTGTGGACGAGTGTGGAGTGCTTTTATTTTGAATTCGTACTGTGGACGTTTGTTTTGATTGAGGATCAGCAGTGCAGCAAAAAGACACAAAATTTTGTTTTTCTTTTTCTCAAAATTTTAAGCAATTCTTTTCAACCTGACACAGGTTATGGTCAGAAGGAAAGCTAAGAAAATTAAGCGTTTTAGTCCCATAGAGTCTGAAGCCCGTTTACTGCACAGAGACGTGCAAGCACACACGATGGTCTATTTCTGAATGAAGGGACATTTTGAGAGTTTTTTAAAGAAATGTTTTAAAGGCAGTTGAAACACTGATTTGTCTCGTCTTGGCTGTATAAAAGAAAAACGACTCGTCTTCCCCATTTCCCTCTTCCCTGATGTTTTAAGTTATCTGTGCTTCACTTGTGTAGGATAATTACTCCTCCTCCACGTGCTGTCACTTTGTGGGGATACACCCACTGCTCCAGATAGCAAGGGTGTGTTGTTGCATTCTGTTATGCAAATGGCGGTCAAAGTTTCGCTATTGGGTGTTACAGTATGTCAAAATAATCCCATGCCAAGTGCCGGCATACAAATCAACTTAGGAGTCAACAGCGGAGACACTGTTCGATAATTGGTTAATAATAATGGGGTAATTGTGTTCGCTCCAGGGTCTTTGTGCGCTCGCCCGCCATTCATGCCATGATCCTTGTTGATTCAGGAGGAGAATGCTGTTATTCTTCAGCCGCGCACACACCTGCGTGGCGTCATTGCTGCAGGTGCTTTGTCAGTTTGTGGTCATCAGATGGTTGTCTTGTGTGTTATCATAATCAAGTAGACAGAGGGACACGCTGGAGATGCTTATCGGTGCGGACTAATCACTTCCACGTGGTTCTTTTGTTCGTTCGAGGCGGCTTTTTAGCCTCCAGGTGAAAGTTCCACACGCGGCCTCTGGTGTTTGCACATAAACTGTCCCGCTGGAAGCAGAAGCGGTCCAGTTGTGAGCTCTCTCTCGCGTCCTTAACGCCGCCCGGGGATTTTACTGCCTCGGAGCTCGACCTGCTCACTCCGGTGGTCCGCGAGCCTGGGAACCAGCCTCTCTGCTCACACAAACACACACACACTCTGAGGTAATAAAAAGAATCACCCAAAAATGACTGGAGATCGCATTTCTTTTTTTTCAAAATGATCCCCTTTCATTTTTATTTTGGTAGAAGGCAGAGCTGCAGATTGTGAGTGTGTGTTTAATTCGCCGTGGATTATTGTTTCACTTAATTGGCTTTTAACGAGGTTTCAACTCCAGCACGAAAAGAAGCCGGCCCGGTTCCTTACCACCCACCCACAAGGTCCACTCGAGGTTAACCTCGTCCAGATTTACAGCTTTAGCTCCACCCACACCGCACACCACCCACCCACTTGAACCTTCTCAAATCTGCTTTCAAGGCATGATGACAATTGAATGAAGTCTTGCAAAAGCAGGTTGTACAAGTCTGTAGCCTCACTATGAAGTGGAACTTTTAAATAGACTTAACACCCCACATTTGCATATAATAAATTACTATGAATGTAGTAAATTATCTGAAGATAAATCACGACATAAGTCAAATAATAATTGTCTTGTCACTTTTGGGAATATCAACCGCCACATATCCTCAGTCTGTAAACCAATACGGAAGACAGACTCTGCTCAGTTACCTGGTAATGTCACAAAATGATTCGAAATTGCTGCCACCAGATCAGTCTGGGAAAGGTCATGGAGGCTGTTATGCCCGTTTGTGGTTTGTGATAGAAATCCGTAGTCAAGAGCGATCAAACGGTAAAACCCAAACGAATGAACGCACAAATCCAGCGAGAACTTTCAGTCTATTAACAGAAAAAAAAGTCAAACCGGTTGGGTGCCTCACTCAAGCCGCTGCCTCCCTCTGAACTAAACTGTTATCTTATTTAAAAAAAAGGATTCTTTGAATAGATTCAGAAAAACGCCCTCAGGCAATTCTGTGTGTGTATGTGTATGTGTGTGTGTGTGTGTGTGTGTGTGTGTGTGTGTGTGTGTGATTGGAGGGGAAAAGATTTCAAGTGTTGGCGTTCGCCCGCGGGGAAACTTCCAACTCGGAGCAGCGCCCCCGTCCAACTGTCGCTAGCGCACAAAAAGTGCTTTTGTTTTAGTGCCTGTTTGCATCCATGGCTAAGTGCTCCAAAATGTTAGCAGAGACAGAATAAAGTGTGTGTTTTGTGTTCAGGAAAGAGGCCTTTAATGAGAATGACAGTCTTCTCTTTTTTTTTTTTCTTCATAGTGCACACATCAGATCACACTGGCTCCATTGTTCACAGGCTGCTGCTGGAGATGAATTGTTTAACCCGTTTTTTTTTTTTTTTTTTATGCGTGTGCATGTTTATGATGTGCAGTGTGTGCGTGTGCGTGCAGGTGCATGTTTTCATGACTCTGAATGATTATGTATGCTCCTACAGCTGAAACGCTGGAAATTTATGGCGCTGGTTGCCAAGTCCTTTGGCCAGCGGCAGCAGATGAAATATGAAGTGGTTCCACTGATTTATGCAGCATTACTGGGAGCTTGACGGAGGTTTTAGCCGATCGTGATGAACATAGAATGAGGTTACGGGATAATATTTGCTAGTACACATGGCCACCCGCCTGCTGACTGCTCAGCCGCTCACCTTTCTTTTGG
Source organism: Apeltes quadracus (assembly GCA_021346845.1). Lineage (NCBI taxonomy): Eukaryota > Metazoa > Chordata > Actinopteri > Perciformes > Gasterosteidae > Apeltes > Apeltes quadracus. The sequence continues at coordinate 13,024,901 of CM037924.1, forward strand.
AACAAACTTGTATATGGAATGAAGCCTCCTTTAGAGGTCACCATCTGATCTGCTCTCCGGCTACAAGGTCACTCTCATTTATCCAAACATTTATCAGCCTTAGGAACGCCACGAGTTACCATCATGTTAATAAGAATGTCGGGTCCCACATGGCAACGCTTCTCATTTGGCAAGGCGAAGGATAAAGCAGGGAGCAGCGTGAAGCACATCTAAATGTCATGCTGGTCATTTATTTATTTTTTTAGGTTAATGATGCTTCTAAGATTTCTATAGCGTAACATATAATAATAGTTAATAATAATCGCAAGGATGAGGAAATAAAACATTTGCTGCAGTCGATAGCACTGGTGGATTATATCCATGTTCTACGCAGTCTGGACCAGCCGCTCACAATCCACAGAGACCCCCATCCAACATTTTGGAGCTGCTGTCCTAAAACAGAGGGGTTTTTTTCTTTTGTCCCGTTCACTTTGTTTTAAACAAGCAGGTTGCTTGTTCTGCAAAACCTTTCACTCTCAGGCCTCAACTCCATCCGGCTTTCCCGGGAGGAAGCGGGCTGTCCTCTGAGATGAAGACTTCCTTTAGTGACTCCCACTGCAGCTCCACAGGAAGAGCTGAGTTAGTGCGCTTCAGCCCGAAGGGGGTCGAAGGCGAGAGAGCGGGCCAGGATGGTGGGATGGGGTTTGCAGAGCGAGATTGTGGTTTAAAGGGAAGACAAGTGAGAGGGAGACCATGTGAGAGACGGATGAGGGGGAAGAGAGGGAGGAGGTGATGGGTGGGGAGGGAAAAGATGGATCGACTCCCTTTTTAACGTGCATTTTCACGCCAGAGAAATGAAAAGTTCCAGACCGCCTTTGGCTCTGATAACATCATAATAGTGACTCACCTGTAGCGTCGTCAGCTTTAAAGCTCCGAAGCTGACGATGCCACAGAGCCACTATTGTTGACTCCTGTGTAGCATTATTGGCAGCTGATCCTCCTACACTTAAAGGGCTCATATTTTGATTACTTTTAACAAGTTAAAATTGGTCTTTGAGTTCCAGAAAACGTGTTTCTGAAGTTGTTTGCTGGAAATAGCTTGTAGGAAACGATTGTTGCCTCCCTCTACTCCCCTCTGTTTCAGCCCCTTTCAGAGTGCGCCGTTTTCTGCTGCTCATGAGCTGCAGCTCATTTGGCCACGCCCACAGCGTGTAGACTCGGCGCTAGTGGTCGGCGGGCGGGGGGGGTAGCGGCGCCGGCGGGCTGTGATTGGGAAAACGGGAAAACAGCATGGATGGATTTTCTTCCAAGTTTGTATGCGTGTGGAAGCACCAGAGACACACAATAACACCCCAAATCCATAATATGGGCCCTTTAAGAGCTTCCCAAAGGCACCGGATGCTTCACACTCTTAAGTTATGTTATCCAGGATTTTTTATTACATTTGGTTGGCACGATATCCTGTGGTTCTGGTCTTAATTTAATCGAACACTTGCCTTAAGCGATTCTTCGCTGAAAACGGTTTGCTAAAAATGGGTCATTTATAATGTTTTGTTGACAGAATGTAGCAGAGCGACCTCACATTTTGTGACTGCGCACATTTCACAACCAGCAACGTTGGCGTTGTTTAAATGTGTTTCATGTTGTGCCTGCCGTTATGGAAGCACAGATACCTACGCGCGGCTACTGTGCCATTCCAACTTTCCGTGTGTATTCTTCAGACTTCTCTCCTCTGTCTCCCTCGAGAACCTTTGACACACATATCGCCATATGTAAAGAATTTGCAACGGTCAGCATGAAAATGGCCAAACATCACCGCTTTATTATCCTCGTACGCCTCTGGGTGTCTGACTGTGGAACGATGTGGAACAACAGCCCCAAGCCTGCAGGGTCCCTGCTGAAAAGCCCCCCCATCCTCCCTCTCTCACTCATAGCCAGGGGTGAGGCATCTGTTTCCTATGCTCAACATGTTGCAGGCGCTGCCTTCAATACACACACACACACACACACACTGTTTACACTCCTCCTGTCTTATCTTACACATTGAACACATTAAGGCCATTTCAAAAACACACCTCTGTTGGGCTCATGGGGGGCAGGCCGTGTCTCTGGGACTGTGTAGTGGCCATGTGCAATGTTTTGATGACACTGACTGGTGGACTCGTTTGTCCTTTCCAGTTTCATTTGGCACAGAATCTTTGTTGATGTCCGGATGTTATTGGCTCAGCATCAACAGCGGCGGCGCTCTCATCTGATCTGCCTTCCCTGCTGATAACAGCAGTGGTGTGTGTGTGTGTGTGTGTGTGCGTGTGCGTGCAGAGAGGAGGAACTAGGTGGCGTTCTTTTTATTGTGCTCGTGCTGCAGCGACTTGCTGCCAAACATCAGTGTTTGTGTGCATGTGTTGCCATTTTGAATCACAATGATGAGAGCATATCTGAGAGATCTGTGTTTATTTTAGGGAAACAAATGGCCGAGTAGAATCCTCTTAGTAGAAATGTTGTAGAATTCATCAACCCTCCAGGTTTCTGAGCAGAGCTACTTTTGATATCTAATCATTGATGTGATTGAGAAGCAAACAGATGATCTGATAATGTTGTGGTATTACTATTTTAGGGAAATCAAGTTCCTCTCTGAAGATAAATTCACTGAAAAAAAATAGATCATGAAAAAAACGAATGAAAATTCCAGCCCGAATCCACACGGTGTTTGCGATCAGCCGTCCGCGGTCGAACATTCGGACGGGATTAATGTCGCTGGTGTCCCAGGTGTGTGTCACCGCTGTCCTCTTCTCGCTCGTCATTGTCCGTCTCCGTGACCGTGACCTTTCCGTGCGTTTGTATCGGCGCGGCCCTCCTTGTCTCTCTGATTTTGGGCCGCGGCGTTTCAATGACGCCACAGAAGCACCAGCGTACAGCTTAGTTGACCTGAAAATAAACTCCCACAGGAAGCGCGTGTGTGCGTGTGTGTGTTTACCTGTGTGTTTGAGGAAATGGCGAGCGCATGTCATGGCTCCCTGGGCTCCCGCTGCGCTGGCAGATAACGTTAATGAGTCAATAGTCACTCAAAAGACAGATAAGGAGGCTGGAGGACGGAACGGGATTTTATCGGCTTCTAAAATATTATGTTGCGCTCACTTCATGTTTTGTGAAAATGATGAATGTGGAGTTTCCCAGCCGTCCCCGTCCCAGGGCCCCCCCGCCCCACGGCCCCCCTCTGCCCGTGACCCTGTACCCTATCAGTGTTGTCCCAGCGTACGGGGACACGGCACCCGCTCGTCAGACGCCGTTGATTTTGGACGATTCTGTTCAAATTGGTTGTTTTTTAACCTTCTCTGCCTTTTTGTGGTTTCCTTTAATGGCGGCGTAGTGGGGGGGGGGGTCATACGGTGTGATTGATTGGGGGCAGTTAAAGCTTGAGCTAATGGCGGAGAGGGATTATAATTGTGGTAAAGTTTAGTCTCTTTTCATTGCTGATTCACTACTAAAAATAGTCTTCCAGTGGTGCTGCATAATAGTAGAAAAGGAATATTGGAGACTACCTACATACATAATTGCTTTTACATAAAACATTCACAAGACCTAAAAATGCAACAGACTTTGGCTGCAGCAGACGGACTAACCTGGACTCGCTACCGCAGGAGAAAACTTAAGAAATAATGAGGAGATAAAAGTCAGTGAAATAAAGTCAGTTAACCATTACAAAATAGAAAACGGATGAGATCTGCCATCCAAACTGCCGGTTGCCTTGAAGCCCTCGCAAGGCTGCCTAATCAATCCAACGCGGCCCTCGGACCGCAGCCCACGGAAGGCCTCCATAAATACACCAACAGCCTGCTTAAATATGTGACAAAACCGCGTTAAAGTTTACAGGCCTGACGTCCCTCGTCCACCTGCAGCGGGGTGTGTGTTGCAGGAGGGGGAGACGATGTACTTCCACCAGAGAGTCAAACCGGGCTGCTTCAATCTCACACACACACACACACACACGCACACACACACACACACACACCTGCTCTTGATTGTCCAATTTGTAAGCCATGTAGCAGCCGCAGGGGACCATAGCAACAGTAAACGGGGTGATAGCATCTCATGAGATCACTGCGTCTGGAACCGAATTCCAAGCGTAGAGAGTGAGCCCAAAGTACACACACACACACACACACACACTGGAGAGGGAAACGGCAATTGGTTTGAGTGGCAGGAGAACTGCAGCGGAGCGTTTATGAGCCTTTACAGTGTAAGCCGAGTCTTCCTCTACAGTGCTGCCCCTGTTTCAGCCTGAAGGTCATGTGTCATGGGGTCAGAGTTCAAACCTAACACATGAAGGAAGTCTGGAAACTTACTTCACGGACTGACGCTTCTACGTTTTACCCGTGTGCCCTCACTGTGTTCTCTGCTTCTGGACTCTCACTTAAACTCCTCACTTCTTCTTTTATTTTTTACTTCCTTTGAATGAATCTCCGTCTCGACGTTTATCTCTTTTGTTCCACAAACAAACATCCCGCATCTTTTCATCTGGTCTCTCAGATTCCCTCCCTCTATCTGCTTTCAGTTTTCGTGGAAGGCTATAAATACTTCAACTCCCATCATCTGTCTCCTGCTATCAGACCCGTTGCTGCAGCCAATCTCCTCATCACAATGTCACTGATAATAAAAATTTGCGTAAAATCTGCTTCCTGTGTTGTCTTCACCTTTCACACAGTGCATGTGTTTCTCTGGCCCTGCATCACTCACCCCCCTCACCCCCTCACCCTCCTCACCCCCTCATCCCCCCAACCCCCACCCCTCCCTTCTGCGACAGTCAACGATGTGTGTGTGTGTGTGTGTGTGTGTGTGTGTACACATGCATGTGGGATGATGCTGTTAAGTAGCGACCATTATAAAAAATAAAACAAGCCTTTCACGTCCTCTTCGGCCACTGTATGCCACCTATTCATAAGGACGACATATTGGCATAGCTACTATATTTAACTTCACTAAACTTGTGTGTACGTGTGTGTTACTGTCACCCCTCCCCCCCCCCCCCCAAAAAAAATGGGTAATACGCCCCCGCAAATGAGAGGGCTCCTTTGAGAAATGTGTTTCTGGTGTTCTCACGGTGTAAAAATGACGCTATCGCCGAGCTCCAAGAGCCAGCAGCCGGCTCCACGTCAACGTGGCGCTGAGGCCGGGCTGTTGTGTGAGCGCTGGTGTCTTTAGGAGCGAGAGCTTGTGTGCGATTGTGTGTGTGTGTGTGCGTGCGTGCGTGCGCGGGGGAGCAAAGTCTTTTCCAGCCCCGCAGTGTCCGTTTTAACGTTAAATAGTGAATGACAGTCTTTATGAGAGCAATTCCCTTCCTCTGGTGAAAACATGGAAAGGTTGTTTACTGAGGACTCACTGTTCCTGCAGCCGGAGGTCACAGTTCGGCTGAAGCGCGTGTGAGTTTGTGGACTTCCCCGCGCAGGCAGTTATGTTTAGACGTACAAACGCGCCGATCGTATCAAAGGGGCGGCGAAGGCTAAAATTGATGGTTTGAATTGGAGCCGCAGTTGGGCAAGGGAACCGTTTTTTTCTCTCTTTTTTTTTTGCGTGATCAGAATATGTTTCCATGTTTCTGGTATGGGAGACATTCAGCGTGTTGTTGTAAACTCTTAAGGCCGGAGGCGGCATGCGTGAGTCTCAGCCAAAAAAAGGTTTTCCTCGGCAGCGACAGTAATGTGTTGGAGGAAGCCAAGATGTCTGATGAAAACATGCCGGAATTGAAGACGTAAGTCATGGAAAATCCAACGAGATGACTCAGTGAGCGCTCATTCTCCGAGATTTCACAAAATAGTGAAGGAAAGGATTTGTCGGAAAATCTGAGGGGTGTGTTTTCTCTGCTGAACGTGCTAATAGCGCTAAAGCATTCCGTATTTGAATGAAAATAAAATAGTCAGTATAGCTATTCTTTATTTTACCTTATGAAATTCTCCCAAAATGTCCGTCCTATTGGCGCTTGACATGTATTCAGGAACCACAGATGAAATACTCCACCCGTCCAGTTATCTTTGATTTGTAGTGTCCGATTTTTCTGACGCAGAGCCTTTCTGTTTGATTTACTGCCCCCCAAACCTGCCATTTAAATGAGGAAAACCCCCCAAAAAATCAACTTTCCGTGAAGCAGCTAAATCTAAATCTTCAATTCAGATGTGGGATTTAATTTATTCGAGGTCACCAAGTAAGTTTCCCCCCTAAAAAGTCTATTACACGCTTTGGTGTTTCCCGTAGCTTGGTGACTTAGAATGGGTGGAAATTCAAGTTAACAGAAGAATTGGTAAGTCCGCCCGGCCCGGAGGACCCGGCTGGTGAACAGAGCCTTCGTTGTAGCTTTGTGTGCAGATATGATGACAGCAGACCACGAGGTGGAAAGCTACAGCTCCTAGCTGCCAAGAAACGGTTCCAGCATTTGACTTTAACCATAAATTCCAATAACGCCAGTTTACAGATTAATCGAACACGATTGTGTTAATAGTGAGCCCCACTGATCCCTGCTCCGTCGGGCTGATACTGTGTTTATATTGTGTCTTCAAATGTTTGCCTGTTCCTCTTTATCTCGTCCTTTCTTCGGACACAGTCCAGATTTACCGTACTGGGTCGACCCGCCAGAGGCAGCGCCGTGTGAACAAAATGCTTTTTTGCAGTCGCTATGAGCGCTAACGCGTAAATATGGCCGCGAGGCCCGGCCAGCGGAACGGCATCAGAAGGGAAAGGGACGGCGCGGGGTTGCGGTCGTCCCTGCGTCAACCCTGGCCACGCCGCGGCAGCGTGTGTCTGTGTGCGTACGCTCGGCCGCGACGACATCCGACTGTAAATATAGCCTCGTCTGTCTTCCACTCCCCGTCCAGACAGGCTGTCTGACTAGGAAACACGCTGCAGCCTGTGACACGCAACAGGAGAGCGGAGGAGGAGGAGGAGGAGAGGGAGGGTGTGTGTGTGTGTGTGGGCGGGCGGGGGGGGGAGGCTAATAATTTCAACCATCTCTAAAAATAGGGGGGCTCAGTAACAGGAAAAAAAAACTGGTTCTGCTAAAAATCACAGCTCCATAGCAGCCATTTGGATGAGTGTTCCCTAAGGTGGAGCCTGGGAAAGTAAGCTGTGCGTACTAGCATGTCACTGTGTGTGTGTGTGTGTGTGTGTGTGTGTGAATCCACGGTCCGTTTGTGTATGTATACCTGGATGTAATGGTTGAGACTCTGTCTTACCTGGATGCTCAGTGCCGTTTGGGCTGACGGGACCCGGGCCGGTTTGGCCCGTCCTGCTGCAGCCCAATTTGTCCCGGTCTGGCTCGTAGTTCTGCCAGATCCACCCCTGCCCTTTGCTGACTCACTGCGAGACCATCAGGGATTGTGGGATGCAGGCGGACACAGAAACGAACAAGCTCTGTCCTTATATGAGAAAAGGGACTGCAGTCACATCAAATATGTTGGAAAGGGAAAACTCCTGGAATGTCCGCTCACCACTCTCCATTTCAGTGCTTTTAATTCACTTAACATGTGACCCCCCCCCCCCCCCCCTCCACCACCTCGGACTGCCTGTTGAAAGGCTGCTGGCCCTCATTGTGCTGGACAGAGATTCATTTGTTTTTTTTGTTTTTTTACAATCTGCGTTCATCTGCAATGGTGCATAACGCCTGGTAAGACTTAGTCACTGAGCCTGAGACTCGATGTCTCTGCGTGTCCAATTTGAGCAGCTTGTGACTTTTGTGTTGTTACGTTGTTATGGGCGATTGTGAGGGGTGTCACAGGAAATACGCTTTAATGCATCATCATTTCACGGAGCAGTGATGATGTTTTTGTTACCCAAAGACCTGCTGCGCATATTGTGTTATTTTAAGGGCACTAATGCCACATTACCGGTGCATGGTTCGGTTCGCCTCGCCTCTACTCGTCTTTCCTTTTTATCTAAATTGTTTTCCCCCAACAGACCGTAACCCCTCGGTGCATATGGGATATTCAGCTGAACGCCACGGCGGCGCCGGCTAAAACTGCTGCGTCATCACGTAGATACTTTCTGAATCCTTTGGCTCTGCAACAAACGGAGGAACGTCCTCACTCGTACAACATAAGGCATGGCGTAGTTTTGCAGCCTGTAGCAGTTTTTCAAATCTGGGTGACAAAAAAAAAAGGAATAACTGCCATCCACAACGTTGCGATGCACGTTAAATTCTGTACAATACAGAGGAAGTACAGAATACGGTGTTTCAAATGTTTCATTTTATACGTAGTACAACGATTTAAGTAGTGACTCGTTTTTCTTTCAACGCAATTTTCATTCGAGACGCTTTCATTAAATACACTTTTCAATTTGATTCGTATTATTTCAAGGGCTGTAGTCAACCAAAGAAATTGCTTAGTCGACCAAAGTCTTGTCCTGCGCAACGATTAGTCGACTAAACCAGCGGTCCCCAACCACATTCCTAACCGGGCCGTAGACATGAGTTAAAAAAAAAATGCATGCAAACTAAATAAACGGTTCGTCCACTCTGTTCCCGAGTGTTCTACGCGGTGCGCTAAACTATGGCGCTGTTACAAAACAGCCTAAATTAAAGCATTTAAAGTTGGGGATAAAACATAGGCTAATTAGATCTAGAATGCAGTAATATATAACTGCTTATAAAGGAATACATATTAAGGAGTAAATCACTGAAAATGTCTTTATTGGTATTAAAAAAAAAAAAAGACAAAATATGCAACTGGTCACCAAACTGTCATCGACCGATTAGTCGACTAAACGACTAAAGTTGAAGTTAAAGTATTTCTGGTTTATTCTGCTGCAAAGGGAATCAAAAGTAGCGCTGCACAATGTTTGTATAGTTTGCATATCCTGTCAGAACCTCAGATTTGGTGCAGGCACAAAAACGGCTTGTTCTTTAAAAAAAAGTTAAGAAAAGTTACACTTTTCCTGATTAAGAGCCTACATACCATCGCAAAAGTGTGGTTCAATTAGGGTTTTTTTAAAAATCCGTTGTAACTCGATCCGGACACATTCTGGTCGGTTGTCTAATTATATTGAGTTTAGTGCCCATCCGCACAAATGACCAATGGTTCTGCCTCCAGCCCCAACCCTGCTGTGTCACAGTGTTTGTACTGATGTGAATTGTGTGTCAGCGCTGTGTTGGCAGCACTGTGGAGTTGTTATGTGATAGCAAGTTTAGAGTGGCAGGGAGTACTTATGTCCTCATTTCAAACAGTGTGTGTGGGTGTGTGTGTGTGTGTCTAGTACTTTGTGTGAAAAGGTGTGTGTATCACAGCAAGGACGCTCAAAGAACAAAAGGATCCTTTGAGAGCAGAATGTCAGAGGAAGCTGTCAGACGTGTCCATTCTTCTCTAATCCTGTGTTTGGGATTATTCGTGGAATGCTGTCCGACACACAGGCACACACTCACTCACATGTAACCTCATACACCCTCTGACCGCTCAGGTGGCTATGAATGTAAACTGTCCATGTGACACATGCAGCTTTGGCCCCGCCTCCTCTGCCCAACAGCCCGCTCGGCTGGACATATCCTACACGGATGACAATGCCCTGCGAACAACATGAAACGTTGCATGATTTCAACAGATAAAAGCTTCACCCGCTGCTGCCCGGGTGAAACTTGTCCAAGACACTAATGCTTGAGCTCATATTTGCCGAGGTTGTTAACGGCCAAAATTGTTTACGTTGTGTTTACGTTGCGCTTAGGCAAACAAAGTGAGCTGCCCCACTGTAGACACATTTAGATTGTAGACGGAAGGAAAACCAGACACTAAAAACACAAACACACCTTCAGTTTAAATTAAGCTCTCTGCCATTCCTGTAATGTCTCTGATATATGAAGGAGGCCATTAGCATATCCACTTCGAACCACGTTGTTGTTTTCAGCCATGAAACAGTGTTGATGTAAGGCCCAAAGTGAGATAAGAATGTTTTCCAGCCATTTCCATGGACTTGGTTCTACTTGTATAAAATTGGAAATCAATTTGACGTTAAATATGTAAACATTGGGGCAAGGAAGTTATCGGGCCTCCTTGTGGTATGTCATTCTGGAGTGGTAATTTCAATACTATTTGCCTAATCTACAAGATGGCTGCAGATGATTGCCAGTCTATCCGGAGAGCAGATCCCTTGATGGATGTGGGTCCTAAAAGACCAGCTAACAACGCCAACTTGTGACGTGCGCGAGCGCCGCCGTGTTTGCTCGCGAGCGCGACGGCGTCTTCGCAGAGCTTGTCTGTCTTGCATCACAGCTGTGGCTGCAGGTCATTCATCTCATCATCAGTGGGACGCGGACCTCCCCTCTGAGGCGCAGCCTACTAAGGAGCACTTTCCTTATTGCTTTCCGAGCGTTATTATTCTTGTCTGGCAGCTGTGCTAGCATGTTGTGGAACAACGCTGAGTACCTCTTGAGCTACTAATGATGTGGAAAAGCCGGGCCTGGTCGGGGTCTGTAGAGGGGACGGTATGAACCAGCAACGGCTCCGAAGCTCTGCGTGAACCGTCGGGGCTCACGAGGTGTTCTGTGAGAGTCAGGCAGGCTCGGGTGGCTTTAAGGGATCACATATATTTACTGTATGCAGGAACATAACGGAATCCTGGCATGTGTGCGCTTTTCATGGGTTCATGTTAAAGTGGCTCTGTCATATGTGAGAGAGTCAGACAGTTTGTGTGTGTGTGTGTGTGTGTGTGTGTGTGTGTGTGTGTGTGTGTGTGTGTGTGTGTGTGTGTGTGTGTGTGTGTGTGTGTGTGTGTGTGTGTGTGTGTGAAACCCCGGGGTAAATGGCATTAGCAGGCTGTGATTGGGGCTGATGGCTTTCTGCGACCATAATAGCAGCTCTATTAAGTGTTTACCTTGAGCCATTCCACATGTCAGCTGTAGTCAAGCAGCCAGAGACGGAGGACTAGGGGGGAGGGGGGGGCTGCATCAGCCTGGGAAGGCGAGACCGAGAGGGGAGGAGAGGCGGGTCCAGATGAGTCATTGTGGTTCGATGTGTTTTCTGCACCAGCAAATATCCACCTCGCTGCAGAGTAAATAACGTATGTATTGCATCTATTTAAAGATGTCGCACGTGGGAGGAATTACTGTTCATGAAGATGTTGGGCACATGCGGCACAGAGCGTAGGGCCTGAGACGGTAGTTGCTATCACAGTGGTGAGAGTGCAATGCGTGACCTTTGAATAAGTATTGAGTCAGCAGACTGCCTTTGGTTTGTACCAGGGGTTTTCCCGCACACTAGTAGCTTTGGTTGTGCTCTAGGCGACATATGGAAAGGATTAGATTAAATATAATACATCTTCAGAAAAAAGAGAAGTGGCCGCCACTACAGCTGAATCCTGGAGCAACAAACTCCTACTGTATCAAAGACTCTGTTTCTGTGCCCCATCAAAGGAGCTGATGCGTGAACATTATTATTTTGAAAATGATATTTATTACTTGGTGAAAATTAAAGCTTTACTTGGGTATGTTGTAGATATAATTGATGCTTCAAAGTTATGGTGACCAATGTTTTTGGACTAAATAAATAGAATAATAAAATCTTGGAGGAATAAAACTCCTCAATTTTATTTTTAAAATGTATATAAAATAATTTATAATATCCTACTGCCCAAGAAGACACTGATCCATAAAGCTTAACAAGTCGAGACATTTTACCCTCTGAACCGATCTACTTGAATGTCCTGCAGTCAAACTGACAAAGGCGGCAAAGACGGGGGTCAAGCAAAGAACGCGTTTCAAAACATTCCAACTCACAACATCGTAAACATTTTATTCTACCGGGTGTTTCTTCAGTCTCTGAACAAAACGCAGCATTTGAACTTTGGTCAGCAGGAATCCCCTCGTGTGCGTCACAATGTAACTCAGGTAGAGGGGGGTCAGCGTCGGCCCCTGAGCTGGACCCGAGTGCGGCGTGTGCGACGGGGGTCATCCTGTGGCCATGTGAACAGGAAGGTGCGGGTTCACAGTGTGAAGGGCTGAACCTCTGAGCTGTTTATCAGATAGCTAATGAAGCGGAGCGATCCGGAGCACAGGGGGGGGGGGGGGGACACAAGAGAAAAGGGGGCCGAAAGATAAAAAAAAAAGGAAGAATAAAATGGCTGAGTGAGAAAAAGATGAGTAAAATGTGGGAATACCCGCAGTGGAGCCAGCACCCTCCCCTTAGCTGTTATGAGAAGAGGAATGCTCCCCGTCTCCCATGATTTCACTGCGCTTTATTCCCACTGCAACCAGCAGAAAAGCTCACTCCATATTATTTATCACATTTCCTGGGTAGAAATCAGGGGCCATGTCACTCAGCTCCAGCCGTAAACATTTTCTCTGGCCGCGAGAGAAGCCGAGCCGCGTTCCCAGCTCCCATCATCACAGCCTTCCAGTTCACTGCCGGCCACACACGCATCAGATGCTTCATTACAAGTTCAAATAATCACACCGTCATCGCGCTCAAAACTGTTTAACGGTCTACATGTCCAGCGTTTGATATCTGATAATTAATCCTGCTCGGAAATGAACCGGTTGTTTTAAAATGCCACGATGTGGATCCGACTGATTAAATTCTCTAGATATACATCCATGACCTGTATTGTTTATTATTACTTAAATAGTATATTGTAAACTGTCAGGCTGCAAGTACTGATTATTGGTATTATTGATGAATTCTTATTGGATGAAGTGATTGATCTAGAAAGTTTAGAAAAATCCCAAACCAAAAGATGCTTCTTTTGCAATGAAGATTTTGGTTGATTGGCTCTTTGTTTTATCATTCGTGGGAAAAAAGGAAAAACATGTTTCATCTAGTTTGTGTCTTTTGCTTTTCTGTCTCCATATGGTTCCCCGTGCAGTTTCAGACCTCGAGTTCTGCCGTGGAGACCTTTTTATCGATGAGTGCATCCGATTTCTGTTTATCTCGTGCACACAATTGGATGTACGCGTGGGAACAATTGGGAGCACAGATCCTAATGGTGGTCTAGACGTGGAAAAGTTGAACATGCCTCGATTCGTTTGTCCTGCTGTCGGTCCTTGACCAGGCGCTATAATTGGCTCATGCAGCAGTGTGAGAATCTGGTGTGTTCATCAGGGGCCGCGGGGGGAGGGGTCAGGCTCAGGGGAGCCATCAGTGCTGAGCGATCCTGAGATAGGATGCCTTCGCCCCCATCCTATCTGCTCATCCACAATACAAGGTTGCAGTTAAATGTAACTTGCATTCAACGTGTCCAGTGGCCGTAGTGTCATGGTCCCAGGAAGATCATTTCTCATCTGTCGCTTCTGTGTTTTAGTCTTTTTTTTTTTCTGTTTGTGTAAACGACACACCTATGAGTACTGCTGCACAGGGATCCAATAATGTGCTAAATGGGCTCAGAGAGACAGCCAGTCTGTCCAGCTGCATCACGTAAAACATCCTGATGTGGCCGGGTGGAACTGATCCTCACACACACGCACACACACACACACACACACACACACACACACACACACACTCCCACTATTCAATGCACAACCAAGTAGAGCCCATAAACAGCGCTGGTGCGATCCTCTGAGAGCTCCGAAGGCGGCCACTGTGGCTACTAGCACCTGATGCAGTTATCTCTATTTTCAGTTTTATGATCCTGTGTTATGGACTCAGACTATGTTGATATTAAACTTTATTAAACTTGAATCCAGTGAAAATGACTGAAATTATTTAGCAGAAAAACCCGAAACAATCGATCTTAATCAAACCTTGACTTACTGCATGTAAATCTGTGCATGCGTGTCGATATGAGCATTTGTCCGTCTCCGTCCCCTCAGTCTCCTCGAATCAGGCTGGACGTGCCAGAGGTCAGCAGCTCTGACCGGCTGGCTCCGGTTCACTATAAATATTATGGATCCAGGAAGAGTCCCCCCCTGGCTGACTGTTTATTGCCGAGCTGGGTCCATCGGCTTTCACTGGTGTAAAAAGGCTAATCAAGATACTGTCAGAAACACAAGCCAGGATGCAATGCTGCGGTTCTTTTATTCTGGGAGTTTCTCCTCAGCTTTTGTTATTTAAAGCAGTCGCATAGAGCCTGTTGTGTGTGTGTGCACACATAGGTGCGCACTGTGTGTGCGCCAGCGACACATCGGGCCTGTGGGAGCCCTCTGTGCTCCTTTCCCACGGTATTTGTCCCATGAGCCTCCGCGGTGACGTCAGGACGGAGGTGCGGGCGAGTGCCCCGCTCGGCAGGTCGCGGGTTCACTTCCTGTCTGTCCGGACCGGGCCAGCCGGGGGTCCAGCGTGGAGCTCTGAACTGTCTTTATGATCGCCCAGTGGTGTGACCTCTGTGTGCTCGTCCTGTCTCCCCGTCTCTTTCAGGCCATGTGGCTGATGCTGCAGCAGGAGGTGCCGGAGGATTTCGTCATAGCGACGGGGGCGGTGCACAGTGTGCGGGACTTTGTGGAGAAGGCCTTCAAACACGTGGGGAAGACCATTGTGTGAGTGGATGCACACGCACACAGCGCTATTCCAGACATTCATGTTTTGGGCTTTCAACACGTGGAATTGCCATCACACTATTGTGAAGGTCACAGCGTAAACGCTCAGAGACTTGATCCAGAGCTTGAGACCTCTTCAGGGCGCTGTCATGGATAACTTATGATCGCTAATTATTTCTTAACTGTTTCAAAGTTTAAAAACAATCCAAAGGCGAAGCAGTCAAACACAGAGAGCAAAATTCTTCTTACATAAAAAGGAAATAAATGTCTTACTGCAGATCCAACGGCATTCATGCAGCCAGCAATGTAACAGGTCCCATGTGTGAAAGAGGCTATCATTTTAGAAACTTCAGTGCCTCGTCTTGGTCCCCCGCCTCTGTCTCACCTCCTTTTCACCTCCTTCTTGTGTCCTGGAAGACACTAACACGTTGGAGACAAAGACAGGTGGCATGTTTTGTCTGCACAAGACGTTAAAGAAACAAACTGCACGAGAAATGATCGGGGAGAGGGAGAAAAGGACAGCTGAAGCTGCCAGGAGCTGTGGGAAAAGGCTCAAAGGTGTGTCTTTCCAGGTGGGAGGGAAAGGATGAGCAGGAGGTTGGCCGTTGCCAGGAGACGGGAGTGATCCATGTGAAGGTGGACCCTAAATACTTCCGTCCTACCGAAGTGGTGAGTCTGACTTCTCTTGTTTTGTTTCGTTTGTTTCTATATCTTTATTGTAATCTTTATTGTTATCATTGTCAACAATTGCTGTTGACTTAAGTTGACACACTTGCCTACAGACCACCAGGATCTTCTCACCTTATACTTTATTATCTTATACCTTTATTTAATCTGTAGGAAACCAACTGATTATCCCTCATGAACGCAGGCCAAAGCTAACTTGCTAGTTAATTACTGATATCCTGAGAAACATTCCTGTGGTTATCTATGTCAGCTCTATTATATTTTATTATTTCCTATATCTGCTGTTTTTGGAGTGCTGGTTTCTGTTTCTGCTCTTTCCTTGCTGTGCTGTTTACCCTGTCAACAAACTGCTGCCGAAAAATAGGAAGTTCACATAGTTTAATCTATTTAATTAATAAAGAAAACCGAGCACACATTTCCTCTTCCATATATGTGCCCTTACCATGGATGTTACATGTTTTCTGTGCATGCATCTGTCATTGTGTGAGAACACACACTCATCAGCTGTAACGGGTCGAGTTGACAGCCTCTTTAAGACTAATGTAGGCTGCATTCCTTCACTAAAGCGAGGGCCTGTGTTTCTGCAGCGCGATGGAAAGGTAACGTCTGTCTCTTCTTGTAGCACTTTGTGCTCCAGCGTATAACGGCAGTGAGAAATCTGAACCAGGGTTTCATCCGTCCATCACTTCTGAGGCGCGAAGTGTCTCTGATATTTGGGAGGTCCTTCCCTCATCACCGGGGGCCCCGGGGTGTTGTGGCTGCTCCCCCGGGGAGGGTGTAGGGTTACCCAGGGGTGTCGTGGCCGAGATTAGCTGTCAGGTTCTCAGTTTAAAGCCAGCAGCTCCCCTCTGCTGAGCTTTGGCCCTGCGAGATTAGAGCTGAGATCCCATTGAGTGATGGCGGAGGATTAGCGAGGAGTCCCTGCTGACTGACTGCTGAGGCCGTGGAAGCACCGCTCACACACCTGGGCCTGTGGAGGCTCATTCATTCAAGGTCTTAACCAACAAGACTCTCCGAGACACTGGTCCAATAGAGAAACCGTTTTGTGTCTTTCACAAGAGCTTGTTGTGATTCAAGGACAGACAGAAACACTCCATAGTGCCGATGCCTGACCGACCTAATCGAGCAAGCCAGTAGGCAAAAAAGCTGAAACTAGTTCCAACAACCACTTACAGATTAGAGCAGCTGGTTATATTTTTGGTTGGTGAAAAGTTGTGAGGTTTCGACTTCAGGCAATAACAAGCCAAAATGGCTTCAGTGGGGATTTATGATCAATCTGAAAGCTGCCAAATGTCCTACGTTAGCAATGTTCTATAGATCAAACGCTGCTGCGTTTCAATGTTTTCTCTCCTCCTTATGGTAAAACTAAGTGTTGTCTAGACCTCACCTGGTAGACGGGCGCATAAGACACATCAGACGTTACAGGTTCCGATTGATTACGGTGATTATTATTACTTTTTGTCCAACAAAGAGGTCCCAACCAAAAGATAGAGAATTAACCTTGTCGAACGCCGATTTTCCCTTTTGACAATCTGGACCCAGCTCGCTGCCTGCGACATGTGTAGCTCGGAGGGAACAGGATAACGAGAGCGAAACGGGTCAATTGGAGCAGGCGACTTCTCTGCTCCGTCTCACTGTCTACTGCTTTCTTCTGTGGCTGGGGTTGAAGAGACTAAAGAGTGTTTAACCTCTGACCCATTCAGACAGGAAGTGAGTGACACCGGGCTCACAGCTCAGCATTTTGGCTCTCCTGAAGTGGAAATACCTGTCATCAAGTGCGTGTGTGTGTGTGTGTGTGTGTGTGTGTGTGTGTGTAACCTTCTGTTTTTGTGTTCAGTCTTGTGTGGCCTTTGTGTGTGTGTGTGTGTGTGTGTGTGTGTGTGTGTGTGTATGTTAGCAGGGAGAGTCCTCAGGCTGCGTGCTAATATATATGTAATTCATCATTATCCCTGTCAGTGTGTGTGTTTGACACAAGCTCATTTATCTCCCGAGCCCCTTGGGACAGGGGCGAGGAACCCGGACGGGGCAACACAGGGGTTAAATATGCAGGTGTGCTTCACATGTGGTGCGAGTGTGTGTTTTTCTGTGTAACTTTGGGAAACAAAGCCATGAGGTGACGGCAAATTTGCTTGCGTGGTTTTGGAAGCTGTTTACTGGGTGAGAAACATGCTCATTAAACAAACAAAAAAGAAACCACAGCCATTTTCTACAGAAGGTCCCGATTGAAAGCTGTCCGGGTTGTTGCGACTAAACCTGCAGCTAACTGCTCCAACTGGCATGGCTGCCGTTTGTTCCCATTGAAATGCCTCTGCACAGCTGTCAATCACGCTTGTCAGCCTGTGGGGGTTTTGCCAGCTCTGAGTCTTGGCTCAGGTGTGCGGCCTCTGCCTGCATTTCGCAGAGGCGTGTTGTGCTTTCGTTGTTGTGATCATTCTTGGTTGCTAGGCGACACACAGTGCTCTGGCTGTAGACATCAGATGGTTTCCATAGGCTGAAAACCAACTTCCTCATGCAGGGGTTTGAGACTGTGTGAGTCCATCCTCAGAGAAACGGGTAGAGTCTGTAGGACTGTTTCCAAATTTGTGTTCAGAAATGTGTGTTACAACCTATTATGAGACCTGTGATGCCGAGAGTTTCACCTTCGAACTCCGTCGCCACACGGTGCTTGAAGTGGATAACTGCATGAGCTAACAATCGTAATGCAGGTATTGCGTAAATCATTTCTGGTGACGTCTCTGACATCATCCCGGCTATTTTATTGTCCGGACTTGTCAAAGCTCCACCAAAGCAATGGAAGATAATTCCCAGTGACTTGAAAACTTAAAAATCTTCTTGTAATTTGTAAAATCAGTGTGGACTCCCTTATGTGTACATGCAATATTCCATGATTATCAAAAATATCTCCACATGGTAGTTTGCTATTTGTGAGCTTGTGAAGTTTCACATACTTTACAAGAACCACTAGTAAATGCTTCTTGTGCTTCAAGTACAATAAACGTGACAAACAAAATCTAGAACTACAATTAACTTTAGAAATAAGGTTCCTCTTGAATGTCATTCCTGTTCCACTTCCATGCTGCCTTTAACACAATTTATCCAACGCAGAAGTTTTATTTGGCCAAAAGTGTGTGAGTGCAGGCTCAGCTCATTAGAGGGTTTTCTAACGACTTGTGTCACGTGACTGATCGTTGCTGCAAAGGTTTTGTTCAACTTCAAGATTAAATACTCATTGCAGATCCATCCTCATTACTTGGTAATGTAGACTTTAGTTTTGGACTGCGGCGATAATGTTTCCAGACCACTTACTCCGTGCGTCTATTTGCGCCGGTGTGTGTGTCAACAGGTACACACTTGCGCGTGTCTGTGCTGATGCATCCGTGCTGCCATTCTTCCAAGTTCACCTGTCGCTGCAGGGCGACGAGCGGCAGCGCCGTGGTTTGTGGCCAAACCCTCTCATGCGCAGGAGGAGGAGAAGTGTTTTGCAGGACTCCTCCACGGCCATTTTCTCAGCCCACCTCTTCGCCCTTTTCGCACTTTTCTCGCTCACAGTGATGCAACGAGCATTGGTTCGGCGACCATGGAATGCCCTTCCAGGCGAGATTATCCTCCTGTCAGGAAAAGCAGACCGACAGCTGCCCCGTTTATCACCTGCCACCTACTCAGGTCTGTGGAGACCAGGTTAGATTGAAGTCCAGTCACGTCACTGTAGGTTTGCAAGTAATAGTCACAGAAATGTAGTTTATTTTTGTCCAATCATCATCTTGTTACATAAGCAGGGCAAAATACAGTTGATATATGATGAATAGTCGGAAATGCACATCAAAAGTTCCCGGGGCCAAAAATGACATCTTCCAATTACTCACATTACATTGGTTGTCAAATATGTCACAAAATCACCCAACTGACATTGCGGCAGTTTACAGTTGCACGAGTTGGCGGCATTTGATAGACACCAAGGAATCGACGGCAAGAGTTCCCATGTACGCAAAAACGGCAACAGTCACGTAGCAGCGTTCACGGCAGTGCGGCGAGGAGCTGTCAGTCATTCTTTTGTTTTCACGCTGCAAGTTTATTCTTGCGTTACAAACAAGTGTTGGAAGTGGGTGCGCTACATACCGCCGAGGCTGCCGCACCGGTCTGTGTGCGCTGTGTGCACGTGAGCGGGCGGCCCGCGGTAAACAAACACTTTGTGGTTATAGGCGGACTTTTATTTCACTGTTTGGGTGTTGAGTGGAAAGACGGCGATCAAATGAATCTCTTATCTTTACTGCCATCCTGTGCCACATCCTGTTGCTGCCTCGGACCAGTTTGTCGCTGCTTAGTCAAAGTTCTCTGAATGCTGCATTTGAGTTTTCCTCTAAAAGCAAACGGCCTCGGAACGAATGCATGAGTAAAAGAGTTCTCACAAGTACCCCTCTTCCACCAACAAGAACCAGGTGCTGGTTCGGAGCCAGAGCTCGTGCCGGTTCAGAGTTGGTTCAACTGAGGAGCCTCCAAATAACCGGTTGCTTTTCCACAGGCTGAAGAGCCAGATCCTACGTCACTGTTACGCGGGGGGCTGGAGGGGGGGTGGGGGGAGTAGTTTTTATTTCCTGGTGGTACGGGCCGAGCTGACCGGGCTAACGCGCCGTTAGCAGTTAAATAGCAGACCGTACAGTTTTCTTTCCGGTACGCCGTACCGGACAGTACCGGCTTACTTTCACCGCTGCTGTTACGTCTCATCTTTCCCCGCAACGTTAGCGCGGCGGCGCCAAACACAAACACATCATCAACAACGGCAGACGTTGCTTTGCTATTGATGTTCACGGCTTTGCGGACCTACATCGGCATCCAAACACGGCGGATCCGACGTGTTCGCGCGGATCGTCTTTATTCGTAGACTGAGATGATTAAAAATGGCACAAGTTTCTCTCGTCTCACGGTAACCCCGCCCCCAGCCGCTGACGTAAGCGGTTCTTACTTCTAGCCCAGCAATGATATGGTGCTACTTAAGAACCACTTAAGCACCACAAAGCTGGTGCTTTGGCGGTGGAAAACCAAAGAACCGATTTGGAACTAGGCTCTGGCTCCGAACTAGCACCAGCTCTGCTTTGGTGGAAAAGGGGTAACAGCGTGGCAGAAACCGGCACCAAATGCTATCGTGGGTTGTAAGAATTTCGTCAGTTGACAGGCCTGTTCTTCTTCTATTTAGGCTACAGGTGACTATACAAAGCCTCCACATCTGCCCCTAACAATAGCCCGGTTGACACCACACCCAGGTGTCTGTCAACCGTCTGTCTAAGCGCATTTGAACGTGTGAGATGAACAATTCTAAACTTCATTCCCGCTCCGGACGGCTGTCATTCCAGCAGTGAGGCGTGTGCAACCACACTGCTACATATTCTCATACGTCATCATTCCTGTCGCCATCGTATGAGCCGCTCAAACAATCGCTCCTGTGATCCAGGAGAACAAAGACAAACTGTTGACAACACCTTCATCAACGTGACCAATCCGGTTACCTAATTATCTTTTGCGTCAAACGTTATTTAGCTTAAAGGAGAATTCCACCCTTGGCTACCAGAGTTGGATATCATGGCTGTGTGATGCTGAATGCATTCCTCGTGGCTTTATGACAAGGTGTTGCAACCCGCACGGCGTGCTTTGACGGCGCCCACAGATGACGCAGGAGGCGATCAAAGCTGGACACAGGAACCAAAACCTTGTTTGACAGCAGTGGCTTGCCGGGGATTTCTCACTGTGTTGTTGTTTGTGTGTTTCATGTAAAGTGATGAAGCACTACGGAGAAAAAGCTCTGTTTATTTCCTTGTGAAGTGTACTACTTATATGTTTAGATAGTCACGAGACAGAATGTCAACGGCTCTTACTTTGTCATTGTATGTGGAGGACAAAGAAAAACACAATGTGTACTACTGGCATGTCAAAGTTTGTTTAAGCAAAACCCTTTTCAATATGGACCATTGTTACTATGTTTTACAGCCAGACGTTGTTCCTCTCACTTTGCAAGTTTGTACAAAATCACACAACATTTCCAGATGATGTTATTGTGCAGCCATGAAAACATGGTGGTTAAATAATTCATTCAGTGGAACCATCATATAGTTTAAATGAGGTGTTACAACCAGCAGAGACATAATATATATGATGTTGTGCAATGTGGAAAAGAGCTGTATTTTCGAGATATTTAAGTGGGAAAATGCGAGTTCAAGAGTTCAAAGCTGCATGATATACTGAACAGGTCTGCTAGGTGGTACCAGACTGAAGAAATCCCACATCACCCATTACCCAGGGTATACCCTATGCGCCTGGTCACAATGAGACGGAGCCACTCTGGGACTTTCACCCAGAGAATACTGCACTGAATCCAGGTTCTTCGTGTTTAAAGGAAAAGGAGCAGGGAGGGGAATTTCTAGTTTTAATTGGGGCTGTCAAAAGTAGTTAACGGCGTTAATTAGATGTTTGTCGTTAATCACGTCAATTGTTTTAACGCACTTCACGCATGCGCAGTGTGACAAATTATTCAGGTCAGGAATGTGTCCGAAATGAGGTTGCGGTTGGACTACTATAACAAACAAATTCTCCTCCTGGCGACTTTTGTGTCAAAAGCGACTAGAGACAAATCTAGTGACATGTACGTATACAGCGTATTTCTCATATTTATCATTTAAACAAGTCTCCTGAAGAGAAACTGTATCGCTCTCTCCCCCTTCCGCCTGCTGCGCTCTGTGTGTGTGTGTGTGTGTGTGTGTGTGTGTGTGTGAGTGTGTGTGTGAGTGTGTGTGTGAGTGTGTGTGTGTGTGTGTGTGTGTGTGTGTGTGTGGGAGAGAGAGAGACAAGGGAAAGATGTATTGTAAATCAATACAAACCCCCAAAATGCTTTATAAGTTTAGAAACATTTTGAGTCCCCCCTCCCCTGCCTCACAGTGGTTTGGTCCACTGCTTGCTAGCGCTATGCGATCTGCACTCGACTCTCAGTCACATCGGTAGTGACAGGAGCGTAGTAAGTAGCCGGTCTAAGGCTATTTTATTTACATTAAACATCGTAAGTTTTTCTTTTCTCAAATACAAATGATTGCTCTTCAAAAATTGCTCTTCAGAAATGGTATGTTTATTGTCCCCCCCTACTGTTAGATCAGATTCACGCTCATTGAGAGAGAGGCAGACCGCTCAGCGCACTTTTTGGGAGTTTTACCTGCCGACGCTCCCGTTTTTTACCCCTATCACCCAGACACCTACCGGTTTGTTATTTCTCCGGTGAAACGCCGCATATGTGGATTAATCATGATTAATCCACTGAAAACTCTGATTAATTTGATTAAAAAGTGTAATCATTTGACAGCCATAGTTTTAATCAATGTTTAGTTTTTATTTACAGGTCAGTTTCACGTTGGTTAAATAACCAGTCTTAGTCTAGAAATAAGGCTTACATTACAAAATATGCTCTATGTTTCAAATGATATCACAACACTGAGGTACTTTACCAGCACAAGGTGACTGTATCAGGGAGGCCTACAGGAGTGGGGGAGTAAAAGTGAAAAGGGCCACCACGAGGTACTAGAGAAAGACGCACACACACACACACACAGCGCAAAGCAAAAGACACAAATTAGAACACAGCAAATATAAAACATGCAAAATAAACTGAGAATGAGGAAGCCCTCCACCTAGTGAGCCACCACCTATAAACCTATGACAAGCCCACCTGAACTGGTATTGAGACGACCCCAGAATAGGGCTCACTCCACTTGGTTTACAATAGAAAACAAAGAAAGAACTAGACACTAACTTAACTGGGGAGAACACAAAATGAAGTAACAATTCAAAATACTAGATAAAACAAGGTAACCATAAGTACATAAAATATTTGAAAAATGGTAAAAACAGCAGTGGCTTGAGCTCAGCTACAGCCCCTGAAGCCGAGATCACTTCCCTGTTCCCGTTACAAGACACACACGTCACACACAATATGTAAAATAACTGCACATTATACAGCCACACATGGTGAGTGCTGCACAGATTGGATGGGAGCTCTGCAACAAGTCCCCTTTAGCTCTCAGTCCTGCACCTTGACTAGATATAGTCGTTCCTGAGACCAGTGTGGAGCAGGAAAGCCTGGGGAAAAACCTCCATTTAAGGAGATCTAGGAAGTGATCTGGCCTCACCTATTGGGAATCACTAATTAGGGCGGTGTGGCCAAACGGGTAGGAGGGAGGGGGAGCCCTACCCACAACACATGGAATTTTATTCCTGAAAAACAAACATACATATATATCATACATCAGTTTAAAAGAAATCAGGGTAAAATAATAGCAACCTTGCAGAATCACAAAAAGTAAAATTGTGTCTTTTCTCTCTAAAAGAATGAATTAAAAGACCTCATATATGTAACTTTGCAGCTGTAGGAGTATGCAGTCTGTCTCTCAACGGTGTTGGGACATCAAAGCCGGGGCGCAACAGCACACATCCAAGTGTTTACCCCACCATTACATTGGGGAGGGGGCTTGGCTCTTCTGTAGAACAGGTCTATACTTTGTTCTTTTAAACAAACTAAATATTGTGATTAATCCTAATTTGTACAGCACTATTGAAAAACAAATGCTCCTGTGAAAAACATTAGAAACCAACAGCCTTTCAGGAAGTGGAGCAAAAGGAAGCTAGACCAACTGTTTCAGCCAAGGTGAAACCGAGCAGGGACGAAGCGGTTTGTACAAGGTGTCGCACGTCCGCGTTTTTTGTAGGCGTCCCAAGAAGAGTCACTCAGGAGTGAGGGGGGAAGCACCGTATTGCATCTACAGTCACTGAAACGGCGATAACGCCTCAAGCTTTTGGACACTTTTCCGCAGTCCCATGCCAAAAACGGGTTTGGGAGGACGGGGCCGGACCACGCGACAAGCACTTTGTTGAAGCAGAGTGACACCTTTATAGTCAGGACGGTGTTCTGTGTAGCAGCAGACGTTAGGTGCTCTGTCATTAGGCCTCGTTGAAGAAACAAAGCTAGTGTTGGGTTTCATTCGACTCCGCGCTGTCGGTCCAGACCTCATAAATCTCCCCCTGAAATCCTCGTAGTGCCGTCTGCGCAGACAGGATAGGTTTTACGGTGTCTTTGGTTTGGGGAGGACCAAGCGAGCGCCGTCGTAGTCAATGTCCAGCGACTTTATTTTTTTCAGCAGACCATTTGCTGCTTTTGCCTTCTCGACCTGCTCGTACATTGTACCAAGGCTGGTGGTCAACTCGTGGAGAGAAACCAGACTGCAGCAACCACGCTGTCAGTGGAGAAAGTTCTTTATCCTGCCAATAAGAAAAACAGGTATGCACCCCCCCAGCCTCTCCCTCCCGCTCCCCCCGTCCCCCCTGCTGACATAACGGCTCCTGGCAGGCAGCCGGTGCCCCAGAGAAGATTTGAACAGTTGGCCCGCTTCGTTGCGTCATACCTGCTTTTTAATGAAGCCTGAAAGATCCTGACTGTTTCCCAGTGTCCCAGTATAAGGTTGGACCGCTCCTCAGACATCCAGTTGAGATGTCTGTCAAAGCCCAAGATGCTCTTCAAGCTATCAGCTGTTTTTATATTCTACTTCTTCCAGGCACATTTTACAATGTGGGTCTTATTTTCATTTTTGTGGCCATTATGCCTTTGGGCTAATATAGCATTTTAACAACCAGCTTTATTATAGATATTCAGTCCCATGGCAGCAGCACAAGTATCTACAATAAGGAACACTCAAACTCTCCCCTTCAAGTTAATGTCTACAGAACAACACAGGCCATAAACATCAGCATGGTTATGGTCTCAAACTCACATTCCTGCCAATCTTACAGCAATAAAAAAGTGATGGAAAGTCCATAAAGGAGTTTAGTGTCATGCTGCACCTTTTTCACTCTGTCTACGCTCACTCTTCTCCTCTGAGAAGGCCAACTTGATTTTCATGAGTTGGTGGTGAATGCACACAATTGTATAATGTCATAGCTCTTTTTTAAATATCCTAGTATTGGGTAGTTGTGAATAATCAACACGTTTGGCTTTGCTGTAAATTGCTCAGAGCTGAATTAGTTAAGAAGATAACATGTAGTAATCCAAAGAGTCATCATTAATGAAGGGACAATTTGATATATCAGTCCATTTGAGTTGCTTCCTGCTGATTGATCTGGCTCATTTGTTTTAACTCGTTGACTTGTTTCAAACTTTTCTACCATTACCATTTCTATTGTTGATTTTCAAAATGAAGGTCTTGGGAATGTCAGCCTTTTAAATGTTTTAGTGATATGCTACGGAAGCTATTTTTGACAACAGTATCATCGTAAAAGAATGGAAAACCAATGGACAAAAATGACGCTGCTCTAAATTTTGCTGATATTACAAGGTTGTTATAAAAAGTCTGTGACCCACCGAGATCTCGTGACTTGCTGAACAGTTGATGAGATGGATCTGATTTCAGTGAGGCTGTAGACCACGGTATTCATTCGCCTCTTATCATGCAACTTTGAATGCACTTGGACAGTGCATGCCTGTCTGCGTGGGCCTTATGGAATAGGGAGGAATGAGCAGCTATTATTATCCTGCTTTATGTCTCTGGCACTGCCGTGGTGTCAATCAGAGGCTGGCGGTGGAAGCCAGAGGCCAGTTAGAACTGCTGGCTCTCCGAGGTGCTTCGCGTCGGGGCCAAGGCAGCGAGACCTCTAACTGAACCGCAGCCATTTGGATGGAAGCGCTGAGGCAGCAGCGTCAGCCCATTCTGCTGGGTGGAGTTCCTATACAGCACTATAGGAGGCGGCGGCCGGCGCGTCCACCCGCGCGCGACTATATCGCCGCGCTAAACATTGTCCCAGAGCTCAGATTCACACGTCATTGGCCAATTTTGTTGTTTTATCCCACTCCCGCTTCTCGGCCGCAGTAGTTAGCACCAGCATCTGTGATCAATCGGTGCGATTTATGTGTCAGGAATTAGTGTGTGTTTTAAAAAAGGAGCTCGTTTCGCCGTGTCCCTTTGGGGGTTGGCGAACGGGCTGAGCTCCAGGATTCCGCGGATTCCTCTTAGTAGAAGCCAGTGATAAGGGGAAATGTGAGGTAAGGAGAGGCCCCGGTGTTCTGACAGTTTGCAGCGTTGATGGATTGAGGTGAATGTCTGAACACCAGACAGACATAAAGGAGCAAATGGCTTTTATGAGCGGTAAGATTTATCCTTTGAACAAGCTTCGTGGAGCTCCATTGACTGAATTTATGGCACTTGACAAACAAAAAGGCCGTCAGTGCAGCGTTTGGACGTTTGGCAGAGGTACACGGTGCTTTCACACAGAGGGAGCATGAAATATTAGAATTATTTTGAAAAGGTTTCTGTGTAATGGGGAGGAATTGGATCTCCTTTTCCAAGTCGGTTCCCAGTGAAGCCTTTTTTTTTTTTTTGCTTTTCCCTCACCTTGGCTTCTTCTGTCTGGAAAGACCGCTGACAGCCGGGCGCTCTGCTGCTCTGAATGGAAAACAATAAAAGACGAGGTTGTAGAAGGTGGTCGCACATGTTCTGCCGTAGTTACAATTACTGTGTTCGAAACAGCCTTTGGACTGTTTTCTGAAATGTCTGAATGATTTTTAATGACTCACAAACCTAAAAGCTTTTCAGTGAAGAAATAGTGGACTAAATCTATTATCTACCTGGTGTAGGTGAATGTTGTTGGGGCTTTTTTTCTATCCATTTTTCCCCTTTTCTGCCCATGTTTTATTGGCTATTTTCATTTGATCTTTGACCTATTACAGATTTGTGGTAAACTGCAAAGATGTTGCTTTAAAACACGCCGTAGATGTCTGTGCGTCCATCATCAGAGATTTAAAATGTCTGCATTTACTGAAGCATGTAAAGGGGGTATGGCAACAACAACTCCCCTCTGTTTGTCATGTCTGTACTCACGTTTCCATCATCATATCTGATCAGCGCGCCACTTCCTCTACTATTGTCCACGCCGACTATCTGTCGCTCCCCATGAAGCCGGGCTCTTTATGCAGTTCCACTTAATGACGCTTTATTAACATGACATGGAACATGGAAATTGTCTCCTGTCCGAGCCAGTGACACTAAGCTCTTGCTCCCGTCTGAGTCTAATTAAGAGGACTAAGCAGCCACAACACGATTAAAAGCAGATTTGTGTGGGAGAGCACACTGGTACTCTGGGTGTGGTTTTCATGATTTAAAGCACTGCTCTGCTGTCAGCCATGTGTATATCACACTAAGTGGCTAGTTTGACTCTTACTCTTTTTCTCCGGATGGGCTACACGTAGAGGGTTGCTAAGTGGAAGGAGCCGCTGGTGACAGGAGTGTTTTTTTTTAATGTCCTCACAGGACATCTCCTTGTTGCTGTGGGTTTTTATTTTTCATTATTTCAGCTTGTTCTCTGCGAAATGGTGTTTTTTCCAGTATTTACTTTAAATTAGGGCTGTCGACATAAATGCATTAATACATGCGATTAATGTGTTCAAGATTAACAAAATATTTGAACGTTTCAATGTAGCGTTTGTTTACTTCCGGCCGGCAGAAACGAAACGGCCGCTAGCTGCAGTCAGTTACGTCGGAGAAAGAAAGCCGGTAGCCCAAGAAGGATGGATCTTTATGTATTAGAAGTAAAGCGGAGTACTGTGCAGAGGAATTCCTCCACGTCTCAAACAGGAGCGGAGTGAGTGGCAAACAGACCACTTAAAGCACTGCTAAGCTAAGCTAGCTGCTATGCTACGCTA
This sequence comes from Apeltes quadracus, assembly GCA_021346845.1. Lineage (NCBI taxonomy): Eukaryota > Metazoa > Chordata > Actinopteri > Perciformes > Gasterosteidae > Apeltes > Apeltes quadracus. Next base: position 13,052,725 of record CM037924.1, read on the forward strand.
CCTGGAAGAGTTGCTAGTTCAACATGTTCCACCCGGTGGAATTCGGCCTCCAGGATGATTAAATCTGTGTAGTTTTGTGTTTAAAATAACATAAAACAACTAAAATACATGCTTTCTAAAGTGATTATTCATTACTTTAGATTGAGTCTTTAGAAGAAAAACTTTCATTAAAAACAACATCGTAACAACAACATTCATTAATCACCATTAATCTGAAATGAATTGTGCGACTAAGTAGTTAATTTCTTTTAATCTATTTACAGCCCTACCCTAAATACTTTAATATCCATAATCCTTGGACAATTCTAGGGAGAAGAAACCAATAGAGGGTTTGAATCTGAGCTGTAAATTCATAGCACTTGGCACAAATGAATGTCAAAATAAAGCCAGACTCAGTCACACGTTATTTGGTGAGAACGTTATAATAAACGCAGGTTCTGGCTACTTGAATAGATTTGGTCACTGGTCAAGCAGACGTTTCGTCACCACACAACAATGATTTGAACAAACATCCAGAATAGGGAACACAACATGCAGCCAACACAGTGCAGAGACCAAATTGAGCAGAATTATAGAAAAACATAGTGTGCAGACCAAAGAATTACAAAGTGGGAAGTGGTCCAATTTTTTCAAATGCAGAAATGCAAGGAACAATCTTGCACCAATGGCTCTAAAGGATCTTAAAAGTCCAGCTTTTTAGTAGCCTCCAGGAACGGATTAAGTTACTGCACAAGAAAAAGAGCTAATTGTGCATAAAATGAGCAGAGCTTTAACTTGTGGAACCCTGGGTGCCCAAAATATATCCTCCTGCATTGCATTATTATTGTAAAATGGTTGGTTTCCTTTGCAGGAGGTCGTCCCAGGCTCAGCGTTGCCTCCCAGTAACCCAATCCTCTGCAGCAGGGAAACACAGACCTTAACCGGGGTGTAACAGACACACAATGACACAAAGAGGCCGGCAGTGTTTTAAACGTGTTCCTTACCATGTCTATGTCTTTGTGTGAGTGTGCCCTGAGATCAGAGAACTGTCCATCAAGGGACACTAAAAAGGGTGAGTGGGCGAGGGGGAAGCAGGAAGAGGGGGCAGAAGAGAAGACTGAGGGTTTCCGACGGATACCACTCCCTCGCCACGCGTGAACTGATGTGAATTTAGGTGATGGGAGGCTTTAACCCCTGAGAAAGGATCTGTAATGCAAAAAAAGGGACAGAGAGGCCTGAGAAATGGGATTGACCTTTAACCCTCAGTCTGTAATGTGATCCTGGTATCTCTATTGTGGAAAGAGAGGGGTGTGGAGGAGGTCACCGGGGGAAAGGGAAGGTAGCAGCTATGCAGTGCTGCGGATTAGAACTTCCCGTGGTCAGCCAAAGAGCAGCAGCCTATCACAGCATATTTCACAGCGCATGTTAGACAGTGCTGGACTGTAAAGGAAAACATCAGAGGAATCAGGCCAAGACAAACTAACCCACCGTGAAGGACAATAGATCAAAATATATGAATTACTTTCCCCGTGAAGTCTTATAGGGTAGTCCCTTAAACCAGTGGTTCCCAAACTGGGGGGCGGGACCTAACACGGCCACAACGGTAAGAATAAATAAATAAATAAAAAACAGAACTGACATGAGGACTTGACATACGCTGCGTTCGAACCACGCCAGACAGCAAAGACAGCAAAACAAGCAGTGGACAAAGATGGAACAGTTTGTGAGAGGTAGCAAAGTGCAAATCAGATGGCAACGCAAACACCTCGACAGGTCAGGAAGTGTGTCGTAAGATTCTGGCAGCTGAACGTATGAAGCCCATTAAATTGAAAAAAAGACTTGGAAACCCACCACCCCGATCATGTTAACACGCCCAGAGTTTTTCAAGGTGGGAAAACACATGTTATTTGTACTTTTATACTTATTTTACACCGGTTTGAAAATATACATGGAAAGTTTTTTGCACTGTTCCCAACTTTAATTTCATTACTCAAAGTGAATTTACTTCAAAATAAGTTTATTTTGTCTGTCTTACAATGTTCCTACATCCTCAAAGGAGGCCGTAACAGAAAAGGTTTTGGAATCACTGGAAAACGTTTCATTTACAAAAAAAAGGGTTGCCATATTATAGTTTTAACTCATTAAGATCTCAAGAAGAAAACTTTGCGGCCGCTTGTTTACATGGAACACTTATTCTACAGAGAGAAATTAAGCATAAAAAAACCGACAGATAAGAATTTGAATATGCCAGAGGATGACTCATCTTTTGGGATGCACGTCTGCTCTCCCCCTTCCCCTCTGCAAACCGGACCTTAAGGAGAGGGAGATTTATTTACCTGTTTACCAGTTTCACACACAGTCCAAACATTCTTAAAATGCTTGATGAATGGAGGCTGAATATGTCCACCAGCGTCATGTTATATTCTCTTGATTTAAAAAAAACCTCTGCAAATCCTCTGGAATTAAAGGGAGTTTATGAACCTATTTGAACAGAAAAAAGGTTTGCTCAGCAGAAAAAAACTGCTTGACAAAACGGCACACACCCCCAACAGCATTTGTTCATTTATGTCAAAGGTGTCTCGCAAATCTCCTATGCCACTTGATGCCTCAGGGGCAGAAAGTTGATTTTACCAAGATTTACTGTTTAATTTGAGCCCATATTGATGCAATAAAAAGATTGCGGCCGCAACTTGGCCTCGGTTTGTGTGACACCATAGGTTGAGAATGCAAACCATCCCAGCAGAGAGTGTCGGACCCGGTCTGACGGTGCTCAAGCTAAGTGAACGAGGAGCGCAGGGCTTCTTAACCCGAGCCGTGTGCACAAGCTTTACTCTGCTTTCAGGAGAAAGAGAGATGGTGTGTGTGCGCGTCTGTGTGAGTGTGTATGTGTCTGGCAGTTTGGTATTTCCTGAAGGAGTTTCCTCCTACCGTCAGAGCGGAACCACCCTGGGGCCCTGCGCAGTCCAACGCGCTGACTGACCCGGTGCCGCTGCCAGGGAGAAACGGAGAGACTCATTAGATACGAAGGCGCACGAATATAAAGGAGCATTGATAAAGATGGCGACACACAGTGCAGAACGTCGTCACTGCCTCAGAAACGCCGGCGGTTCTACCTGAGGCTGTACGGGCGGCTCGCCGAGGGCCTCAGCGTCGCCGGGGTTCCTGAGTTCGAACACGACGCGGTTATTCGCACCGTGGCGTCGGCGGTGTGATGGAGAGGTGCATCTGCGGCACCTTCGCGCTAATACGCTGAGATTGTGAGGGAGCGCCGAGGATTGTGGGCCACGGATTCCTGCGCTATCAGCCGGCGTGGCTCGGCGCCGCGCCTGACGAGGGGGACCTGCCTGACGGGGGTGGAAGGAGAAGAGAGGAAGGGAAGAGCGCCTTGTTGACACGGTGAGGGAGAAACGAGTGAGCAACGTCAGCCGGTTTCTTTGCCCTCTAGTCCCAGCTGGGCTTGATTACCCAGAGTTCTCCACTGAGCGACTTCGGGGAGCGTGGCCGTAGGACCGTCGGATGGGGGAGAAAGGGGGAGGGTCTGGGCAGGGAGTCAGACCTCAACCCAGCCCCGGCTGAACCGAAGTGAACCTACACCGCTCTGACATTTTTAGAAATGACGCTGTTTTCTGTTTTGAATGTCGGCTTCGCAACACAACAATTACGAGACGTAGAATAAAAATAAATCATTTCAAATTTACTTTAGCTGCTGAGGGTTATATCTGGTTCTGCGTGCAGTATTCACTGATTATATTTCCCTTAAACCCTTCTGCTTCCTACTCCAATAAGATTGTTAAAATAACATGCTGCCTTGTTAGGCCATTATATCCTCTCCCAGGAAATACAGAATAAAACTGTGCAATGTCATTACACAGGAAACTGCAAAGCGTAAAATTATTATTTCAATTTAGAGACTGGGAGATGTCCATTCGAAGTTGCAATGTCAAAGTAAATACTTCAGGTTGTTCTTCCAAGTCGATGCTGCCAGGAGTCCTGATCATTTGGCGGCGCCAGGAGTCCTGATCATTTGGCGGCACGAGGGGATGGGAGTAGGAGACGTGCAGAGAAGAGATAGACGGCTACTGTATGTTCTCTCACAGCAGAACAACAGTCTCATGTGCAAAACCATGCCAATAAATCCAGCAGAGTTGGGACAGAATGCAGTGCTGCATTGAGTTCACCCTCCCGGATGCACTGCGTGTTTTCACTGACGCTTCAGCTCAGGTTATTACAAGCGATGCTGAAATGTGGCACATAAAAGTGTTTTCGACACAAACAACTTATACGATCAAACTGCCTACAAAGATCTTTCAATGAAGGCAGCGTGGACAAAAGGTGTTAAAGTGTTGAACCATGACCCCTGACTTCAGAACACCTTCATGCTGATTGAGGATGGGATGCTAGTGAATACAGCTGATAGAATACAACTCACAAATACATGACATCTTTGTGAGATGACGGCGACCCTGCGGTGTCTTCGTTGTGATCGGCAACAGAAGGAGAGAGCGTGCGCGGCGCTGCGAGCCCAGAGTTTGAGAATGACAGGAAAGGCAGGAAGGAAGCAAAGGAAAGGAGGAAAGTGAGCGAGGGATGGAGGCGTAGCACCGGCTCAGAGCGACTCGCTGAGATTTTAATGTGTCTCTGCAAGACTGTGTGTGTGTGTGTGTGTGTGTGTGTGTGTGTGTGTGTGTGTGTGTGTGTGTGTGTGTGTGTGTGTGTGTGTGTGTGTGTGTGTGTGTGTCTCCCATAGAGCGGTGTGTTTATAAATCACAGTCAGGCAGTGTGTGTCTTGCAGGGCCGGTGTTTCCTGCAGTGTAATCTGAGTCTCTGGTGGAATGTGTGAACCACATCCGACTCCACTCCACTCGAGCCCCCGACTCACTCAATATCCCACTGTAAACAAGCCGGCTCTGCCAGAGTTTGTGGAACCGAACAGGTAGATCCACTATGCCTCCTCAAAAAAAGCAGAATACAGGAAATGCTTCAAAATAAAAGCCCATCGGGTCGAGCAAAAGTAAAAAAAACCTGTGACTTTATTTGCTGCGTTTTCTGCAATTAACTCGATTACTTCTCTTTGTGTGTGTGTGTGTGTGTGTGGGTGTGTGTGTGAGAGAGAGAGGGGTTTAGACTAAGAGGTTAATTGTAGTGTGACCTCTCTAATGTCTTTCCCTGGCTTCTTATCTTGATTGGGCGATTAATTCTGGGTTCGCGCCCTTCAGTCGCCCCAGTATTCACACACTCGTATGACACACACACACACACACACACACACACACACACACACACAACCCCTCCAGAACTCAGGAGCCCCCACATTCCTGTTACCCGAAGGCTGCGCCGTCGTATTGCTTTTCCTCTCGCTCCCCTCTCGTCTCTTTCCTCCCTCTCTCTCCCGCTCTCTGGCTCTTGCTCAATTTATTTCTATATCTCACTCAATCATTCTCTGAGCTCGCCGTGCCCCCGCCTCCCCCCCCACCAACACACACACACAGACACACACACCTTCCTCAGCCACTGCTGCAGCTGCGGGGAAGCAAACATTCATATATTTTACTTATACAAAACTAGCAGCACCACAATGTAGAAAATCCTCCACTCCAAGTGAAATTCAAAATGTGATTAAAAAAGGATTGCATTGTGCAATAAACACAAGCAGCAAATTAGACAGGTCGTAAACAAGTGCACGTAGTGTAAACCACCGGCGTTGGCGGTTAAACAGAAAGGGAACGTTCCCACAACGTATGAATTAACACCTTCTTGCACAATAAAAGTAAATGTGTGCCACAGTGCCAATTATGGTGGTTCAACCAGTCTGTAATTTACGGTTTTGCAACAGTATACCGTAACATACCGTTTAACTAACTGTTGTCTCACCCAAAGGTCGGCCCCATCTCTGTGAACCTCTCGCCTGAACTATTTAATATTGATATGATGAAGTGCTGTTTTTAATGTTTTTAGACTTCCAGACGTTTTGAACAAAACCTATTTTATCTGCAAAATAGTTACAATTGCAGTGGAGGCTAAAGCACAATATTTACCTGTGAAACCAAGAATAACTTGGCATTAAATGGAAACATGGAAGTAGAGACACCGCAGAGTACTGCAGAGTGTCCGCTTGCATTCCGCCGCTGCTCCCTCACCTCCTCTACGAGACTGACGGAGCGACCACTTCCTCTTTCCCCCGGCTTTATCACTCTATCACCAGCCAACAGACACAGAAAGAGAGAGTCTGTGTTGGGGGGGGGGAAGGAGAGAGAGAGAGAGAGAGAGAGGGAGGGGCACACTCGCGCTCTCCCTGTTTGGGCACGATGGGAACGGCAGATTATTGGGGCTGATAAGATGAGGAATGCTGCTCGCAGAGGAAACGCCGTTCAGGAGGAGATGTGGCCCGTACAGGACAGTTCCCTCCTCCTCTCCCCATGTTTCATCCAAAACCCCCCCCCCCCCTCCCCCGCCCCCAACAACCCTCCAGAGGGAAGCAGGGATGGGAGCCTGTTACCTTATTTCTACTCCACGTCACTGCGGAAGGGAGATGTATGCGTTCTCTTAATGCGGTTGGACTGTTTGTGACCTTTTGATCTGTTGGGAATTTTTTGAAACGTTCAAATTTCCCCCCTGATATGAATATGATCGGCTTGTGTTTCTCATTTTGGGGTATTCTTAAGGGCTTGAGTTGTTGCTAAAAGGCCTTTTTGAGAAGGGTTTTTCCCCCAAAAAACGAGAGGAAGGTTCTTATTAGATAGAAAACATTAGCTCAGGGAAAACAACGAACATAATATGTATTTGATTTTGGAAATATATTGAATATTTCAATGGATTTGATTCCGTTTGATGCACACGTGAAGAGAGAACGAGGGACGGCGTGGAGCGCAGGAGAGGAGCGCCGGAGAGGAGGCCGCAGGTCGCGCGTTCAGAGAGCCGCTCGTTGCTTTTACTTTGGCTTTCGTTGCCATCCCAAATGATTCCCACTATCAGAGGGAGCAGTCAATTCTAAAAATCCATACCAGACACATTGCCGAGAAAGATCACAGTATTTAACTTAAATATAGTAAATTGCAGAGTAAATAGAAATTATTACGGAGCTAGGTTTGTGAATGTGATTTGTACACTAACATTTTCTGTAGTTTATTGTGGTTTGTTTGGTTCGGCAATGCTGTTGGTTTTAATAACATTTTAGCTGTCAGCCACGGCTTTACGGTCGCCCCCCCGCGACCTCAGCAAGCAAACAGGATGGCAAGCGGCTCCCGTGTGCTGCAGTGATCCAAAGCAGCGACTCTCCGACCCAGAGTCTGTCGTCCCACCTCAGTGCGACACCTCGTAAAAAACAGATTGTGCCGAGTCTTTGCAAAGCGGCGTTCTGAAATGACGTTGCGCAAGAGGAGAAGCGAAAATACAGCTGAATGTGCGTTACTCCCACATGCAGACCGCAGTCATTAGAGACACTCCGTTCTATCCGGGATAACAATGGACCACATACACACAGACCACGAAGGGCAATCTGGTGTCAGTCTGCACAGAAAAGTGCATCGCCAGTCATCCTTATTTACACATAAATGGGAATTTGGGAAAATGGGTCATTTCTGGGAAGAAAGATGTTTGTCGTTCACTCCGGTGATTAAAAAAAGAAAAAAAAATCATCGACCGAAATATGAAACGCTGATAGAAGTGTGATGGGAGCACGCACACACACGGAGCGCTGCCTCACCCAAACTGCACTTCACAAACACAACAAACAGACTTGACAACTTATTTCACTTTTCACTGCGAATGACTTGACTACAGTTTCATTAGGGCCTCGTGGAAATGAACAGTCACCTGAGCTCCCCTACTGTCCCCCCCCACCCCCCTTCCCACCTTCCCCCTCTCCCCCCTCCTCCCATCTCTCACTCTCTCACTCTGCAACTTTCTGCTGACTGCAGGAATAATGATCTTCTTCCCGTCCACAGGAATAATAGAATAAAGGAGGGGGGGGGGGGGCGGCAACGCTTAGTGGAACAGTAGTGAGGAGTCCAGCTCCGCTGTGGTTACCCGACGTGTGTGTGCGCGTGTATTGTGTGTGTGAGTATGTGTGGGTGTGTGTGTGTAATTGCGTTTATTTCCAGATGTGCAAATGTGTGATATTTTCCTCTTTATTTCCATAAAGTTCACACATTAAAATACTTTTTGCGGACACACACACACACACACACACACACACACAATGTCTCAGATTTCAGCCCTGATTAATGACCGTAAATCGACGCCGTCCTCCCGTTATCTTGACAGTAAACGCCTCACGTAGGCAACCACGCGACTGACCGCGGATCCCACTCGCTGCCAGAGCCTGCTGGGCACTTAACACTATCGGCAGCTAGATCCAGCCGCTCGAGTGTGTTTGGAGTGTGTGTGGAGTGTGTCCTCAGACGCGTAAATATTTATCACACGGCTCCCCCAGGAATTTTAATGAGCACTGATGCAGAGCAATCAACACACAGCGGAGGTTGGAAGGGACGTTTTAGTTTTTCACAAGTTGCTTTTTCTCTTCTGAGCAGATTCACACTTTCCTGCTTTTCTGCTAATTGTTCCCTGCTGTTTTGTGTGTGTGTGTGTGTGTGTGTGTGTGTGTGTGTGTGTGTGTGTGTGTGTGTGTGTGTGAGTGAGTGCGTCTATCCTAAATTCGAGGCTCTTTAAAGGCTGCTCTGCTTGTGTCTCGTTGTGAGCATGTCTGCGTGGGTAGTGTAGTGTAGTGTACATACTCATCAGGGTGACAGGGCCACCCTTTAGAGGTCACTCAACACATTGTGTGCAGGCCAAGCTGCATGGGGAGTCAGGGAAGGAAACCTGAGCTATAACTCACACAGCTCTCTCTCTCTCTCACACACGCACACACTGGACCTGACCTTTGACCTCTGGCTGGGAGTGGCTAATTACTTGCTTTGATTGCTAAAGACGCAGCATCTCACAATTCATCTAAATGTATCTCAGCGGTGCTTTATTAATTTCGTGATTTGTGTTGCCAAAGTATGCTAACACACACAGACATGGCCAGTTAACCTTTCCGACCCCAATCAACCAATTCTTAGAAATTCCTGTGAGATGCCAGGATTTCTTGAAACACCAAATAAATCAGGCAAAATGTAGAACGATGGTGCGGCCAGTTAAAATGTTTCACTCACTGTAAACATTGTACAGGGTCGATTAAAGAGCTAGTTAATGTCCCGCCTCAAAGGTGTTAAATATCAAAAACACACAACTCTTAATGTCATGATACAAACATTAACAATGCCAGTGCTCTTAAAAAGAAACAGAACAGTTTCTGTTCCGAGCCATAAACGTGTTGTCTTGGTAATTGCCTGAACACAATAAATCTGTACATTTGCCTTTCAGGCAGGACAGTTCACATCCAGTTTGACATGGTATGTCAAAGCATTTTTTCACAAGGTTTGCAGTCCCCTGTATTTATAGTAACTCAACCAATGGTATGCACACACCACAAAAGTCTCTTCTTTCCTCTTCGGCTGAAACTGGGGGCCTTTTGTTTAAAATAAGTTGAGGCGATGCCGGCAAAGGTGCACAGAAATTGACCAGTGACAGATTTGTGACCGTGAGTCTGAACAACGTGGCTCTCTCCCGTCTTGCTTTGTGCTGGGAGTGTGTCCCGACCTGCGCGCACTCGTACCAGCTCTCACACCTGGCCGCAGGGTGAGCGCTGCCGCCTCCATGTAACTGCATACAGGCAGCAGTTTGACTTTCATGTTCATCCCTTCATGTCCCCTGCGCTTTCGTAATCGCACCGGTGTCAATCCTGGATGTAAAAAAAAAAGCAGCAAAGGGGTTGAGCTTTTTCCATCAAAAGGCCGTCGAGGTCAAAACCTCTGGGTCTGGTCGGAACATCTGTGTCTACTGGGGACATGGAAACCTTGGCCTGCAGGCTCTCACAGCGTTCTCTGCCGCTCTATCAGATTTTCTTTGAAGTCTCTGTATTCGCAGCCTCATGTCCACTACTGTACAAATACCAGAGTCACTACTGGCCAAAACCACATTACAGTCTCCCAGCATGCACCCCTCACAGAGGGGGAGAGAGAGGAGAGAGATGTTTTCCCAAGAACCTTTCATGTGTCTCCCGTAAGTAGTTGTGATTCCAGTAGGATGAAAGAAGAAATATTGTGGACATTTAGCTTCTTTTTTTTTTTTTCCACCTTTCCCGACATTCAAGTACTATGGGTGTGTATGCTTGTGTGTGTCCACACGCTTCTACATGTTTGTGTGCGTGCCCTCATGTGTTCGGAGGTCAGCTCCGGTGTTCTGTGTGATTTATTGAAAGGCCTTGCAGTGATACCAGAATTCCTTTGCGTTAAATGCCTTCCCTGAGTGCTCTTTACTGCCCGTGTGCTTTATGAACCATGATCGCACTCTGTTCGTCGCTCACTTTAGCATTTCTGAAGCTTATTCTTTATGGCGCCTCGTCCTTATTAGAGTTGAGCGTGTCGGTAAAAGAGGGTGATGGGAGGCATGGGGAGTGATAGGCCATGCAGTTAGAGAGCGTATACTGACTATCATGTGATCATCATGGTCATGATAAAACACGGTAGAAGTCAATCAGCTTCTGATCAAACTGGACTTAACTAAAAGTGGAAAAGTGACCCATGGAAGCTTCTTTTCAGGGTGTGTTGGTCCATGCCTTCCAAAGCCATTAAACCATCTGGCCAACTCAGTTATAGTAACCCTCCCCAATAAGACTTACCAACACAACGCTACTAAGCCTAGTGGCCACTCGAGATTAGCTCAAAAACAGCATTAGCTTTTCATTAGCTCAAAACAAAGACATATACTTTTATTATATTATTTATCTATTATGTTTTCTCATTTACTTCAAGTGAGGATAAAATTGTTGATGTATCTTTGCCAAAATAGCAAGGAGTTCACATTGTACTTTGCAGTAAAGTAGATATGATTTATTGTGAAATATGGACTGGAAATGCCTGGAACATGTTGCAACTCCTCAATACCACCAACCACCACGGGAACATCCATTAAGTAACAGATGTTAGTGGAAAAGAGGCCACCAGCACAACTACAGCTCCCATTTGTCCCTGGTGAGCCGTTGCAGCGTATCCACCACTTGTAGCGAGACGTTTATGGCTCTCCAACAATTACCAAGTGTTGTCCAATTGTTGCACATTTCTGCACATGACAACTGCGAAAGATAACGTGATTCCAGGGAGCATCGCTGTGAATCACAACTGTTCTGTTTAGCTTTGTCTTGAATTAATTTAAGACTTGAATCATTTTGTTCTTGGATCTTCTGCAGCAGCAACCACTGGAGCTAATGGTTACTGTCGTATTGAGTTTCATCCATCGTTTTCAAAAACAAATGCTCATGTGTGCCGCTACTCCGCCTGCTCTGAGCCCTTCAGACAAATCATAACAAATAAAACTCTTGTCTCGATTTTTCCAGCTTTGGCTCGTGTATGAAACCGCTTTGCATACGCGTTCTCCCCCATCTTAATTCCTGCTCATAATAAACCTCAGTGCTCAGGGCACCGCGATGCTCACTTACCGGCCTGTTACATGGTAGCAGCAGCAGAGTGTGCTTACAGCTCGTATTGAAACATAATCTCTCAAATGTTTCTAATGCTCGCAGTGTGAGGGACACGTCTTCGGCTAGTCTTCGGCTAGTCTTCGGCTTTCTCGTTGTTGTTCCTGTCCCTGCTGCATAGTTTCAAACATGGGCAGAGCCGTGCCTCAAACAGGATATACCAAAGCGTTGGGTTCGGTTCAAAATCGGATCCATATGACGTTTTTATTGTGCCCCCCCCCATCTGTTAGTAGTTTGTGTTGAATTATTTTCTACATGCTGTGTTTGGGGTGAGTTCACTTGGCCGCAGAACGCTCTAGTTAGCAGTTTGGAAGCGGCTTTTATCCCAGTGAGCCGTACTCCGGAGACCGGTCTGTGACGGTGAGATGGTCCGTCACCTGCAGAAATCCTGGTTGAGAAAGACCAGGCGCCGGATTAGCTTCCTGGATGCTGAACTGTGCGGTTGTCTGCTGAGACGGCCGCCTTAGCGCACAAGAGTCTGATTTCAAGTGACGTTCCCCTGCCACGCTCAGACGGAGGTTTCAGAGACCAGGCTAGGCTACGGTGGCAAAGATGATGATGATGCAAAGCACAACTCTTCTTGTTACCGCTGTGTGTCCATTGAAATATTGGTTCCAATTCCGGTGCCAAAAATTGCATTTCTGCGATTACCGTGTTTTAAAGAGTATAAACTTGTTTTTCTACAAAATCCAAAAATGTCAAAGCTGCCAGAGCTCCCAGTCACAAGCTGCATGCTCTGGCTTCAGTTGAAGTGAACTAAAGACGGATGGCACCTTGACTGCTATCCTATACACACGGCAGGTACCTAAAGGACACACTCATACACTAAAGGTTGGCTTCTCCTGCCGGGGGCCCTTTGGCATCAACTGTGACGGCAACCGTTGATTGTTGGTGGGCTGTTTCAAAGCCCAGAGTAAGGCGTTTCGGTAGTCGCCATCTTGGTTATGTAAATTCAAAGCAACATGGGAATAAAATTAACTGAACCAAAAATCTTCCTCTTTTGAAGAACATGTTACTGAGGTAGTTGCTCAAGTTGAAGTGAGGGTATTTTCCCTATTGGTTTTTATACAATCTGTCTTCTTTCTGCATGGCTGCTCTTCGGACCCAGAGTTAGCCGCCTGGCATTTACGTCACAGCTTGGAGTTTATATCAGTTCAGAGGATTTACATATGCACGCAGACAGAAACTTTTTTTTTCCCCACTACTCATCATCATGCCACCTTTCTTGCATCTGTTTTCCTTTCCTTTTGCCGCCATTGATCTCTGACACGCTCATACCAGATGAGACCTGCCCTCTTTGCATTTAACAACCAATCAAAAGGGCGGACACGGAAGCTCAAATCTTGAACCAGGTTTTTTTTTTTTCTTAACAAAAAATGTAACACTTGACTTCAGACCGGCTTCAGTGTTCGTGACAAGACCAGTTATTGTTTATCTTATGCCAGCTTCGAAATGTTCACCATTACAACCCTAATCAACATAATTATGAAGCAAGTGGATTATTTAATTTAATTGTGGAGTAAGTCACCCTACAATAATTACATTCACCCCTATGATTAACTATGTCTCGTTGCTGTAGGTAATTAGTCTGAAAATGTTTCCAGTTATGGCCTCAGAGCCAGAAATGGATGTGAGTAATGTACAGAGCTGCTCACATGAGAAAGAGCGACTTGTGCTGTCGTTGCAGACGGAGGGACAGAGAAAAGGGCCCTGTAGCTTTCATCTGCTGGGCTGCATGTGCACCCTGTGATGTCAAAAAAAAAAAAAAAAAAAACCTGAACTGAACCAGGTCTTAAAACCGAGGGCCGTCGCAGACTGAATCAGCCTGTACTTGTCCTCCGTGTGTGCGCCGAGTGTTCTCGCCTTTGTGTCTAATCTGCAGATTGCGATTGAGCGCCGTGAAGATGTGGGTCCCTGCTCTCTAAAAAGGCTGAACTATGCCAGTGAGTGCCTCTGTAATAAGATCACCCAGAAAAGACATTTTCAAGAGGCTCAACGTCGGATAAAAGCACGGCTCTCTTTTGTCGCTATACGGCCGCCTGACGCCTGTGTGCTTTTGGTCTGTTTTTCATGGATTGGGCTCAGCTGGTTTCTTCCAAATGGTGCAAATGTTAAGACATAGCACCCAAAATGTGCGTCCACTCGGTGACAACTTGTGCATATATCCACAGCGAGACCGGCTCCAAAATAAACAGTGAAATAATTGCAAAAGGAATATAATGGAATGAATGCAATTATTGCTCAAGATTGTTAGATTGCTAGATGTTTGTCCCTCAAAAAGGCAATCAGTTTGATTGATTAGAGAAGCAGGCTATTCAAGCTAGCTGGCATATTGGCGTTCTTTGATTCGGCACGATGGAGACAACATTTGCAGGGAGAGTTCGCTCCGCTAGATGTGTGTCCCTGAAAAGGATCATGTCCTTTTCTTTTCTTCATTTTGCTACACGTTGTCTCACAGCCGTTTGTACGGGCAATTTTGTGATCTTCATTTTACATTCCAATGGAAACGTGTCTTGGGTTTTTTTCCAAGTACAGCGACGACACGCATACCACAACACAGTATTAAAACATGCAAACACACAGTACGCTTGAGAAACAAAAGAAGCTCGCAGAACAATCCCTTTTCTTTCACTCTCCACGTGGTACCTCTGTGTCTCCTTCACACGCTGCATAGAGATACCCTGTAACTCCGTAACGCAAAAGTATGAATCCAAATCCAAATTCCTGCATTTTGGGATCCAAAATCTTGAAGGAAGATGTTTTAGAAGTTTGTAGGCTATCATGTCTGCAGTTAATGTCCAGGGTTTGTGAGTGAGATGCTCGGCGATCCTGTGAGGGAAATGTCTGGGTGTCCACATACTTCTGTCACTATAGTTGAAGACAACCTCCATGCAGAGGGAAAGCAAAGAAAGAAAAGCATTCGCATCTCTTGCGAAAGAACCAAAGCCACGACTGCTAAAGATTACAAGAAAAAAAAATTAAAAGAAAGAAAAATAGAAGTCTTTGTTGACTTTTCAGGGTTTTTCTCGTTCCTTTTTGGAATTAGCTGAAAGATTAAGACTCGTACGGTATCAGTTCATCAAAAAGAGAGATTCATCACGTTTTATTGGACCCCTCGAGGCCAACGTGTGTGTTTCTGACACTAACTTAATACTGATGATGCTTGAGAGATGAAACCCCCCCACCCAAATTGAGATGTAAATAGAAGGAAGAGAGAGAGAGAGAGAGAGAGAGAGGAAGCTTTGCAACAGAAAGGACGCACAAGGGAAATGATTTTTTCCAGTCTCTTTGGTGGTCTCATGAAGGGTCTCCTTGGATCTTGAACCCGGTGCAAAACACAACAGGGGTGGAAATGAGTTAGGGGCAGAGGAGGGGGAAGGTGTGTGGGGGGTCCTGGGCTGGGCTGGGGGGGGGCAGGGGAAGGGGGGGGTTACACCGCCAGAGTCCCACAATTCATCATCCTCTGGCACCGACGGGGGCCGTCTGGACAGATCGGAGGTGGGGAGCAGAGAGGGGCGATTGATGGCCAGAGAGACTTTGTGACCTCTGTGAAAAAGAGAGGGAGGGAGAGAGTGACTTTGCAGACAAAGTGTTTGGACATTGAGTTGAATCCACTCCGTCTGCATGTGAGGATTCTCCTCCCCGTCGCCATCAGATCATACACGAGTGCTGATTTGAGGCGGTATTCTTGACTTTTCTCTCTCCTTTCAACAGGACTACCTTCAGGGCGACAGCACCAAGGCGTATGAGAGGTTTGGTTGGAAGACAAAGGTCACTTTTGAGGTGCGTGTCACACATCTGATGATGTGGTTGAAATCAATATGCTATATTATAATAATGAGGATATTTTTCCACGGACAGAGAATGGGTCAATGAAATAATCTCTTATCGAGCCACACAAAGCACAATCTCAAAAGATACAAAATAATATCTTTGAAGGCCTATAAGGAATTATGCCGCAGCCCTAAAAAAAAATTTAAAAAAAGAAACGGTAACCACGTGGGCCTGAGTGTATTTCGCTCCGCATCGAGACATAGAAAGGGTGTGAGGGCTTATGAGAGAATGTGGGTGAGATAGTGAAGTGACGGTGAGGTTAAATCAGTAGAAAACCAACCAGCCAGCATCAAGTGGGAGTCCAGGCCTACTGCTATGTCTGGGAGTCGGCATGTCTCGTCTGATACGAGCTGACTGTACGTTATATGAGAAGAAATATTAAAAATCGCTTCCTTCATTGGAAAGGTAGAGGTAGATGAAATCCAGCATTCTGATTGGTTGAGAGTGAGTCATGGGGGTGTATTGAACGATAATGTAGTACCTGTTCACATTGGTCTATCGTATCTTATTGCTTAAATAGTGAGTCTTGTAAGATGTTTCAGTTGAATGTGAATAAATGATCATATTTAATTATTGCTGATGCTGATAGCGTCTTAATTAATAGCTGGCCCACTACAAACCACAGTGTAGATAACTAAAGACAAAGCATTTCATTTACAATTAGGGGCTCAACTCTCTTTATGTGCAGAGATTTACTTCGTTATCGATGAATCAACATCTTCAAAGTTAGCATCCCGTATGTAAATAAGTGTTAACTTGTGTCCACTGGGCCCCTCTGCAGGAGCTGGTGAAGGAGATGGTGGATGGAGACATCCAGCTCATGAAAAACAACCCAAATGCCTGAGTCCAAATCAGTCATCATTCTGGGAAGCGCGGAAGCTCCAGCGTTCCACCAACTATAGAGGGAACGTGGTGTATTTTCAGCTCAATTCATTTTTCCCAAATGAACTGTCTTTTCTTCTTTGTTAAGGGGTCTTGTACTGGGGGGGTTTTGTTTTGCTATCACATCAACATTGTTGATTAAGAGGGGATGTTTATGTCAGACAATGAAGTGGAAAAATGTATAAAGAAAATGTAAGAGTTTTATCTTGGAAGATTGTAATTTAACAGAGGTAATTGTGATTTGACATATATAAGAAATGAGAGGTTTGGTGTAATAAAGGCTGGTTTTTACATGAAGTATTTTTTCTGAAGCTAAACTGATAATCGATGCTGAGTTTTCCAGAAGGTTCTCTGCAAGCAGCAAGTCTCAAGGAACTGCAGGTATTCCCGTTGGTTAAGTGCGTGCGTGTGTGCATGTGCGTGTGTGCGTCTATGTTTTGCCCAGGTTGCGCAGAGGTCGCCTGGCTCAGTTCCGGTCGTTTTTCTTCCCTCCGCTCGCTGCAGCTCTCCCGGGTTTTCATTAGCGGGCACACTGCGCCCTTTTACGCGGCAGGAAGTGGGTCTCTCTCCGGACGCGGCGAACGGGGGCCCGCTCTCAGTCTCCTCGTATCCGTCCCCTCTGCCCGCCAATGAGTCCGGGATCGGGACCTGTGGTCCTGATGATAGTCGTTTTGCTTGTTTACGCTGACACAGCGAAACACTTAGAGATGACATTTAAACCTCCTGGCGTGTTTTCTGTCTCTTGAGCGGGTCGCCTAGTTTAGCCATCATGCAATTCGAGATTATACCTTTAAAATGCCGTGAGGCCACAACTACTTGAGTTTTACTAGCATTAATGACATTATAATATTAATATAATTACGGCCGTAACCGTAATTAGAAATTTAGTAATTTCCTCACGTTGCATCGAATTAATACAATTTCCATTTACACTTATATAAATCATTTGGGCCCGACATTCAGGGAAACTTCTGCTAGCGAGATCTGGGGAAATACGAGTAATGCAAGAAGTATTCAGATCTATCTAAATCCAAGTCAAAACACAATAGTATAATATAATATAAACCCTAGAAAGAGGTGAGCAAAAGTACGCTACCATCGGCAAAATTTGAAGAAAAAACGTCTCCTGTGTATGAGTGTGTGTGCGTGTATATATATTAGTAGTTATAAAAAACATAATTCAACCACTTTTTTCATATAATTTATTCATAAAATGTTAATCTGAAACGTAATGCAGATATTCAGAAAGAAACGGTGGCATGAAATTGACAGCATTAACTCTCATCGAAGGAGCAGACAGTAGAAGCACTCAAATGTTCCTAAAGTTCCTTAAAGTACTTCATTACCTCCCACCCGGTGGTATTATTTCCGAGCGGTTTGACATTGAACTCGTGCGCAGGCCCGGCGGCTCCCAGCCAGGGGTCCGGGGCCCGGGTTGGGGTCGCTTCTCTCTGTCTCTGGGACAACAGCTACAGGACATTTAAAGGCCTCGCTGGGATCGTCCTGCACTCTGGATTAGAAGCAGATGTGGCTGCGCGCTTGTTTTGCGCTCCGACACCGCGCTGAGAGCCCGGAGCCTCTCGCAGGTGCACCGAGCACCGCTCAACAACAATTAGGCGGGCCGCGTGATCCGGTGCGCTGCTGGCACCCGAAGAAAGCAACGCGCGCCTCGCTCTCTGGGCCACCAATGTGAAAGCAAAAAAAAAGCGCCTTGCAGCTAAACAAACATTTTAAGGGGATGAAACCGCCATTTAAGCTCATGATTCCACTAGTCCTTGTTAGATGAGAATATTACAGTATTCCATGTCCAGTTCAACCGGCAATGAGTGGGTTCGCTTTAGGAGGAACTATTGCCTGCAGGGAGAAAGGAACTTGCAAGTTAATGTTGCGTTGACTTGTGACATTATGACAGACGTGTTTAATGTAAAGCCCCTTTTGATTCGCTCACATTAAACCGTTTTTAGGTAATATATATTTTGTATTATTTATAAGGCGATGTTGTGTTCATCATTTCATAGGAGAGGGAACTAGCATGCTTTCCACGAGATAAAATAATATTTTCAGTCGGCCTTTTGTGGAAAAACCAATTAACGTAAATCTCTTGTTTGAGCCTTCTAGAAAATGCTCAAGACAGACGTGTTACGAAATAGAAATAAAGAATGAAAGCTTACAAAGCCTCACCAAAACGAATGAGACTGAGAGTGAAATGTTGGAATAGGTGAAAATATGAATTCAACTGAATCCGTCCAGATAGCAGCAGTGCCGCTTAAAACCAATTCGCCAGAGGAAATTTTATAATTTTTCAACATGCTTGTTTTAAATGAAGTTCATCACCTGTACAAAATGCACGCACACGCACACCTTAGACTGAAAAGGCTCTTATTAGGTCTACATATATTACACAAATTGTCTGCACTTAAACGCAGTGTTTAGTTTATACTGTTTTAATGCCGTTTTTGTACGATTTTCATATCAAAGACATATTTATCATCAATTAAATAAATTGACCTCAAAAGCCACATCACATTTAATATGCGGGACTTTCGTGCGATTTTGGACGTTAACCATGAACGATTAACCGGCGTGCATTTATTTTTATTTTCTTTTTGCCTCCAGCTGCAAAAAATATGATGAAAAAAAAAACTTTAGCTCAATATTTCTGTGTGTATATACTTTACATTATATACTTTAAATTAAGAAAATCTAGGATGCTTCCGTTGTACTTTTTTTAAAAACAGAAGCTTCTTTCAAATCCAAACCATTAACCAAATCGTTCCGCTTCAATGGAGCCACCGATGTGCTGCCTGTAAATGACTTGGTACATGCCAAACAATTAACCCATGAGATGGGAGCTAGCGGGGATGCTTTACTACTTCACCACTGATGGCATGTTCGCAATGCTACCTACACACCGCGACGTGTAGCCCTTTTCGAATGCCGGTTACCTCAAACCCCGCGTGGATCTGTTTGGATGCTCTATCGGCGGCCTCGTTGCATCGTTTCTGGTCCCCCTCTCCTCTTTTCACTGGGAGGCTGCAGGTATATTAAACACAGCCCCGGGGCTTTAGATAAGGTTATCCCGGCCGTCCTTTCCTAAAGTGCACTGTTGACATCCTCTTCGTTGACCCCCCCCCCCCTCCTCCAATCACCTCCTCCTGTCTTGTCCTTACAATGAGAAATGATTGTAAGCCGGGTCGGATTTTCCTTCCTTGACCCCTGAGGGCCGCATCAATCACAGAAATGTTTGTCGCGCGGGCAATATTCTAGTTTACGTTTTTCTTGTTATTAGGCAGCGTCCTGCACGTGCGTCGGTGGTGCGCATTGTTTACGCTACTTTTATGGCGTTGACTCATCCGGCTGGCCCAACGGGGCGTTCTGTGTGCTGTAATTTGACAGGTTCACTGGCTCATTAAAATCTCATCCACACAGGCCTCAAACGTTTTCGCGTTTAAGCGTTCGGCTGCTTTGCCTTGCAGACGCACAGTGTGACTCAACACAAAACTCAAATATTATTGTAATAATTGATAGCAAGAATTGTTTGTGGATGAAGCTACTATTATTTTATGATGTATTTGCATTTGGTACGAATTATGGTGTTAGTGATGTATTATCACATTTCACCGTTACGCTCGAATTTTTTTCAATTCTAAATAATATCGTAATGAGTGTAATGTTAATACTGAAACGTAATTGAATCATAACGTAAAGGCTGTGGCTCTTCCACCACGTATAGGCTTTTTTTAAAAAATGGCATACCTTCCTTAGAATGTGGGGCTTTTGGGGGGGAGGGGAAGGGCCGTCACGTCATCATGGAATCACAGAAATAAATAAACAGCTGGCAGGCCAGTGCTGCTGAGCGTCTTTAGCCTGCACGTGAACCACATCCCACACATAGTATCCGTCTGACTGTCCTCGTCGTGCATCTGCAGGGACCTGTGCAGCAAAATGTCCCCCGATGACATCCAAGACAAATGCAGCTGTTCATGTCGCATCCAGAACCTCCCATCATCCACAAACAGCAGTGAGACGGAAGCCCGCTCGGTTCGCAATGTGCTCACGAGGCCTTCAGAGAGTTCCAACCGCATTTCTGAACCGCTGCCACACGTGAGTTTGTTTGCAGCATTGGTAAATATCTTCAATCAAAGGCTTCTATACTGCGAGTCCCAGTGCAAGTGAAATTCATGACAACCCTCTCTGGTGGAATTTGGCCTCGCCAGTATTGAGCGGCAGAGCCTCTGATGCCCTTTAGTAAGAGCTGTTATTCCTTCTTGAAGCAAACCAGTCCCATGGGCCTTAAACACTGTATCATTGGTTCATTTCCTTCGATTGACTTAAAAAATGTAAATAA
Organism: Apeltes quadracus; assembly: GCA_021346845.1. NCBI lineage: Eukaryota > Metazoa > Chordata > Actinopteri > Perciformes > Gasterosteidae > Apeltes > Apeltes quadracus. The sequence continues at coordinate 13,073,343 of CM037924.1, forward strand.
TGTTGATGCACCATAAGACTAAAATGCACGAAAAATGCTCCCCTCCTTGTTTATTTACTAAAAGAAAGGGCGTTTTTTAGTGACCTCCATTTTTAGCAAGTTAAAAATATCGCCAAATTGTTTCCAGGCCAAACGCATTCTGACATCTACCTGGTTATCATGTCTTGATTAAAAAAACAACGAAAAATACTCCCTCCCCACTGCTAATAAATCACTCAAATTAAAATCAAATAGACGGCACTTTATTAAACAAACAAAATGTAATGCCTTCAAAATAGTGTTTTAACAAATAAGACAAAATGGATAAAATAAGTCAGTACAGACTACAAAGCCCCCTCTATTTCTATACAAGAACTGGGACAAATAAACCAATAAGAAAACTGGAAAAAAGTGTTTGGTCCTCGTTATCCAACTTCTCACCTTTTCTAGAAAATAAATTACTATATTAGGTTATAATTTACAGTATATAGTCATAAAAGCTGGTGTCTGTGCCATCTTTATAAACAATTCTCAAAGTTAGAGGGAAAAAAAAACTTACGTGTGTTCGGTGTTACACACGTCTCGATAAAAAAAAGAAAGTCTCTGAATCTCTTATGTCCATTCGGAGAGGGAACAAACGACCCCAAAGTACAAAACAAAATATAAAACATATATTAGAGTTATTAATTTAAATGACAACACTGGCTCTCAGAACTTGCTGCAGTCATAAACAAAAGCTCCCGAGGTGCGGTAGATGGACTGGCCGGACGGGAAGGCCATCTGACAGCTATTATTCCCGCTGACCGGGGAGCCGTTCAGCCCGATCCGCTGGGACTCGAACATCTCCCGCACCGAGTGGAAGTTCTGCTGCTGCGCCGGGTAACCCGGGCTCAAATGGCTCAGGTCCCCGTACCAGGACGCGAGCCGTCCCTGGTGCGCGTGGTGGCTGTCCTGGCCCACCTGGCTCAGGTTGTTGTGTCCCAGGGGGGACGCGGTGGTCGTGGTGATGCAATAGTCGGGCAGAGCCTCCTCCACCGTGGTGGAAGGCGCCAGGTGGCCGCCGGAGGAGCGGTCGCCTGCGTACAGGCTCATGGCTTGCATGTTGCAGTGATAGGTGGAGGCGTTGGAGTTGGAGATGGCGTTCTGGTTGCAGGGCGTCGAGCCGTACGCGGATGTTTGGTTGGGCGAGTAGTTGAGCGACATGGAAGGGGCGATACCTGTCCGAGACGAGGCGATGAGTGGCGGAGACAGCTCGGCCTGCGGAGACCCGCGCAGGGTGGTCATGATGTTGTCCACGCTGAAGCCCTGCGCCGGCACCTGGCCGTGGTGCTGGTGGTGCTCGGGTCCATCCATGCTGAGTGACCGGTTGGACGGCACGCTGTGCGGGCTGCCTGTGGACATGCTGCTGCTGCTGTCGGGGCTCTCGGTCTTGGGCACGGCGCTCAGGGCCGGGGAAGCGGCCTGCGGCGGCGTGGACGTCCCGTTCTCCGTCTTTATATCCTGGATCCGCACCGGATGGGAGCCCTGCACTAAAGGGTCCTGCTCCCTGCCCGGGGTGCGAGACGAGGGGTCCTTGACCTGCCTGTCCCGGTCGTCCTTGTCCTTCTGCACGTCCTTCTTTTTGAACCTCCTCCGACGCCGTAGGAAACTGCCGTTCTCAAACATGTTGTAGGAGTCCGGGTCAAGAGTCCAGTAGCTGCCCTTGCCAGGCTTCTTATCGTCCCGGGGAACTTTTACGAAGCACTCGTTGAGAGACAGATTGTGCCTGATGCTGTTCTGCCAGCCCTGCTTGTTGTCCCGGTAGAAGGGGAATCGCTCCATGATAAACTGATAAATCCCATTCAGGGTGATCTTTTTCTCCGGTGAATTCTGGATGGCCATGGTGATGAGCGCGATGTAGCTGTAGGGAGGTTTCACCATGTCCTTCGGCTGGTGCTGAGGCGTGTACGGCCCGTACGCCCGCGCCATGCTGGCCGGGTACTGATCGTGGGCCGAGTGGGAGTACATGCTCATGGGCGCAGGCATCCCGGTGTATCCACCGCCGGCCCGGTAGTAGCTCTGGTCGCTGCTGATGTACGGTACAACTCCCAGAGAGTTGGGGCTGGAGACGGAGTAGCGCGCCTGCATCCTGCGCTATGCGTAAAACCTCCCCAAAAAGCGGATCCCTCCGGAAACCCGTGTCAGTTCGTCGCGTGCTCCCAGTGTCTTACTGGCTTCTCTTCTTCCTGTTTCGTCTAGAAGTCCCACTTTTTTAAGCCACAGCTCACCACGCCGAAGCGGACAGAGCGCACGCTGCCGCAGTGGACATTTGGGAAAGTGAGCAGGCTAAAAGTAAGACTGCAGGCGCAGGAGTCCACACGGCTACGCGCTGTGTTTTTTTCTACTCGTTACATTTTTTTTCTCCCTTTTGGCTACTCTACGCTGCTCCTCCCCGAAAGTGTGCTCCATCATCCAATTGGAGGACGAAATGAACCTGTGGAAAAGCGGCATGGGCGACAAAAGTTACTACACCCTTCCTCCTCCCTCCTCCTCCTCCTCCTTCCTTCATCCCTCTCCCCGCATAGCTTCATGGAGCTGTTAAATGCTGTTAAGGGTGTGCCTAAACAACAGAGAAACACCCTTAATTAATCAATTTGTTTTTTTTGTGTATTAACATAGCGTATCGTTAGTCATACAATTTTTCGCATTAGTCTATTTTGGAAACGCGAATACTGAGCTATACGAGCTTAAAAGCTTCTGGCCGAATCGGTGAACGCTCTTCTCCCGAATAGCGTGGTGGTGTGTAAAATGGGAGACGAAAAGATCCCAAGATTGACCAAAACCCACAAGTATATCTCTGTTAACTCCGTCTCACATCAGCCGCGTAGGCCCTGGAATTCTACAGGCCTTTTTTTTCCTAAATCAACGGCTTGAGACCATTTTCGATCCTTAAACCTGTAATTAGACCAAATGTTTCGCCGATTCCTGATGGCAAATCGGACTGCAGTGTGTGAGGGACTCGGATCAGCTGCTGCGGAGCCTCTGTACAAACAGACGGACATGAAAGAGGGAGGCTGCCCGTGGGGGGCCGGGGAGGAGGGAGGAGGGGGGAGGGGTGTTGAAACTAATTAAAGGTTAAATGAAGATCATTTGGTCGAGATGGGTGAGAAAGGGGCCCCTGGGTGCGAGCGGCTGAGGTGGGATTTTTTTTTTTTTTTCGAGATGAAGCACTGTTAACCCCCTCCCACCCCAATCCCCCAATCCCCCCTTCCCCTCGTCCCCCGACACACACACACACACCCAGTGGCTTCCAGAAAATGATGTTTCGTTATGTCGACAACGTAAAAACAACACTAGTGTTTTCTCAGCCTGATGGAAACAATTGTTTAACGACATTACGAAGATGGCGGCGATTAAGGGAATGTTTCAGCTACAGTGTCTGTCGCAAGATGAAAAGGAATGTACATTCATATTCTGTAATTTATATGTTATCAGTTTTATATCAAACTCCTAAAATGTGTGTGGAAACCTAAGGTTTGTGTTGAAATTGGTTTATTTATTATCAAGAGGGTGTCCACCTACTTCTCTGTTCAAGTATTGATCTCGCATTTATTTATTTGCTATACTAATCTTTGTTGAGAAAACTTGTCTTCATATTTGTTTTGAATATATAATGCTGTTTCTGAGAAATACCGGTTTTAATTGCATGTATACAATTATTTAAAAATTAGGAATCAGAACCAATATAATGTGTGAGTTTTATTTGCACCATCTTTGTAAATTAAGCCACGGTTTTTCTGTTTATTCGTGGTTTCACATCAACATGCACAGCTACAAAATTATGTACACTTAGATGTTCAGTTATTCAAGTGGATGTATTCAACAAAATGTAAAAATCAATTTACCCGGCACATTCTTTACATCCTGCAAATATATTTCAAACGAAAATATTGTCTTAATCTATTTATCTATAGATTGAATTCTGAATGAATGAATTCTGATAAAGCGCCGTTATCCAGAGCCAATGGTAGTAATAATAATAAAACAAGTAAATGCCTAATACAATAAAATAGATACAAGTTAACAGTTTCATCCCATCGTCGGAATTTACCTGATGAATTAATCAAACAATTCTTTCAGAAGTGACATTAATTCAAGCGGAGGGAAAACAAACCAACAGCGAACAGACAAACCCTTGATGATGTGTGAGTGTCCCCATGCTGCTCCCTCTGCTGGGATTTGCATGTGTTGTCAGGTCTTTAATGACCAAGCAGATGCGGAGCGCCCCGTCCCTGTGAGGCCCGCCGCTGGGTCCGACTGACCAGTCGGCCGTGTGTGTGTGTGTGTGTGTGTGTGTGTGTGTGTGTGTGTGTGTGTGTGAGAGAGAGAGACCCGCAGGCGAGTGTGTGAAGGCCCGGCCGTGACTGCATTTATTTTATTAATACATCCTGCCATTTGTCACATCATACAGTGATCTATCCTGAAATAACATCTCTACCAACTACAAAAAGCAAATCAAAATCGAGAAATCCTTATATCTTAATATGTTCTTTTTTAAATGCGTTGATTTATTTTGTTATAACGGCGAAGAGAAATTAACTTATTTGTACTACATAGCCTTTGACTAAAAGCTGCTGCTAAATGTAGGAGTACGACCCACTCGTGCCCCACAGTGGTCATCCGGTGGAAGTGCAGGATGGATGGATAATGTGAGATCTTTTCCTTTTGACTTTGGCTAAAAGTAAAAGAAGTCTGCTAACAGTCCTGCATCCAAAAGCCATAAAGAGTCTTGATATTCATTCATTTTGAATCAAGTGTGACTTGCGATGTAGAGATAGAACGTGTCCTCGCTGAGCAAAAAGTAAAGTCACAGCCTGTGTGTTTTGTTTTAATCCAATCTTCCCGTCTCTTTGCTTGGATGGCCGAGCTGACAGCTTTAATGCTTGCTAGTGGATGTGAGCCCCACTCACGCTCTTCACTGCTCCCCGATGATCGCAGAAGAATAGAGGTCCCACCCCCCAGGTAAACACTGTCAGCTCTCCCAGTAAGTGTTGTTTGCTCTGCTCATGCTCTTAGCACCGTTAGCTGCGAGTTGCCGGCTCAACAATCCCCACGAGAGACGTTGAAGGCCGCGTGGAGGCCATGGTAATGGTCGTAACCTCAAATATAGCATCAAAATATTGACTCCTTAAAGTACGAATAAAGTAACAATAATATTTATGTGGAATACTCCATTTCAAAATGAATTATAGCACAATACATTACAGCTTATTATTTGATTACAATTATTGTGGCAGCTGGTAAAGGTAGCTCCCCCTTAATGACATTAGTCTACTTGGCAGGCCACTGCTGGAGAATTTCCACACAACACAAGTTGATCTCATCATAATATGTCACCATTTTGGAAAAGGCTATTCATCTTAAATCGACATTTGTAATAGCTAATAAGTATATTTAGTTTTTTCTTACAATTAACGTGGAGAAACTTTTGAATATCCGCACTGTTATCTCAAAGCTTTCATTCCGAAGTAAAAAGTACAACATTAGCCTCTTGGAGGTGGTAGTAAAGCAGAACGAGGGGACGTACCTGATGTCTGATGGCAGCTGGTCTTTTCTGGTTTCTAGTAATCGTCCACATGTGGAGGCTCACCTTGCCAGTCTCCCCAGCGTATCATTTCATCTTTCACAAACTGCAGTTAAGCAGTAACATAGCGCCCTCTGCTGCTACATTGATGCACGTGCAATAATAAGGAGGGAAGGACAGGACACCTCGTTTTTAGAAGCGTGTTTTAGTTTAATTATGTCCACAATTCTAAAAGGAATGTCCATAAAGAAAAAGTGCACTCTATGGAAATTCTGCGTTTTTTACTGGTGACCTCACACCGGTTAGTGGTCATTTTCTATTTTCTATTTTGAAGGCACTTCAGTGTGTCATCGACAATGTTTATATTAAGTCCCTAATTAAACACAGACAGATTTTCAAAATAGTTCAGGACCTCAAAGTCATGCGCTCAAAGAGCTCATTGGAATTGGTTTTCAAATAAATAGCTGCCAATCATCCATGTGCAAAACATTAATCCTACTATACACTGAGAAGTGTAGAGCTGCTCTCAAGGCCACAAAGCTCCTCACAGTGTGGCAGGTTTCCTTTTTTTTAGCCCTAAACTCAACATTTAAGTCAGACAGATGAAATAAGGCCATGGGAAATGAGTGAAGGCAACTTCTCCTTGAGCTGTTTCTGTTTAGCTGCCCTGATGAGTGGCATATGTTCCTCGCACAATGACACGCAGTCTTTATATTATACTTCATACGTTTAGCAAAGTGACCAGAATTTTGTTTTATTTTGTTTATGTTAATAAATAAACTGGAAAATGCCTCTTTCATACATCACGCCATAATTGCAATGCGGCAACAAAAAAAAGAGAAACGAAAAGTTTTCAATTTAGTTTTGTTTTATAACAAAAAAAATTGTATTGAATACATTTTCCTATTTAGAAAGAAAGTGGAAACACACGTTGCATCAAGATTAAGACCCTCCAGATCAATATTTCTAAAAGGTAAATGGCATTCACTAGCAAGCAAACGTTTAATTACCGTGATATCAGTTTTGTCTGTGATGAGTAGATGACAACAAGCTGTCCCATAGTTTCTAGGCAAATTAGTCCAAGCTAGCTGTACCAAACTGTACCATTACCTGCAACCCCACTCTCCGCCTTGCTTTCCTCCTGTCCTCTTTATTTTCTATTCTGTGAAGCCGCCTCATCTTTAAGAAGCTTTTTTTTATAATGTTCTTGCTGCAAAATTCTTCTACCACTCCTGGTGATGGATTAATTAGCATCTGAAGCAACGTTTTACATCGTTTCACACCAGTGATTAGGTGGACTGGTAATGAAAAGTGACCAGTTCTTTCCATCTATGTAACCCTTCCCAGATGTTTAACCTGCTATGGTGATGCATCTCTAATAAGCCCTGATGTGCACCGGGTCCATTCTAATTCCACAAGAATTGTGGTTTCATTCCCCCGTCTATCTGTATTTGAACCAGTCTGCTGAGACACTTTCCTGAACTCTAGCTCCGAAATGCTTCAACCTCTCCATCTTGTTTTTGCATATTACAATCTTGGCAATCCTTTTCATACACAAGTTTCAGATGTGCAAACATCTGTGTTTTACTGAGCATGTTTTCCGGATATACTCAATGTCTGTGAACTGGAAAAGGAGATGTAATATCTACTTCTGAAGCATTTGGAAGAAAAAAAAAAAGCTCAGCGGATTAGATCCAGAGAAGCCCTTCACGGCAATAGATGCACACAGCGACGTCAGGTTTAAACGACTTGCAGAGCCGCCAGCCACCATCTCAGATTCTCTCCAGTTACCACCAGGGCTCGCGGGGTTCATCCCAGTTGCCAGCTGCAACACCAGCTGGAACTCACCAGCCTGTGGGATATCAAAACAACTCTCAAAGAGACCACATATAGTAACACCCATCGACTGATGGCAGAGGCTGCCACACATGGAGCCAACCTGACCATCAGAATCCAATGGAAATGCGCAGCTGGGAACACAGTCCCACGTCCATCGAGTCCCCCGCCGTACCGCTTTGAACGCCGTGGAGCGGCCATTCCTATTTACTGAGTTTCTTCAATCTCTGTGTAGTTATTGTTACTGGTTTTGGGCTTGTTGGAGAGCTGTGCAACCTTTTCTTTTTTCTTCTCCTTCGCTATCCTCTCTGGTTGGTTGGATAGTGGTCGGAGTGGGAAGCCAGCTTCTTGTTGACAGCTCCAAACTGTTCAGCTCTCTTTCCTCTGGGCGCTCTCCTTTTGAGAGTCATCTGTGGAACAGTCAGAGGAGGAGGAGGAGCAATCAGTGCCGGCCCCAGCCTCTTGGGGGCCCTAAGCAGAATTTGATTTGGGGGCCCCCTCCCACCACGCAGAGTCACCTGTGCTAGAAGATTATTGGCACAAATGTCACTCTATAATGTTATAGCGAAAACTATAAACGAATACAGTGAGGTTATAATACAAAACTAGGGCTGCTTGCAGCACTGAACGGGCCTTAGCCTCCCCTTGCATGTCGGGGGGGCAGCGGTCAGCTAGAAACGTGGTCAAAAAGTGAAAAGAGAAGGAAATAACAGTCTGGTCCCAGGCAGGAAGCAAACCCAGATCTCTGGCTCCCTAGGCAGAGAACTTAAACCTGAGCTATTATTCATGCCTGTTAATCCGCCGGCTTGCAGCTCCCGGTTCGCGGCAACTCGCCCAGTGCTCGCCGGCAGCTTGGGCCGGCTCGCTGGCTCCTCGGGGCCCCCTGGTGGCCAGAGGGGGCCCTAAGCAGCCGCTTAGTTCGCTTATGCCTCGAGCCGGCTCTGGGAGCAATAGTCACTAAAACTGTATGAAGACAAGGCAACATCTTTTAGCTGCGAGCCAGCTTTAAGGTAGTTGGAAAACATGAATCAAATGTCAGCGATAAACTCCCGGCCTCCCTGGTACTGTCTGTTCAAGTGTCTTCCACAAGGCCGCACCCTCTTAGTTAATTTGTCGACTCGTTAGTTTTTTTATTCTTGGTCGGCTGCAATTTCTTTAGTCAATAGTCCTTTCTTACTTATTTCCAAAGACTTTACAAACACATCCCTGGCAAACACACAATTTTAAATGGTCAACAAAATCATACATATACAGAGATAAAGCTCACTATTGGTGAACCAAAAAGTGAAGGCCATGATTGTATCATGAGTGGAGGACGTCAAACTCACAAGTAAAAGTGACAAGGACTATTGTTTTGCGCTCCATGCAGCTGTGCATGAGTCCTGAGGAGTGACAGCACCACAGCTCGATATTATCCACTCCAGGTCACGCTGGAAGGCGAGCAGGATCCCACCCTTTGTGTGCCAGATTCATCATCAAATGGCCCAAGTCTGCAACTGTTTATATCAAAAAATTGTCAGATTTGAATTTATGAATTATGACCGATGCAAGAAGAAGAAAAGAAAGGAAAAGGACGTCTGGTTAAAGTCTTGACTGTTTTCCAAAGTGAAAATGTCCATCCCGGCCAAAACCGCTCCATAAGGGGAGTGGGGGGGGGGGGTTGGGGTTCAACATGAAAGGTTCCTTATTTGTTACCATATGACGATTAGTCATGAGAGGTCGTTATGAAACAATACGTCTTACCACATTAAATAATAGGCTTCTACACATGAATGATTATCACATCCCTTACCTCCCAAACTAATTAAACTCAGCAAATAATAGTTTGACAGCTACCATAACCCAAATTATTCAATCATCTGTAACCGCTACAGCATGAACAAGATGAGCAGGGATTACGTTTGGTAATAACTAGAGGCGGCTGGTGGAAAATGTTCTAGATGAGGCAATCAAATTGATGTCAGCAAAAATCCCAGGTTGATGTAATGCAAAAACAATCAAGGTATCAGAAACACGTTACTGCAGGTGCCCTCTATTGGCCAGCCGCCACCGGTAATAACACTAATAACAGTTAGTTAACAAAGGCGTGACATTTATCATCTGCACGGCTCTTGGTCAAACGGGGCATGACGGGACTTCGGTGCAGTCGTGGCAATTAACCACGAACACAGATGCCTTTTTCCATTGTGTTAGATACAAACAAATACGCTATGATTCACGAGCAACTGAGTTTACTTTTCTCTGCCACGAGTTCAGTGACTTATTCCACACATATGCTACAGTAACAAGATACATTGTAGTCAGTGATGCAACAGGCCACGTCACATTAATAATAGAGCACAGTTGCTAATAGACCGTGTCTCTATGAGTGGAATCAACCCGGATGGTTGTTTTTTTTCACAGCTTGTGGTCCATATTAAAGCGACAGTGATCCTTTGAGCAGATCCCTCGGTGGTTGGGGACTTGTTTAGCCTCGTTTTACTAAAAGAAGGCTGGGAATGTAGACCGTTCAAGTCATCAACAAAAGAGAAAATGTCAGATTCTTCTTTTAAAGAAAGAATAGAAAGTAATAGTTTGTGTGCTTGTCTGTCCGTCCAACAAGTTGGTCCGTGGCGTTAACTTTTTTTTTATTATTAACTAGCTCAGAGATCATTTTACAACACAGGAATAGCTTGAAAATCTTTCACATGTGCTGGTTTAAAGTTGTGTCATTCAGGGAAACCCATGATCGTCTGCCTCTATATATAATATACGACGATGTACACGTTGTGTGGGATTTAGCAGTCCACCATTTATCGTTGGGTGAGTCGGAGCTTTTGCACATTTGATTTTGTATGTGCTTCCTCAGAGTACTGTCCAGTGCATCTGTGTCCGCGCCCAGTTCCGTCCTCGTTACGTTATCTTTGTGTGATGAAGTCAGCCACTAGATGGCGTTGTACTCCACCACATCGAAAGCTACTCACTCCTCAAAAATCTTGTCATGGAAAATCCAGCAGCTGCATGAGCACTTTCTGTGACTTTTTATCATGGAGGGTTGCATTGAGGAAATTAGAGAGAATTTTGTTGTTATGGCAATTATTTCTTTATGTGACTGGTCTTAGTGGGACTCTTAGTGGGACCCCAAACAACTGCTATCGTTTTCTAAAGCTTGCTTATAAGCATAAATGAACAAATGACGTTTGAAGGCCCCTGTGGATAATTTACTACCAGACCAGTTCTTATTCTCTGCATCATTGGACCACTTGAGGATGTGGCTTATGTCGGCAGTTCAATCAAACTTGTGAGAGAATCTATTTCTCACGTGGTTCTCATTTGTAATACCTTAGAAATGTTTAAACTGGTTGAATTTTGTTAATTTAACCTGAAAATAACTTTAACGTTACACAAGAAAATATATTTACAAGTATACTGTGCTCTGGAGAAAACCCACTATGCGCTTGAACACAACAAATAAACATTGAGGTAACAGATATCAAACATTCTGGTGAATAAAATTTCTGAGGCGTTTGCATTCAAGATGCAGATAGGGATTCAACAGAGCATTTTAGGCCTCTGAGGTTGTGTCAGTGGCCTTATAAGGAGCTGCCACTGCCAAATCTCCACATATTTTAGCCATGGGGGGTGCTGCACTGGAGTCATGACCAAATACCATAAAGGCCGAAACTAGAGAGACAGCACAAGTGCAGCCGCCCCAGTCTGGTTTCTGTTTGTGTGATGAGGCAGCTCTCTGTGAGTCGGATCTGTTTACCGCACTCTAAAAATACCAATTTGTTGCATTTCCATAGACGCGGGCCCTGTCGTGTCTTTGTTTATATGGCGCCTGGAAATTTTGGCAACCCTGGATGTCCACATGGAAATGAGCAGCCTCAAGATGCAAAATACTTTCAGCTGTTTTAGACAGGCTGGATGTGAGTGTAGAACCTGTAACATTTGGAAATGCTAGGACTGGGAAATGATCAGGTCTTGCTTTCACATTGTAGTCCCACTTGGGATGTTGATCTTTTGAGCCGCTCACCTTAAATCAGCAGTCTGCTCCCTTTCATGATCTCATCTCTCTATATTATCACATACCCCTACTTATCAACCGGGGTGGCTAGTACAATGACCTATAGGCACTGTACTGACTGAGGTGCATGTTCTTCAATTGAGTGTTCATTTTTTATGCCGTTTAATAACTCTACTTTTTAAATTGATTTAGTTACTTTGGAGATTGTGATTTTACGTGAAAATAAATGACAAAATAATCTGATTCATTAACATGACATGCATCTCCTCCACTTGGATTTCACTCATTAAAAATCCTTTTTAGTTTTAATAAATAAGTAGTGACAACCAATAATATAAAAACGGGCTATCCCGATATATTAAAAAGTACAATTTGCTCTTCTGTAATCTCATTACAAAATGTCTTTGATACCTTTGGTCGTAGTGGAGTTATAATACAACTTGAACCTTTTTTTTTCACATTGCCATTGGAAGTGAAAGATCTGAACTTCCACGACTGTAATATCCACAGTAGCATCCCTACTGCAAAATCCAAATAGAATCCATGAAAAAACTGAGATTTCAAAAGAACTGAAAACATTATTGATTTGACAAAAACACGGTTCATGGAAGACTCTTTGTAAAAGCTAAATGTTGCACATTAGGTTGTTGTTAAATGTCCCTGATAATAGAGAATAAATCTGACAATCGGTGGTGTTTACTACTATTTAAAAGAAAATTATATCGGAACTAAAATGACTCACCATGCAGTAGAATTGGTATTAACAATATAATAATTATATCAATACAATAATAAAAATAATTATATAATCATTTTACTGTTTAACTGTTTCAACATTTTGTCAGAATAATTGTAATGCAATCTGTATATGATTGATCTATAAAAATGCTTTAAATATAATATATATATATATATAATTGATGAGTCTCTTATGTTGAATATTACTCTGTGTAACTCCTGCTGCCATTAAAAGTGAATACTAAGTTAAAGTACAAGTCTTGTAGGTATAATGGCCTTTCCAACACTGCGAACGGCCCGATACAATGTTCAACAAGAGGGAATTATAAGTTTAAGGGAAACAATGAAGGGAATTATAAGTTCAATATCCAGCCTCTTTTAATGCAAAGCAAAGAACCTTTCTATAAGAACTTATATGAAACGACAGAAATCTGTATATAGGCTAAAATATATATCAGCTTTATTGAAACCTTTTACAGGACAAAACGTTGGCAATGGGTTATACAATAAGTGCAAGGTGTAGTTACTCTAATAGGATAGAACATAGTTACGTAGAATATAATTCGTTTGCACGTGTTACAAGAGCAAACACATTAAAAGTTGTGTTTCTGAAGCTTCTTTTGAAGAAGAAAACGCCTGTCGGGGTTCATGGCTGAGTGGTGTTGTGCTGGTTGCTTTTTAAAGGCTTGCGGGGTTTCTTCATTCATTTCCTCCGATGCATAGTTTTCTCAAGTCCAACCGAGAAAGCTGCTTTGGCTGCACGCGGGAGGCCAACGCGTGAAAGCGGACGCCTCGATACATCCAACATGTCCGCCTGTTTGTTGTCTCGTGACGGAGCCGCAGTTTGACTGTCCCCGTCGCGCACGGTGACGGGGCGGCTCACATCACGCACGGTTTGATGTCCTGACAGACGCTCTGGGGGTGGTGGTGGTGGTGGTGATGGTGGTAGTAGGATCCGCCAGCGGATGGGTGGAAGGACGAGATGCCGTTGAAGTTCAACACGAAATCCTTCCTGTCGCACACCGAGGAATGGCTCTGGTAACGTGGAATCCCCACTGCAGAGGAGAAATCAACCAAAGGACATGAAGGGATGCGCACACGCACGTTCAATCCACGCATTACGCGTGGCCCTGGAGCGTCTTAATGCAAAAAAGATGGGGGTTCGTTCTGAACAGAAAATTCCTTTTTTTACATCTTCAAAATAAATGTACTTTGGCATGATATGCTTCATAAACTACCAAATGTGTATTTATGTTTATGTTTGCTTTTAAAGGGAATACAATTGACTCAGACGGACGAGGCCTTGTTTTGCAGAAATAGTTATTGTTTGACAAATTCCCCTCATTTTCACACATTTTACAGATTAATTCGCAGCTATAATTATCACATGTGTTTTACATATCTAAAAGATATATTCCATAGGCCTTCGCTATTTCTTCCACGAGGTGACAACCAAATCCTTTCCAATTATTTGTCATTGTAAAAGCATTGGACCGCGTTTATGTTTTATCAATTGAATGCTTTTATTTTGATTTTCAACCACAGTAATCTGTTTGGTTATTCCCTTCCCGTTAGAGAGCCTCGAACCTGCAACCATATTTAAACGAGGTCGTCATCCTGTGTCCGCAAGTGAGCCTCTATTTCGAGAAAGAGAAAAATAAATAGGGAGGCCGTGGCTGCGTCAAGGTCATAAGGACTCCAGATGTGACTGTGTTTTTCAGGGGAAGACAGCGGGCTTTATCCTCTCGGCCGCAGCTCGCCGCCCTGCGCCCGTTTCCTCAGACAACACATGAGCCTCCCCGGCTGACGGCGCAGTTACCGACCCTTCGCATTTACCCAATTAGGACGCTGCGTAAAGTTTAACAGGGCCCGCCGTCTCCCGTGGAGACGCGCGGGTTGAAATCCTGCGCTGGTGTGGTCCGACCTGCGGCCCCTTTGTTTGGGTAACCTCTGGGACCCTTTAGGCTCCAGCATGAGTAAGTCGCCTCGGTGAAATCCCCTGACTTAAGTAAAGCCTCAGTGTGTTGTGCTAAAGCAAATGAGCGTGAACTGGGTAGGTTAATTAAGAACGCGATCACGAAGAAATAAATCTATTTTCGAGCACGTGCACACATGTGATGTAAAAAAGCCTCGCGGGGATATTACACGTTGGCCTCATAATCTGATATTTGATATATATCTTGCCCACAAAAACATTTTCAATGATAACTGGGCCGAACCAAGATTTGGCAGAATTGTATTATTCAGTTAACATGAAATGGAATGTATTATCCAAATGGGTTAAACAATTGCCAAACAATTGTTGTCTTCCGCAGTTGCTGAGAAAGCTTCATGACAAAACAGGATAGAATAGAATAGAATTAAAACAACTGAAATGTAGTAATATTTTACGTGTCTCTTCTGGTTTAAATATTACTCATAACCGTAAAATATTAAACGTTTTTTACTCCCTCAAAAAAATTAAAATGTGTCAGAGACCTTTTCTGCACTTTGAAAAAAAAAATGTTAGTCTCTCAATGGGATGAAGTTACCATACGGTGGGATGAAGTTGCCATACGGGGATGCTTTTATGAGTTGATATGCAAACCTTTACCTGACAGGTCGGTGCTGTGGTTGTCCCTGCCGTTCTGGTGAAGATAGCTCGGCTCCAGAGAATAAGGCGACATGCCGGAGTGTAAACCCGAGGACGCGGGGCTGCTGGAAGTGAGAGGCTGCTGCTTAATGTAGGGGGACCCGCCGGAGGAGGCCCAGTGTGCGGACGTGCTGGCGTACGGGGAGTGGCCGTCCAGCGCGCTGCCCATAGCTGGAGAAGACGGTACGGGGCTGCTACTGCTGTCCGGTCCGTAGTCCCCGTTCGACGGCACGGGACAGCTTGCCATGTACGTGGAACCGGGACTCGGGGACATGTGGGGTACGTGGTGGCCGCCGCCCAGCCCGTCGTAACCCCCGGCCATCGAATTGCTCATCATGTCCAAGTTGTAGCCGTTGCTGTGACAGGCGAGAGTGGCGGATGGGGCTTGGAAGTCGAAGCTCTGCGGGAGGATGGAGGTGCCGAAGCCTATGCCGTTCATCATCCGATACATGGGCTTCAGAGCTTGGCATTTTCTTCTGAAGCCTCTGGGTCTGCGACGAAACGAGCCTTCCTCGAACATGAACTCGCTGCCCGGATCGATGGTCCAGTAGTGGCCTTTCCCCGGCCTGCCCAGCCCTTTGGGCAGCTTGATGAAGCACTCGTTGAGCGAAAGATTATGCCGGACGGAGTTCTTCCAGCCTTGATATGAGCCCCTGAAGAACGGGAAGCGAGCCTGAAGGAACTGGTAGATCTCACTAAGGGTCAGCCGTTTGGTCGGGGAGCTCTGTATTGCCATAACGATGAGAGCGATGTAGGAGTACGGCGGCTTTTCCGGTCGCCGTAAACCGGAGCTTGTCTTCTTTCCTTTAATGGCGGTGGACGAACTTTCTGTCGCGGCTTGTGGGCTCAGCATGGCCGGGTGCAGGGCGCCGGACGCCGGGCTGGATCTCAGAGGAGGCGGAGGGTCCAGCTGCTGCTGAGGGGTCTCGGTCGTCATGTCAGCTCTGACGTACGACTGGCGTAGAGTGAAGAGAGGGAGGGAGAAAGGACGAGCTGTGAGATGTTTCAAATGAGAACTCTGTTGGTATCCAGCGGTCAGTGTCCTCGCGAGTGAGCGTTACACCGCCAGTGGTCCTCCGAATCCCTGGGCAAAATGGAGTGAAATCTCTCTTCCGTTACGCACGACTCTCCCGTTACGCACAATTCTCCCTTGACGCATGCAGAAGGCACGGCGACTACGCACATGACATAGAGAGGAAGAGAGAGGGAGGAGGGCGCGGGGCCGGGGAAGGGGGGAGGGGGGGGGCTGGTTAGTCACTGGAGACCGTGTCCAGAATTTCAGCGCGACACAGGCTCCACTGGGTGTCACAGCGGCGCTAAGTGGTTTTGCGTGGCGCGCCGGGTGGCCATCCACCGCTTTAATAATCCCTCAAGTGGAGGAAACACAAAAAACCCTCGACCTATAGAGACAGTCCAGCCAAACAAAGCTCGACCACCTAATCATTTCATAAATCTTTCTTCCCTCTCCGAGAGACCCCCCCCCCTCCCTCAACCGCCCACCCCTTCTGCGCCTGCAAATCTCCCTGAAATCAGTGACGAATATAGACCCCCCCCCTCTCCTCCAAAACTCTTTTGCCAAATCTGGCCCAAGTCAACTTACCGTTCTCAAAAGTGTAAAAGCCCCTCATTTGATCATCTCCTTGCATTCTTTCTCCCCCTCTGTCCAAGTTCGGACGCAATTACGCCACCCATCAACCAAACCTCCCCCGGACATCCCAATCAAGAGCGCCACAGACCCACACGTTAAACACGGTCTGGTCCTGCATGTATGAAGTTGTGATTTCAGCCCCAGATCATAGATTTTCCTGACACGACTTAAGTATGTGCTAAAGGTTCAACTTGCAAATTAAAGCCTTGACGAAGCATAACATTCATTTTCTGCCGATACGTGATATTTGGGTGCAGATGATAACCAAACGCGTCGCTTCGAACCAACAAAAAAACCCCGTCTCGCACCGTCTCGTATTATTTTTATTATTCTGCTTATAATTTCCTCCCAAACCGGTCCAGAGGATAACAAAAACAAACTGTCGCAGTGCCGGGCTGGGGCGAGGAGTGTGAGAGATGGAGAGGTGGTGGTCTTCACCGTGCGTGTGTAAGCGGGGGGTTGCTCTGAGTAAATGACTTTGACATGAGTGGAAGCAGGCTTTTTCCATCAAGCCCGGCCCTGGATACCACACACAGCGCGCCAGTGTCAGCTTACCGCCCCGGGCCAGAGCTGGTCCCATGGGCCCCACGTTCATTAGAAAGAGAAAAGCGAAATTAGGCGAGCGGGCGTCGACAGTTTCCTCCCCTATGGAGACATCACACACACAGATTTGTCCAACATGATGGAGTTATATATCCCATAAAGGTAGTATCAACATCCGTATTGCAATGGTGCGGAGATCGTTGAAGAAAAATGAAAGCATCACGTATTGTGACTGCCACCAAACCGAGATCTTTTTGTTTTGGTTGTGTTGTTCATGCTGTTAGCCATTTTTTTCTATTAAGCTATTTTACTAATGCATACTATGTCAGTCTGCAGTTAGAGTGCTTATTTTCTTTCTCACGGGCCCAAGAGGTTGGTGTGTGTGGGAGATCTAACAAACCACAAGTCCATCGGTGGAGACTCTGCAGTAAACACCCGTCATAGTTCCACATTTATACATTTTATTTGACACACAAACCTTTGGCTGTGAACGTGTTTTGCCACCACAATATTTTTTTGTGTAGATATAAATGCTGGACGATTTCCCAACAGCAACAACAACCTGCGCATACAGAACAAAGGGTATGCGGATAAAATCATTTTCCACCATGACACACACACACACACACACACACACACACACACACACACACACACACACACACACACACACACACACAAACACACGCACACGTACACACACGCACGCACAGAGCAGTTTGGAGGATCTTAACGGCCCCAGAAATTTCCTGCGACATCAAAACTCATGACCCCCGCCGAGATCAGGATGCCTCGGTTTGCAGAGGGAATCTTTGTTCTGCGAGGGCTTTGAAGACGCCAGCGAGATTATGCGGCACCCTAATTTAGCCTTTTGGAAATGTGATTTGATCGGCGGGCACCACAACAGCTCTTCAAAGTTTTGTTGTGGGGGAGTTCGCCTTTGTACAGCTTCGGCTGGAGGCCCGTATGAGCCTCTATTGCCGACACAATAAGGCTTTTTATTTGTTTTCATGTTTAGGCTGAAATGTGTTGTTCTTTCCCAAGTAAAATAAGGATTTTTAAATATTTCATTGGACCGTTTGCAGGTAACTGATTTCATTTAAAAATCAATATACGTACGGCTTGGCAACATTTAAATGGAAGGACGTCAAAATCATGACGATCAAAATCAAATACGAACATTTTCAAAAATGTTTTTCAAAATAGCAAACAAACGCACAACTTGTATCCCCAATAATAATACAGGTCTTATGTAGTCATATATCATATAGCCCTAACAAACATTGAATATTTGATTGAATAAAACAATAACACCTCCTTTAAACGGTAATCTATTTTTTCTCGGCCGCTGCGCACGTGTTTCCTGTGGCGGGAGCTTTGGAGCTGCTTCTCCGGGAACCTGCGAGGTCAGGCACAGCTCAGTTTGCCGTAGTGACAGACCGTTTGGACTTCCTAACAATTGTGCCTGTCGTAAAGTTTGGTTCCATAACACTGTCGGCCTTATTTGCACCACTGGAACAGGCACGAATTCCTGCGCCTGCCGTCGTGTACCAGGTTAAGACGGGGGCCAATTGAAATGCACGTGCAGAAAAAGGCTTCAAAACATGAAGGAGGCGCGTCATGACAACAAGAATGTCCACAACGAGGGGATGGAGCAATATAGCCCCCCCTCCCCCCGCGTACAGGTATGCGGTTCCGGCGTTTCACCTGCAGGTTGCAGCATTGCCCCTGAAAACAGGAGCAAGGTCTCACCTGTCACCTGTCAGCTTGCTCCTCGCGCGCTGGACGACGACCTCGGCTCCTGTTTATGAAACGAGTGGATGTGCTTGACGACCCGCGGGGATGTAGAGGTCCTGATCAGTGCGTACTCATTACAACGGTCTTTATTACAACATGTTTAAATGTTAAGATGACAGCAACAACACAATGATATGATAGTTAGTGTTGTAAACGTGCAGGTTCGGATTTGAACTCCAGAATCATTTACTTATTTATTATTTTACAATCGATTTTCCGTTCAAGTCAATCAGAATAGTAATGGGAATGGTAATTAAATGCCATGTGTTCAGGTTTAAATGGTGCTCCAGCAAGACTTCTTATTTTATTAATGCAAATGGGAATACGTTATTATTTAGCAGCCACGCTCTAAAGGGAAACTCTGAGACTGGGCGTTTTTTATTTGATGATGTACAAAATGTTTCGACAGGAAAGCAGTTTTAACTTTTGTGAATTTGTGACGGTGACAGCAACGGGTTTCTCATCTTTGTACACAATAAGGAGAAGTGCTTTGCATAAGGTTTTTATGAACTATTGCTCATGACTGGACCAGAAGGTGATGAGTCTGGGGTCTATTTCAGGACCGCGGAGAGCAACTGCAGCCTCCTCACGACACGAGCAGGAAACATCCGCGTCCGTGTGAGCTCATGTCGAAGAATAATATTGTGATTGAGTGAATATCCAAACATAAATGAATAATAGGAATATAAATAATCAAAAATGAAAACTGTCTTTTGATGACGGAACAAATTCACTTTCACGGCTTTTATCGCGTTCATCAACTGAGGCTTTAGAATGAAAGTGTGAATATTGTCATATTAGTTGTCTCTTCTTAGGTTTATGAAACACTGATTGCACCAACACGTTTGAATATAGTTTAACAAACATGGCTGTTTGTAACATCAATAACGTAAAAATGGGATCAATCGTTATAAAACATTAATTTATGATGAGTACAGGAAAGATAACTACATATACGTATTTCTTCAAGACGGGAGCCTTTTTTAGTGCAAGATTTTATTTTCAGTGCCTGTGGAGAAATCAATTGTTAGAAATGTAATTCTTTGTAGGTTGTGTTTTTAAAATGCAGGTAATGTATGTGCATTGCACCATAAATAACATACCAGTGTAAAAATGATGAGCATAATTGTTGTATTTATTCTTCATTTTGTTTGTATTATTTGACCTGTTATTGTGTTTGGTTGTTGCGATGATTATGATGGACTTACTTGGTTTTTCCACTAAACCAGTCCAAAAGTTTTTCAACTTGGAAAAATAGGCTACTGAGCAGATAATGTTAGGCATACGTTAGACTTCAATCCCTCATCTTGACTTTGATGATTATGTTTTTAACAGTTTCCTTTCTAGAGATAGGACTCCACCCACCCTTGTTCTTCCCAGGTCTGTTGAACAGGTGTGCAGCCCATTCACTCCAGACCTCACTGATCTGTACACCTGCTTATGATCTTCAGGCCTCTCCCTTTCATGTCTGTATAATGAACAACTCATTGAACATCAGGGTCCCATTGTTTTTCGTTTTTATTCATAAAAATACCAGGCATGCATGAATCAATCTAAAGAAAACCACAGGTATTTCCATTCGTTTCTATTGCAGCCACATGATTTTCAACGTAGCAGATCATTTTCTGACATATATAAACAAGGCAAAATTCTATTTTATACAGATGGTCATACAAAACATTCAAATATAAATAGATTATTAATATGTCTCAACATGGCGTTTGATTGCCGTCATACAGTGGAAATGACCAATGAACCATGATGCACTCATGTACACGCACACACACACACACACACACACACACACACAAAACAAACAAACAAACAAACAAACACACACTCTCTCATACACACGCACACAAATGCAATGGCAGAAACTACACAGAGTCCCAAACAGTTAAACAGCTTACTGGAGCGAAAAGTTCACATCATGGGTCAAAACACACAAGTGTGACAACAGTCCAGAGGCTTTATGACAGCAAGAAGTCTATATGGAAACCACGCGCCTTGTTGGGCATCTTGAGCGCGTGGACAGCGGCCTGACTTGCGGCCATGCGCAGTGTTGTCTGCTGAAAGTACGTGAGGGCATCCCTGCAGGGCTCTGTGCCGCCGTACACACCCTCTGACAGGTACGTGCGCTGTGCCGGGTAGCCCACACTGTAGGGCTGCATGTGGGCCCCCGGGGGCCAGTAGAGCCGGTGGGCGTGGATTTCAGCATCGACGGGGCTGTCCTCCCTCCGTTTGAAGGGTGTGCTGAGGATGCTGTCAATGGCGAAGGAGCTGGAGAACTTGGTCGCCACCCTCTCCTCTGCGACGGGGACGCGGGTGTCCTCGCTGAGGATGTCCGGGCTCTCCCGCTCCTTGGCGGACCTCTTGGCGATGCGCTTCCTCCTGCGCCGGAACACGCCGTCAGCGAAGGTGTACTCGCTGTGCGGGTTGAGCATCCAGTAGTTGTCCTTGCCCCACGGGCGGGACGGATCCCGCAGCACTTTGAGGAAGCAGTCGTTGAGTGACAGGTTGTGGCGCACAGAGTTCCTCCAGCCGGTGTAACTGCCGCGGAAAAACGGGAACTTCTTCATCAGGTAGTCGTTGATCTCCGCCAGAGTGAGGCGGCCGCTGCTGGACTCCCGGATGGCCATGGCGATGAGGGCGATGTAGGAGTAAGGAGGTTTGGGTCTGCGGGTGTAGGGCTTCCCTTTGCTGCCTTCGCCGATCTGGGTAACAGGTGCCGGGCTGTTGGCCATGCAGTCCCCGTCGGACCCCAGTTCGTCCCCGGATAGAGGAGACGGGACTCCCCTCTCCCGCGTCAATACACAACTCCAGCGGCTTCGGCACAAAGTGGTGCGCAGAGAAAACTTCGAGTTTCATTTTTCTCCCCCCCCCCCACAAAAAAGAGGGATGATATCTGAGCGTCGGAGCAGGTGTAGCGGTCCTGACGGCAGAAATGTCTCTGTGTTGTAGAGGCTCGTCTGAAGCGCTGGAGGCAGCCTATCCCTCAGTCTAGAGCAGCAGAGAACAGATCTGTCTCCGGAGACACGCTTGTCTTGGTATAATATAATGCCTCGGCAAGGGACGGCCCACAGGCGGGGTTACAAGCCCGAATCCATTGATGCGATTGAGTGATTAGTGTGCATGTTTACAATTGGACGCCACCGTAATACGCTGGGAAGGTAAAACAAAAAAAAGGGCAGGTATGGAAAATAATTAGTAAGTCCTCTAAGTAAGACATAGAATAAAGCGTGCCGGAGTAAACGTGTCACAGTAAATGAATACTTCTGCTAATTTGGTTTCTTTGGCGTAAAATGGGTTCAAATGTATTTTTTTTTTCGCATCATGGGTGAAAACAATATTACAATATTTGTAATATCACTTGCTTCTCATAAAAAAGTTATTAGGGAAAACGACTGCAGAAAGGTGAGAGCGGAATAGACAATAAAGCAGACAAGAATGTCACTGCTGCTCACGTGAACCTGTCGCTCCCTCCTCTGGCGCTGCGGTGGAACGGAGAAGTTACGCACACGCGCAACTGAAATTCAAGAGGTGGGTTTAGAGTTCCACGCAACGCACAAACAATAAACAGAATACTGCTCTATTGTTCAATGTAAAGTTCTTTAATTTGATAGTTCACCGCCTATTTTAGATTGCACGTTTAAAAAAAAACATGTATTTTTTAACAATTAAATGGCAGGGTCACGTGACAGCATTTACATAAAGTCGTCAACTGAGCCTTGGTAAGGATGCGGGCCTATTGACGGCCTCTGCTTGTCCCCTCTGACTTGTTGTGCAGTAAGAAACCAAGACACTAAAAATCTCCTGAACAGTTCCTGTTCTAACAAGTTGCCACTTCACTGGTTATAACTGTCCTATACCAACCATCATTGAGTTTATTGATGTTGGATTTCTGATTCTGATCCAGTGCCATACATCTTATTTCCAATCTAATCTACTAGACATTTCTGTTGACGCTTTGTCGAGGCTTTGTGCGCGCCAAAGGGGCCACTCCTCTCTTACCCCCCTTCCTTCTGGCCCACCTTGTTCGGTATACACCCAACTACACCTTCTTTTTCCGGTTTGTGGCTACATTTTGCAAGCATATTGACGTCAGTAAAGTACAGGAGCAGTGGTTTACGTCATTTTTTTGCTGCCGTATTCATCGAGACTCTGTGGAGACTTTCTTCATTCGGAAGTGGCCGTACTTCATCTCTCAGACCTCTGCCCACACACTTGGTAGACTTCAGGCCTCGGGGGATGAAACCCCCTACTATTGAAGTAGTTAAAAAGCAACAGGTTTTAAGTAAACTGACATCCTGAACACCTGTAAACCAAACGGCTACCAGAAACTATTCACCTGCCAACAGCTTTCACCTACAGGAGCAGAAAGATACTGGACACGAGTCATGAGCTTGGCCTCAGGCCAGTAATAATCATTAAAATGTCTTCTCTGGCACTCCTCAGAGCTCAGCTGGAATTTGCCTGAACAACTTAGTCTAAGTTCAACTATACATTGTTCACACAGTCACGTGGGGTTCTACACAGTGTTCATGAAAACATTCATAGTGGCCCTGGATATTGTAATTAAGCTAAACATAATTAACGAAATAACTACATTTTACAATGAGACCGTGGACTACCAGTCTTATCCGATCAGCGCTGAGATGTGGATCTATATTTGGCATTCTGAGCAGTTTATCTACATGTCTCCATTTTACATGTTTCCATTTTATTGCCTAATTATCACCTTGGGTTTACATGACAGGTAGAAATCTCAGCATACGCAGAGGTATTGGTGTTTATCTGGGTCTGGGAAAGCAACAGATTTAGAAATGCAATGAATTACATTCATTTGGTCCCAGTTTTGTCAATAAGAATCCC
The DNA here is from genome assembly GCA_021346845.1 of Apeltes quadracus. Lineage (NCBI taxonomy): Eukaryota > Metazoa > Chordata > Actinopteri > Perciformes > Gasterosteidae > Apeltes > Apeltes quadracus. The sequence goes on from CM037924.1 coordinate 13,096,957, forward strand.
AATAACTGCTCCTTTAAAAAAAGATCTCTTAGTTATTACTCATCTCAGTATTCGAAACGAAAATTTTATTTCTGCTGGATTGTGTTGTGTATTTGAATCATCCAGTTTGCTGTGGACTAGTATTTTTTCCATCTGTTAGCATGTTAAGGCACATGCACATTACTGAAAAAGTCAATCCGTTATAATTGAAAAAACTCAAGACCCACTGACTTGACTTTTAGGTTTTGAGAAACCACAGGTCAAACATCCTCTGATCAAATTTTGGAAACAGCTTCCGTCTCTCACCGTTACAACGCTGCAGCAGCTGGAGAGTTGAAACCCAAATGTTTTTGTTGAAACTCAGGAGGCCAACCGCTGTGAGCCTAAAACTAGAGCGGAGGAAAGCAGCGGCATGTGTGCTATCATTATCACCGCCACTGTACAACACTGTGACAAGGCACACTGAGAGTGTTACACCGCCAGGATGGTGGTAGGTGTGCCTGCATGTATTTGATTTCAGGTCCTCTGCCAAGGTGGCTACACACACCTGTGCTGCAGAGATTTGGTGTGAAAGGCAACACACCTGTTTTCAGTTTTGATTTTGCACAAGGCAATTTGAAATCCGAGGTGGTAACTTGATTTCCCCACAGGGATCAGTAAAATATCATGTTCCTCTCTACCATTCCTCTCAGGATTTTTGTGATTATTTCAAAACAATGTGAGCAGGTCAGGATCGTCTTTTACCTGCTGGTTCTAAAAGATATGTATATAACATCACAGTATCATGCTTTAAAACTTTTTTAGTTGCAATCTCATCAAGGTCAGAGAAGTTACCCTCCCTGGAAAGTTAGACCGTGAGAAACACATCACAATCATATAACCTGTTAGCGTCTCTCCTAAAATAGACACCTTGTTGTTTAAGGAGCTCACCTAGTGCGATCTAAAGTGTCTGCTCTGAGCGAGAGTAGAAGTCTGCTTTAAGTGCCGACATGAGTGGAATTCCAGTAATGTAAATTCATCTGGTGAATCCTTTGCAGCTCCAAAAATAGCCCCACCTCTGCGTCGGTCTGTGCTCACACGCTAACCCTTGTCTGCGTGTCTCTGGCTGACTTCTTACCTGTATCTTATCTTTGTTTTCTTTGTTTTCTGTGAGTGAAGGTTGTCCAACCCCCATGATCTTTGTATAAACAAGTGCGGGCTGTGGGTGAGCAGGGCAGGGAGGAACCGCGACAAGACGCGCTGCGTAGCTGACATTCCCGGGATTCCCTGCGGCAGATCGAGTCTCTGACAGAGGCCGCTGACGGTCCACATGCTTCATTTGGGCCCACGGCTAGGCACGGCAGAGTGTCACAACAAAACCTAACAATCAGACGTTCTACATGAATTTCCCTTATTCTGTGCTCAACAGAGGTTTGCGTATGTGAGTGCATGTTGGTCTGCAGCTGTGCGCCTGCTCAGGTGTGTTTTATTGCGTGTGTGCTTTGGCTAAACAGAAGAGTAAGTAGAATACCTTCAAAATTGTTTATTCTCTGAGCAGTGATTACTGTCATTACTCGACAATGCGGCCTTCTAAACGTTTGCCGCCTGCTTGGTTGCGCGTCTGTAGAACCGTGCCGTTGTGTTTTTGAAGATAACTGGTTGTGGGGGAAGCCTCATCCGTGTAATCAGAGGCACCTGAACACTTAACAAGTGATAAACAAAAAGTTCCCTCGAAGTTGTTTTGATTCAAAACTTTCCCGGTTGAATACACTCGCAGGCAGCTGCTTCATGTAGAATACGGTGTATTGTTGGATACCTGGTATACATAAAGATACGTAAATGAACTAAAAATGCAGTGATGATTACTGAATCACATCTGATTAAACAAAGCAGCATATCTTGCACTCAGAAGGAGGCCGTATGTTGCTATTTTGGGTTTTCCTGCATTCTGACTCACAACCTGCCAGACCGACAGGGTGAAAAAAAAAGGATTACATATAAACGGCGGAGCTAAGAACCGTATGATTAAAGTAATTAAGGAAAGAGGTGAAGTACAGGTGAGAGGCAGCGTGGCACCTCCTAAATCCAATGCAGAGGGAGTGATGTCATTTCGGGTCGCCCCCTGCTTCTGTTGCCGCAATACATGCTATACTTTACAATGCTACCGTGCAAAGATGGGATGTTACAGTTTTATTTTAACCCATCTCTGCAGCGCTGATTGACCCAATTGGAGCTCTTGTCGGCAAACGAGCTTCTCTGGTCCCTAAGTGGCCTTTCTGGGCACCAAGTGTTCTTTAGGTTAAACCAAATGCAAATAACCAAAAGAAAAATCAAGGTGCTCTCTGGCCCCGTAAGTGCTCATTACGTATATGACTGCACCCCATTGATCCTTTCTGACCATCCATACGGACAGATCAAACCGATCCGTCCCTGACACTTCCTGTATGCATTCCTTTACCTCTGCCTGTACAGTATGTATGAGTGTGCATAAACAGATGACTCTCTGCATGTAAACAAGCTCACTTTTATCCTTGACAGTGCGTAAGTGCGCACCATCTCGTGCACCGCAGTCTGCAGAAACAAGAAAGAAACGAGCAGCAGACCCCAGTGCTCCCCTTAATCCCGCCTGTAATGTGTAACTGTTAGTGCGTGTCTGTCAATGAATTGCCGCCATGCGGGGCGAAACACAGCCTCAGTACCTGCCCTATCTGCCGCGACTCTTCACACGCTAGAGTCCCCACGCATGCCGGGCCCGGAGGGAGTGTGTGCAATGGATTAAGGAGAAAAAAGGAGCATTGACTGATCTTTGCCATAGACACCTCGCTTTATCGCTGCAGCTGATAGACCTACCTCCATTCAGCGCAGCTGCAGGCTGTTTCTGTGTAAGCGTAAACACAGGGCCAAATCAGTACCTGTGCTGCACTGTTTACCTGGCAGCCGTTCAGCCCTTTTCTGTCTAAACTTGAAATAGGATCCAAACACTCTACTCACGCATAGTGGTTTGCACGAGATGCTTCGCCCTGCTGCTCCGCAGCTCTATTTCTGCACCGTCTGAACCTAAACCACCCTCTTATTTCTTTGATTGAGAGGAGGTGGAACCTCTCGCCCGGGGCCTTTATCTGCAAACATAGCAGGGAATTTGAAAAGTTACCATGGAGTCAAACCACAGAACACCCCAACAAACATCTCGCTGATTGACAACATTAGTGAGTGGGTTATATTTAGATCCTGTTTTTATCACCATGAGAGAGAAAAACAATCAATCGTCGTTCTAAAAGGCACTTTCACACGCCTTTATCCTGGCCTTTTTAGCTTCTTCATACATAACCTTTGAGGTGTTATTCCGGAGGGACTTTTCTTAAATGAAAGCTGATTTTCAACTGGCTTTATGTCAGCAGTCAACAGGGCTGCATTGGTCAATTTATCCTCGGCTTCCATTCGTATCAGTGACACCTGAAACTCATCTCGGGATCTTTCCTTTCAAGTTTTTATTTACCTTTTTGAGTTCTCTGCAGAGTCCTTTCCTTGATCATATCAGTGACTTAGACACAACACAAGAGATACCAGAGTTACCATTTCAGACGTAAAGTTGTGTTTGTTTGGCATCTTGCGCATGCAATTTTTCTCTTGCAGGTCGGCAAACTTCATGGAAGGGGAATACTAAATGACTGCAGAGAACCTTCAAATTGATGCTGATTTGAACCCTGTAGGGTAAGCTTTGATTAGCACTTAATAAGGTTGCCACAGTTTGTAATTTCTATATCGGCTTGTGGGAAACCACATGAATTAAGAAACAGAGAATTTGAAAGAGAATTTAGCCTGAGATCATTTATGAGGCAGGCCGCATTGTTCCTTTCCCTTCACATGAGATTCACCTGCATTCTCTCAAACTTTTGAAATTATCGTGTGGAATTTAATAAGTAGTTTAGTTATTTACTTCTACATTCAGGCATCTTTAAATAGATTGTAAGGAAAGGAACGGTTCATAACCGAATAGTAACGACAAACAACGCTTTAGAAATCTACCACATGTCTTCTGCATATCGAATGACCCAAAGCACAGAAACTCTCGGCAAATGCGTTCTTCTCAAAGATGTAGTTAAATGTATTTTATTTTTCTAATCTCTGTCACGTGACTCACTGCAGTGGAGATTAGATACCTGGGCTCCGGAGCAGATGCTACTGTTTGTAGTACATGCTATTAGATATTGATCCGGTGATAATTTGTAAGTTATTATCATTAAGGATCGGATGTTTGATTTGGGAAAAAAAATGCTAATCTCCTCCAGCTGGCTGTTTGGCTATAATGTTTCCTGCCTCTGCTCCTGCATTGATCCACCGGAGCAAACAGCAGCTGCATGGCTGCACAGCAACCCGCGGGATGAGAATCAGATGCTAAAATGACATAAGAACATGCGACTCTCCCGGATAACTTAAAGGCCCTATGCGCTGTGAACAGCTGTTTGACTCAATTCAACTTTGTTTATGAGAAAGCCTGTTTTGTCGGTCATTTTGGCCTAGTGTAGGGCTCTAGATACATCATTAGCCTCAGCTGCCCCATTTTGCGGTTTCAGCTTGGAAACTAAAAATGAGTCGTGGAAGGGCTACAAATGTGACACAGAGTTCTGCTGTGTTAAATATTGGCTTACAATGGATTAACAGATTCATATCAGTTAGATGTGGGATATAAATGAGATTTGTTGAGGATTATCACAATCCAATGAAATCAGTTAAGTAAAAATGCCACCTATATGTCAGTCGCCAAGGTTTAGCAGGTCGATCTGACCTTTTCCCATCGATCCCCATCGATCCTGTTCGATCGATGGGGATTGGGTTACATTCAAGGGCTGGATTCTCTTAGATTAGTTTCCTTTCTGCCTGCCAGAGAGCAAGTTTGGCCGTTGGGGCAGCCAGGTGGATGGAGCGGAGGGAGATCACTTTAGAGGCTGCAGCACCTGCTCGATGACGTCGAGGGGCAGTAATGGGTGAACTGCATGATAACGGTAACATTATATGCTAATAATGCAGCAATGTGATTTTTTACCTCTACCGTATCTTGCTGGGACAAAGAGATCGTGACATTTTCAGTTTCATTGAGGGCGTTAACAGTTGACTGAAACAGTCTGAGAAGGTACAGAGATCATCAATTGTGCTAAAAAAGAAGAAAACCATAGAGAACCGTACAAAAAGGAGCCAACAGAAAACCATCTGTTGTGCTCATTATTACTGGCAGAAGGCGTTGTGAGAATACAGGCAGTTGATATTTATACAGCTACACACCTGACCAGGATTCTACCCAAACAAAAGGTCCTGAACCCAGCCCTTGCGTGCATTTCCAAACCCAGACATCTGATTAATTACAGTGTGGCCGTTGAGGTGAAAAAAAAACCTATCTGATGAAAAGTCAACGAGTCTGAAGGCTCAACCTGCCCAAACAGCATTGTGCGTGTTAGCTTGTAAAACTCTCCGTCACGCCTCCCCCCCCCCCCCCCCCCCCCCCCCTCCTCAGCTGGTTTCCTCCCACACGCCCCGACTCCCTCCTGCCTCACTCCTATGCTCCGGGCCCGTTCGTGCAGACGAGGTCGCTGTGTCAGAGCCCCGCAGGTGGGCCCCGTGTGCACAGGTAGATAATATCACTGTTACTATAGGCCGTGTTTGGGTTAGCTGGAAAACACTTTTCACAGCAGGAGCAAAACAAAGTGGTGTGCCGTGCGTGACAACAGCGGGAGCTGCTCCCTACAAATTAACCTGTAGAAACACTTTGGTCTCGCACGAAACACATACACGTTATACCTGCCCCTCTTTGTTCTTTTTTCCTTTCATGACGCTCCACTGGGAGCATGGAAAAAAATGATCCTTGGAGATGTCTCCTATAATCCACCAAAGGAACAATGTTGATCCAAAACAGGGAAATAAGTCTTTAATGTCGTGGTGGTTGTGTTGGAGGACTGAGGGACCTTATGTCCAGATTGAAAGCATTGGACTGATTGGACAAGTCACTCTGTTTCTAATCTGCATACTGCTTGTTTAGGAGACTTTATAAATCGACTTTCTTTAAACAAGAGAGGCATGAATAGCTTGTATGTGCTCAGGGCCAGAAGCTGGGATGGCTTCCATAAACAGATCACCCAGGTGGTCCATGTGTGAGAGGTGGAATGGAGCGGCGTTTGAGAGGCCTGCTGCAGCAATCACAAACCTGGATCTTCTTATTTCAGGAGCTCGCCGTGTCTCTTAGCAAAAATCTGAGCTGCCATGAGAATCTGTTTCAATGGTATTTAAAGCTCTGTGGCACCAAATGTTTGTTGTTGCACAGAGGGAATGACAAGACTGAGGCACACAACATACAGCTTGGAGATCTGCAAATGTCAGCTTTGACTTGACCAACAATTTGTGTGCTTGTAGATTGTGTGTATTGATTCATGTCCAATGATGTATACGCAGTGCGCTCTTAGTTTCCACTAGCCATACCCTGTTTCCGCTTCTCCTCCCTGGATACAAACAGGCCTTACCATCACATCGAAGTGGTGTCTGGGGACATTGTGTTATAATGTTACCATACATCTGCATATTTAGAATAAAATCTAAATTGTAATTTAAAGGAACGTATAATATATATCTGAAGCTTCAGGTGTTTGTTTTATTGCAGCTAAATTTGATTCTAGATGTGATTATCATTTGGTCAGTAATTATGTTAGGAAGTATGTTGCTAAGGTAATAAATAAAAGCATTTTGGCTAAATTGATCAGATTTTTCACAGAGAGTTAAGTTAAATCGACTATTGTGGTCACCCAACAAGAAGCTGCATCCATTCATCTAATTAGATCATGGATAAACCAGTTGAATTTGAAATTGGAGTACAGACACATGCATTTTGGTGGAACTATGAAGAGCAAAAATACTGGGTTTTAATTCATATAAAATAATATATTGAATTAGTTTGAACCACATCTTCAGTGCCGTAGACTCCTGTTATGAAAACAATTCCATTTTTTTTTAAGTTGAAAAAAATTCAACACTGTATATGTATGTAACCCATGTAGCCATTTTAATGAAAAAAAACGATTCAGAGACCAATTTAACAAACATTTTTCATGTCCCTTTACAAATCTCCAATAGTTATATAAGCAAAATGCCTTTTTATTGCTTTAATTGTACTGTTGATTACTTTGGGTTTACTTTTCTTTCAACAAATAAGCGGTGCGTAAACTTGACGTGACTTGCAAAAATAGGAGTGTCAATCCCAAAAAGCAACGCAAGACACCTGCCCCTCCAGTTGTATTCACGCCCAATCTGATAATAACTGCCAATGAAAAAGTAGAAAGAGAGTTCATAGGTCTAAACGTCTCAGTGTAATCTATTATTTATTAACAAAGGTTTATTCTGCACAAGCCTGACCGTGAATATACAACTCTGTCCCTGTGTTTGTTTATGATTTAAAGTTCATATTGTGAGCGGCTCCAGGCCTCTGAGTGCAGGGCCACAACGGTTGAATGTTTTTCTAGATGGAAAAATACATTCCACACACCTACACACACACACACACACACACACACACACACACACACACACACACACACGTCATGTGACCGGTGTATTCCTCTTCTCCAAGACAGGTGAGGGATCGCCCCAACAAAACCAGACGCCAGTCTGCTTCTTGCAATGTTTAGATAGCGTTTTACATAACCAGTGTGTTTTCGGAGGCCTCTCTTATCACAGGCTGAAAACGTTTTGTGACTGACATTGACCCGGGGCTCTGATGAAGCCGACCCCATCTGGCACCTTATCATATTGACTGATTGTTGGTTTGCGTCGGTGTGGTGGTTTACCCATCGATGGATTATGTACAGTGTGCGTGACAGATCACCTGTCACAGCCCGGTTACTCACTCAACAAGTCCAAACATACCTGTGCTATTAGCTGCTACCGCGTGTTGGTCTGAAAATAGGATTAGCATGAAATATGAGGAAAGAGTGATTCGGAGGGTAACCCAGCCTGTGTTGCACAATGCCTAATAGTGTCAGGTAATAGCTGTGAGTCATTATTCAGGGTATGCCATCGCGTGTGTGTTCGGCAGCATGTGTGTGTGTGTGTGTGTGTGTGTGTGTGTAGGCGCTATTGAAAAACTGGTTCTTCTGAAATGTTGTTTTGACAATAGGACAGGGATCACCAGGTGCGTGGGGTTCCCTCGGCGTTCACCAACAAAGCTCATGTGATTTTCTGGCTGTTATTTAGTCTTGGTTCAGGTATTGAGGCTTAGCGTTTAATAATGCACTGATGAATAAGGTCTGCCATTACTCATACGGGTTTGGATAGAAGATAAGGACATGTTTTTTTGTGTCTTAGGTGCTGCCAAAAGCTCCTGTCATTGTTTTTGTTCTACATAGTAGCTTTCTGACAGGAGCTCCAAAAATAACACAAAGTCCGTTATTATGGTTTTAACCTAAATCCCCCTTTCCTGCTCTACTCCCTCCTCCTTTTCTGCTGCTCACCTTACCTGTTTTCCCCTGCGCTGATTTATGGGTGTTTGCCAGGGGTTTCATGGCATGGCTGGTGTCAATCGTTGAGGTTTTTGATGCATCGCAAACACAACAGCTTTAAATTGTTCAAAACGTTGGCTGATGTCAAGAAGATCCCTTCAACGGCAATGCTGAGTTTATATTTAGCGCTGCCATTGTGTTATCATGCTAGGTGTGGCGCACAGGATGAATTGTCACTCCTCAGAATTCCACTAAAAGCCTCAGGCAGTTGAGGAAATTACACACTCAAACTACATGTTTAGGACAACCATGCTACACATGTTTAGCTTAAAACATTTTATGATTAAAAAAACATCATTGGTCCGTTAAGGGGACGGTTTTAGCAAAGCGGGCATCCAACTCCTAGAATGTCATAATTTAATGTACTCGTTGATGTATGCGATGTGCTCATTGCTTCATTGCTAATGTCTAGGTCTGATGAAGCTAAAAACTTCTCCTTCTCACCTCGTGTCCACACTCGGTTAAGCAGCTCTTCGAGCGGCTGGCTGCGGCCTATCGGGCCTCTCATCAACGCTCTGTTTCGGCTGTTGCAAAGTTATCAGGCATGCAACAATAACGTGCCAACGCATGTGGGCCTTTTCTGACGGTTCAGAGTGCTGCCATCTGATCTGAGTGAGCGGAGTCGCTAGCACAACGCGACGCAAGGCATGACTACGCGGAAAACACTCAATCTGATAGTGTCACAAAGCTTTCAAGTATGTGTACGTCAAAGTCAGTGATAAGACTTCAAAGAAAAGAGAAAACTATAGTTTTGTTCTTTTGCGTGACAAAAACATCATGTTTTTAAGTTCCTGCTCTTTATACAAAAACTGAACCAATAGCACTCGAGTGGTACACATGTGTAGAATGACTAAATAATGAACCACCGTTAACGTCTCATATCCTGTCTGCACGTAAACATGAGAGCAACATAAAGATGTACCTATGGTGCGGTATGGGCTTCCATACTTAAACAACAAGCATTTTACACCATCGTTAGTCCTTATTAACGGAGAATTCCTCGCAAATTTGTCTTACTTACTCTGAAATGGTTGCTTTCTGAAAAAAATACTATGTACTTTGATTACATTTTTCTCTCTACCTTACAGTATCTATCTTTCTCATCATTGCTCACAAGGCAGTAGTCAACTTCAATGACAACATAGCTCCTCTTATCATACATGCCATGTAAAAAACAACAATTTAACCTGCGATAGTCAATAAATGAAGGTTCTGCCCACAGTCTGGCTTGGATCCGACGAATGGGCCCTGAAATTGCTGGAATTTATTCAGATGTGTGTCAGCCCACTTTACAGAAATGACACTCTAATATGTTGAACTGTTCATAGATAATCAAGGAAATAAACATTTACTGCTACAGCAGGATGTGCCGAGACCTCACAGGATGCAGTTCTTATCTTATCGTTCTTTGTCACTATAAAACAGCTTGACTTTCTATTTGTAATTTACTAATGGTTCCTTGTAATCATGTGGTTCTAGTTTACTTTTTGGGTACAAGCACATTAGAGCTTTTTGAACCCTGTCTGAGATGAAAAACCCAGGTAAAAGAATGTGCGGTTGAAAGGGAAACAAAAAACAGACGTAATTTGTACAAAAACAGAAATACTTTTTATTCATTTCCACAAATGCACATTTCTTCTAAGCAGCACACAGGTGCGTGAGAATTTCTCAGATACAGATCGGAGAGGTCTTATCAGATCTGTGCTTGAGTCATTCTGTATAAACATCCAAGATAATCTGCTTGTGTGCCTGTAGGTGCACACTCTCATGTAAGTGTGTAGAATATGTGGTTGCATGTTTATCTTGGACAAATCTGAGACCACAGGCTCAGGTTTAAATGCGTGTATGGCAGTAAATCTCAACAGGCAGGCTGTGGGCCACCGGGACTATGATTGACAGGCTCTCCCAACTCACCTGAGCCTGTCTCCCAGAGTCACAGCCACATGGTCTAGGCCAGGTGCACACCCCACATCGTTGCACCCTGTTTTTTTGCATCAGAGCTTACAGAGCATGTGCTAATCCTGCCGGTATTTGCACAACATTTCCCCTACAGACAAATACCCGTAAGCTTTTCACTGAAGTGCTCTGCTAAAGATTGATCCAGCAGACTGTTCTGGCCGTTCGTGGAATCTTGGATATCGATAAGTAAAATGTGTGAAAAGTGTAAATTATTGTATTACAAGAACAGTACGTACGACAGAGACGCAGAGTGACAACTTTTTTATCTTATTTTCCATGAAACCATGACGGCGGTAATCCAAAGTATGTTTTTAAGGCTGGAGTATGAGGCTAAGTGACTTTCAATACCCATCTGAAGGTACTGTACGTACAAATGGGCGTCACTTGGAGACATTTTTAAGGCAGTCTTATTCTGTATGAATTTTGACTGATATAAAAAATAACTAATAACAATAACTAGCAGATCATTTGCTGACTCATCACATGGTCAATCAGTCATCTTCTATACCCCTGATGCGTAGAAGGCCCCAGGCCTGAGTACTTGGGAGGACACACTCAGGAGTACTCCGCTCGACTCAAAAGGGTGCAAGGCGAGTTCAAACCCAGGACCTTCTTGCTGTGCGGCGACCAACACACCACCGTGCCACCACTCATCACAGGGGTTGCCGCTAAATCACGTAGTATTCACATTCAGTGATTCATTTCTTGTTCCAGCAAAGCAAACAGATACAACAATAGCCAGATGAGTGACCACTTTGTCGCGCTAACGTTCTGTAACCAGTGAAGCAGTCGTTTGCGGAGGGAATCATTGTACGTGGCATTGAGCTGACGTCTGGGTCCTGACCCAGATGGAGGAGGTCGGACTAGCGAGCGACGGCGACTCTGTGCTTTGTCTCGACGATCCCGAGCTGCGTGTTCCCTCTAATAAGTCGAAGCTGATGTTTCATACCACTGGCCCGACAATTGATCTTCTGCCCCGCTACAGTTGCCGTGATCCCAAACAAACACCCGCACAAACACACATGGCTTTTGCAGCCCAGCCTCCCCCTGACGTACGCAGCGCCAGGCCGCTACGCAGAAGCAGACATTCCTGCTTTGTGTCGGCTAATGGCTTACGTCTGATGTTGACGCTCTGAGGGACAACGCTCTGAGGGACAACGCTGAGTGACGCGTGACATTCACCTGTTCCACTCGTTGTTATTGATTGTTACTCGTTATTGTTTTCTTTTAGGAACGAGTTTGTTTCACTCCCAACCCGGTTTTTAAGGCGTTAGACATTCTTCTGCCGGCGTCTGTCTCTTTAACTGCTACGAGTTAACGTAGTCATGAGTAATGGTCTCTCTCAGACAATCGTGTGCTTTAAAACAAAGTGAGTGCAACTTCCCCAGTTATAAACATGAAATATTGATTCCATTTTGTACTTGAATAAATGTGTTTAGTTACTTATCGCTTCTGGTATGTCTTTGCGTGAGTGTTTGTACGTGTGTGTGGGAGTTTGTGTATTCAAAGGGAAGATTATCTTAACCCGATTAAGGAAACTGGAGAACACCTGCCAAAATACTGGTTACTTTGGTGCATACCAAAAGACTGTGTGTGTGTGTGTTTTATTGTCTACCAATGTGATAAGAGGATAAGATAAGTAACATGTAAGCACAGTCATGGCGGTAGCTGGCGAGTCGCACGCCATGAAGTCCTACAACCACAAGCACTCCTTCAACTCCAGGTACTTTTTTTCCACATGCTTCCATACATTACTGCAACATAGATGTGATGTGTCTGCATGTAGCTCTTCTCCCGTCACATAAGTGGGTGTGTGTGCTCAGTCCTGTGGTGTTTAGCATGAGAAACGCAGCAGGGGTTCTGCACTGTCGCTCTGCAGAGTGACAGAGGGGCTTTGGGGGGAGAAAGGGGGGGGGGGTACAAGCTGTGATAACAAACTCCATTCACTTCAGAAATAACAACACAGCACTTAGAGTGAACCGCAGGCTCTTTTCCTCTGGATGCCACTCATCTGCCAGAGCAAAGAACTCAACAACTTCATTGGCTTTTACATCACAGGATGGAGCCCTTAGTCGTCGTACAACTGAATCGCTTATCATTTCATTTGTACTTTGCACGTACAGACGCTCCTGCCCTTGCACAGGCACAGATACCTGAAAAGAAGTATTCGAAAGGAAACACTACCACGTCAATGTATACATCTGTTATACAATAGAGTTGTATCAATTGAACGAAATGTACCTTTTGAGAAAAATGGCCTTGCAAATATTGAGACGATACATTTTGAATCTTTTTCACTTCTTTGTTCCTTTCCCCCCCAACGTGGACAGACGAGGGCATTTCTATTCAAAATTCAAACAAAAGTTCAAGCAGAAAATATTAACGTTTAGGCTGTTAACTTTTGCAGCTGTTAACTTTTTTTACAGTACGGTTTCCACGACAACACGGTTGCTTGTAAGTGAACCAGGGCATCACATAAATATGTAATTTAGAATCAATGTGTTTCATTCATGCATTCAAACTTCAGACCGTCTGCTCAGGTACTTTCAACACCGTAGGAACAAAGTGGATTGTTTGGTGACCAGTTTACAGAGAAGCCAGTAAGTAGTGAGAGGGCGAAACAACTGTGTGTAACTCCTGAGGGGAACAGCAACTTCACTTGTAAGTCTTCATAAGGCGTCAAACCCCAATATAGTTAACTATAAATAAGGGTTGAAGGTGAATCGTTTTGTAGGCCAGCTTAACAATAAAAGATGTTTGACTTATACATTTTGTTCAGTTTTACATGTTTACAGCTATGAGGTAGATTTTGCCTTGTTTTTTCTCATTTCCGTTATGCTGATCATAACTAGTCGAAAGAATGACGTGGTCTTTGCAGGGTAAACAAGCACATCAGTCAGGCGTCATGACAGGTAATATTTAGGGTCAGAGGTCAGCAGGGAGTCTGAGAGATGTTAAGAGAGCCATGTTTATCTCATGGTAGTTATGACAGATGATTAGCCTCACTGGGTCCTTCGAGCCTGACTTTGCTTGCTAAAGTTTGCATAGTAACTGCTCTCAACACTGAGAGTAACTGCTCTCTGCCCTGAAACCCAAAGATGTCTGAGAAACAACATCATTTGTCCAGTGACAAGTTCTTTAAGTTCTATTTACGTATATAATTGAGGAGTTTCAGTTATTGATGGAAAATCCGAGTATGTTTTCCATTTAATCATAATTCAATATGTTGGCCTGTTTTACAGTTCTGCATACAAGCAATCACTGATGTAAACACACCTTTAACAACATAAGTAAACATCCCTAATCCAGATGTTTTCATTGTCTCATGTTATTCTCTCTAGTAAAATCCATTTGAAAGTGACAACAGGTTCCAGTTCTTTTACTTTGATCATAGATTTCTGAATTTGAACTGTTGGCAGAGCAGAAGCCCCTCCGACCTTGTGCACCAAGTGTGATGGAAGTTTGACATGCAAATGTTGCTATTTTACAATTGCATTAAGTGACTTCAAGAACCCAGTTACAAAACAGTTAGGATTTAATACTGAAAATGATGATGAAAATGCTTACCATCGTGAGCAAACAAGATCATAACCGAGGAAGTTTGCTATTTCTACATAGTTATTTTCATTGCCTTCTCTACTCCAATTGCCTGCAAAATTAAATCCAATCTTCAGCATTCAGGTTCACCAGAAACGGCCTCGGCTCGGACTTCAATGTTGCCAAAAGCAGCAGCCAGCCCGCTGCGGGCAGACCCAGATCAGGCAGCTGAGCTCTGGCTCGCTGCTCCGCCGGTCCCCCTCCATCATCTGCTGGAGTCCAAGGCTGTACTGGCCGCTGGAGAAAAAGGAGCCACGGGAGAACCTAGAACGGAGGGGGACAGAGTGTGCGGCTTGCTGCAGTAAATCTCAATGTCTGCGGAGATTTACAAAATCAACGCAAAAAGTAAAATGCAGTTTTTAAAAGTGTGATCATATCACAGCTTAGGCCTGTTGTTTGGTTCAATACAAAGGTCAGCATCTGACATGAGCTACTGCTTTCATAAAATCCTCTATATTCAAAATGAAGTAGTTTGCTCCCTCTACTTATATTTTGACATTGATTAACCTCTTTATCTAGTAGGTTGGATTTCTTTCTATAAATGGACACTGCACAATCCACCTTTAGATATTCCCATTAAGAATCAGATTTGAGGAATTGAGAATACAAAGGTTACTCTGTATCTTGGTGATATGAGGTGATCCCTATGTGACCCTGTTACTAAGTAACCATAACAAAACATCAGAGTTGGGATCTGGCCGGAGTGTGTTTAGTTATCAAACATTATATTTTGACATTAATAAGATTTTAACAAATGTTAATATTAACGGGCCACGATGGCTATGGATATGATATCTGGGACTAATAACCAAACTATCTCTAAAATTGGGTGTTTACATTAACAGTCTAAGGACAATTAGAACTTGAGCACAGACTGATATATCCAGCACTAGCACAATATACTAGCACAATAAAATGCACAAAATAACCAATAAAAAACTTTCATGATTGTATAATGGAGTTTATAAAGTAAAATGATTAAGGTCAATAATATCTAAAACCATCAACCTCTATGAGAAGAAAATGTTGCTGGTCAGTTAAACAAGGGATAAAGAAAATCTCAAATGGGATCCTCCATGGTGTCTAAGGCTTTCCTTCGTCCAATGAGACCGCAGTGTTAAGTCTGGACTGAAAATCACTCATACTCACACTCGTTGTCATATCAGAACGAAGTTATCAAGCAGAATCTCAAGTAATTTCTGTTGTGTCACCATCCATCAAGCCCACAGTAAACACTGATATTTTTTAGGTCATCTGTAGACATTTTTGAAACTTATGAGCACCTCAGATACCTCCCAGGCTGCAGTCAATCAACTTGCAGGGTCAGTCCTAGGACAAGGGTAAAGGTCAAAGGTCAGTGATGTTCATTGACCTAACCAGCCACCGGCGCAGTCGGTATCCTCGGGGAACCACAGTGACCCAAATGAACCTTGACCGCTCGCTGGATGAACGGCAGTCAACATCATTCAAACACACAAATCTTACCAAACAAGCCGTCCGATAAGCGCCGCTAAAAGTAGACACACACACACAGACACCAAGGCTTGACAGGTATGCGGAAGCTTCTCAGAGGGTGTTTGGCTCTAACCACAATAATTCTCAGTAAACAGTGTATTGGACTTAGACTATGAAAGAAGTTTATGCTCATAACACTTGTTCTTTCAAGGCAAACATTTTCAATACATATTTATTTTACAGCTAAAGAAACGCACACAAACTGCCATATGCACTCACACAGTCCATATGTACACACTAGCAGAGCCCTGAAATGCGCACAGATTACCTCTCATCTCTATCAAAGGATGGTTTTCCCCTCTGATTTCAGGACCTTTTTTTTTTTTTTTTTAAGTAAACTAATCTTTGAGCAAATACCACAGGCTGTTTCTGAAGTCTGCAAATAATGGCAGGTCTTAATATATCTGAATAAGAGCAAACAGACTCAACAAGAGGCTCACTGGAAGTTTGGGATCAAAGCTTTGGGGCACAAAGGCAGAGATTTAGCATGTTAGAGTGTTCGTCACTCTTTCACAGCCAAGTATTGTCTCTGTGTTTCTCTCCTCGAGTTCTTTGAGTTCCTACTCAGTGTTAAACCCTTATTGTTATCTGCGGGTTTTACCGTCGCAAACCGTGTACTTAAACATCTCGACTCTGCCTTTCAGACTCCCCTCTATTGAAGCAAAGATTAAAAAAACAAGAGGGGGGGGAGCGGCGGGACATCAAACAT
Organism: Apeltes quadracus; assembly: GCA_021346845.1. Taxonomy (NCBI): domain Eukaryota; kingdom Metazoa; phylum Chordata; class Actinopteri; order Perciformes; family Gasterosteidae; genus Apeltes; species Apeltes quadracus. The sequence continues at coordinate 13,113,232 of CM037924.1, forward strand.
ACGAACATCGTGGGTTCATGTTTTGCTGCTCGGTTATTGTCGAAAGACTTGACCGAGTGTAGTGAATCTACGCAGCTTGCGACAACCTCTTTTCTGCGGTTGTGTTTAAAGTGGTTGTTGGTCCCAGTTGCCATGTGTACTGGGCGTGTTCCAGGTGTATTTGTACAAGATGCAGAGTTTCTGTGAGCATAAAACAAGTTCTCTCTCCATCACAGCCCCCATTTAGTTGCAAATTGGTTTGATGATTTTCGCATTGGTGTTCCCTCAGTTTGTCGTCATCGTCAAGGCGTTGCACAACAGAACATAGTTTAAATCCTTTTGTTTCGTATGCAGCAGCCTCCCCGAGTTGTGGCCTCCGACATTACACTTAAACAAATAGGTTACATTGTTGCGAGGGCTGATCGGAAAAAGCCCTGCATTTATTTACTCTGACTCATTAGCGTCAATTACACATTTTTTACATCTGATTGTATCTGATGAACTCCTACGCTGTTTATTGTCCATTAGCTTATCTTACAAAATCTCACTTGCTGTTTCCGCCATCATAGCGTGTGGGAGGATTGCACCACTGTGATGTTTGTGCAGCACACCTGTGAATAGCAAGTCATACATTACCAGTGTGAGTATGTGGCGCTTAAGTCACAGTCTGTGTGACGGTTTGTTCAAAAACATCACCTGCTAATACACTAATACACACAGTGCCGGCCCGAGCCTCTTGGGGGCTCTAAGCAGAATTTGATTTGGGGCCCCCCTCCCACCACGCAGAGTCACCTGTGCTAGAAGATTATTGGCACAAATGTCACGCTATAATGTTATAGCGAAAATTATAAACGAATACAGTGAGGTTATAATAAAAAACTAGGGCTTGCATGTCGGGGGGGAGGGGGGGCCGCGGGCAGCCAGACACGTGGTTAAAAATAAAAAATAAAAATAAGAGAAAAATAAAAATCTGGTGCCAGGCAGGAGCTATCATCGACACTTGTTAATGTATGCCCGCGAGCCTGGTGCTTCCGCTGTTTTGCGGCTCGCGCTTCGCCAGCAGCTTGCGCCGGCTCGCTGGCTGCTTGGGGCCCCCTGGTGGCCTGGTGGCCAGGGGGCCCTAAGCAGCCGCTTAGTTCGCTTATGCCTCGGGCCAGCCCTGGATACACAGTTTAAACCCATTCTTTCTAAACTGCCTTAATTCTTTGTGACAAGCATTCACCATGTGCTGAATACATTACTCTCTCTTATTCCAAAATATAGAAATGGTCAATTAAAGGAGCAGCAAAAAGAAAATTATTTAATCTGGATTTAAATTAGCTTTTTGGGACTAGACCAAATTCTGGCTTGGTTTGTGGTTTTTAATAACAGTGCTTAAGGCTCAGCGCCGACTTTCAATCGTTCATCCTTGTTATTAAAACAACTTTTTTAATAACTTGTTAATAAAACAACAATGTTTTATTTTTAGTCATTTGAAGAAGGTTTTGGCGCATCCAGTTGCTTATTTGTTCAAGGCATTTACCCAGCCCCTGTATTCGCTTGCAGTCTTCTGGTGATATAGTTACATAGATTTGTGTGTCATCTACATAACTATGATAACTCATTGTAAGGTGTATGGGTACTAGGGGACGTGGAAGGAGGAGGCTGAGGCATGGTGAAAGTGCAAATGAGTCTTTTATTTAAGTTCCGGGCGCTGCCGCGCACCCTCGCCGTCCCCGGCGTCTCGTGCCCTCGCCATCTGCGGCGTCTCTCGCTCTCAGTTGCTGCCTGGCTGCTGGCAGCCAGCTTGCTTGCTCGTTCGGCTACCATCTCGCCACCAACTTCCCCCGCTCGCTCTCCCGTACCTGTCTAAGTACTGGGAGAGAGCACACCGTTCCCTGGCACCGTTCCCTGAGCCGCACCCCTTCTCTCCCCGCTGCAGACGTGCTGAAACCACGCCCAACCACCACACTCATATCTGAGCTAATGGAAGCATGTAGATGTTGAACAGAAGGGCGCCCAGTATTAAACCTTGGGGAACACCACATGTCACAGGTAAAAGTATTATTGGTCTGTCAAGTAGGCAGAGGTGTCAAGTAACGAAGTACAAACACTTTGTTACCTTACTTAAGTGTGAGTGGCCCATGACACTCAAGCAAACTAACAATGTCCGACAACGCCACTTGGGATAGGCCCAAGACCTTTAAGGCACATAGATCCGTTCACCAAAATCAGGGGTCAGAAGACAATAAAGTAATTATAAAAATATACAGTTTTATTTAGTTAAATATTCCTTTTTTTCTTAAAATGACAACATGTTGTTGTGAATAGTTGAGTAATATAAAAAACAATAATAAACAAAACAATTCAAATCAATAAACCAGCATGCATAATAAGGAAACAGCGAACAAAGTCAAGCAACATCAAGCAAAATAATAAGAAAAACCCACATGCAATATGTACAACAGTTAATACAATATACAGAGGTAAAACCAATAAAACCAATAAATCGTATAAACTTGGTCTTGAACCAAAACTGAAAAGTTCCATTTGTTTGTTTCTTTTTCAAAGATGTTTTCATATTTATGAATGTCTTTTTCCTTTTTTTGCACTCATTTGTACGGTAACAGATTAAACCAGAACCTTTCATATACATGCATACAGTGTAAGAAGAAAGAGAGGGGATGTAAAAATAGTAGCAATTTAAACAAGTATTTGAATTGTTTATAGTATATAAGATGCTACATATGTATAAATAATAACTTGGATCACAAATACTGCATAGATCTGGGGGTTTTCTGTATAGTTGTGTACAGTACTGAGTAATTGCATCTGTATCCATAATCTCCTTATTTTATTTGGTTTCCATTTTGGAGCCCAGCAGTACTAATTTATCTTTCTAATTTAGATATAGACATTCAGCAATCTCAGAGCATTCTCATGCTGTCCCGTTACACATATATTGCATCCAATTTAATCTTTTCATTTTAGGGTTAATGCAGGAATATTGGAAAAAAATATATGGTAAACTGCACATTAAAAATAGAGACAAAGTGGTGAGACACGTTTGAAACAAGTTCCCAGTTGACAAAACAAATCTGTGTTTTAGGAAATCAAAACAAAACCATGTACAATCAGGCGTAAATACAAACTGTCCATTATAGATACAGTTGAGTTTAACTGTAACTTACCGCAGTGTCAGCAAAGTGTGATTATAGAGGTCCACATTGGTCTAGGATCTGATTCATGAAAAAACATATCAGAATCCCAAATTCATAAATGCTGATGAAAAGGAATCCGAAGAGATTTTGACACGCTGACTTTCTTCTACTTATTAACCAGATACAATGTTTCCTGTGGTTCCATGTCATCATGACCAAAGTAACTGCTCAGGTTATGAAAAAGATCTGGATTCTCATTCAATCCCTAAAGTTACCGGGTGCGGCTGGAGAAACAAAAAATACACCAAAAGTCTGATTAATTAAATAAACTACTCAGAAATTAAAAAAGAATTCCCCCGCTTTGTGAAACCATGGAGTTTGTTTGTGTCTATTTGTATCTTAAATAGCTGCTGCTTAATTAACCCCAACATTCATTTTCTCACTTGCCCGTGGCTTCAGGTTGGCACATCTAAACGCCGTGCTGCCCTCTCTTTGCACCTGAGTTGGCAGGTTACATCAGACAGAGAGACAAACAAACGCACACTGATTGGCGAGAATGCTCCTCGACCAGCCTTGAGTGATGGGTTATGGCATGCCTGTGTTTTATACTTTTATACTTATATACCAGTCTTTCACAAGGACTTCAGGTTTTGAAAATTCTCCCAGGGCTTCAAAAAGGGTTTGTCAGCCTACGAGAGTGTGTGTGTGTGTGTGTGTGTGTGTGTGTGTGTGTGTGTGTGTGAGTAAGCATGCGTGACTGTGTGTTGGCGCGTATAAACAGGTGAGCCACAGGGTGATTATGCTGTCAACTGCTACTGAGTCGTACACATCTTCACTAAGTTAATTAGAGGTGGCGGGGCATACCTGTTTTTTCACACATAAGCAACCACGCACAACACATGGGTAGACAAATTATATATATATAAATAAACTTGCGTGACATCCTTTAGTGTACACTCAGTACTTCGTTTGACAACGTCATCCGAGGTGCATGTACATGCAGCGTTGGATGATCCAGTGTCAGTGTTTCGAAAGAAAGTCCCATTACTTTTCATTCAGACATATTAATTATCGGTATTTGGTGAATTCAAACATATGCTCCACGTGTCACCATTTGATTCTGTATACTTAAAACACGACACATAAATAACAGAACGAGGGTTTTTTAATTGAGTTATTTGAACTTTGTCTCAGTGGTCATATGAACTTCCCTACGAACAAGGCATGCTCTTCTTTACTGTGTAGACAATTTAACATTTTTTAATGCAAGACAGCTGTTGGTTATTCAAATGCATTCGCAGACCCGTGAGTAAAGGAATGTGTTATCCATTTTAATTTATTGTCGAAGAAAATAAAACCACACAGTTCAAGAAACAAATGAACCTAAAAGAAGAAATCCATACATATTTAAATATTAGACATTATTATACCATAGACTTTCACATTTTCAATATGAAACTTATAAGTTTCATGTTGAAAATGTGAATCAAATAATAGAATCAATTGTAAAAATAGAAATATGCAAAGTATAAATCTATACATCTTTTACAGATATATGCACAATAAATATGCTGTTAATGTAATGTAAAGTACATACTGTATCTGCAATCAGGTTTAGAGTTTAGAGTTGAATGAAAACAAACTGCTGCCTGGATGATACTTTGAGAGAAACACCCTGACGACGCCACGGTATCTTTAAAAGAAGGTAGTAAGGAAGGTTGTTTTTTTCTCTGGTCCTATATTGCCAATTATAATACACTCTTTTGATGTCGTGAGTAGTTTGCTCTTTTACTTTTCTGTTGTCCTTCTTTTCCCACTGGAGCGGAGTACATTAGATTCCATGGGTCAAATATCTTCTCTGCATCACCGTTCTGTTGTTGGTGATTAGATGACGATGATGGTTTACAGTTTCTAGGAGGTGACATCTTCCATTGCACAGTAGGAGTGCGCACAACGCCCTGTGGTCATTTTGTCATACAAAGCAGGGTCACACCTGTGAGGAACACGGCGGGACAATGGACACGCATGTCCTTCTTTTGTGTGGTTTGTGTGAATACATGGCATGTACTCACACGTAAAGCCTGCGCAAGATCATCATTAAATCTGAGCTGAAAGCCAAAAATATACCTTGACTCAGACAATCGTTTAAACCACTTCCAAGTAAACACTTCTTTACTATGAAAAATATCTATACCCTGTATTAAGAGTCAGCCAATTGCTAGAAATCTATGGCACGGCAGAGAGAATCAAAAGAAAAAGGGAAAATCTGGATCTCGATGCATACTGTTCAAAAGGGTCAACAATTAAGTATTTATTATTCGGTAGTGCAGGCATGAATCTAATAATGATATATATAATGTGTTGTTTCATTTAATGCATTCTTGCTTCAAAATGTAGTTTAAACAAATACTACCTCCCAGTAAACATTGCTGTTGTGTCATCCAGGTAACCGTGATCCAGTAAGTTTTAATACTGTATTTATTCGTATTTACTCTATATATGCCACGTTGCTGAAAACCTGAAAAGTACACACGCTGAATGCCATAATAACCTTGAGCAAATCTATAATGCTTACGCCTGAACTGTAAACTAAAGCGAGTCAAAGCTCTGTTTTACATTTAACATGTCCAATTAGAGGATGCATATTTCATAACTCCTTGAGTTAGGTTCTCCCTGGGTGTGGATGGAAATACAAAGAACAGTCCACACAAAATGTAAACAGCAGTTTCTCATTCCTCTGCCTTAATTTCAATGTAAACCAAACCAATCGCTCCCCCTGCTCGCACTTAAACCACCGAACTTGATGGTTTCTTGGTGTTCCTTGCCTCAGGCCACCCATTTGGCACATCGTCCCACTCTGTGGGGCTCGGTACTGTACAGTCGGTCCCACAGAGAGAGAGAAGATGCAAAAAGAAATAAACTCAAATAAGCTATAGAGGGCTTGCTCATACACAGATTGACCCGTTTAGAGCGTGTAGAAAAATATGTACAGTAATGTAAAATATAGGAAACATATCTGACTTATCTGCGCTTATGCAGAAGAAAAGAAATGATGGAACTCAAATTACAAACCAAATCATATCACGACACAGCCAAACAACTGAATACAGTCTGGTCTGATGATGTCACAAACTGGAAATATTTCTTCACATACTCTACGCAGTTACAAGGATTGTCTACATTTAATATACATTAAAACATGTCTTAAAGGTGTACTATGCAACCGGGGTTGATTTTCCAGCGAGGGTCCCCCAGAGGCGGAAAATAAAAGTGCACTGTCGTAAAGACGCTCAGCTGTTCTCTGTCAAGCCGAGGTGAAAGTAAGCCGGTACCGTCCGGTACGGCGTACCGGTAAGATATTCGGACCCGGTTTGCCGTACCGGAAAGAAAACTATACGGTCTCTAAAAAAGATTGCACTTTCAGCATGACAACACAACTGCTAACATTGCACGAGTGAACACAGAGTTTACGGGAGGTTCGGCGCGGGTGAATGCAGAGTTTACGGACCGCTACCAATCATTCCAATATTACTTACAATCGCATCAGCAGAAACGCGAGGTCCGCTCAGCCTTCTTTCTCTTTTAGCTCTCACCATTCGGAAAAGGCTTGCCCGATGTTCACCCGTGTACGAGTCCTCTCTCTGTCCGGAGCCCTTTTACTCTTTCTTGCCTGCTCTGACATGGGATTTCGCTGTTTTGTCGCTGGTTCCGCCATGATGACTGCACAAATATCGCCACTGCGCTACGAGCTCAAGAGTGTATGGCTGAAGGCCGCAGCCTCCCCTCTCATGCCGTAAAGCAAGACTTTGTGGGGGTGACCCGCCGCTCCTGCAATTGCAAGTGCGGTATTTCCCCAACAGACCCCCAGGGCGGCCGAGAAAACCTTTGTTCGACCTGAAATTACTCATTTAATCATCCAAAACGGTGTGGAACATATTAATTAACTGAAAAATGTTGCATAGTGTGCCTTTAAGTTTAGGTAATGCAACCTCAGATTGAAATCAGCTCATAGCTACAAGGGATTCAGGAGGGACCCAACAACTGGTGCAACAATCCAGCAGAACAAGATCCCACTACTGAACACGCTGCACTCCAACATCTTAACCTTGGATTTCGTAACTCTGCTCTAGTCAGTAAGTATCAATGCTGTCTGGGGACAGCAACACAATCAAGACCAGGAATCAGCCTGTTACATAAACTGCCGTGTCACAGCGACTTCCTCTCTGAGCACGTACAGTAAATGCAGGGCTTTTTTTATTGAAGCTAAACTGCAGTGTGGTCGACTGCGGCTTTGCACTGCAAGCTACAGGCGGCTTATGTCGTACCAGGAGGGGATATGAAAGATCTGGTTCAGACAACTAATCATTCATTAACCTCTGCCATGATTTCTATCTGCACAGATCAATACACGATGGGAAATCATGCTCTTGTAAAGATAATGAAATGAATTTGGATCGCTGCAGTGACATTCGGCCATATTTGGTCACATTAGCGCTTAAGCAAACAGTCCCTGAATTGCACAGCTATAAAGCAATCAAAAGCAAACGAGCTGCATTATCAGCACATTGAGCAATTCTTCCCCTTCTGCTGGTGTTGCCACTGTGTTGGCCCGGGCCCACAGGTCATCTGTTCCTTTGTCAACACTGATAGGGCTCTCGCAAGGCCAAACTGTGCCACCCTGTGCTTGTCAGCCGATCCTTAATGGGAGCAGAGGATTGACAGGTTAAGGCCATGGCTACTGGCATAGTTCGCTTATGCTGCAAGCAGCCTTAGTTTTGTATTATAAGCTCACTGTATTCGTTTATAATTTTCGCTATAACAGTGACATTTGTGCCAATAATCTTCTAGCACAGGTGACTGTGCGTGGTGGGAGGGGGGCCCCCAAATAAAATTCTGCTTAGGGCCCCCAAGAGGCTCGGGCCGGCACTGGCTACTGGGTCTGATAAACCTTTTGTGATGCTGCCGTTTGTTTTCATTTAGGTTTGCTATGATCATTTAAAATACAGCAGATATATATGTGACACGTTTTGCTACAACTGACAAGAGAGTCAAATTGCACAAAACAATTTGCACATGTTTTTTACTTCACAGTTAATAACGATGATCATTTGTTTAGGTTGAAATACAAGGATGAGATGACTTAAGTAAAGGCAATCATGTGTAGATTGTGTTAACAGTATGGATTAGGGATGATAGCTGGTTTTAATGACTCTGTAAATGAATTAGCTTATGGCCACACATGACAAAGTTCACAACTTTATCATAATATATGGTATTAGTTTAGATCAGCAGTTCTCAGTATGTGCAGCCAGATGTTAAAAGACCCAGGTCGTGTTTAGTTGTTTGAAATGTGCCATAGATTATTAGATGATTAAGTACATTTGTCTTCATTGAGAGACTCAAACAAACCCAAACCTTTCACTAAGCGGTAATATGCGGCAATATGCTAGTCAAACAGAGAGCCATAACTAAAAATCACTAAACTTCACAGGTACTCAGCTCCATTTAGTGCAATCAGCACTAACCTTTTAACATAGATTAGGTGTTAAAGGGTGGACAAACATTCATTCTAAAACAACAAATTGGATAATGTGTGAAAGATAAGATAATGATTAAGTGAAGGCAACTGAAACAATCCAGGTTAATCAGGGTGTGGTTTAGGTTAATACAAATTGTACTCAAATGTGAATCACCTCTGAAAACAAAGGTGTAGTTGACTATTTTTGATTCATCAATAGAAAGTAACGCTCTGTATGTCATTCATCAGGGACTTCATATCTGACTTGTGTGAAAATAATCCATGCAACTATTTATGACCAATATAAATGTTTCTGTTTGTTGACATAGGTCTGGCTTTTCTTTAACCTTTTGTCAAGCTGTTTTGACGCTGCGAAAAACAATGAGTCAATCAGTCAGCTCTCTGACAAGAGTGTTACAAATTTTTGTCTTTGCCCGCAGTTGTCTGGGAGTTGGATTAATGAAGCTGGGATACTCCCAGGTCTCACAATGCCTGACCAGATTCTGAATCAATGCCTGGGTCAAGGACAAAAACACATTGTAAGCAGCCAGCTGCAGCCAAGCTTCATGAGTCACCAAACTCAGGAACCTTTCTGAGCCTAAGCAGCTCCACACAAACATGGGCGGTGGAGTGATCGGTTGGAGTGGTTGGACACACTCATGATGTACACTCCGTCCACCGGCAGTTAGATCGCATGTAGAGAGCCGCGGCTACTGTGAGGCAGAGGAAAGGTTTACGTTACGTTTAACCAAACACACACACATTTTTGCATAGACACAGAATTATTTTGCGTGGCTCGTCAAATGATTAAAGAATCTGTTGACCTCAAAGGGCAAAAAAAACAAACAATACAATTCCACTTATCTCTATGTATGGCATTCTCCGCAAATGCCGCTTTCATTGGAAGAAAACAATGAAAAATGTTGTCTGTGATTTGTTTCTGTATATCATCCACAGAACACGTTTTTTTGGGAAATAAACACAGTGCAGGTATAACTTCTGTCTAGAAAATATATTCTATAAGTGGTGAGAAACTCCACAGGACACCTTTAAAGTGTATTGCTTTACAAAATGGGGTTTTAAGCCCTTGAACTAAACCATTTACTGTAACAGTAAACTGGCCCTAATCTTTTAAGGCCAATTCTGAGATGGAGGCATCCGTTTGGGATTTATCTACATCATGAAATGAAATAATGTTTACGCCCTCTAATCTCCCTTTGGGATTCCCCGCCATCATTGTATTTCTCATTTCTAGCCACTGTGAAACATTATAATCACAGCATGCCACAAGCCTAAGCAATCAGCATGTAACGAAGTCTGGGGATTAGTGTTAATGAATGACTCTCCTGCACTGGGACAAGAATGTGTTTAGAAGCATTTAGCGGCTCACGTGTCAGCTAGCTAGCATAAACTTGCTAACTCCCCCGCGTGCTAATTCTCACGTCACACTGTTTCCAGAAAGTGAGCCGGACATTGTGTTGAAGCCGCATGGAGGCTCGTGTCGTGCTGAAAGGGCCTCGTTCTTCTCCTCCATTTTTCAACTTAATTTAACTCAATGAAAATGAATATTAATTGAGCAGATTGATCCCAAAGTGTCGACCGTCTATCACAGGCACTCTGCACTAATCCGTTGTTGAGCCAAACCAGTGCACAACGTGTGAATGCGTTGTAGGGGATTTCTTTGTGCAAAGATATTGACGACTTTTATTAATAGCATTTATGGAAAAAGATGATGTTGCAGAGCGTGTTTTTTTTTAGCGAACACCAAAAATAAAGTTCATTCACTTCTTTCACATCGGTTTTGGTGCAGAAATGATAACAACAGATGTCTCAAAGAAATTGAAATAAATGAGAAATTATTATTTTTTTAACATGCAAGAAACAACTTTTTCAATGTTATTCACCAGGACATCAATAAAAAACAAAAAATGTATAAGGGTATTTAAATCACGTAAAAGATGCAAACCAACCTAATGTCAACATAAGCTTCTAATATTTGGCACATTCAGAGTGTACACAGCTGCAAATAGTCGTTATTGTTGTTGGAGCACAATGCGCTCTGTCATTATAGGAAGGATGAAACTTTAATGATCCCCAGGGGGAAATTATATTGCAAAATGAAAGGCTGTTTTCCCCGAGTGTTTGAGGGTGCATCGCTGCAACAACATAAAGAGCAAGTTTACAGCCTTTGTCATTCTAATATGTGTCGCCGGAGTTTCACACCAAATTTCACTCCTTGTCATCGCTGTTGTCTGTTTCCCGTCTCGCTGCTCCTTCGCCGGTGACTTCTGTTTATGCTCAAGTGGTGGCTCGGCTTCGTCTCACCCCTGACAAAGGAGAGCAGCTTGTACCGTTCTCTATGTTAATGGCCCTCTTTTTGTGTGTGTGTGTGTGTGTGTGCCGCACATGCCGATAACTCCAAGCTTTAATCCAGGCCTGTGTCTTGGGAGCAGCACATCCCCGGTGGCGTGCGTGCAAGGATTAGACGCAAGGGTCGCTGTACCGGCGCCTAATCCACGGCGGGCCTGTTCTTCGGCGACTCGCTGCTTTGAGTGCATGAGTATATAAAACACAATAAGGGTGCTACACATCCGCGCTCTAAATATGCACGGCTTTATTACCTCTCACAATGAGAGGCAGCTTTTTGAGTGGCATGTAGCTTGTCGTGCATTGACAAAAAAACGGCAGGTATTTGTGTGTCTGTCCTTCAGTCAGCTGTGCGTGTTCTGGGGCTTTATGGACTGTTGCGAGTGAGATATCAAATAAGAAGGCTGTTTATCTGCGCGAACAATCCTTTCGTGACTGGATTTGGTGATATCACGCACGAACACATGCACGTTCTGCCTGTAACAGCAGCTACGGTCAGCCCTCTTGTGCTTCAGCTGCACGCAGGCCCGGGTAACGATTGCAGATACAGTTCATATAAGCTGCGGGTGCTACCTTACTGAAGTACCACAAAAATGTTTGGTTGATCAATTGAACAGTCCTGCGTTCCTTATTCTTTGCTATTCCTTGACAACTGTCCATCTCTCCACACTATCCACACACAGTGGGAAAAGGGCGAGGCCGTTGAACTACAGCACTAAATATAGACTGGTAAGATGAGTTCTCCCGTATTGTCTTTCTCCATCTGTCAGTTTGAAGTTTTTGCATCCCAGATGCCTTTGGACACACCTAATATCTCCACAATGTGAAACACCTTCATAGAGGAACTCTCATTGTTCACCTGCAGCACAGGGCGGGCTGTGAACTGCTGGTCCTGGGTCGATCAGTCGAGGAGGCACCCAAAACAACACATTTACTTTACTTTTAAAATTACTAAAATAATGTAATTATGGTAAATAGAAATGTAAAAGGCTACTTTCTGCTCTACCGTTTGCTAGTCACACATTGAGTCATTATTTATTATTTAAAAATGTATTGACCCTAAATTAACCTGATTAAGACATTACATGTACTTTTATTGAAAAACAATAAAATAAGATTATTATTAACTAGAAAGTAAAAGTACATCTTTGAAAATCATTGATCCCCAGATTAAATATGAGAAGTGGATGTAGTCATTGTGGACATTTTGCAATCGGCCTCTTGGATAATGTCAGTTGCCATCTATTCATTTTTTTTATTTATTTTTGCCACATTTTAAATGTGGAGGTGTGTGGTAGCGACGCCGTGTACGACGCGCGTAGTGTCAGCGACCTGTCAATCACAGTGAGCCCGCCCTAAAGCCCACTCCACTTTATGGTCTATTTGACTCCAAATGGGACAGTTTGAAGGAAGACTTGAAACTGTTGAGATTGAGAACATAGGCTATAATGTTCACAATGTTTACTGAGGGAATAAATTAAGTTAGGAATATTTTCTCATACAACAAGACTAATCTTGATTTCATCATCTGTCATATGTGGTCAGTACTGCTTCTTTAAAATGCTTTCCCCTGGCAATATTTTCATCAAGAAACAAAAACAAATTCCAATCCATATGGATGTTATTCAGTGTTTCAATGGATAACGTGACTGCAGACGGCAAAGATCTGGGTCTTTCTCAGAGTACCTGTGGCTAAGGGCGTTTAAGGGCCATTAGCGCAGGCAGGGTGTGTCTGCACACTGTTCAATTTTCCACTGTGTGTATGACTAAGCATTCACATTAATGTGAGTGAAATGACAGCTTTGTGATTGTTAAATGGGGGCAAAAGCAGCGCTCAGGTACAGAGCGGAAATGGTCGTGACAAGAGTCTGAAGCTGTGTGTGTGTGTGTGTGTGTGTGTGTGTGTTTGTATGGGTTTGGTTAGAGATTACTCAAGTCTCAAACCAATTTTTAACAATATAATGCAGGAAATAAGTCATATATAATTCCTTTTCAAAACAATTCACCATAGTTTGCAAGAACAATGACCGCTAAGTTTTTAAGCAGTGTTGTTTCTGTCTCTGGGTGTGAACATACCTGCCGATCAAGAAATCAGGACTGTTTAAACAGGATAAGGCGAGTCCATTACCAGCTCAGGTGTGTAGCCATTCAAGATTGAGGCTTTTGAGTCAACATGTGTAACACCTGTACCGATAAGCAACTCTAAAGTTTGTCCACTAAACTCTTCAGACAGACTGAGAGATGAATTTGGCATTCTTATCAGCATGCGAAATGACAGCCATTTTAAGCCAGAGGCAGTTGATACAGTCTTTTCAATACAACCAGCATGCTTTAAGAAACCCTTTGACCCTGACTGATTCCTCTGTTACTAGAGTATGCTTGCACTACGCTATTTACATTTAACGTCTTTTTACTTGACGTGCTACCTAACGTTCTAACGTGGTGCTATTAATGGATGGAGAGATACTTCAAATACGGAATAGGAATTATGTCTGCATGTTTGTAGTTTTAAGTAGCGGTCAGGACCTTGATTAATTACGCCCCCATGTGACATCAATCAGCTGTTGGTTTCATTAACCAGGAGTTCATCTATTCCGAAGTGACCTTTTTGCCTTACAGTGGGTTCCATCGAGCGGACAATAACTCATTTGTGTACAATTTGTATGTTCTTGTCTTAGCAGCGAAATAAATCTCACCTATACATTCAAACACTTTTCCTGATTTGAACATGCATCTGCCATTCGAAGCCCATACAAACCAGACCGCCATTGTCCCGCCATTCCCATAGCAAGTCATGCAATTATGTCTCACGGGCCAAAGAGATGAAGGTTGCGTGAGAAAACGAGGGACAAGATTCATGAACCGTGGACAAATAGAAAGACAAAGGGCCGGAGAAGATCTATGACCAGCGAAGGAAGAGATATTCTTTCAAAAGACAAACGGAAACAGAAGGGCTCATCAGGAGCGCTGGCGCGCTGCTATTCAGTGCCACAGGTTTGAATACATTGTATTGAGAGACAAAAGCTTAGCAGAGTGTGCCCGTGCATGCTTGTATGAGCCACTGTATTGGAATGCTGGCCCGGGGAAGTCAGCAGCTCACAGCTTTAACTTCTGTAAACAAACTAATAGCAGGAGACTGGAGGACCACACAGCCTCTCCGGTGAAACCCTAACTGCAGCCTGTAGTCCCACGCTGCTGCTGTGGACATGGAGACAGATTTACATCACTGGAGGAGGTTTTGAGTGCTGCCTTTAAATATTGTCGCCGCTTCCGTTCCGTACTTTAGCATCCATCGTGTACACCAAAGGCAAAAAGTAGAATCCGCTCTCCTCCTTTATGTTACATGTAAAGCAATTTAATCATTCTTTTACATTTCTGAAAAGCATTAGTACTTATTACAACCATACAACAGATGTGTGATCCGCATGCTGAAACCTTTAAAGGCCATCGGCCGCCATGTAAGTCCACCGAGTTCATGTTCAGAGGACACAGAGCTATTCGACAGGCATGCTGGTGCCTGCCTGCACACGCAATGTGTATTTCTAGTAAGGTATTGCTTTTTTCTGCTTTCTGCTGGACTTTTCAGGTTCGATATTGCTCTTTGATAATGTCTGAAGCCGGGCTGATGAGCCTTTGTGCGGCTCCCTGATAACTATCCAACTGCCGCCTCGTTGTGGGCGGAAACAGGTTGGATGACATCTGCACTGCAGTCACATGCGATGGGTGTTAAAAGATGGCTCTGCACTTGCGTCACCGAGCGAGCACGCGTGTGTCAGTGTGTGTAGACCAAATGACAGCTACCATTACGGAAATTTGGGGACTTCTTGGTCCCAATGTCTAAATGAACGCGTGTGTGTGTGTGTGTGTGTGTGTGTGTGTGTGTGTGTGTGTGTGTGTGTGTGTAAAAAGGAAGACCTGGCTGTAGACCCAAGATGGATGTGCAATGAGAAAATCATTCTCATTTAATGTGTCTCTAATTGTTGCACTTATGAAACGTATTAGCCAATGCAAACACGTTATATTCCATTTCCTCTTGCACATAGATGGGATGGGAATGGGTTGTGTGGGAGCTGGATGTAATTAAATTTGGAGTGGGGGATTGATTCAGGAGTTTACTACCCTTCCTGTCCCATTCCATGGGGACTTAAACAGCGGTCTTGTTGGGCTCCACAAAAATCGCAATTCAGCAATGCAGACAACACTTCAATTAACTAAGTCCATTTACATTTACTGAAGGAATCTACTTTTCCAATCTTGAAGTTCCCGTTCTTCTCTGTAGTAGCACTGTTTTGTGCTGCTTTGTTCTTCTTTTACTTTTAAATTGGGAATATTCTGTTTTAATGCTACAATAATAATAATTGTAACACTGCCCCTAGGGTTTTCCAAACCTAATGAAATAAAAATATAAGCAAATGAGATAAAACCGAGAAAAAATAAATATATTGTTCTAGTAAATCTTTAAAAGAATTAAGAAATGACCCTGTAGTGAAAATGGTTTGGGCTTGCTTGAATTACTCAAAGCAAGGAGCTAAAGAGCTGGTCAGCCGAGGTAACATGGCACCTCTATAAAACCATCAGGTTAACTTAGGAGATCTCATAAATGAGTGAGAACATTCCAATGAGATCCGTCAAATGAAATGGAGCAACAACCAAAACTTTGTGTGACATTTTCGCAACAACTGAGTGGAAACTGGCACTTTTTCATCAAGGCCCCTTTCACCTGTAGATGGGAACACATTGCATCTTCAACTCAAGCTGCACTCCTCACATACCTTTGCAAACACTCTAACAGGTGTTTCCTGGTTCTAAACAATGCAATTATTCAAGGTAATGATGACTGTACGCCATGGAAACTTCCACACAATGAATGCAATCGAGGAACAGCCTCCGTCACAACGCATGATTCACGGTTGCATAAATAATCATATTTTTACAAACAAAAAGAAATAAGATGAATAGCCCCAACCTGTTTACCTGGTTGCCAATTTTGAGCTCATCCTTTATTGAATGATGGGTGGACGTCTCACACCCAAATGCTAATGTGCCCTGAGGAGCAATACAATAAAAACAACAACAACTGAATTTCCATCCACCTCCAGCCACCAGGTTTCTTCAACGGTTGCATTAGATAATGAGACAAGTTCCAACAGATGGGGGGATCTCTCATGTTCTCTGAACTAATCTTCCCCTGACAACCTCTCCTCATTATTCAATGAACTCAAATACGGTTTTGAAAAATACCAGGTTGAAGTTCACAGGAGTTTATGACGTTGTTCATGCAGGTCGCAAGTTATCCTCGATAGTAAAGAGTATTAGGTCCTTTATGCACATAAAATAAGTAAAACAATTAAAACATACATGGGAATGTTTTAATAAAAAATACTCAAAAATCACTGCTCGCTCTGCCGAAAAAGCCTGTAACAATTATCTTATAGTTTGTATTTACAGTATATGTTAAGGATTTCAATCGACAGCAACGCGTCATTCACAATAAATTTGCTTATAAATAATCCTACACTAGGTAAAATAGCTGATCCACTGCACGCACACTTCCCATCCTA
Source organism: Apeltes quadracus (assembly GCA_021346845.1). Taxonomy (NCBI): domain Eukaryota; kingdom Metazoa; phylum Chordata; class Actinopteri; order Perciformes; family Gasterosteidae; genus Apeltes; species Apeltes quadracus. Next base: position 13,129,797 of record CM037924.1, read on the forward strand.
AATCCTGACTGCTGGTCTTCTCGTGATGTTTTTAGGACGTCTTTTAGTTTGTGATGGATTTACTTCAACTGTACAAACTCCCTTTCTAGCTGACTGTTTTCATTGTTTCATCATTTACAAGAATAAATAACCATACGGGACATGTACCTTCTAGTGGCCCAATGTCAAACACAGGGAAGTGGCCCTCTTTTAATCCTTTTTGTTCCTCAGGCCCATTGTATTTGAATGTATAGGTGCCATCCTGTCATTTGTCTCCCTTATATGTGTGTGTTCTTTCCAGTGAGAAAAAACACTTTGAAGTATTGCCGTCTTGGAGCAGAAAGGTCACGACAGAGAGAGAAAGCAAGACGAGCAACGACTACAAGTTACAAACCATTTTAAACAGTTGGTCACAACCTGGTTTTTATTTCCCATCATTTCTTTTCACCTTCATTAAGATTATATGAGATTTCATGAGCCATTGGATTAATGTTTTGCAAGGCCCAAAAAAGAGAGGTGGCGACTGCAATCTAGCAAACAGGAGTGTAAACATTGCATGAATTAAAATTTTAAAAAGGGAAATGGTGCCATCACATTTGTAGAACCCTTAAGATTTGCCCTTGGGTGAGTAACACCGGATCTAAACAGACGTTTGGTTTGTTGACATGAAAAACTCAACATCATTATGACAAAGTCATTCAATTCTTACATAATCAAGCACAGCGTGTAAATCCCTTTATTTGTAGGTGAAACAGAAAGTTCAGAAGAGGATTCATTCTTGGCCTCAACTTTTCTGTCAACCATCCAATGATGAACAGCCATGATGGCGTCGCCGGCATTGTTTTCATCCTCTGAGTCACCGCGTCAAAAATGTGCTCCTGGAGACACCCACTGCAGCATTGTACTAAAATGTGCAGGTGTGTTGTTTGGATTAAAATGACAGCAGAGTTTGGAAAAGGGCCGAGTGCCAGAAAAAAAGGGGTGAGGCTGGCGTCCTTCCACAGTGAGCTGATCTCTAGTCTCGGTGGGATTTGTTGGCAGGCCTTTGTTATCATCCAATCATCATCTGGGCCGAAGGACATTCAAACCACTTCACCTGTTCTGCCTCTTTGCTGCCGTTGCGGCCTTTGCCGCAGGTCCGCACCACCGCTGCTTCACCAGTGTCGATATATGGCTCTCAAGGGGTGGGGGGGTGGCTATATGCTGCTATTTAAAGGGCTCAATCCTAACAAATGTGCTATATTGGGTTGACAAAAGGTGTCTCGACTGATTGAACAAGGTAGGTCAGAGTTTAGAGTCTTTAAATTTGTAACCAGTAGTGCAGAATACTACACATTTCTAGTTTCATCATCACACATTTAAGTTTTCCTAAAGGAAAGCATATTCGCCGGGCCTGATTGGAATGGCATGAATGGCATCCAAACTATTTTCACATGCATTTACGACGCATTACTGACACAAGTCTGAACACTGTACTCTCATTTAATCATTATTTTCTGATCACACGCACAGTGATTGGCAGAAGGCCCCAGACACATGCGAGCAGCGGATCGCTCCGGGCTCCGGGTCTGCTGTCTGACAGGCCGGGGGAGGATCGTTCAAATTGTGAATGCACTGCAAAGGCAAACAACAAACGAGAAGGAATGAATAGATAGAGACAAAGCATTGATAAAGCCAAATAGGATGTATTTATTTTGTAATAGAGGAAACAGTTTGCATCAAGCCGTATTTGTCAGGTAGAAAACTGAGGTCCTCCCCCTGCTCGCCTCCCCTTCCTCCCCCCTTGGCGAGGGAAGCAGGATGTCTTTCATCCAGTTCAGCCGAGGGATCAAAGCTAAAAGGCCACTCGGCTGAAACTGACCTCAATTTGCACTGCTGCGCGCTCCGCACCTCTCCAACATACACAGTCCTATAGTTCTCCTCACATCCCCTGCACCACCTCCCACTGAACTACACACAGGCCATTTCCCTTCCTGCAGTCCACACTACCTCATCCACTTAACACGGGAAATCTCTCACCGCCTCCAACCCATGAATAGGACAATTTATGGCCTCCATGACATATTCACTTTAATCTGAATTGTTTTAACAATATTAGACCATATATCACACATTATCAGAAGTGGATGATCAGATATTTCCGAGAATAACATATAACTTGTGTTTGTGTTAGTTAAATAACCTGCGTACAATAGCATTACCCTGCTCTGTACTTCAAAGAGCAGCCTGTGTTTAGCTTCCTCTCTGTGTCTTCTTTCTCACTGTTTTCACTACAAACAGCCTCTCTGCTTCAACTCCATTACGCGTACACACACAAGCACACACACACACACACACACACACACGCACGCACGCCCACACTGTAACGTATACACAAAATGTATTTGTGTACACACATAACCACACTCCTAACCATGAACAGCTCCCAAAATAACCCCATTTTCTTTTGCTGATTTTAAGGTGGATTTATTGATCACACCAGTAGATACATTTCTCTTTACAAAAACTTTTTAAAATATCCTTATTATTAATATTATTGCTGTTGTTTATAATGCAAGAGCAGAATATTAAGGCTCAAAGCTTTTGACACCCACCAAGATATGTAAGATATAAATAATTATTTTGACAATTTAAGAAAGTTGTTAGATAAATGAGAACTTACATGGACAACAAGTAGGTTGTTACACAAATGGTGTACATATCGTCCACACATTGTGTCACTCCCACAACTGCAGCCCCTAATGTCTCATGTCCTTTGTAGGGAAACAAAAGGTCTGTACTTGGCTCATCTGCTGTCTTCAGCTCTTCTCTGAGAACATTAGTGGAATGGCCGAGTTCACGAACAACATTCTTTGGCGCCCCCTTCTGGTCTGAAGACACAATTGTTTTCATTTCCTGGAAATGATTCGCTTGCACATAAAGAGAGGAAAATCCAGAGGACCACGGTGAGGCTTCCCGCCGAGGTCTGAATCCTTATTGTCGTTGACTTAAATAAGGAAATTAAGACATATAAATCATTAGGGAGCCACTATGCTGCCCATCAAGTCCAGTTAATATTCACTAAGGCCAATTGAGTTCCCCCTGAGCGTGTTAAATCCTTACAGGCTGATCCATGGGATGGAAAACCCACGTGTGGCTTTAGAGGGCTCGTTCAGCTTAAGACCCTCTCTTCCTTTCACACAGTATAGGAAATTAGATATAATTCAAGTTTGAGGAAAATGCAATTTTAAGTCTCAGGTCTTTTGGTGCTTTTTTTTCCAACTGTACTGTGTGGTTTACTCTCTCCCTCGCAAAGTCCTTTCTCCTTCTGTAAGCATTTAACTGAAATCTCTTGTATGGGAAATATGCAAATTATTTTTGCAAGAAAAAAACTTGAATGTACGAAAGATAATGTAATTTGTTATGCATTCAAAGTGAGCCAATGGAGTTAGTTTGAAATTAAGAAAGTTTTTTTGTATATGTATTGTTAAGATTAAGATTCCACACTTAACATTCACGGTTAAGTGTTATATTTACAGAGGGATGTATTTTCACTAATGCAAAATATGACCCGTATTCGAGCCAATAAAAATAAAAACAAAACATGTATTGACCGAAAACAAAGCCTGAGTGTATCAGACTGAGGAGTGTACGCTTTTATGCTCTCCTCTTGATTACGTTTGGCTCGCGCCCATTCCGCACACGTCTGACCCAGAGCTGCAACCAGGTCCACCTGTTTCTAAAAACAAACAGTCCTGAACACTCTGCGACCTGTCACATCTCATCACGGACGGAGCACACGCTGCAGCATGCACCGGCGGCTTCTCTGCGGATGGAAGTTGTTTCCTCCCAAAATGATGTCACTAGTCCGTGGAGGGATGAACATGTACCAATGAAACAACCTTCAGGAAGACAATACGTGTCAGAGGAAATCAATCCGTCTCTAGTTAAGGTCTTGAGCGCCCGCGTGGGTTTTGGTCGTTTTACTTTCTGGACTTTTCCCAGAGTGCTCCTCCACAGTTCTCAGGGCTGATCCTGTCTGCGCCTCCCGGGACACTGCAGCCTGTTGTCTGGCCTGGGGGGGCCGACGGAGTGGTGTTATGAGAAGGCAAAGAACATGTTGTGTTAACCTGGGTGGTAAATGCCTGGACATATTTGAGAAAATGCCCCTTTATACCTTCTCACACCTCTTTTTATTCAGATTCTCACACTTCCAATCTTTCCTGTGTTTAAAAGGTTCAAGGGTCAGTTCACCCAAATTAAAAACACGAAACAAGATTTTACACAAAAAAATACATCTAAATATTTTTGCTATTAGTGTGTCGATAGTTCCCAGCAGGGCCATTTCAGAGAATTTAGAAGTCCAAATTCCCACAACTTCAATGTTTGGCTGGTGATTAAAGCGTCCGACAAATGAATTGAACTGTTTGACCATGTTGTCTCTATTAACCCACGTAATAACTTAGGTTTCAGATCCCTACTGTAATTTTCGCAGATAAATACAAAGTAGACTTTTAACTTTTAAAATTGAATTTGTATTTATTTGAGTTTATACCCACTTGTGGTAGGGCAACTGGGGATAGCCACAGCACCGACACAATGTAAAGACAGAATTGTTGCTTTAATGTTCAGTTTGCATTCACCCTGATGAATTTGGTTTTCATGCATGGGATGATTCGAGTTAAAAGTATAAATGTTCACCTTCTAGAACTTCTACTTGTTCATAAGAGCTTCCTGTTTGGAACTCCCTTAAAAACGTGTGGGGGAACTGCAGTCAGGAGAGAAGTCTTGTGCGTCCCAAAAGTGATTACTTTTACATTACATTAAGTCATTTCAGCCATCAATAAAATGAACCCATTTAGGGTAAATATTAATAATAACATTCTCATTGGTATTGTTCTGTTGAACAGACCTCACTGTAAATAGTTTTCTTTGAAACTACTCTGACAAAATGGTTCCTGGGAAAACTGCTGACTTCTGGTCTGCGGATTATCTTGAGAAGGAACGAAGACACTGCAAAACATGACTTGGTGTTGCTACCGAGTTTTTAAAAGGATCAATGGATGTGTTATTTTTCTATTGATCCAAAAGGTCAGCATAGACAGAAATATCAGTATATGTGACTTTGGTGACCCATACCATTGTCATCAAGAGCATGTTTGCGTTGAGCTTAAATACTGCTGATCTAAATGAAGCACAGCCTCACACAACCATCAAGTGTATTTATTGAGACATCAAATGCAGCAAAAACGTAACGGCTGCTGGCATCTCCTTTGCAAAATCCCAGTGTGAATCCAATTTTTTGTAATGTGCTTTAACTAAGCCTTAGGGTCACGGGACAGCTGACATGAGATATTAGATGATTTTTTTTTCTCGTAAAATCATTCCTGAAAATCATTCCCTCCATCTCTCCATCCCTTTAATGGTCGTGTTATGATGTGAAGAGCTCTCTGTTCCCCTTAACTCTCCCTCTCCCATTGTTCATTTGGATGCTTTTCCAAGCTAAGCCTGGCACAGGCCCGAATATCCGGAGCCCAAATTTTTGAGCCCAGTGAACTGGTCTCCTCCGGGAAAGGGGAGCAGCAGGAGATCAGCGCCACTCACAAGCAAAACAAACCCAAATATCAGGGGTTTATTTACAATATCACAGTCTTATATTAACAGCAGCGCTACACGATGGTGATTAGCGACACATGGGTCGGGAGTTGCTAAGCTTCACTTAACTGTCATATTATAATGTTAATAACAGTATTGTTCTTTGAGTTTGTATCCCTATGGTTGCAATGCACTTATTGTATGTTGCTTTGGATAAAAGCGTCAGCTAAATGACATGTTATGTAATATAATGAATGTGCGCAGTCCAGTTCTCTTGATGAATTGCAGCCAGTGATGACACATGGAGCCACATATGGAGATATCATGCAATCTTATGTTCTTAACAAAGAACGGAGACCTGCCCAGGTTATTGAAACGTCAACACGGAGCATATGATCTCATTGCAGCGATCTTTGACATTGGGGAATTATAGTTGTTTGATGTCTTACAGTTGAAATGCCCTGCACAGGAAGGAAGAGCTCACCCACTGGTCGCCTGTTCCATCTTCAGGAGCTCTATGGGAGGGAGGGAGGATTTCAGTGCAATATTTACAGTGACCTTTTCCTCTCACTGGCCAGGGGCCCATGGGAAAAAACTAGAGAGGACAAACAATGAACAATAGGGTTCAGGGATGAGCAATGGTGCCAGCGCAGCATGTGCCATTATGGGATGTAGATCGCAGAGGGTCGGGGGGGTCACAGCAAGGATCAAGGCGCCAGCAGCGTCCCAGAGGAGCACACCTGGGGCACCTGCTAAGAGAGCCTGTGCTATTTAAAAAACACAACATGCGAGCATGTGCGCCTCGTCAAATGGGAATTATTATTAGATTAAAGGAACAGTTGGGCTTTTTTTTGGAAACACAGATATGCATTTGTGTCAGAACACGCTTCACATAGCTCTCTATTTAATATGAGGCTACGTCCATCAGCTAGTTAGATTAGCTGAGCGTAAATAATAGAAACAGAGGGGAAGCCACTAATCACTGCCACTTAACAGTCAAGCATATTTCCCTCAATTAAACTACAACCTTTTTTTTAAAATGGAAATGAATATAACAAGGATAAGATATAACAAGATACAACCAAGATAAAATGGGTTTATTTGGGCGTATTTTGTAGAATTTGCCTATAGTAAGGCTAAACACTTTCTTCCTCTTTACAGCTTTATTCATAAGCTAAACTATCTCCTAAATGCACTTGTCATAGTTAACTAATAGATATCAGAGCGAAAACAATTTTCTCATCTTATTCGCTGTGAGAAAGAAAATGAGGACATTTTTCAGATGTTGAACTATAAACAACGGTACTGTCAAATGCAGAAACAGGCTTTACCAGCGAGACTAAGATCAAAATCTTCTTCCTTCATTGATGTTGATGTTTACACGGACAAACAGCCCCCCTGTTGCATCAGCATCTGTGCAAACTCCAGAGTCACAGTTTGATCCTTCAATTATCAGATTACCCCATATAATTGGACAATATGGTTTCCCCGGGGATTGGGCTTTGCCTTATCACATAAATTCTTTCTGCCCTGCACAATTTGGTGAGATAAATGTAATGGTATCAGTGTTCTAGCGTGGACCTGGGTGGTCTCTGTTGCATTTCTAATGATGCTGCGCCTTTCCCAGAACAAGTGGAAATACCTCAGTGATGCACCGTGAAAAGAGAAACGAGGAAAGGAGCAAAGCTCCCACTGGGCCGCAAAATTCTCACACAAAGGACATCCAACACTTGAGAGGATCATGCAGTCTAATAATACTGCTTCAGCTTAATCTTACATTCACTCTGGGCACCAATTAGATGACCCTTGGATTAACAGCTCATTAGATGTTGTTCTAGAACACAGTATCTTTATTACTGCCTAAAAAAAGCCTTAACGACAGAGTTGCAGAACGAACAATAAAGAGCTAGTTAAAGACAATGTTTTTTCTAGAGTCTGTTCGGGTAGTCATATAAGTAGGAGTATAATAATACTGCAGTGATAGAAGTATACATATCCTTTATTGCAAAAGTGGCAATATTACACTATTACAATGTAAAACCAAAAAGTGATTATGCAATTATACAATAGGATTCTTACAGCATTAACAGCAAAACGCAAAATGAGTGACGAACCAACATTATCAACCACAAGTCAGGTGAATGAAGTGGACGGTATTTGCCAATGCCATTTATGGTTTTGAAGTGTAAAGCAATGTAAAAATTGAAATATTCAAGTAAAGCAGGTTACAAAGGTAGGCACACAACTGTGTATTATTACAAAGTACAGTAAATGTAATCAGTTACATTCCACCACTGCTAAGCTTTTTAACCCTCACATTTAAGGGTAGATGTCTTTAAGGTAGCACATGTTTACTTTTACCTTTGTTAAATAAATACTAATATAATTTCGTATATTTAATATGTATATAATAATGTTACCCTTTTCTTTGATTCCTATGACTGGAAGTCATAGAAATGTATTAAGATAGAGTACACAGAATATTTAAAAAATATACTATATTATTTTTCGTGGAAAACACAATGTGTCATTTAATACTATATTACTAATTTCGAGCAAACGTATCCGTTTTATTTTGAAGGCTGAAGAAGGCTGAGACGAGAGGCCGGAAGTGCTCACCGGATACAGGAAACGTTTGCTGAAGGTCCACCGTAGGAACTGTAAGTTACCATTTTATCTAACCTATTTGCCTTTTAAGTGCTCCATGTAGAGTCAAACTTAATTCTGGTAGCATGGGTGAAGATATATGCGTTTTTTAATGATTACGACGAATACATGTGACAGCCACTGCTAACGTTAAATCTTCCGGACAGACTAATAGCTTGCTAGCAAACACAGGTTAGCCTAAGCTAACGTTGACTTCGGTGTCAGATTCGTCAACAGAGGTGGTTTCCTTTCCTCTACGGGCGACAGCGACAGCAGAGACAACGAGCAGATTCAGCTGCCGGTTGTCTCTGCTGTCGCTGCTGTCGCGTCTCAGAGGCAGTGTGATAACCTGGACCACATAACCTGAACCTTCCATTTCATAGGCGATGTAATATGCACTGTCAACTCCCGTTAAGAACTGTCTGTCAGGAGTAAAGCCTATAAAATGACTTTTGAAGCAGCAACTGGAACTTTATCGAAAGCAATTTCTCTAAATACTCTGGACAGTACGGAGAGCTTTCCCCGCAGTATATCAAGCCCAAATAAAAAAAGAACAGTATTTTTTCTTCTTCTTCTTCTCCTCCTCCTCCTGTCCTCCATCCAGCCCGGGTTCATCTTTCACATCAACTGAAGCCAATGCAAAAGTGTGATTGTTATAACCTGATAATCGGTTATCAAGGGTTGCAGCGGGGTGTGTAACAGAGAACCTGCGGAGTTACTCATTGCCAGGTGGCAGGACTTCTATAAAAACATTGCAATCCATTCCACTGTAAACAGAGGAATTAACTGGCCTTTAACACAGTAAATAAGGATTGCCTAGAGCGCTCAACAAAAACAATGAAATTAGCACCTTTTTATACTTTGAACAAAAACATTTCATGCACAGATGGTGATGAGCAAAAATAAATGATCACACCAAAGTCCTTATATGACTCAAAAAGGGAGCTTTGCATTGATTAGAAGACACTTTGATGAGACTAAACATTAGAAAACTATAAATGAGGTAAATGCATCATCATCAACTATGATGTATTCAAGTTGCTGGTTTTATTTGACCGACAGTCTAAAACCCTAAAATGTTCAGTTTCCTTGGCATTTGCTCTTCAAAGAGTTTGTATCTAAAGAGGAAAATGGCTCGGCTTATTTTTTTAAATAATAATAATTTAATACAAATATTTTTTTTAAGAAAAGTTTGATCAAGTCTAGGCTACTCTAGAAATTTAGAAAAGCCCTGTTTAAGGGGTTAAGAGCATACTTACTTATTTAGACCCCTACTGTTGTGATAAAGACACTTCTCTAAGCTGAGCCTCATTCAGTTTTTCAAACAGAAAATAGTTTAAGCCTCTATAATCTCTACACTTATGTACCTTTGTCAAATATTATTCTAGTATACTTTCTTTTAAGGGGGAGCCTCTTGTGTTTGTTTAACTGATTGATTGTACGGGGGAGGGGGAGAGAGAGTGAGAGTAATTGATCGACAGGCCGGTTGCAGGCAGGCGCCACGTCGCAGTAATAAGTTGTCATTGAGCTCCTCCGTCATTTGCCTTGACATTAATGCAGAACTCCGTCTATCTCCTTCCCCTCCCCTGAAGTCAGGCCGGGCTGGGGGATGGCCGGGGCCAACGCTACACCGATCCATTTCCTGCCCAGGCCCCCTTCCCCTCCCCTCCCCTCGTCTCAGGGCTCTAATTGAAAAATTGGGTGGCCCTGCTTGTTTGTTTTGGTGGAATGCGGTCGGTGGTGTTTTGTTGGAGGCTTTTCCTCAGTGCCGCTGCTCCGTAGACCCCCAGGGTAAGTGGAGCCACCGTGAGGAGGCGCGGGGGGGTAGGGGGAGGGGTCAGGGAGCGACACTTCTCTCCCTCACCCTAGTTCTGCGCTCTGCAGTCTGTCCCACCTGGTCGCCTCCTCCCTGCCCAGCGGGCTAGCTGGGCCACTGCTTTGCACAGAATGGTTTCTGTGACCCGGTCAGACCTGGATGGACACAGCAGCTCTCTGAGCGGGGAGAGCGGCTCAGAGACCAGCCCCATAGCAAGAGAGTCCACTCATTTAGAGGAGAGCCTACCCAGATTTGGTGATTGTGGAGAGGCACCCAATTAATCTGTTGTTAAAGTATTTATTTGCCGTTGGTCTCTGACTTCTTATGTACTTTTTACTTTTTGCTGTGTTGTTTGGAAGGAAACTGAATGTTTAGGGGTTTCAACTGTGTCAGTTTAAATTATTATTATTTATTATTAAATACCTGACCAAATGATTATTTGATACGGTTGGTAAAATCTTGTTAATTGCTGCCCTAATTGATTTTTTTATTTTATTTCCAGATGTATAGTTATTAACTTTTACTGGTTTCATCTTCTCAAATGCGCTTTAAAAAAAAAGAAATATATTTTTATTTTATACCTTTCAGGTTTTTGAATGTACTAGTAATATTAGGCTACTTTTTTTCTTTTACATTTTCCCATTTAAGGTAAAACATTTTCAGAAAATCAAGCCAATTAAATGTTGATGTTGATGTCAAATGATGTGAACAGGAAAATAGCGATAGACGTTTGGCAGTATTTTCTGATACCTAACTGAACAATTTATGATGCGTTCATAACGTAACTACAATGGACTATTTGCAGCAATTTAGACGATAAATGAATCGTGAGTTCGAGAATGAACCTCTTAATTCTTTGCGTGCTGTTTGCAGAGCTCCTGGTAGTGTGTGACTGTGAGGAGGGTTCTCACGCTGGTGTTTTTTTTAATGTAAGGCAGCAGTGATACGGCATGGCTCAGGAAGGTTCACGTCTCTGCATCTCGCCATGTCACCGGGCAAAGCCGCCTGTCTCCAGTCTCCTAATCCTCTGAAAACATCTCCCTGCCTTTGCGGGCCTATACTTCATATTTCTGTTTGTTATTGGAGGATTTTCATGTGGGAAATTGGGGACTTCGTTAGGCCTCGCTCTCAAACAGCACTTGAGACCGACAAACAAACAAACAGACGGCACCAAAAATAACAAAGCTTGTGGGCAGACAACATGACGGTCGGCCAGAGAGCCAGAGGCACTCATCTAATCCCTCGCCCCCCCTCTACTGCTCCCTCCTGCTCCCTCTTTGTCACGAAACAATCTCTCCGGGAGCGCTGGGGCCGTCTGTGAACACCAGAGATGCTGACTCACCGCGGAAGAATGACGACTGGACGGCGGTCGCCGGTCTGTTTGCCAACACAACCTGCGCACTTCCGGCCGACGGGATCCGATGGAATGGCACGCGATGCGGTCAGCGCGGGTTAGGGTCACATCTCGGAGACTAGGGTGCGAGCGAACACTGCGGGGGACTGTTCAAAGCGTCGGCCGGTCTCCATGATTAGACCAATCCGCTGGGGCTGGGGCTCATGTTTGGCCCCTTCTGTCCATTCAGAGGAGTCTGGGGGGGGGGGGGGGGGGTTGAGGAGTTTGGGGGGTTTGAGGGCCTTTGATGAAATCTAGTGTTTGTGTAATGTTGGGAGCACAGAGCGAAATGGTGCTGAGTGTGTTGGTGTCGTTGTGTGGGGGGGGGGGGGGGGGGATGATCCGTCTAAATGGGTCCCTTTGTGCCCCCTAAACCCATCACACACTCCCTTCTCACACACACACACACACACAAACACAAACAGAGGTGCCAATCACTGCCGAATGTGAGTCACCTTTGAGCTCAGCTTATGTCCCAGGCATAAACGCCTTATTTAGGAGACGGTCGCGTGGCAGTTGGATGGCTTCCTGTGATCGTGGGGCCGTAGAGTTTGTCACTGTGTCAAGGTGCAGAAATAAGATTATTCTTGTTCCTTTTCAGACCAGATGTTTCTTTCAGGTATACAATTACATCATTCCATTTTATTTAATAGCACAGAGCAGAGACGGTGTGTGTGTGTGTGTGTGTGTGTGTGTGTGTGTGTGTGTGTGTGTGTGTGTGTGTGTGTGTGTGTGTGTGTGTGTGTGTGTGTGTGTGAGAGATGAGGCTTGACAAGGTTCTTTATAAATTATTCCTGAATGAATGGGATGTGAGATTTCAGATACAGGGAAGAAATGTCATCACAATTTCCGAGCGATGAAAGTGTCTCGGATGACTAAACCAAAAAACCCTTTCAAGTAATCTTTATGATAACAATTAAACTGATTTTCTTTCTGATTTCAGTTAATGGTCTGCTATTGATTAATGGACTTTCAATGGAATCTTACCTTGTTGATTTCATACCTATATGTAATTCATTTTAAAATTTCTATATTTCTTAACTTGTGTCCGTTTTCACAGCAATTTGAATTTTAATAGTACATTTTTCTAATATGTATTATAAAACAAGGAAATCTATATTTTTTTATAGCAAAATACACTGAACAAAATTCATCCCAATTTACTTACTTATAAAAATATTTTGAGCTGTGTGTAAAATCTTGTTGCCTTGTTTCCTGTAGATGTTCTTCCATTCAGGCTAGTTAGTATTTACTTGGTCCTGGGAACCAACTTGTGCGACGGGTCAGACGGTTTCCCGGTAAATAAAGAAGACCCGGTTTGATGCACAGAACGTGAGACTGAACGGCAAAAGGGATCAAGAATAATAGTTTTGTTACATAATGGTTTTCAAATAGTTTCCTTTTTTGCACTGAAGGTAAAAGGTCTCAAGGTGACAAAAATATTTAAACTTTTCCCTGAGCTTTAATAGAAAGCCTTGCCTGTGTGTCTGCATGCTCCAGCACAATGCTAAGGAAGGGATGTTGAAGGTCCCAAGCCTGAGACTTCCACGGATTAGAGCCAACCCGGCTGTTTGCCACTCAGCCTCCAATGGAAACAAACCTGTGCCTTAGCCCGAGCACCCGATCCAGAGGCTGCAGAGGCTGAGGACGTGGCCGGAGGCTCGCAGCATCATGCAAGAGAAGACAAACTGAGTGAGAGAAAATGTTGTCGTTGATTAAATTTAGCCTTCACAGTAGGACTTAACTCAACACACGTTGGGAGAGGGCTGGCTTCGTGGCTGTGGGGGATCTTCTAATGCCACCTAGAGGTTGATGCGTTCGTTCGTCCTGTTGAAAATGCCGCCGACCTCGCAGGTTTCCAGTTGAAGCTTCAGAAAAAATTCTTCTCCATGCTTCTTTGGGGAAAAGCTTGTCCCTGGTCTGTATGAAGTTTACAGCGTATTTGTGGTGGTGTGTGACATTCAACTTGTGCAAGAGTCCGCTTCATTTCTGTGTGTGTGTGTGTGTGTGTGTGTGTGTGTGTACACGCTGGCGTTAGAGAGAGGGGTCTGGGCAGTGTTCCCGTGTCCATGCACAGCCCCCAGAGTAAAGTAAACACAGCGGCTCTTTTCTCATCCCAGCCGTCAGCAGGCTCTCCCCAGGCCCGCGCCAGAGACCACACACCCAGACCACACACGCACACGCGCACGCACACACGCCCGCACACACACCCGCACACACACCCGCACACACACCCGCACACACACACACACACACACACACACACACACGCTCTCACACTCACTACCCAGACCTCTCCGCAGATCCTTCCACGTACTCGCAGATACACACAGACCACACAACACCAGCTCTGGCCCCTCGCACGCAACCTCACTGAGATGTCATTCTGGCCTGTGTATGTGTGTGTGTTTCAGATGAGTTGGAGGGGGGGTAATCTAGAAACACTCGTTAAAGCCAAATAAGAATTGTACAAAGTAAGGTCCCAGACCCATGAGGTGATGAGGGGTGCAGCGAGGTCTTGTTCTGGGCCCTTCGGCTTCTTATCTTCTTCATGTCGGACCCTTAGCCCCTCCATTTCCTCTGACAAGCTTGTGCAGAAGCAAAAACATGAGTTAAATCCCGTTGGAGCTTTCTCGTTAACTCTGGGATATCAAGGCGATGGGGGGTGGAGGGGACTGTGGGGCAGGGGGGGGGGGTCTGTGGCAGAGTTTTGTTCCCTGAACGGCTCCTACTCCAGGAGGTTTCTAGGTCAACGCGTGTGCTGCTGTCCCACTCCAAGCTTTCAATGCCACTATGTTATTTTCCTACCATTTAAAAATACATTTAACTTGTTGCCATGAGCCAAATATTATGTTTCAGCAGCTGACGCGATATGTTGGCTGGTGGGTACATCTGTGTTAACGAGGTTTTCATGATATGTTGTAAGTTCTAAAAAACAATTTGTCTTTTCAACTAATTTCTCAAAATAAATGAATGATAAACAATAATTAGGGGTTCACAAATGACAGACCCCAATAAAAGAAATAAGGCCACATCTATTCTATATTAAGGTACTTTTTAAAAAAGACGACAGGTTTTAATAAAAATACAATTTTACTCTTTTGCAAAGTGTATAATGTTCAGGTCAATTAAATGAACATTACTGAGGTCACACTTAAACTGTTGCACTGGACTGAATTATATTGAGGCTGTTTTGTCCTTCATGTACATACATGACTATTCTAGTTTTACATAACATATACAGTTCAGTACAATAACGCCACTGACTCGATGCCAAAAGGTTTTTACGTGGCGCTGCAGTCTAAAGTCAGCAGGCTTCTCAGATTGCAAAATAGCATTATATTGCAACTCAGTTATTTTCATTATCCATTGAGGAATGACTTCATAGTTTAATGAATCATTTGGTCTACCAATTGTCAGAAAATGGTGAAAGATGTCCATTAGCTCAGTGACGTCCTCAAATGTCTTTCTTTTTCCAACTTTACGGTAAAACTCCCCACACGATAAACAGAAGCAGAAAACCCCCACAGATGAGATGATGCATAGAAAATCAAATTATTGTTTCATGTTCATAAGGTTGAAGGGTCATGCAACATACATCATTATTTTTTTTAAATGCATTACTAAAAATCCTAGTCTAATTGTTTTTAAGCCACAAACATCACTATGCCCGTATCTTACTGTTTCTACTTTTCCTATTTGAAACCCAAATATGTTGACGTTTAGACTGCATGCTTCACAAAATAAACAATTTCTAGGTCTGGTAGACTAGTCAATGTTATCCTCTTTGGGTTTTATTCCCTTTGACCGTAGTGCCCCTATTGGCATTTGGAAGTCGTCCCGCGCCTCGGCCATGCATCTACATCTAATGAATGCAGCGCCACGTTTTCAGGTCCAGTCCGTGCCAACTCCTGCATTGTTTGTGGACAACTTGTTTTGGCTTCAGGAGAGGGAGAGCGCGGAAGCTTCATCTAAACTGAGAGTCCGGATTGTCCCCCCCCCCCCTCCCCTCCTCCTCTCCTCCTTTTTCAGACCTGGCAGTAATTTATTAGCAAACATCTGTGCTGCTGAAATACATCCTTTGAATTCTCCCCGTTGGATTTGCTCTTTTGCTCAGCCCCGACGTGAACTGATTTGCACGGGTGCGTCTTCGCTGGTACCATAATCTCCGCTGCATTGTGTGGGCTTATGCAGAATGATTGGGGAGGCACGGTTTATTTATCCTTCGCCGTGAGGTTTACATTCTTCCTTTCCTTCCAGCTCTGTCTGCTCCTTCATTCTTGGCTCCCCTCTCTATTTTTTCTATTATCGGAGAGATAACTGCTGCAGTGCACCCTTTGTGCAGAGATCTATCGGCGGGACAATTGACTTTGCTAGAGGTGTGTTGATTGGTTGTTTGACAATGCTAAGTCCATTTTTACAGCAATTTTTAGCGTATTCTAGATATTCATATGCTTCCAGACTTCCAACTAATGGTTAAATTCACTATTTATTATAAATAATTGTTCACAACTCACTATATGCCGATGAGATGTTGTTTGTGTGTGCGGAGTGTCTTTTGAGTTTTGCGTCACTCACCACACCCCCTCTCCTTCCCCCCGCGCCCATCTGCTTTCGCAGGTCCAGGTGCTGATCGACCCGGTGTTGCTGTCAGCCTCAGGCCGCCATGTCTCGTGCCCGTCAGCCCCCGCTGGTCACGGGCATCTCGCCCAAGGAGGGCACGGCTTGGACCAAAGTCACCATCCGCGGAGAAAACCTGGGCACGGGTCCAGCCGACCTCGTCGGTAAATCACTACTAAACGACACCTTTAACCACACACGCACCTCCGTCCTGGTGAAGTGCTGAAGCCTCCACGAATGAATACTTCATATTTCTTCTTTACCATACTCCCATTAAAACAAAAATGGTGTGCAGGAATGTAGATAAAAACATGAAGATAAATATGCTCTAACATGTTTTTCACGTTTTTCTGGGGTATTTTGTTAAAAGAGAGGGACCCTAATGTGGAGTAAATAGCGTTATTTTTGTCATATCATTGTTTCTATAGGTATGCAGAATATTTGTAACTTGAGTCGCATTAACTGATTTTATTAACTTATCCGTCAACAAACCACAGCGGCCCCTTTTTTAAACACGCTGGTGTAACGTTTATTTTTGTTTATATAATACGTAAATGGTCAGGACGCCTGATTCTGTCTGTCCTCTGGTGGAAGCATTTCACCACTTTTTCACTATTTAGGTTTAATTTTCATGACAATTTAACAAGCTGACTCAAATGACCTATTTAAATGTAGTAATAATTTACCTGATATGGGATTTAAACTGACTATATTCCTGCAGAAATTGTATTTTAGGTCAGCTTGTTCTTCAAAGTTACTCAAAGTTACAAAGTTATTCTCTTGACAGACACAAAGCAAAATATTTATAATTTAAGAAACATCATTTGTGAATTCTTTGTGAATATTGAAACTATTTAATTTGAGTCCTTTAAAGGGTTCAGCAAAAAAATAATATTGAAATATTATATTGTAATTCCATTTGGCTTTTTCTGTTTTGTTTTTGTAAATATTTAGGTACCCTATGTCTAGTTTGAGAAACTCGAGAGATTATCAACATGCATTATTGCGAAAATAGAGTTGTTGGTGTGTCCTTTCTCTTTCTGAGCCTCACGGGTGGATTACCTCCATCTTGTACTCGTTATGTGTCTTGTACTCGTTATGTGTGTGAACGTCAACCCTTTTCTGTTCCCATATTTTCCCTAATGTTCGCCAGTGAGCAGGAGGTGGGGAAAGGGAGATGGGCAGTTCGGACTCGCACTCTGCGCCATGCTCGGAAAGCCGTGGTCAGCGATACTGGTCCGTTTCTGACCATGCGTGCCCCCGGGGGGCCTGGAATTACACAATTAGTTATGCACAAATGTGTGCGAGGTGAAACAAAGGGCCCAGTAGAGCACAGAGGAAGGAAATGGCTCTCCAATTGCCATATTATTCGCTATGTTATGGGCTATTTGTTAATCAACTTTCACAGGCTCTTTTTATCATGTCAAATTACACACCCGTTAAGTTTTTATTGTCTCCTCGGCTGGAGCTGTCAGAGTAATCTGCCTGTCTGTCCTCTCGTGTCCCAAAGGGCTTTCAAGAGGGTTTAAAAAAAGGACG
The DNA here is from genome assembly GCA_021346845.1 of Apeltes quadracus. Taxonomy (NCBI): domain Eukaryota; kingdom Metazoa; phylum Chordata; class Actinopteri; order Perciformes; family Gasterosteidae; genus Apeltes; species Apeltes quadracus. The sequence continues at coordinate 13,147,364 of CM037924.1, forward strand.
ACAGATGTAAGGGCAGAGTGCACATTGTGCCAGTAATGGGCCACTTAGCGCTGAAGTGACACACGTTAACTTAAGAGGGCTGAGTGAGAGGAAGGGAGGTCACGGCCACCCGCACCCGTCGTGACCCCCAACTTGAGCTTTGACCCTGCCAGTGACAGTTTAACTAAACGTGCTGATAGACGGCGATTCTGTGTGAGCGGGCTCCTCTTGTTCCAGATTGTCTGCGTGTGTGTGTCGGGTGCTCCGTGCTGTTTATTTGCGCCGTCTCACCTATTTCACCTCTGCTCCCTCTCAGGTCTGTCGATCTGCGGCCATAACTGCCTGCTGACAGCCGAGTGGATGTCAGCCAGCAAGATAGTGTGCCGCGTGGGTCCTGCCAAAGACGACAAAGGAGAGATCATTGTCAATACGAAGTCCGGTGGCCTCGGCACCTCCACCGTCTCATTCAAACTGATCCGACCGGAGAGGATCGGTAAGACCCTCAAGACTAGACATCAGTTTTATTATGAGATGAGAAGACACAGGAGGCAACTACGGCGACCGCTATAGACTTTTTATATTGCCGATTTAAATCTAGTTTTTATGGTTTTATTTTATAATGTAATACAGGTCGGAAAAATAATGAAAGTGCATTTCAAAAGTTCCCAGCAGATCCTCCCGTTCAGTCAGCGTTTTGACTTGATAAACAATTATTTAGCTGATGATAAAGGTTATTATTGTATATGGTTTGTTCCAGTGGGCTTTGCAATATGTGTGACACCGTCTCCGGTTTCAACCACGATTTTCTTTTAAAAATCAGGATTTTTAAAAATAAGGCAGAACACACAGGAAGAGCAACAGCAATCCTAAAGGCACTCAGGAAAAGGCACTTCTGAAAGAACACAGTGAATTACACTGAACCTAAACCTACCTGGTCTCGGGATATGATTCGACTGAACTATGATTGTTGATTTAAGTATTAACGTCATTCCAATATGACTTTAAATAGTAATTACACAAAGCATTAGACACAGTAACCTGTGTGGCCCCCAAACTTCAGTTTCTGTGTATGACTTCAAGCACTCGCAAATGTGTTTCTAATATTTTCTTGTTTTATTTATTTCAAGGTTCTCTGCAATGCGTGCGTTGTCAAAATGAGAAGAGATGTCATCTTCATTTACTTCTGTTTTGCTTTGTGCGTTCAGTTCTTAAAGAGCATTGAGGTTCCTCTGTGACTTTAGACGACCGTACAGTGCAAACACGTAGCGGGTGACGCGTGCACACAGAGGAGTCCACAGGAACTGCATCGCTTTAATCACCAAAGGGAGAAACAAAGCTGAAACTAAAAAGAAATATGGGGCTTTGCATAACTATTGTGTTTGATCGTACTGTGTGTGTGTGTGTGTGTGTGTGTGTGTGTTTGCGCACTCCTATGATGTGGTGTTCATGTCTCTCTCCTCCCCTCCTGCCCTGTCCTGCAGGTATTCTGGACCAGTCGGCTGTGTGGGTGGATGAGATGAACTACTACGACATGAGGACCGACCGCAACAAAGGCATCTCCCCCCTCTCTCTGCGACCCAGCAATCCACTGGGCATCGACATAGACAAGTACAGCCGGAGAGCACGCGAACGCACACACTCAAAGTCGGCACAATCACACCGCTGTAAACACACGCTCGAGTCATTGAGTCATGGTTTACATCCCTAAACAGAAACAAACTCTCCCCATATGCAGGCGTTTGAAATATTATGCCGACACAGCAATGGCTGCGCGTCCTCTAAACCGCCGCTCACAGGGAGTGGAAACAGAGTAATTGTGTATAGAGCAGAGAGCACAGCGATTTGGAAAGAACTAAGGCAGCGACCCACACACGTGTTTTGTGTACGGCCGGACCCAGGCGGCACAGGCTCCCACGCGCCGGTCAAGGAGCGCAGCGCTTTGTGTCAGGTTCTGGCATTTCTGGGTTAGCGTTTGTTTGGTTAAGAGGGGCCGGGGGGCAAGTGACCGCTCGTGGCCAGAGAGGCGACCCCCATGGAAAGCCTGTAGCGTTTCACCCGCCTCCCGGGGGTCGCTTCTAAGCGTCTGCCTTAAAAAGCCTACGCGCTTCTCCTTGTCTGCAAAGTGTTTATCTGATACGGGGAGAGTTATAGTGTCAGATATTTCGAAAACATATTTAAAGTGCTTCACTCTTCTGCGCATCTTTGTACGGCGAGGTACCCGGCTGGGTGAAGTCCTACTTGGCTTCGATATAAAGTAAGCGGGCGAGGCGAGATTGAGTTACTATATTAAAAAAGGCTTGCATCATTAAAAACCAGTTATAGCTCAGCATTCAATAAAAGCATCTTTTTAGAATATTGCTGCAGTCACTTCTATTGTGAATGATGTGTACCCTGCAGTTGATGAGTAGGGGCTTTTCTGGCCCTTAAGTTTTAACAGCAGAACTCACTCAAGTAAAACACAGCTGGAGGTCACCGGAAACATGGGGAAGCTTTCGTGTTTTATGAGGTAAATATGACCAATCCAGGACTGGAGAGCTCTCATCTGGTCATTTGGTCCACATGGACTGAGAACCGGTCAGCTGTGATTGTTCAGCAGACTGAACACGACTGTTTTCAGTCACCATCCTCCTTTCAAGTGTGGTCACTTCATCAGGCAGTTTAGCGTGAGTCTTAATTTCATCCCGTGGAAATAAATGGGAGTACAAATCTCATGTGTTCTACATCTGCAGCTTGCAATCTCTGCTTGCAGTCGTGATATTCATTTGTATGTTTTTATTTGTTTCACAGACCTTGGACCTTAATACTGTATTGGCTATGTGACGTCTTTTCTACGTGTGTGTGTGTGTGTGTGTGTGTATACGCGTAGCAGCACAGTGGGTGGTGGTGGTAGGGGTGGTGGGGGTGAGGGGGGGTTAGGTTTGTGTAGGCCACGGGTCATTAGCAGAGATCAAGCTTCCCTAATGAGTGCAGGGTCCTCCAGGGGCACCCAGGCACTTCCCACGCCGATCTCTCCCAGCCTGGGTACTTTTTGGCTGCATACCGCCCCCTGCTGGACAGACTTGCCCCAACATCACATAGTTGATCCCACCATTTAAACAATTGTAGCGTATTCTTACTTATAATTTGTCATTACTATGTTTCTACATTTATCTTTCTCTCTGTGTTTTTATCCCCTTTGTTTTTGAGTGTTTATACTGCACACTTTACATCTGTACATTGTACATCTTTTAATTCAGAAAATTTAGATTTGTTTGTCTTTGCCTTTCGTGTGCGCTCATCTTTGTTTATCTGTCTTTTCAGAGGGAAGCTCCTACAGAAAGACATAGAGCTGACATTTCCAGGAATGAGTGGCGACTTCACTAGTGAGAACTTCTCTGCCACCTGGTACCTCATAGAGAACCACATGGGCTCCAGGTAGGTCCTTTTATTGATCCCCAGCCCTACGCTGCCATCCCTCATTACTCTGGACTTGACTTACTTTGGCCAAAGCTCTCCGGAATGCAACATCCGTTTTCATTGAAGTAACAAGTCAAGATACACAAAAGGCAAAAAAAAACAAAAACAAAGCAAAGCTGCTGAGATTCTCTTTCTGTGGCTTGGTCTTGCAAGTCCTGGTCTCGGTGCTAGACATTCCTTATGGTTTATTGCAGTAAAGCTCCTGGCTAGCAGGTGAGATACTTTGTATACCTTCACCAAGCTGAACAGAGGATTATAGAACTGCAGTTAGGCTATTCATCATTAATAATAATATTTAGTTGCAAATGCAGAGAACCAGTTCTGCCTTTTTTTTTTCTTCCGACGTTCATTTTGAGGATATAGTCTGGGCTTTGTTTCCACATTTGGCCCTTCGGAGAACAGTGAGGTATGCATGCAGACACGGCTGACCCCAAAGCCCTGAGCCGGGCTGAATGTCACATCAGAGCAGGGAAGAGTTATTTTGGACTCTCCTGGCTTCCTGCTTAGCCCTCCAGTAACCCAGACCCCAGGATCCAGCGTGACCAGGGGCCTCTGTTTGGTCCTCGCTGGGTGACTGTTTCTTCCTGCGGAGGAAGCCTCACTCAGGACACACGCACATACTCACTTCTACCCAATGTTTGTGTGCAATTGTGAGATGCATGATTTTGGTTTTGATCTTTGTGTTTTCCCTGCTGGTGCTTTTCTTCCTTCAACTTAAGAAGCCTGAGCAATTAAAATACGTCATCGTCAACTCTTGTCATGGGTATTTTTTAAAACGTATCAACATTTTTTTTTAATTGACTAGACAAATAACGTGCAAGGTCTCCGCATAACCGTGTGATTGTTTTGTTTCCTCAGTTTTGAACAGTTGAAGATGGCAGCCAATAACCTGAAAAAGCAGGCTACTAAGAAGAACGAGGGCAGTCTGGCCTACGTGAAGGGAGGCCTCAGTACGTTCTTTGAGGCCCAGGACGCACTGGCAGGTGAGAGGGATTAACACATTTTTGTGTGCTATGGAATTGCAATTAATACACAAACTTCCATATGATCACTTTTCATCAGAAAAGAGCCTTTGTTTGTTTGGAAAGTGTGTGTGTGTGTGTGTGTGTGTCAGGATTTTGTTTCCCTCTTTGCACGCGGTTTAGCAGCGGTTGATTAAAGGGGCTCGTGTGGCCGGTGTGTGAAAATCCTCCACTTCATATTATAGCTTCACCAGCCAACCACAACACGGCTAATTCAGCTCCATCAAAATGAGATCAGCTCTCGGCTGTCACACAAAGTCTCACTTCAGTCTATACACACACATACACACAGACACACACACACGCGCACACACACTTTTGGCTAAATTAACCTCCAGATGCCACGAGGATTTCAAGGTAGCAGAGACTGACTGACTGACTGCTGTCGCTCTGCCAGGTAGTCTGAATCAATTGTTCGCTTCATCATTCATAATTTTGTCTGTTTACACTCTCTTCCCGCCACAGCCACTCAGTTACTTCCCCTTACTATTTATACGTACACTTCTCTGCCCCCATCATTATTATTATTGCTTTCCGTATGTTTGCGCCCCGGTTCGGAGAGAGTCAATGTTTTCATTGTTAGTGGCTGAATCTAAATAAACGGAGCAGCCCAACACAATGCAGGCCACAGTATTAGGACTGATAGTGCTGATAACAGACCCAATATGACCAATGGGAACAATGCGCGGCCATTCTCCCGTTCAGACTGAGCGTGCCTACTGTGTGCCCACTGCCCCAATGGGAAATGTACAGTCTCTGCAGACGGAGGAAGCAGGACACTGTGGAGGGACTGAAGTGACCTGTGAACGGCGAGGGCATAAGGCTGCTTCATGACCTGTGCGACCAGATGGGATTCACTGTATTGGTCTTATTCAAAATAATTATGAGATTCCCTGCTTGCTCAGCAACACCTATTTGTTTGGTTTATTCATCTCAGAGAAGGACCCCTGTTCATTTCAGGGTGGGTTTTCACTTGTAATGGAGCAAAACAAACACAAAATAAGAGAAGAACTAAATCTAAATAGATAGAATATAGTAAGAAATATAATTAAAAAACCTATTAACTATAGGCTGTATAAAATATGTAGTACGTTAGTACAATTATGATAATACACATGTAGTGTCAAACTGTACATTTGTCCCAGGACTATGTAAAGGTTCACAGTGTGAAGTGTTAAAGCAACGAGATATAGTTGCAAAAATACGCGACCATGTGAGGACGTTAGTCTAACATCTTCACATATGCCTTCTTTATTTACCCATTTAAGAATACGATAGTCATTTTAAAACAAGTTAACCAATACCACATATAATAATAATAATAATGAATAATTAAGAGTTTTTTTTCAATTAGGATAATGGCAACTCCCACAATGTACAGGAAGGGTTAGAAGCTGTAGGAGGTTGAACTGAGCTCAGTGAACACTTTGAGAGCAGACTAACAAAACGCTGTAAAGAAACTGGCAAACACGCTGACTCAGGAACAACAAAGCCCCAAACAGCTCAAAATACAACGCTAATGAAACTGCTGCTCTTCTGTGACATAACGGAACAAAATATGTAATATCACATGAAAGTAACCCCCCTCCCACCGGGACCCTCCGCTTGAATTATTACGGCACTATAACATCCTTTCTCTGCCGCCGAGTGGCTGCCAGTCGATAAAAGATGAAGTGGTAGCCATGAACGGATAGATCAGGTCGAGATGTTCTGTACACAAGGTCCGCTCGGCCAAACCGACACGCTGCTGGTCTCCAGCTGTGTAAGCCACCGTCAATCCTTTCTTTGTCCCTCAGCGGCCTTTGGCAGGGCTCCGTTGTTCAACGTTGATCCAAATGAACCTCACCTGAGATGGAGCTGTGAAAATTGAAGAGGAATTAATATTGGGAGGAAAAAAAGGATTTAACAGGGCGCTTGTGTGTTCTCCTTGTTCAGAGCGTTGCTGCCGTGCCTTGAGCCCTCTCAAACGCCATGGAGACATTTTAGTCTCCTCGTCTGTTTATTTTCACTTCGGCTCGCATGTGAGATTTTTATTGATGACTTTAATAGAAGTCTGCAGTTACTATTTAGTGCAAGTGTACAGCTGCAGGCAAGATGGAAACGAGGAGGGAAAGGGCCAAATCTGGGGAAAGAAATGAGGCGGATAGAAAATATTTAGAGCAAAGAGGGTTTCTCCTCCTCCCCCTCCCCCACCTCCCTCACCTACTTGTCCCCACTAATTGCCTCTTAATTGCTCTCCAGTACAGTTAATCATCTCCGACTGAAGTGGCAAAAACAAAAAGCTGTGGCTCTTGTTATTGCACTACGAACCTTTAAGCACACAGTTTAGGCTTTTGCTTCTGCACTCCACAAATGGTGGTACTGACAGTGCCGTTTGCGTTCGCTCATTCAAGGTTGACTTTCGGCCCGCTTTTGTCGCTGTGGTTGTTTTCATTGAAGCTTCCAAAGGGCCGTTGAGCAGTGCGTCGGCGGGTGGTACAGGCTCAAAAAGATTGCACAGTATCAGTAATGAGCCTCTTCTAGTTCTGCACAGTTCCGGCAGAAGCGTTTAACCAAATGGCACTATTATCGGCACATTTCTTTGTTTTGTTATCGAAGCAAATTATCCGGTCACAGTTTACCAATGTTTTGTTGTTAAAATCAGATGTAAGTGATTTTAATTGAAGAAGTGTCACAATAAGGACTGCGTGTGGTTTGGATCAGTGGGGCAGATTGGAGTACTGTGTGTTTTACTCCAGCTGAGGCTGTCAGACATTTTTACCTCAGATGATGTAGTTGCCGGAGGTACAAAGTTGGAAATGCGTTTCTCGGCCGACTGGGCATTCAAACAACAGGACCTTCTTTTGGAAGTGGTCTGGTTTTTCTACGTAGGTGTTGTTTTTAGCCCTTTAGCAGATCTCTTGTTAAATATGATATTTTCCTTTTAAAGTGCAGAAACAAAGGCTCCATGTGAACCACCACAGACTGGTGAAAGGTTTTGTCCTGGCGTCTGCTTGATGGCGCGGCCTCGGTGACGCGTCGGGCCGCGGCTCTCAGGCGGCTGATTGACTGACTGACAGTCCGTCACGGAGTCTGGGGTTGTTTCCACAAAAATGTTGAAATTTGAGATTTTTCATTGTTGTGTGAACAGGAAGTCTCCCAGTGATGCAGGAAACGGAACCGCTACCGTGTTCCAAAAATGCCAGATTCCCAGGGCCTATTCCCCCAGCGCCCAGCCCCGCCAGGAGTCAAAACATCTCCAGCTTTAGAATCCAGGGACACTGTATTTTTAATCTTATTCATTTTCTTTTCCCTCAATAGTTCCAGGAAGTGAAGCGGGAGCCGCAGCTCTTCCTCAGGTCCTGTCTGCGTGTGTTATCCGGACTCTGACCTGATGTTTAGGTTAGCTGTGACGTCATGAGCCCTTCACTTTGTGACAGATGCAGAGGACACACAGCTGGCAGCAGGGAGGGAAGGGGTGCGGGGGGCTACGTGAAGCAGACCTGCTGTGTGTGTGTCTTCCTGTGTGTCCAGCCCTATCAATCCTGTTTGTTCCCATATACACTTCCATGTCTACGTTGCCTCTGTCCTCCCCGCATTTTCTGCCGGGTCGTTGAGCAGCGAGAAGTCCATGAGAGGGCCGGTGCCTTTTAGCAATACCTCAGTCTCTGCCTCGAGGCTTCTGTCCGTCAGAAGAGACCCGTGTATTTATTTACAGATCTCTTCTTCTCCCCCCTTCATCCTTGCCTCCTGCTCCCTCTGCCGTCTCAGAGCTCTGCTGACGGGGAGCTGTGGGCAAGAGGACAGGGCAGAAACTGCTTCTACGGGTTTTTTTTTTTTTTTTTTCTTCCCCGGTTTCATCTTTCTTTCTCCTTGCTTCATTCTTGAGATGTCTGCTTGTTGCATATTTGAGTCGCACCCCAAGTATGCATGAGGAGGTCTCCTAAGCCTTCTGTGCCTCTCCCCCCTCTCCATCAATAAACCCACACTGCAGCTCTCAGCACCCAGCGCCCCACTATTGCTCACCATTTATTTATTCACAGGGGTAGCCACTCGCTGTGCCCCTTTTTATTCTGTTTTTCTCCCCTCATTCCCTCTATTCGAATTCCTTCTCTCGCGTAACATTCTTCATGCCTAAGTGATAAATACAAGTCATCAGAGTTCTTCCAATCCCTCTTCCCCCCCCCCCCCCCCTTAGCAAGCGGTCATTTTTGGAATCCAGACCTCCAGGTTTGCTCTTCCAAATGTTATTTTTCACAGTTGAGACATTTTAGGTTCAGATTACCTCCAGGTCAAAGGGCTCTAAATGTCCCAAGACCACAACAGTGTGCCGTTAATGGCTTCAGTTGGGTGAATTGATCCAGTACAGTGAACATAACGGCAAGGTCACGTCGGTCGCTGCGTGGGAACAGGCTCAAGAGGAGGGATGTAGGGGGGGTAGGTTCAATGGCAGCATCTGCGGGCGGAGAACCAGCGAGGTTATCTCCCATCTAATACCGGGGTAGGGCCTGTTTATTGTTTTACCTTGGGTTCCTGAAATTGAAAAAGTTCCTGTGTGGGGATTGCACGTTGGTTAATCTGCAGAGTAGGAAACTGTTTTATGCTGTTTTTATTGTTCAACATTTTTCCCAACTAAAACACCTATGCTATTATTATATAAATATTAGTTTTGTTATTTAGTGGATTCCACCCGAGGTTCTTCTTACCTTTTTTTTTTTTTTAAATTAATACTGTTTTCTGTGTTGCAGCAATCCACCAGAGGCTGGAGTTTGATGGCACAGAGAGAGTGGAGGGATCGATGACCCAGCGACTGGAAAACATCCTCAACAGTGAGCACCGCTTCATTCACAGGGAGCCATGAAAAGAAGTTCAAATGTGTTGTTTTTTGTTTTTTTCGGGATCTTTCGCTTATTATTTTTTTCAGAGCAACAAAACTCCATCTGCTAGTCTACAATCTACAAGTCCACGTGTCACTTTGACAACATCATCATACGGGGGATTGTAATGCCGTTATTTTCGATGTCGAAAATGAAACCTTTTGTCTTTCTCTCGATTTAAGTTGCCACTCGGTTTAAGAAAAGTTAGTAAGTGGACCATAGTAGGCTAAATGTATTATCTACTATTGTATTGCCTTCTTTTCGAAGAGCTTCTGGTTTTATATTCTTTCACTGCACATTGTTTTGACTTAATTTTGACAGTACTTCATTGGTTTGATTTAAAGCGTTTAAATTCAAAGTGATCATGGTACGAGACAGTCTTTCGCTCTGTGAAGCTGAACTTATCTCCCACCGATACGCCGTCTATTAACGGAGCACATGTGGCTCGTGTGTACGTTGGATCTGCCCCTTTTTAAAAAGCCGATCCCCCAGCAGATCTCGTGTTCCCACCCTCTCATCTCATACATGATAATATGACTTCTCTAATGGAGGGTCAGTAAGCAGGTCCTTTTCCCGGAGTCTAGAGTAAACAAACCACAATGCCGGACGTAGCTTTCATCCCCGCAGCCCCAGACTAGTGGGCCCGGTGGCCCAGCGGGTCCAGGCCACTGCTCACCACTAAAAAGTGGTTTTAGTGGGACGCCCAGCGTTAGTCGGCCAAACACGAAATTAAGAACTCATATCAGCGAGGAAACAAATGAAAGATTTTTTCCTCTGTTTGGTCCCATGCTTTTTTTCCTAGCGGGATTTTGTTTTGGGGGTGGGGCTTTGTTTTGATTAGAAGAACTCCATTTTTTTTTTTTTTTTTTCCTTCCTCCTCTACTGGACCACAGATTCGAGGCCACCCACGAAGCCGGTCGGTCTTGCAAAAGTTCCTCTCAGCTGTCTGAATAAGAGATAGCTGTCACTTTCTCCCTCGCAGCTCGGGCTCTCCTGCAGCAGATAGCATTCAGAGCAGGAAGAAAGCCTGAGGCCGCCGTTAAAGGGGAAATGTGGTGTCAACCATTTATTTTTATAGTGTCCCACCTTCTCATTTGCTCCTTCTCTGTTTGCTCTCCCTCACGCACGCTCTCCCCCTGCGTCTCGTAGGAGCCAGCGATACTGCAGATACTCTTTTCCAGGAGGTCTTAGGGCGCAAAGACAAAGCTGACTCCACACGCAATGCGCTCAACGTCCTGCAACGTTTCAAGTTTCTCTTCAACCTGCCACTCAACATCGAGCGCAACATCCAAAAGGTACTTTCCTCGTGGCACGCGCACGTAGAAAAGAACAGCCGCTGTATCGATATGGAGTGCAGAATATGAAGCAAATACAGCTTCCTCACTGGTTCCCCACTAGTCAATTTGTAAATGCTCTAATTGGAGCCGGCTGTAGTGAGATATTGGATCATTCATCACCAGACAAATCTGTTTTCCAGCCGGCACTCAGGCCTTCCTGTTAGAGCAGAGAGTTGAGCTCTGGTTATTGGTGAGGCTGTTGTTTTCATCTTTGGGCCTAATGTAGCTAATATTTAGTTCATAAGACTTTTTCGTTTAAAAATATGTGAGCAGAGAAAAAGCCCTGCGGCTTAATAGAGAATGTTAGAGAACATTATGTAAACTCACATCAATTCACTTCACGTACTTGTCGTGCACTTAGCATTACCTGGGGACGGACACCGTTTACAATGGCGCAGCATTAAGAAGGTTTTGGGTGAAGTACAAATAATAATAATAATAATTTTGATTATTAATTGTTTCTTCACAGTTGTTTTAGTTTTTTTCATTGCATGATACCTAGATCTACTCTCAGTGTGTATGTCGTTTTTAGGCATAGCTGAGATTGCTGTCATCATAAGATAATGTGTGTCAAGAATGTTGAGTTTAAAAAAACAAAAAAAAAACAGACTAAGCTGCATTATTGACTGAACGGATGTTTCTCTGTCAGGGCGATTATGACGTGGTGATCAATGACTATGAGAAAGCCAAATCGCTCTTTGGCAACACCGAAGTCCCTGTTTTCAAAAAAGGTAAATTATTTTGCCTCGATACATGATTGGAAGAAAATATAACATCCAAATTATTTTCTAATTATCCTCTCCTTATTGAATTTTCCTGTTACTCTGTCGTAGTGTATGCTGAGGTCGAGATGAGGATCGGAGCGCTGAGGAGTCTCTTATTGGAGAAACTGCTCCAGACTCCGTCCACACTGCACGACCAGAAGAGATATATCAGGTCTCCCTCTTACGCTCCGTCCCTCTGAATTCCTCCCATTCCTCATGTTTTCTATACCTCACAGGCCTTGATGTGATTTTACTAAACGGGTTCATTTTCATCACACATAATCTGTGCGTACAGCAAACATAAAGTAATGACCTTTCTCTTATCTGCGTCCTCGTGTCCCTGGAACTCTTTCTTCCGTCTGCCTGTTCACTCCCACCCTCCGCTTCTTGCCGTCTTGCTTCTATTTGGACTTCTTTTATTCCTTTCTTTCCCTCCCCCCCATCCCTCTGCCCATTCGTACTTGTGGGCTCTCATCGATTTATTATTGTTAAGACCGACCTGTCAGGATCACAGAGACCAGTTCTCAACCACACAGCAACATCTTTCATCCCGCTGCATTAGCCACAGCTCTGAACGCCCACTCAGCTCCTGTTTACTCTTGCCGTGCATGGTGGGAACATGGTGTGTGTTTTTATGCCTGTAAGTCTTTGCTCAATCTTTTGAAAGATGCCATCTAATGAAAAAACAAACGAGGAGGTAGTTCATAGGACAACAGTAGAGGGAGCCAGGCCACAGCTCAGCGAGTGCGTCATCTGACAACCCCGCAGGTCACTGAGCGACGATCATGGGTGGAGGGACTAAAAAGGAAATGGTAGATCCCGCCGCGATGCTCTCCTTTCTTAACGTACATTTCTCACACGCGTGTGTTTGTGCCGGCGTAGGTACCTGTCTGACCTGCACGCCCCCGGCGACCCGGCATGGCAGTGCATCTATGCTCAGCACAAGTGGATCCTGCAGCTGATGCAAAACTGCAGAGATGAGTTCATCAGCGGCCAGCGAGGTGACTCACACACACTCACACACTCACACACACACACACGTACACGTCTGACATGACTCGCTTTACTCATGAGGGGGAAAGCCCCTGTTTAGCATTTCCAATCAGGCGGCTGGTGGATGTCGTGTGAGTGTGCAGGCGGCTCGGGGCAGAGAGAAGGCCAGCTGCCTGTCCGTGGTACCCGCTCTGTGCTCGCATTCCCCTCCCGGTCCCCACCTTCCCCCGCTCTGCTGCGGGCCTGAGTGTTTATTTTCTTATGAACGTATGAATAAGATGAAAGCAGGGGCGCATTGGCTTTGGATTTGGGTTTCAGGGCTTGACATGTTACTGCGCACCCCCCCCCCACGCACGCACACACGGACACACACAGCTTCACAGATGGATTGGAACAATTAACCCCAATTAAGCTGTTCCTCTGTTAAATCAGCCAGCAGAAAAATGTGAACGTGAAACCCTCCACTCAGGAGGAACAGCGATTTGCCAGCCACGCTTCCACACATGCACACTCCTACATCCATGCTCGCACAAAGGCACCCATACAAATACATTGTGAATGGGTGGCTGCTTCGCATAGTGCAGCTGGAACATAAACATGTCTAATGCTAAGGGTAACAGTGGTTTCCGGGGCTCAGGCCTGATGGATCTAGGGGGTTGGTATGCTCCCTGCCCCTCAACATTTAAATATCGTCTTGATCATCATGTCCGAGATGGCCTCTTTCCATTCCACGCATGCATTCCACAGCTGAGCAACATGTGGCAGGGAGTGAAACTAAAATCGCATGCAAATCTGGTTCAACCCCACTATTCTGAAAATTGCTGGTTTTACAAAGATGTGCATTTACGGTTAGTTTATTTACTTTAATGAAACGGTGTGAGACATGAAATAAACGTTAAGGGATTTAAGAGAAACCCAACACCTAAACACTATTCTATATACATTACAGTTTTGAAGGCGAATGGACACAAATTTTGTGCACACCAAGTCCTAATACCGTAAAAAGTCAGTTGTGTGTGTCTTCCGAAGTGACCAAAAGGGATTTTTCCAAAAAAGACAAATAAGTGTTTCCTGATCTTCCTCATCTGTGGTGAACCTCTGTTTAAGATTAAGCTACTTTGTTAGGTTTAGAAACACTTCTCCTGTATGCAGGACCTGAGTTGCAGTCAGCACTGTAGATATCATGCGATTTGTAAATCCTACCTGCTAAGACTTTTCTGCAGTGGTATGAAAGGCGTCCCGTTGCCTCTGCCACCAAGAGAAGACCATTGTTATTTGCACAACCCCATCAGGCCACTTTTAAGACAAACATTTTCTCATAAATTAACACAACTATGGGCCAAAACCTCCATTAAGTACGCACAAGGGCTTAAACAATTGACCATCACGTTCATTTTTCTGCTGGTGAGGATGATCTTCATCTGGCTAATGATCATAACACACTCTCATAAAAAAAGGTGCGCACAATCCCTCCATTTAGCGGTCGGCTCTGCTCTCGCCACAGCCAGCTGTCTCCTGTCCCTACTGCTGTCACACAGGGAGCCCCCCCATCCCCGCACACACACACACACACACACACACACACACACACACGCACAGCTGCTCGTTATTTACCATCCCCGTGCTCTCTGCTCACCTCTCGCCCAAGTACGAAACCTGTGCCTCCTTGAAGCGAACCGTTCACCCGGGCAGCCCTTTAACAGCCACCATCCGAAAACCACATCCACTACGTCTCCCGGACCCCACTCACCCCACCTCCCTCTCTCTACCCTCCTCTCCTCCCCTCGCAGGCTGCTAGCGGCCTCCTCTTCCTCCTCCACTGAGCTGGTGGCATGTATACATTGTTTGGTGCTATTGACCGGGATTAGCCTTTTGTGATGGATCAGCAGGCTCTGCAGTAACTGGTGTCGGTGTTCGGCGGCATCTTGCGAGTCCAGAATATGAGGTTGGAGGCCGTTCCGGTTTAGTACGGATTCCAATTCAATTGCACTGTGAATTGCCATCCATGAGGGGAGAGAACCCAACCGTCTCCCTTGAATCAAAAACCTTGAGTTCCAGTTTTCTTATGAGGAAGCATAGCAGGGCAAGTTGCTTCCGTATGTCTAAACACTCCCATCATGCCCCGCTGGTGCAATCGGACTCTGCCCGATTTAGTTTCAAACTGCAGTGTGCTTACTTCCTGAACGGCGCTTCTTCTGCCAATATCAATACAATTAGCAGCATTTTGTTCGTAGGAAAATGGGTTTGTCAGTGAACAATTACGAGGGATTCCACATTGGACCGGGAAACATGCGGTTGTGATTTTGGACTCAGTCAGTACCTCTCTGGGGGAAAAATGTAAATTATCACACTTCAACCAGCATGTTTATTAAGCGTTTGCATGTGTATCGGGGCAGGGTTGGGTATTATTGATGCATTTATTTTTATTTGATCCCAGAAAAATCCAAAAAGTGTGAGTTTATTTTTTTATTTGTTTATCTGTTTGATCCTAATTCATTAATACAACTATCCAGGCAAATGCCGGTTACTGCTTCTTTTTCTGGGAGGGATGCTGGAGCCCACTTTCACTTCATGGTCAGGTTCATGTGACCTGCAGACCTGATGAGGAAGTGAGCAGAAACATTGTTTGACCGTCTGCACTGCAAAGACACCGCGCTTCCTATATTTTAACTTTCACACTTTGAGCAAGGAAAACCATAACGAATCGTTTGAGCACTTATAGCAGCCGTGCACACATGCACACTCTGACCTAAACTGTCTCACACACACACACACACACATACACATGCAACGCTGCATTCTAAGGACGCCGGGGATTCAGCCAACACCTGGATCAACAGTGGCTCTCGTCCCCGTAACAAAGAGAGCAAAACAAAACGGAGACGGACTCTGCACAGCTCCATATGAGCTGTGTGTCAATGAGGTGTGAGAAAGCTCTCTGTGTGTTTACAGATAATCTGACTCAATTGGGAGTTTTCTTGACTGGATGGTTGGGCTGTGTGCTCCTTTTTGTTGGGGATTTCTCAGTAGTCTGTGACTCACCAATCAGACTTTACCGTGCGTGCGTGTGTGTGTGTCAGACACAGGCTTTGGTAATGTGGCCATCAGTCGCCCTTCATTTAAACAACCTGCATGTAGGCGTATTGCAGCGCCGTACGAACCTTGTGGGGTTCATCCCCTTTCAGCACTGCAGTGTTTCTTTTTCACTCCTGACTGTCACCCTCCGCCACTTCATCCCCGTGGGTCCACTGAAGTGAATCCATCTCACCAGCCCGGGAGACGGGAGCGTGTGGTTGCAGAAGCGCTTTTTCTCGTTTGTCGCGTCGCAGCAAAGCTCCCCGGTGCCATCTAGTGGAGCTCTGCTCTCAAGGCCCGGACGTAACTGGGCCCCGGTAAACTCGCTTCACCCCGCTGCTCACGAAGCCCAGCGCTCTGTTTCCTCACCCTGGAAACAAGGCTGCATTCCCCCCGCTGCGGGCCGCGGCAGAGACGGATCAGAACACAAATAAAGAAAGGCCGAGCGGGGCGAGGGAGGATTGTTTGGTGTGAAAGCCCGCTGAGCTTATTGAGGAATGTGGAATTATGAAAATGGCTTATTTGATTATTTGATATCTGAAGTATCTCCCCCCCCCCCCCCTCCCACCCTTCCCCCAACCCCTTATCCTCCTCTCGTCAGTGGGCGTCGGAGCTCTGGACCAGGAGGGGGAGACCCGTGGGTCGGCACTCGGCAGACTCGGCCACGCCGCCTCTCTCACGAGGGGGGGCAGCCAGAGGACGACGCGACCCAGAAGTGGGTACCACTCAGAGTGTGCATTTGTTTGCTTGTGTGTGTGTGTGTAACACTTCTTTGCTGCATGCACTGCTTAGGGGAATCACATCATAACCTTTTTGCAGTGTGCCTGGAAGTTAAAGATGATGAAAGCGCTCTGACCTTTTCAAGTCCGGGTGGTGTTGCCCGTTCATTTCCCATCAGCGCCCAGTAAAGCACAGATAAATATTATATTATAGTGGGTTTGTGTGAGACGTGGTGTTTTTTCTTTTTTGTAGCCTGGCGCTTTGAAACTCCGCAGCAGGTGCAGTTTATGGAGAAGCTTTCAGATGTGGTCATCGGCCAGTTGCCCAACTTCTGGAAGCTTTGGATCTCTTACGTTAACGGAAGTCTTTTCAGTGAGGTAAAATTTGACAGTGACCGGAATAAAACTGCGTGTACTGATACCCGTTGGTGCTTGCGATGACGCGCTTTATCTCCTGCAGTTCTTTGTCCGCATCAACTGTGGGAACAAGGAAAAGGGGAAACAACAGTGTTTTGGGCAAATTGATTACTTGCTTGAATTTGCAGATGATATTTAACATGATTGTGTTTTGTTTTCTTTCTATCTCTAGACTGGAGAGAAGTCTGGGCAGGTGGAAAAATCCAAGAAAAATGCCAGACAGCGGCAGAATGACTTTAAAGTATGCCTCGCTGTGTGAAAATGTTATTTTTCAGATTATTACCCACCAGCGTATTTTCTTTTCTTCAAATAAATCCCTCCTGAACTTGTTTGTATGTCTCCCTGTGTGCGCCATAGAAAATGATCGAGGAGATGATCAATCGGCTGGTGAAGCTCGTTCGGGGGGCGCTTCTCCCCAGCACGCTGCCGCAGGGGGAGCTGAGTGTTTACGGAGGCTGGGAGAACAAAACGGAGCTCACTGGGGCCTGGCTTACTCAAATCATACACATTGTCAGGTTTGAATCCCCGTCTCATTGCTCAACTGCAGTTCTGACATGCTTGTGTGCAGGAAACTCCATGGCTGCCATGGCGTTTAATGTGCACGTTCTCACTGTCCCTCATTGTGGCCTCTTGTCGTCTCTCGTCCAGGGCTTGTCACGAGGCTCTGTCCACTCTGGAGATCCCGAACGACCTGCTGCAGGTGATCCAGGATCTGCTGCTGGAGCTGAGAGTTCACTGCCTCATTGTGACTCTGCTGCACACCACAGACGGTGAGGGAGCTCTTGGTGTCGCCTAGTATCGCTTTTACTGATTTCCTCCATCAAGAGGAGGTCAGTGTCCTCAACAGTGACTTAGAACAACTTTAGGGTAGTAATGGAGAAAGTGTTGTGATACTAAAACCAGACATGCTCGGTTTCACTTGTGGTTAGGCATGGTCATCTTGAGAAGAGTGACTGAGTTTCTTTTAACTTTTCCCCCACACTGTGGTCTCGTCACCAGAGATCAAATTGCGGTTTGTGAATTTGTAATGGACGTGTGTGAAAGTGAACACACTTCATATATTGTCTGTGAGATTCCATCGATGGCCCTTTTGATTCGTAGTTGTGCTGTTTGTACACGTAGATGTAAAGGGGCTCGCGGAGAAGGAGAACTGGGTCGTCGATAACGAAGGGATCACCAGCCTGGTAAGCAAGTCCTGTCACATGAGGCAGTAGGTTGTGCATGAATGATAATTTATAGACACACAAAGTGTCAGTCACATGGACACACTCCCAGATGCACACCGTCTATTAAACTAGCGGCATTGTTTTCTGTTCAAAAAAAGATATGATTATTTGTTTGATATTTGTATGTATTTTGTCAAGTAAGTCCATCCCAACAAATATGTCCTCGTTATCTTTTGTCACCTTCCTAACACACAACACAGGGCGGTATTTTTAATCTCAGTTCTCTCTTCGTCATGCTTTTCGCAGCCTTCACAGTTCGAACAGTGCATGATCCTGATGCTGCAGTCACTCAAAGAGCCCCTTGAGATCAAACCCGGAGAAATCAATGTGAGTTAATGAGCTGCAATCGCCCATCCTCAGAGACTACAAGTGCAATCACAACTTTAGCCTCCTCAGTCATCTTATTGGTTGGCGGATCAGAGATATTTGTTTATAGCACATGTGTAGGTACGACACCGCTGCTGCACACTTCTAGTCTCTGCATGGGTCAAAGAAGCGAATACATATCGGAAGTTAGCCATAACATCAAGTCTTACTTTCCGCATCGCTAACCATAGCATCCGAGGGTTAAGAACCTGCAGATGAGGTCCGAGAGTGTTTACTGATCGCTCCAACTAAACCAAAGAGTAACACAAGGCGAGCTGAAGAGAGCGACTCCTCTAACGTGTTTCACTGTCTCTTGTTCAGGTGCTGCAGTTAGACCAGGTCCAGGACCAGGCCACAGAGCTCATGGTGAACATCATGACGGTAACGTGTGACAGATGTGAATCTTTTAGGGACGTTTGACAAATGCAAGCAATATTTAACACAATATATTTATCGTTAATACAGGTTGATGAAATCCAACACCGGAAACGCCGTAAATGATCGGTTTCGGGCAATGCAAGCTTTCTCAACCCATATTGTTTTTTGGTTGCTGTTTTCCGGTTGCATAGCAACAGACACGCGTATGGGGATGATGTTCTCTAGACTAATAAAATGAGATACACAGCGTTTGGTGGCTACAACTTTTTTGTGCTGAAAGGCAGCTATTTACTTACTATTTATAATGGGGCTGGTAACCGTATTATAAAAGCAATAAGGTATTTGAGGCAGTACTTTATCTTTAATAATGTTGTTAATGTTGGTGTCCACTGCTCAAACATTATTGGACGATAAAGTACAGCCTCTCGTACCTTATTGCTCAAATAGAAATGTGTTCTATAAAACATGATTTGCGTTTTTTTACTCTTTTTCTATTTAGGTCGTAGCGCATGGTGGAGTAAACAAATGTCATTCAGTTGGTCACACAGTGTAACCGAGATTTTGTTGCAGCACCTCGCACAGTGAAATGCCGTGAACTTCCAGGACATGTTGTGTTTTTGCTGTAAATTGGCGCCATCGGAATGAACCTATTGCACTGTATACGCTTCGACCGAAGCGCACACCTTGTGGTGGTGTACCGGAGCTCTAACTGTCGTGACCTGAGCGAGTTCATTGTGTAGAGAGAGACTTGGGGATGGCATATTGTTTTTCCATCCCTGACTAATGTGTTCATGTGTTCAACGCAGGTTTTCATAAACTGTCTGGAGCAGCTGAGCACTAAAAGTGACATTTATACTTCTCAGTAAGTACTCCGATGACTTGTTGAATCTTTGAGTGTAGTGTACTCGACTCTTGACAACACGTTGGCCCTGTATGTGTGTGCGCGTGTGTGCGTGCAGCAACATTTCGGTGGACCTCTCCTCCCCCGATCGGTTTGCTGGAGTTCATGAAGGCTTCAGTCCAACATCAGTAAGTGTCTGTTTTTTTTGTTTGTTTTTTTTCAAACTGTTTGGGGTTTTAATACACCTAAAAGGCCACATCTGTCACCAAAGCGTGGGCTCTCTCCTTTACACAACAGCCCCAGCGCATGTCTCACTCAGTCAAACCACCAAATGTTATCAGGCTGTTTCCTGGTTGTAGACCAGCAGCAGATACGTCCTCATTTCCTGTAACTTGTTAGAGATGTTAGCGAAGAGGGTGCAGCGCAGGGGAAGAGGAGGAGGAGGAGGAGGAAGAGGAAGAAGAGCATAGCGTAGAGTGCTTCTTGTAAAGGGAAATGGAGCAGCCTGCAGACGGGGGTTCCCCAACCTCAGTATGCGTAGCAGGGCTGAGGCAGCGAGACTCGCTTAAGTGCAGCTGACCAATGTTCAGACTGGTGACGCTCTTGATTAGTGTTTCAACCTAGTTTGGCAAGTTGGCAAACTGGCAATGGCCACATTCACACGAGAACAGTACCTGTCTGCCATTACTAGAAAACTACCAGGTTATAGCCACCTGCCGAGGTCTCATCTTTTGGTCTCGGTTGGATTGGCTGTGAAAAGTGAATGTTCTTGACAAAATGTAGTCAAGGATGTCAGGATCCGGCCTCTCCGCACAATTATTTGTAATCCTTATTCTCTTGAGTACCAATTTGAGTATCAGCAACGTGGAGACATTCATAGAAAATACGACTAAGGAAGTTATTTTAGGTGATTAGGGATTTGTGAACTAATTAGGACATGTTTAGCAAAGTGAGGAGACGTTTGTAAGTGAAGACGTGTTTGTAAAGCAAGGATGTTGGTAAGGAGAATTTCCAATTGACTGTTTTAAAAATGTGAGATTATTATTGAAGAGATTATTAAACTTTTTAGTTTGTTTTTTAGTCTGTTAAGCGGAAGACGGTCATCACATTGGACTGTGTGAGGTTTGGTGCTTTGGGACCAGCCTTAGGTCCGTGCTCAGCCATGTCATGAGAGTCCTCGCTACTCCTAGAAAGTAGAAACAAGAATTCTTTTGTGTTTTTATAGGAGCAGCGCCTACTGATCATCCTCAGCAACTGCCAATACCTGGAGAGACGCACCCTGCTGAACCTGGCCAATCACTTTGAGAAACACGGCCTCACAGGCACCGAGAAGGTCACACGGGTCAGTTTACCACACGAGTTCATAGCACGCGAATCCACCCTGTAACTCATGCTGCTCATTCAGAAGGGTGTCGTATTACCTCGTTGGCTACTAAAAAAAAAGAATATGGAAAGGTCAGCCGAGTTCCACATTTTCACTCCTTTCTCTTTTTCACACACACACGCTCACAATGACTAATTCACAACTGATTCACTGAGTATCCGTTGAGCTTGCCAGTAAAATAACGGTGAGCATCATTTTCTTTGAAAGATCGATATCGACTTTTAAGTATATTGTTTCGTTGATATTTGGAGTGACGTGAGATGTATTAGTTGTTAACGAAACCTTGATGAGAAAGTGAATAATAATAATAATTCCCCCATCATGCATCTCGGATCGCGCACGTCCACACAACATTGTCATTGATTTATCATGACGTAATAAAACTAATGTCAGGTTTTTGGGTCGCGTGTTGAAGGGCGCAAAACTAAGGAATCTCAACAAAGCTTCACAGAATGAGATGGATTCCACATGCGTGTGACCTCCCTGCTGACATGCATTGTGCGTCCTCTACGTCCCAGGTGAGTGTGGACGCCGTACGAGAGCTGGATAGAAAGCTCTTTGAGGCCTACATCGAGAAACGAGCCGACCCGATCTCCGGCTCCCTGGAGCCCGGCATCTACGCCGGATACTTTGACTGGAGAGACTGCCGGACCCCTACAGGTACCGAAAACCACCCGACCCTGTTGATCTCTGAAATGAGCTGCTCACAGTCCTTCCCGGTGAGAACTCGGCGTCTCCGGTCCGATGCGTCAGGTGCACGGCTCTTTGATGGCTTACTCTAAACGCCACCGCAGTCTTGTGGCCTTTGTGTTTAGCTGTGGGAGTGCAGTGACGTGTGTGTGTGTGTGTGTGTGTGTGTGTGTGTGTGTGTGTGTGTGTGTGTGTGTGTGTGTGTGTGTGTGTGTGTGTGTGTGTGTGTGTGTGTGTGTGTGTGTGTGTGTGTGTGTGTGTGTGTGTGTGGAACCTCTCACACACCAGTTGCACTGAAGCCAGGTGAAACTTAAATGTGTATATGTGGTTTGCCTTGCGATGGGCAGCAGCGCGTTGCGAGGCTGAAACAGGCAGCGCTCCGCGGACGTTGGGCCTCGCAACGCTCTGGTTTTGTGCCGGTGGGAGTCGGTGTGATTGGGCCGCATGTGAAAGAGGAACATTTTGGACTCCAAACCACAGTTCTAGGATATGATACTTTCACTTGTTGCACATTTTGTGTGGGATGCATGATGGTGTGTGGCTGCTGCAAGGCATCAAGAATCCACTTTCAGTCTTTTGTTGCCTCTGGTTCCTTCAGATGTTACACCGTCTATGGTCTCTCCTGTCTGTTTTACCCTCAAAGAATACATACAGCAAAGAATATCAGCATGCATTTGTCTCGTGTTGATCTTTGTGTGCAGCTTGTTAATACTCTTTTTAGGAACATTGATTATATCACATTAGAATCACTGCACCGCTGGATACATTCACCATTCACTTTTGTACACACAAGATTGTACCAGATTGTTGAGCAGTTCAATAAAACGTGACGACACACCTCACTACCAGCAGTATACAACCTTTGCATTTGTTCCTTTCAGTCTGAACTTCTTCACCATGAGAAACCAAAGATTTCGATCTTCTTTGATCCAGCCAACTCTCCCCTTTCATATTTACTTGTCAAACGTTCCAACACCTCACAACAACCTTGTGTGTGTGTGTGTGTGTGTGTGTGTGTGTGTGTGTGCGTGTGTGTGTGTGTGTGTTGCTCTGAAGTCGCCTGCCTGTAGCTGCACGCTGTTATTTATGGATCTCTGACAGGAGAAACTCCGACATGTGTTTTTGTTAAGCTCTCTCAGCATCTTGTGTGACTGGGTGTTTGTTGTCCATGCTGTGCCCTTTTCTCTACCTCAGGTGTGAGGAACTACCTGAAGGAAGCGCTGGTCAACATCATCACAGTTCATGCTGAGGTACAAACACCTGCACACGTCATCCCTTCTCGCTCATTGGAATTGTCCCTTTTATCAAACTGAATTATTTTTGCCCATCTTTTATCTCCACCAGGTCTTTACGGTGTCCAAGGACCTGGTTCCCCGGGTTCTGTCCAAAATTGTCGAGTCGGTTGCGGATGAGATGTGTCGCCTCATGCAGTGCGTGTCCTCCTTCAGCAAAAATGGATCCCTGCAGGTATTCACTGACACGCACTCGCACGGTTGTAGAGCAGTTCATCACTCATAGTAGGACCCTGACTCATAAGCAGACCCTTGCACTTTGTGGGGGATCTACCTGTGGTTTCTGATAATGCCATAATGCAGTTGAACTGCTGACGGTTGAAGATATTCA
Organism: Apeltes quadracus; assembly: GCA_021346845.1. Classification (NCBI taxonomy): domain Eukaryota; kingdom Metazoa; phylum Chordata; class Actinopteri; order Perciformes; family Gasterosteidae; genus Apeltes; species Apeltes quadracus. The sequence goes on from CM037924.1 coordinate 13,170,490, forward strand.
TTTCATTCTCTCTGTTGCCCATGACAACTCCCAACCCCACCCTACCACGTCCTCAGGCGCGACTCGAACTCTGTGCTCTGAGAGACTCCATAGCCACGTTCCTGAACTCTGACAGCAGGTATGTGCAGCACACACAAACACACACACACACACACACACTGAAACATACGCCCATACGTGCCCGGTGATTTATGGTAGCGAATGTCACAAACACAAACCTTTAGCAGTCGCACATCCCTCTGTACAATCCCTATTTATGTTACTTGGTGGGTTTTGGAAAGGAAGTGAAAGTAATCTGGTCCTGCTGTGTGCACGCACCGCGGTGGGCCCCCGTGCATATGTGTGCGTACATGTGTGTGTTCATGTGCAGAGGTCAGCCTGCCTGCTTCGACTTCTTCTGAACCGCTATTTGATAAATGTGTCGTTTTATTTTTTTGGTAGCGCCAGCTTCGAACTGGCTCTGCAGGCTCTTCCACAGCTCCACAGTGGAGCAGATAAGAAGTGAGTATCCGTCTGGTTACTTGTCTTTTGGTATTTGCGTCAAGCTTTTGATAATCATTTATTATTATTTTTTCCTGCCAGGTTGCTGGAAGAGTTGTTGAACAAGTTTAAAAGCAGCATGCAGCTCCAGCTCACCTGCTTCCAGCCCTGCTGCATCCAGCCTGTTAAGAGATAAACTCAACCCAGTCTGTCTGCAACTATACTGCACCTGTTGTGTATTATCTGTGCGTGCAGTGGGCTAATAACCATGTCTTTTCACTTAACACTTTATTAACTCATAGCTTTTGCTCAGTATCAGTGTTCACTTCTGCTTCACCAGATTGGACACCAAAGTCTGTTCATCTAATCTCAGTGACACGGGGTGAGTTGTTATGTTATTGTTGGTGTGTAGGCCGGTCCAGGCCCTTGTAGTCATGCTCATCCCGTACAGAGGCTAACCGGCCTGTTTATGGAAAGGTGTGAGTCAGACGTGGGATGCAGGTTGTTACCGGGAGGAACTCCCTCATCGAGGTTAAAGTTGGTGTTGATGGTTTGTACTGTGCCATCTCTACAGCCCAATAAATGAAGACTTACTTCTGACTTACGCCTCAGCAGATCAAGTTTTTTATAGTATCAAGTCTTTCCATTGTTCTGAGCAATTTTCAATGTCCTGTACACAGATAGTTGGAGTTCCCTTTTACCGGAGCCCTCTAGCTAGGGATGTGTGACAGGTCGAAAGAATCACGGCCGTCACTAGATGACTAAAGGATACGATGTTTTAATTTATGTAAAAGATTATTTCTCCCTAAAGAATCTTGACCAGAAATTCCTTTCGTTTCTTGAAAATTAGGTATTCAGCGTGATTAAAAAAAACAACCCACTGGACTAAATAGACGGTAGCCAACTAAGGGAAGGAACCTTAACTGTATCACATGTGTTTTAGTAGACCATCATGAGGATCCGGCGCCACGGGCTCCGCCCATTCCAAAAAACAAATGGGCCAAAGCCTAAATGACCAAACATCATATCTGAGGAGCGAATCTCCATGGTGATGATCACTACAATGTGACTGTCATTGTTCCAGTCTTTTTGCCATTACAAATCCGACAGGTTTGCATTCATTACTGTCATTTTTACTACATCACTGAAGCTGGTGCACTACAAACAATGTATGGCATTACCAAATGACTATTGATACAAATCAGCCAAATGTGTCTCGTTCAATGGAGCAGGAAGGGATAACATGCATGTTATTTTATGGTTTAATAAACCGGTGTTAATGACATTGTGGCCAAACCTGCTGAATGATTCCTTATCTCGTCATTCTCTCTCTCACACACACACACACACACACGTTTTGCATACTGGCAGACCACAGTTCAAACCGGCGGGTAGAAGCCATTCATCCGTGGAGCTCCTCCCGGCGGTTCCCCCGTGCTGTCTGGGAGGTGGGTGAGCACAGGGCGTGTGCAGGGAGGGGGGGAGGGAGGGTGTTAAGCGCCGTTATTCAGGGCAGCTAACGGAACAGAACACGCTGCCGTTGGTTCCGGGGGGAGATGATTGACGGCAGAAAGTGTGACTCGTGTGGGCCGTGGGTGCAGCGAGCAGAGCGGTTGTGGTGGGTCGAGTCACTCGCTGTGAGGAGAAAGACGCGCAACACGCCCACAACTCGCAGGAGAACGTCTGACAAAGACGTCGGGTTGTCATAGGAGCGTTTTTGTCTTTTACCTAATGGATGTACGAGCTGCAACGTTGCGCTCTCGTCCACGCCGTGGTCCTCAGGCCTCCTGTGCGTCTCGGTTTCCCATCGATGCTCGGAGGGGGGGGGGGGGGGGGGAGCAGGAGCTGGTTTGATACTCTGAGTTCTAAACTTAGCTCTGCGCCCTCCCACGGATTCATTCACCAAATAAACCCTCATCCGCTCTCTGTTTACAGTGGCAGAAGTGAGAGATGGGGGGGGAGAGTTTTTTTTGTTGTTTTTATTTCATTTTGTGTTCCATTCATGAGACGAGACGAGATGAAGAGACCTGAGAAACGGATTGGTGCTTTTAATCTGACTTTTCTTCTTTATGAGTGGGTACTTGAAAGAAATGGAGAAATTTGACACATCAGAGGAAACTTCGGGTGCACTCACCAAACAGTGGTATTCAGACAGCTACACAAAAAAATGTGAGTGAATAAGATTAGCTAAAGAAACACAATGGAACCATTTAACTTTAAGAATCTGTCTTCTATTTCGATCATATAATGCTTTAGGCGCAATGTGTGGTTAGACGCTCTAAAAGAAGGGAGCCACACACAATATTCTTGTCATTTTTGAATGATATATTTCTGGATCTTACACTTTATAAGCACTGTATATGGCTTACATCACTGCAATAGGGTCATGAGGAGCTATAGCAAGTGTGAGAATATAACTTCTAAAGACCTTTTAAGATTCCTACATCTGTTTCACTGCCTTTTCAAAATAGTTTCTTTAATATGTATAATGTGCTTAAAAAGAATGCATTACGGGACGCAATCGTTACCGTTTTAATATTTATAACTGATAAAGTTGTTATTGTGAAGTTAATATCTTACTTTCTGTGCATTTCTTTGTTCTAACGGAACGCCCCTTTGTAAATGTTCAAAACCCTAGTTTTCGTGACGCCCGAGGAGCTTCCTGTGAAGTTCCGCGGCAGTGACACGTGTGTTTTTTGGGGTTTTGCGTTTCATTTCCACGGGAGTGGAAAGCGACTTTAATCTGTGAGCTGAAGTCAGGAAGGCCTCGTCTCCAGCGCAGCGTGGAAAGCGTGGCCGACCTCTTCCTCCCCTCTCTCTCGCTCTCTCCGCCCCTCCTGATGTCATGTTTGTGATCGTAAAGTGTTTGATCAACCAGCCTCATCCTGCACAAGAAGCTCACTTCCTGCTCAGAGGCAGCACGCACACCACCGACGTTCCCCCGAGGAGGTCCCCCACTTATCAACACAGGGCATCTTTGCACTTAAGCCTTTTATTGTTTTGTACAGAAATGGGCTTCTTCAAGGCAAAAAAAACATCCACTCCAACTCTTTCTCAGATTTCATATGTTATATTCAATTAAAAAAATATATCTCGTAATTGATACAAAATTTAGTTGAAAGAGCTTATCTAAAACCTGTGAGCTAAACTTCACTCATAACTTAAACGGGGGGGATAGTGATAGTGTCTACTAGCAACGAAAGAATGAATTGATACGCAGCGGTAAACGAGAAAAGATAAATACGCTCCCGCACAGATGTAAAGTAACTGCCAATTAGCGTAGCTTAGCATAACGTCTGCAGATGGTTGATTCCAGAGGTAAAAACCCCCTGACTTGTGGAGGTCCCCGTTTTGTCTGCTTTTGTAACGTCTACCGAGCAATGCTAGCAGTTTCCTGCCGTGTCCAGTCCTTGTGCTAAGCTAAACTAGCTGCCTGCTGCCGCATGTTCACTGTACAAACAGAGAAGACAACAAGCAATTCCCCAAAATGTCACAGATCACCGTAAGGTATTAAAATCCCCCTCACAGGGGGCTTCTGTTCAATCACCTAAGCTGTCAGTTTTCTTTGCATAGTAAGTACGGAGACGAAAATAAAGTCAGGAGAGACACGCTGCTGTCCCTCAGTGTCCACAATCTTCGCGTGTGACACTGTCCACGCTGGTCCTCTTCTCGCCTCCCCAGGTCAAAGGTCGCTGCCGTGTCTCGACGTTTTCAACAGTCACTTGAACCCACTGAGGTCACTCCTGCAGGCTGCTGCTGAGGTGATGCGCGCTGGTCCTCTGGTAGTCCTCGGAGGGGTTGGTGTGGTCCGTGACCTCCGGGTGCTCGTAGCTGCGGAAGTAGTGGCCTCCCATCTGCTGGGCGTAGTACAGGAGCTGCCTGGCAAACAGCGGCTCCACCTGCGGGCCGGGGAGGTCACACAGGTCAGTTTAAACATTGCTCCTCTGATCATATATGCCCGTGTTCAAAAATGCAAAATGTCCAGATGCTCCACGTGATTAGGATTGATAGCATGTTGTAAATCTATTTGGGAATGCATCATGATTATCTGGTTGTTATTACTGAATTTTTTTTTTTATGAAATGAAAAGTCAATTTGGGGGTTATCTTAAATTTTTTTTGGCTGGAAATGGCCGTCCATACAATCCGAGTGTACACTCTTCAGTTATTTTAGGAAGTAAACTACTAACTCACAGCAGGGGAAAATACACAAAATGTGAATCAAACTTCTAAGAATATGAGTAAAAGTTCAGTACATCATACTCGAACCACTTTTACCTCTTCTGTAAAAGAGAAGAAATGGCTAAAAAGCGATGGGTGTATGCGTGGTAGCGCTACGAGGAGACACAAGGCAGCGTGTGTGGACAGTCACCTGCACGGTGAGGGTCCGTCTTTGTCTCTGCAGGTCCAGACACTCGTCTCCGAAGTTCAACAGGATCTGGAAGCGAGGCGGCGGCCGACCGTGGAGCCCGTAACTCTGGATCTCTGAAAGTCGAGGAAATGGATGAGATCACCTCACACACGCACACACCGACGGGCGGATTCAAAGGAACTCAGGAGGATTTCTCTTGAAGCGGCATGACCTTTGGGGTGATTCGAATGGAAAGTCCGGCTCACAGCGTGTATGCAAATACGATTCGCCGCCAGGCCTTCGCACAGCTGGCTGAGCTCGTGGGCGGGGTCACATGTCATTTAGCTGACTGATGTGGCTACAGAGAAGTCGTGTGACTGCTGCTTCGACTTGAGATCCTTCTTTAAGGGGTTTGTCCATCACACTTGTGGTTGAGACAAAGTGATACGGACCACTGGGGGGGGGGGATTTGTTTGACTCAGGTTTTCTCCTTTAATGGCTTTTATCCAACGCGACTTACCGTAAATGAGCTGTTTCTAACTTTACACTTGAGTAACTAAGTTTAGTCTTAAGTCTTTATGTACTGTTTTACCATTAAATAAAAAGTCCCACACCTACAAGTCTCATATTAAAGATTCACTTTGAGAGATTTATAAAAACAGTTTGGTACATTCAAAATAAAAATCAATACGTACAGGTTCTTTAAAATTTAAAAAGTGTGTTTCTTTATGATATTTTTAATACAAAAATGTCTTTATATTTTCAGTGCGTTTTACTAAAAGAATATGAGTCCTTCGCCCGCATTTGGCTGAAAAGATGAAATTTGTGTCTGAGACTACTTTCAGAGACGTTTCAAATATAACTGGGAGGTGAAAAAAGACTTGTGGCGCTTATGTTGAAAAACAAACATCCAATGATGAGTTTTTTTATCATTCATACATATTGGATGTATGATATTTGAAGAAAAAAAATTGATACATCTTTAAACGTGCACGATTCTATTGAAGATATGTCCTTTAGTTTTAGGATTTGACGGTGATGATGAGAAGAGCTGCTCTCACCTGTCAGGTAGTCCTGTGTGTGGAGGAGTTTACAGGTGACCTCTCTCTCCAGTTTGTTGGGCTTGTCTCCGTACTGGGACAGCCCGCCCTGCCAGTACACCCTGCCCTGGCACAGCCTCCGGGCGTACAGTCCGTCCGGGCCCATCCACAGTAACACCCCCCTCTCCAGGGTGGACGGGGGACTCGGGGGACACTCGTCTGTCCTCCTCGGCGCTGACAGACTGTCCACAGGCAGGGGGACCACCTCGGGGCCTCCGGGAGGCAGGTAGTGCTTCTCCTCTGGGGAGCAGGGAGTGATGTGGCAACCCTCCGGACTGGAGGTGGTCACCTCCCTCACCAGAGTGTCCCGCAGATACACGGACACGTGCAGGCGGAAGTCTGACGGGAGGAGAAGAGATCAAAGGTAAACGTCCCGGGAGTCTTTCCTCATGTTTCTCAGGGTGGTGTCGACGGATGTTGAGCCGAATGCCGGCTTGTCGATCAGAAACTGATTAGGCTTTATTTTAATACTTTAAAGGATTGTGTCCAATCCTTCAGAGGTCCACTGTGATATTATGGCTCCAACTATGTGGATTTTATGGATGAAGGCGGACGTGTTACTGGTAATTACTCTTGTTAAATGTACCTGCTGAAAGGGCTCCACTTGCAGAAGCTCTAATGTGAGGTTGTAAACTCAAGGAACTTTTTTTTCCCACATCACACCTTATCGAATTTGCCTGTGGCCCAATGGACCGTGAGGACAGTTTCCCTCTGAGCAAACCGAGGAGACGGGATATGAATGGTGACAGGGAGGGGGGCAATATTCAAATGACTTGAGGGAGGATCTATGTGGCTTCAAACTACCGTATGTATGACATGTTATGTCTATGTTGCATATTGTGCCCTCCTCAGCCTCGTCACTGTTTTTCTAGCAATAGCTAGAAAGCATTTCTAAAATAGTGAAAGCTCGTTAAGAGTCGTCCCCCCCCCCCCCCCCCCCCCCCGTTTCATTGGTCTTTCTTGGTGTCATCCCTCAAAGTTCCTTTAAAGCGGCATTACTTATTATCGGGTCGTTCCTGGGCTTCGGTGCAGTTAACGTAGAGTGCGTATCGACGCAAATGGTGGATGGCAACGGTGACCATTAATCACATAAGAAATGCAAGAATTTCAAATCTTTACATGCTCTAATTTTCCATTGAAGCGCATCGCCGCAGCCTTCCTCCCCGAGGGAAAAGAAGGGCAATGAGGGGGGGGTTTACCTGAGAGCGCCTCTGCAGACCTGATGCTGGCGTCCAGCGTGAAAGGCGAGGGCTGAGTGTCAGCTGGACCATACGAGTAAATGGAGGCTCTGAGTTGATACCCTGCACGCGAAGGGGGGCGACAAGAGCTTCACGTGAGCACCGAAAAGGAGTTGAGTTAAGATGCTAAAGGCCGGCGGCGGAGCGCTGAGGGCCGTACCGTTCTCCATGGACTGGCCCTGCCACGGCAGGCTGCGGGGGGGGCAGTGAGCGAAGGGCAGCTCGGGCAGGGAGGCCGGCTCCGGACAGAAATCTCTCCAGCCGCACTCCGGCGTGGGGGCGTACTGTGGTATCTGCAGACACACACACACACACACGGTCACGTGCACGCTCCTGCTTGCAAATTGGAGTTGTAGTTGTGATCATTTGCTTATTGCGGTGCGCTTATTTTATTCTCGGGACTGGGGACTATATGCAAAGTTGTGCAAAAAAAACCTAATTTGACGCTACTTAATAAATTCCTTTTCTTTTCTTTTTTTTATCTGTCTACCGCAATTCCTTAAAGTAGGACAGCACTCGTCAACAGATTTTAAATACTGTCGGGAGCTAAAATATTATTTAACGTTTAAAAGCATGTATGTTTTTCCTTTGGTTTTGGTTTGGATTTTAGATGGTGAGATTACGTTTCAAAGTAGAAAAAGTATTCCTATAATGTTGGGAATTTCCCTGGCATAAACAAACACACGTTCACAAATTACAAACGCCTGTTATTGAAGTGTTTAAAATGATTTGCACCACCAGAAGTGATTCATTTTAACTCAACAGCCACATAAGATACCATCTTTCTTTCTGTGTGAGGACGTTCTTGTTATTGCAGCATTTCTAACAGCACAGTAGAGTGTTATGGCGATTTGTGACTTAAATCACCTGGGTCTGGAGTGCAGGATAGGGGGAGTGCACCTGGTAGCTTATTGGACTCAGAGGACTGTCCTCCTGTCTGGGTCCTGAGTGGGAGACAGAGGAGACCAAATGTGAGCACAGACAGGACTCGGCACGGAAAGGAAGCCCACATGGTGACATCACGCAGCGCGACCTTCACTGCTGGTTTGGCTTCTTAACTCTTCAAAGAGAAGTCAGTGACCTTTATTTCTGAGGAGAATTTCCAACTTTGTCTGATTAAAAGTTAACAGTTATCGAGACTATATTTCAACTTGCATCTAACAGAAAAAGGTCACTGTCGTCCAACTCGCGCTGTGGCAAAAACCAACAGTTTTTTTTTTTGAAGCTGCATTGTTTGATGTGTCACGGGTTTGAGGTGGGACTGACTTTTCTTGGCACCCTCGGGGATAATGCGGTACACTTTATACGGGTCTGAGATGTCCAGCTGGCTTCTGTCCACAAGCTCCTCAAAGTCATTGCTCTTGTTGAGCGCGCAGCGGAGGCGAGTCTTCCAGGTCGGAGGGTCCGGCTTGTCGATGCCCTCCCGAAACTTGCCTTTAAACAGCGCCCAGGCCTGCAGACAGATCATCGGCAAAACTTAATGGAAATAAGTATACATACTTGCATAGAGAGGATGAGGCAGTTCTCAGAAACAATCGGCATGTATAGTTAAATCATTTCAAATGATTGAGATGTCCGCAAACAATTCTAAGCAACATTTTACGTATCCAGGTGAGAAGATATCCTTTTTCATCCATAAAGCTGAACTGCTTGTCTTTGACTTTAGAATTCAGAAAAATCAACTTTTTTAAAAGAAAGTCATATTGGAATTTGTTGTATTTTCTGACGTTCCACAATCAATAATAAAAACAAGCGTTGCAGCACTATTTATATTGCACTGTTTAAACAAAGAAATCGAATAGTGCTTAATATTGTAATACATCTGTAGTACATAGTATTACAGATGGCTTACATTTTTATGATTGAAAAACCCTATATCTAAAGAAAACCTCATGATAATAATTATAATATAACCTAGTGTCATAGTCCATCTTGACATAATTTTGGCGACTTTAAAAGCCCTTTTGACCAACTTTTCTTTTCAGTTTGTGCACTTTTACTCTGAAAATTCTCTGTCTTCTGTCTGAATTGACAGCTGTTTTACCTTGAAAAGCGCGGCATCCTCGTCCCGGTTGTAGTCCTGTTTCCCGGCGTGTTTCCACGGGATCCTGAAGATGCTCTTCTCGCTGTTCTCCCACACCAGGCCGGGATATTTGCCGCAGTCCACCTGCTCGATGAGCCACTGGCGCAGCTTCCCGTTCCCGCTGCTCCCGGAGCCTCCGTAATCCACCTCCGCGTGCATCTCTGCCCGGACACACGCACGCGACCCCTGCGCGGGCTTCAGCGCGCGCTCTGAACAGCACTGCGAGTTGTTCGCTGGGGGGGGATGAGGCCGCTCAGTGGGGCTCAGTCCGACGAGGCTGCGTGGACTAACTTGGCCGCAGAAACGGCGCGTGTCGAGTGTGAGGTCACCTGTGGAGCGCGAGACGGAGTCAGGGAGCCCTGAGCACCCCGCAGGGGGGGACGCTTAAATCCTCCGCCCTGCAGCGAGAAGCGGGGGGTGGGGGGCGGAGACACGGAGCCGGGGATGCTGAGGAGGACGCACCTGCTCGCTCTCTCTCTCTCTCTCTCTCTCTCTCTCTCTCTCTCTCTCTCTCTCTCTCTCTCTCTCTCTCTCTCTCTCTCTCTCTCTCTCTCTCTCTCTCTCTCTCTCTCTCTCTCTCTGGGGAGGGGAAACCCTGCCGTCGTCGGTCGAAAAGTGTCACACGCCCGCGCACGTGGAAAATAATCATCGTACGAAGACGAAAACAATTCTTTGAAATGATAAAGCTTTACGAAAAGTAAAGAAGTGGCAGCAGAAGTGAGACGCGGATAAAAAGTGTTGCCATTGGAAGATTGTTTAGAACATTTACGATGAAGGTTACGATCCTTAAACGAAGATTAAATGCATTCCTAATATTCACACTACGAACTGCACTAATCTATATGAGCACCTAAATAAAGAATGTTCACTTGATGCTAATTCAAATGTGTACATTATTATAATCTAGAGCCTAAATGTAGGTGTGAATCCTTAACGCCACAAACTCTTGAGATTCACACTTGGCTTTTCATTTATTTATTCTTATTATTATAGTATAATTGACAATCTCATTTAAATCCCACAAACTTCATTTTACAACAGCAAAGAAAAAAGACAATAGGTATAAAACTGATAAAAACATATTACTTCAAATTTGGTTTCACTGGAAGACGAATTATTGCTCTACTTACACACTGCTTGAAGAAAAGAGTCATTTCAAGAAGCAGACACATCATAACGCGAGTGAACGCTGCTCAATGTACATATTTCCAATGCATATTATGCTTGGCTGCCCTTGCATGTTATTTTGACAGTTAGAGGACATGGCATGACGAAGGGGACTGAGCTGACAACATTAACCCCCCCATCCCTCCTCACACTCTCACACATGACTTTTTTTGCCATTCTGCAGACTTGATTCTAAGTTATCGTATCGATACAGAGCGTTCGTCTTCTCTCGGCACGATCGCCAACGGAGGCGGCGGCGGTCTGGTCCAGGTGGGTCCAACGTTTCGGCAGAAGCGTGTCCCTCCCTCGGCCAGTCGAGTTCAGGGAGGACAAGCTCCTTTTATCGGAGACATCGCTTCAGGTGCCACGTGCACCCAGGGCAGGAGCGGTGCTGCTTGTTATGGGACCATTGCTGCTGCTGGGTTTTGGGGTTAACAGGTTTCTCACCTCCTCCTCATCGTTGATCGAGTTCTTCCCGTACCGGTCCTTCCACCAGGCCTGATACTGGAGGGGGAAGAGCAGAACACGCGTAAGAGTGAGTCACGTGACTACGTGACCGCCGAGGCCGAATCAAAGTGATGAAGACGCATCCTACAGGGTGTGTAAGCACACAGGGACACTCACTGGCAGGGGAGCTTTTAGGTGCAGCAGTGCACACGTCTGACCACAACCGACTGGTTTGGACCAGAAGTGTGCGTGGCGTTGTCTGGACTGGACCGTTACGCCACCGTTGGCCAATCGGTGACAGCGCACGGCCCCATATGTGTCCCTAACGTCCACAGTTTAAGTGTGACCGCGGAGCTCTGAGGCGCGTTTAACCACCCCCGCCCCCCGCTTCCTGTCTGCACGTTCTCTGTTAACTAACTGTCAAAAAGGCCCAACTAAAACAAAATCTGTTTCTAAAAAGTGGAAGGAGTCTTGAGGAGACTCAACTTGGGGGGGGAGAGTGGCTTTGAAACAGCATAAATGGCTATTTAAGCAAAGAGAGAAAGCAATTTCACATCATCAGGTGAAATTGCCTTATAAAAGAGGACAGTCAATAAGGTCCCACGTAGTAACAACTCAAGCTAACAACCCGGGAGGTCATTAGGGGGATGCATTCAAGGGCTGCCGCTAAAACAAAAATCAAGGCGCGTTTGGTGTCGGTGTGTCGCTCACTTCCGTCAGTTCTGTGTTTTCAAACTCCTCCAGCTGCCTGAGGAAGCCCAGGTTGGGCCCCGCACAGGGCCTCACCGCCCTCACCGCCGCCAGAGCCTCCACCCAGCCGCGGCCGGTCACCGTCATGATGTAGGCCACCACCAGAGTCACGCTGCGGGACACGCCTGCCACACTGAGAGCACACACAGCTTCCCAACATGCTGCCGGTTGTTTCCAATCGACACACGTTCAGATTATCTTCTTTAGCGTACAAAGAGCTGCAGGCACAGCATCGGGTGGATGCTTGTGTTTGTCTTGCTTGGTGTGAGAAAAGATGGATGGAATTTGTCTTTTTATGTGGTTCAAAATGAAGATTGAAGATCTGCAGTTAATACATTTCTTTAGGCAAATAATGCGTGACTTAATCTTGATATTTGTGCTTCTTTCTTTCATCATATGCATATTTGCATATGCAAATGTGACCGGTTTTGTATCATTAATGAAATGTAAAGTAAAAAAAGAGATTTTCAAGAAATGGAGATAATCCTGTTAGAATATGTTATTATGTTAATTATTCAGTGCAGTTAAAACAAGACGTATTTTTACAAAAAATATGTTGTTTGATCAATCAAATAGAATATGGTGTTTCAACATTAAGAGAGAAATCACTCACCAGTGGACGAGGCATCCCTCTCCTTTCATTCGGGACTCGTGGATAAACATGATGCTGTCTCTGAAGTACTGAATCCTGGTAGAAATGTGATATTGTAGATATTGAATTCATTATGAATCAAACCACTGAGCGTTATTTTGTCTGGACTTCATTCCATGTTTCTTCCTTCATTCTGCAGTTTTTTTCCTACAATAATGTATACATCTTTTGGTGTACGGTGCTCAGTCATTCATTATTTGAAATGCTGTTCTGTGCAAATTTACTTAATAAATGGGGGAAGAAGAACACTCACTTTGATGAAAACTCAAATAAGACCCTGATTGGACTTTTATTTCCACCCAACATCCATTAGCTGGTATACAACAATCCATTACTGTACAACTTTAAAACAGTGAACCTCACATTGCTGAATATATTGAATATCCAGGAAGCACTCACAGGTTTTGCTTAGAGTGGTCAGCAGCAGATATACACAGGTACGTCATGTCCTACAGGGGGAAAAGAGCAGAAGTGTATTTTTCTGTTTATTCTTTAAGTAAAACACAGACACAGTGAAAAGGGTTTCCCGTCTTGGCGGGTCATCTGTTTGAGCGCTGGGTCACTGGCCGCTCTGCAGCTCTCACCCTGCTGGTGTGCTAGGCTACGACGTAATGCTGCATTTGCTTGTGTGAGTGTGGGTGTGTATTCATGTGTGTGTTTTTGTTGTGCTGTGCACCTGGCAGCTGATGGTACATACTGTACATAGAAACCACCATGTCCTGCTATGACTGCGCCTCGGCAAAAACCCCTTGGCCCTCTGGGACAAGGCCTATGGACGCGCTCCAGACAGGTTCACTCGCGCACACACGCCATGCAAAGTATCATGCGGTAATCATTCTCACACACACACACACACACACGCGCACACATTCTTAAACACTGATGGACATGCACTTATTGAAGGGGCATGTAGGCCTCACGTCTGTGAACAGGTCAGGTTATGCATGCTGACAAGTCCACTTTTTTGCATCATCATCCTCGAACGCACAAAGATAGAAAGCACGAGTGCACTCTTAAACAACGTGCATTCAAGTTCATTTTGTTAACACGGATTTTGACCACATCCATGGTACTTTTTGCTCTGCTCATTAGAGCCACGTGCTGAACCACAAGGAGCCATTCCATCCTTTAAAAGTTGGTGGTTGCAAATTCGACCTTCCTTTCGCACAAACCATCATGTCGTCTTCCAAGAAATCATCAGTCAGCAGTTTGACTGTTAGGTCTGTTTGACCAGATGGGACCGTGTATTTGCATACCTGAGTCATTATGCCACAGAGCTCAAAAAGCTGTGTCATTTGTCAGTGGCTGCTGGTGGGGTTTTTTTTTGTTGGTAGGGCCGACAAAACAGTTTCAGTAAACATCCCAGTATGATTCAATGCAAAAAAAGGTATCAAACACACATTAATACTATGCAGTTAAATATTTAACATCTATTCCAACTTTAACGTAATAAGGACATCTTATTCAAACAATTCACTATATATATATATAAAGAGAGCGAGAGACAGAGAGAGAGAGAGAGATTCACCTTTGTTGGAGAAACATCAGCATGTTAAGACCAAATCAAAAGCCCCACAAATTCACGCAATTAATTATTTTGGATAAAATGTCCCTGTTTTCATCCACGTCCTGGTTGTGTGTCCTTACCGCAGTCCTGTGTGCGTTGCAGCTGTGTAGCGATGTTGACTTTAACATACGACAACGCAGCAAAGTTACCGATGTGGTCAACCAGCCTCCACTTCCAAACACAGTCAGTTTAGCCAATTAGCTGATTGGCTTCTTAGACCCGCCTGCTCGGGGACAATGCCCGAGCCCAGCTGAGACATGCGGGGAGGACGTGCAGGAAAAGCATGTATTTATAGAAATGATGTGTGAATGTGGGAAACAATCAGCAGATCGAGAGCAAACATCGGCACGTGAGCTGTGATTGAAGAGCAGCTGAACAAAAGCTCAGCGAGTCGGCCATGATTTCAGGCGCCAAAGCCGTGGAAAGGTTTTGGTGGTTGACCAGTTTTGGAAGTGATACTGTAACACAAGTTGCTGTTTCTCTTCCGAGTTCAATGAAAGATCCGAGCATTTGTGGAGAAAGTGCACAGAAATCTCTGCACACTTCTCATGCTCGCTTTCAACAAGAAAAGAGGAAAGTTGTGAAAGCAGACACCGAAGACCACGATCTTTGAGAAAGGATTCATTCGCGCTGAAATGTTCTGGTCTCTAATATCAACTTAATTTCTCAGGGGACGTTTTTAGCAATTGATTTATGTTTATATCTGTTACATAATTGAAAGCGGCACATTTACATTCACAGCAGGTCGCCTCTCTCTCTCTCTCTCTCTCTCTCTTTCTCACTCACTCTTGTACGCACAAATCTAAATGCAGTTATGAAAAGCAAGGAACCTTTTTTTTTTTTTTACGTAGTTCCAATTTCAAGACACCATGTGTGAAAAATGTCTCCCATTTTAATGGCTTAGTGGGAGACTACTGCTTATTTGTGAAACCTGGTGGATTGCAGGTCCTCTGACAGGCTCACGACGAAAGGACTTTTCAGCAAAAATCAAAATAAGAACATTTGCTTTACACAGTAAATGAAGATCTGTTTCAAAGGCCTTTGAAAATCTGACTGTTGTGTTTACCTTGAACCTATTTTTCTCTCATTTCTCATTTCAATACACACCTAAAATGGCCTCATAAGAGGCCTACGGGGAAGATTAGAGCTCAATCAGTCGCACCTGATAGATGACCAAATCATTTTAGTCAAGTTTCAAGTACACAGCACTGGAAATCAGCTGGCTTCTCAAATATGGGAAGTCGTCTAAAGCTTTGGGGAACTTGGGCAGAATTATTCTCCTATTCTTTTGAGGCTGAGCAAATAATCAGCTAATTTGAAGAATCAAAAGTTAATGGAATATATAATAAAATAAAATGATAGCGGCCGCCTCCGTAATGAATATATTATTCATTATTGACAGAGTGGCACCACGGCTCTGCTGTGCCGGCAGCAGCTCAGCTCAGGGCGGGCGGTGTGTTTGACGGTTGGATAAACGTGGGGCCGCGGGGGCCAACGGGCCGACATGAGACGGCTCACCTCCAGGATGGGTGCAGCTGTGTCGTGGATGGACAGGATGTGGGTGATGTTGTGCTGCGCCAGCAGCTCCCTGTCTCGTGCATCTACGGTTTGCAAAGAAAAGCAATCATCTCAACTATTCCTTCTATCCAACAACCCCCCCCCCCGCCCTACGCAGGGCCCGGGCTAAATTAAGCATTTTTACCCAACAACAATAACCCCCTGTCGCCGAAGCAAATGGGGCCTTAAAGGTTTTGCTCCGGTTTTGAACTGAAAGAAAAACCGGAAAACCAATGTTTCTAAAACAGTCCTACACCTTTGCCCAGAAGCAAGAAACAGTATTTGTTCTAATCAAATTTGTTCTTTAAAAGGAAGCCAGATGTTTTCTACCTTAGGCAGATGTGTCTTGAGCACATTTTTCTCATGCTTTGCAAGTTTGCAGGATGCCACCTATAACAGACCAAGGTGAGCCTGATCTGAACCCTTCAAATGAATTTAACACATGAGAGGTTGTTATACTGCAAGACAAAACGTCAACTGATACAATGGATGGCTTTGAAAATAGATTAATATATGAGAAAGAGTCCTAGAGACAGCTGCATCGGAAACACAATGTGATTATGTACCATAAGCTGTGCCGGTGACTTGAAGGTCATACAATGAGACAAGTCCACCAGTAGGTTTATGAGGTCATGAGATAGCTTAAATATTTGAATGGGCTCTCTCGGTGCCAAAACCTGCCCCCCACTCTGAGATCAGACCAGTGATCAGACCAGTGATAGCCCTAAACGGCCTAATCACAATTACTGCTTGTTGTACGTCAGTCTACTTATTATCATGACATACAAGCAGTAGAAATTACAAAAAGACTGTGAATGCTCAAGTTTGCTGCAAGCAAATACATGTACTTATTGAGGTTTTCTTAGAGCTGATATCCATTTTGGTAAACCAACATGTCGGCAATGCAATGGCGTTACAATTACAATAGTGAGTCAATAGCTAAAGCCAACCAACATGTAGAATAAAAACAAAGTTCATGCTGAATTGCAGTTAACTAAGAACTTCAAAAGAGATGAGCAACATTTTCTTAAGATGCACTTTTCCCCTCATTCCCGCAATGGTTTAACAACAGAGTTGTTCATTCACAGTGAATTACTATGGTATTGCTTTGTTACTTTATAGCAATTAAGCTTTGTTCGACTTTATTTGTCTCGCTTTTCTTTGTCAAACTCGCCCCCACTTGCTGTTGAATGACGGTGTTCGCTTATTCCGCGAAATTTGGGTCAAAGTAGATCAAAAGCCTGAATAAAAGGCGTCCAATTTCCTTTGCAGTTCTTCCGTCATGTTTACAAAAAGTAATACATCATTTTTCCTGTGCAGTCATTAAACGTGAGCACAGATTTTTGATGCATTTGCTGCTGTACGGAAAGAGTTGGAATACAGTTCACAACAGGGACACCCCCGCTGCACGGGGGCGTCCCCTCCCACACCAACCCCAACGCTCTCAGCAAGCCTCAAAATAATTTATTTCCCCAAGCGGGCTGACAAAGTTACACACCCACACACACACACACACACACACTCACCGGCAAATACACAGTCTAATCGGGGGTTTTTAACACCAAAATACACTACTTCAATCACTCTGTTCTACTCTCCACCATATAGAAACTGAGCTCAGCGTAGCATCTCACCACATGCCCCTCTGTATGAGGAACTGAAACACGCTCTGCCACATTATCCTGAAAATAAAATGAATTCTTCACTCCGATGGCACAGCCAGGGCGTACCTTTGATATTTCCAAGGTACAGCTGAGGCAGGACCTGGAGACGGTAAGAAATGCAGTCAAAGGAGGCCGTGAAAGTGCGAGCATGTAGCGTGGTCGTCACCACGCTTTCCTACTGTACCTTATTTATCCCGTTACCCATGTCAGCCAAAGGTTGGGAGAAAAACACAACAAGTGCCGGACACACTTGAGGTTTTGAAAGTTGTGTGTCAGCTGGAGCCCCAGAAGTGTGTAGCTGCGCTGCTCGAGCTCTCTCACTGGCTGTTGCTGCATCCCATCAGTTGGGAAAGCCTTCGACGCACCCACGGCTCGCGCTTCTTCACTGGGAATGTTCTGCTTGGGATTACGTAATGTGACCTTAGCAGGGCTGCTTGTTTATATTTAGACCCAGAGTTGGGTCATGGGAATGCGGATAGGCACTTGCCCGCCAGACAAAGATGGTTGAGGGCCAGAGGGCGGAGGAGAACAGATCCAACAGTGGATATCCCTACCTGCTGAGGGCCTACCGTAAAAGGAGCACTTCCTCTTCATGCTCAAAATACATGCCTGTGGCAATAAATCACAATTTAGATCATGTAGGACATGCTGAAGTTGTTTTTGAACGACAAATCTGCCCTTTTTGCTTAAATGGGCTTGAAACACTGCAACACAAAACAGCTTTTGTCATTCACATATAGTTGCTCTATATTTTCTCCGTGCTGTTCTTGCTGTTTGCTTGGAAAGTGGTTGATTAGATAGCCATCTTAAAACATTAAGGACTTAGCCATATATATATATATATATATATATATATATATATATATATATATATATATATATATATATATATATATATATATATATATATATATATATATATATAGATACTTCTGATTTGAGTCTAAAACAAAAATGTCAACCCCCTGGTGGTGTTAAAGGAACACTCAGTATAGGGTTCATCCTGCAGGGACAGAGAATGTCTGCACCAGAAGTCGAAATCCATCTAACATGCTAACATTGATGGTAGGTTGGCTTCAAAACTCTATAGGCTGCAAACCAGTTAGATACTTCTATATTTCACGAGAATTGCTTATGCACTTGTTTTTCTTCTAGAAGCAAGAAATCACCCATTTATTTTCACAGTTATCTTGTTTCTCAGTGGCCATCCAGTTGCATCAGTCACTTCCTTTCCCGTAAGTTCTGCTTCATCTTCAACGCACGGCCCTGCGGCGATCACGGTATTTTTAGCCGGCCGCGTCGCCTGTGTGTTGTGTTCCTGTGTGCGGTTCAGTGTGTGGCACAGCTCAGACGCACAGTGGAGGCGTTTACAAAAAGCCCGCTGTCTGCCTCAGAGAACTAGGTCTCAACAGCTCATCTAACTAGCAGCGGGTCAACCCCATTCATGAGCACACACACATCACACAGAAAGAAACCGGGAAAGAAACCTGTCAAATGGATGTGATGTGTACGATCCTATTGGTCTCTTTAGAGAAGTAACTGTCAAGATGGACGTCAGTTTGATTGTTTGTAACCGGACCAGCAGAGGAGATCTGATTTATACAACAAAACACTGTGCAATCGTTTCTGCAACATATTCATTTTCACTGGGAGTTAATCTGAGGAATATTATCTTGATTTGTTGAGTAATAGGTTATTTTATTGAAAAACTGAAAAATTCTCTTGATGTGCCAGAGACAATGTGTTTCAACTGCCAAAATGGTATAAGATATTACACAAAGAGTCTTTGGTTATTTGGGGAATGTGTGTTGTTACTCCCACTTTGGTCTGCACTGAATACCTCACCATTGGATTGCAACGTTGTTTTGTCCCCTGACTGCTTTAAGTGTCCCCATGAAATTAAAATTCATAAAAGTTTTAATCATAATGTCTCAATAGTAAAACATGTTGCCTTTAAGTTTGGTTCAGAGTTTTATGGTTCTCAGATGATAATCCCACTGAGAGTTGGTGTTCCCCTCCCTTTTGAAGGGTTTCCCTTATATATACAGGGGTTTTCTCAACATCTGGGTGATAAATGATTAAATATGTTCTTACAGACACTCATAGTTCTCAGAGGATAACCCAGGTTCAGTTGTGTTCTTAGTGAGATGGATCAACAGCTGTACGTGTCTCAATGTGTGAACAGAAGTTCAAAAGAAATAGAAAAAAAAAACAGTTCTTTGTTTTGCTGCTAATGAATAACTGCGCTCATAACACGCCGACCTTCGATCGGTCTTTGGATCATTTATTTTAAATATGACTTCAAACTAAGTTTCAGGACTCTGTTTTTGCAAATGACGCATCGTTGCGTGTCAGTATAATTCCAATACATTACTTTCCATTATCTAACATCCGTCTCTTCACTATCTCTGACATGTCACGTGACTGAAATATGGGCCGGTGTGTGGAATATGAGACTAATGAATGAAAGTTGTTTGTGAATGTTTGTCTTTCGGTTCGTTTTGGTACTTTCGCTCCAAATGTTGTGCCAATAAAACGAGGCGGAAAGTGCCAAACGGACTCTGCTTCCGGTGCTACCCAAAAAAGAAAAAGAAAAAGAAAAAAAAAGTAGCGCTGGATTACATGACGTCAGTCAGAGACCAATGTAGTAGAATCTTTAACCGCCTGCTAAGGAAGACTGGAGAATGGCGTTGTTTTTACTCGGAGGACGTTTCTCTCGGTGCAGAAGCGACATTACGAGAGTCACGACAGCCGCGCGGCAGAACTGGTAACTTCCATTTGTCCCTCTGCTCTTTCACAGCTGGACTTTCACCCCGAACGTGCTGCAGGGACAGAAGCAGGAAATGGCTGTCTGCGCCACTGCAGCGCGTTCGTCCTTGCAGCAGAGTTTCTACGAGGGGGGGGGGGGGTTGTTTGATTTATTGCCGCTAGATGGCGCACTACGTCCAGGAGGGCACCGTCAACACTATGCACGAAATAAAGTCTATAAACTACAAATTCCGCTGTATCATCCAGGGTTAATCTATTTAATCTTATTCATTTGTCGGTGCTATTAGCAGTATCTTAGTTGTTGATATAAATATTAGCATATATTTGCCCTAACAGTTCTATGTTAGATTGTATATTCACATTTAAAAGGGATTAACAATTATTTCATTGAAGTCTCATTATTAAGTAGTCAAGTGAGGCATTGAGACTGAAAGCCTATTGCCCAAATATCTATAATTGCTCTATAGTTGTGTAGTGTATCTACCAACTCCATTTTGTTCATGTAATGAGAATGTGCTGAATGAGCGTAGCCTGAAACATATCCCCTCCTAAAACCTACAGTAAAATAATATGATATGAATTACTTTTTTTTTACTCCAGCTTTAAAGGCGGCGCAATGTTGACTCAAAGTGTTTTTTTTCCACTTGACTGAGGCGTTCATCAGCAGGAGCGTTTACAGCCCCAGTGTGCTCGTCTGCTTCCCCACAGCTCTTCAGTGGCCTCAGGCAAGCAGCGCGTTAATGGAGTGGATCTGTATTACGAGCAGACAGGCAGAGGGAAACACGCTGTGCTGTTGCTTCCTGGTGCTCTTGGTAAAAACAACAACAACAACAACAACAACATACCTCTTCTGAAGCCTTCGGACGAGGTCCCTCTCATACTAACACTTTCTCTGACTCGTGTGCATTGTCTTCGTCCGCAGGGTGCACCAAGACCGACTTTGGACCTCAGCTGAAGTCTCTCAACAAGAAGCGCTATGCCGTCGTCGGCTGGGATCCCCGTGGTTACGGACGATCCCGCCCCCCGGACAGAGACTTCCCCACGGACTTCTATGAGAGGGACGCAAAGGACGCGGTGGACCTGATGAAGGTCTGGTCGGTCTGTTGATCAGCCGTGGGGGGATCATTGTGAATCGCATGGTTTGCTTGGAGTAACGTGGGTGTGTGAATGTGAGAGCGTGTGTTGGTGAGTTGGAGACTCAATTGAGGGAAACTTAAGCAAGTTAAGATCGAAAGTGCGGAGGGGAAAACAAGTTTGAAATGAATAAGGAGGTTCTAAATTGTCCCACCAGTTAAATGAAAGCATGGGGTAAAAACTGGTTTCAGAATAATAAGGAATATGCATTAATAGATTAGAACAAAAGTCCCAAAAAAGGTCACAGCATGTTACTGTGGCAAGAAAGCAAAAATGACCTCCTGTGATCTGTACTTGGTTCATGTCTGAGTGGCCGCTGTAAACAGGCGGCTCCTACACTGTGCATAATAATAATAATACTGATTGCTTCATCAAACACACAGTTTATTAATGCATGCTATCAGTTGATCAAGCTATGCAGCCAGACATTAACAGCAGTTTTTTAAACGTTATATTACCCTATTCAATTCACCACCATCAAATTATCTGCTTTCATCCCCAAATTGTGTGAGGAGAACAAAGCTAATTCAAGTGTGTATGTTCATTGTTGGATGCATGTGATGCACATGAGACAACATGCACTCAGTCAGGGATGTGCACTTCATCTCATTTTATTGACAGGCGCTAGGATTTGTCAAGTTCTCTCTGCTGGGCTGGAGCGACGGAGGAATCACCGCTATGATCGCAGCGGCGAGGAACCCCGACGTCATCGGCAAGATGGTCGTATGGGGAGCCAATGCCTTTGTTTCCCAGCAGGACCTCAAGCTCTACAATGGTAATCTGCCAGTGTGAACTGTGCCCGTTTAGTCATTCATAACTTTGTATAATGTGCGTCCACGCAGCGGTCCGAGACGTCTCCAAGTGGAATGCGAAGATGAGGAAGCCCATGGAGGAGGTGTATGGAGCAGAAGCCTTCGCTAAAACCTGGGAGGCCTGGGGGGATGGGATCGCTCAGTTTGCAAAAAGACCCGAAGGTACGGACCACGTGTTGTTTCCCACTCAGTACGCAGGGGAAGTTAAAAGTGAAAACTTTCAGATATTATCGAATCAAGAGATGGAGGACAAACACTTTGTCATATTGCAATTATACAGGAAGCTGTGGTATTGATGTTTAATGGGTAACAACTGAAAGTTTTCAGAAGTGGATGAATTTAGGATTGAGGATATTCTTTTATTCTGGAAACGCACGCACACACACGCACGCACACACACGCACACAAGAATCCAGTGGAGAATACATTTCAGATGCTCCTCCGTTTTGGTATGTTTAAATAGATTTCAGATGGAAAAGGTAAAAGCCCAAATGTTAAGCTAAACGTCCTGCCGCCAGGGAGTATCTGCATGGAACTTCTGCCGCTAATCCGCTGTCCAACCCTCATTATTCATGGAGAGAAAGACCCCATGGTGCCCAGCTTCCACCCGCAGTACCTCCTCAAACACATCAAGGGATCACGGTAAGGCCTCCGTTTCACACACGCAACCATGCGCACAGATGTTTAAATCAACAATATGACAAATACCTGAAATTCAGGAAAAAAACAGATGCGTATAGCCTCTTTTTTTATTTATCTGTACCAAATATAGATTACACCTGATGCCAGAGGGTAAACACAATATCCACCTGCGGTACGCTGACGAATTCAACAAACTGGTGGAAAACTTTCTGGAACACACTTCAGAGATTCATTAAAAGTCTTTTGTGGACAAGAACCAGACTGAATACAATGACAGTTTCTCATTTGTTATGTATTTTCCTCAGTTATTTTTCGAGTAAATGACTGCTGCTGTTATCATGCATCTTCATGCTATTTGTTGTAATTCTGGCTAATACAATGTTGAAAAAGAAAGATTATTCAAGGCTTAACTGAGTAAATTATTATGGTACATTATCAGTTACATTACAATACTAATTATAGATTGAGGTACCTGACAATAATATAAAGTTATTGAATCTTGCTTCATGTTTATCGGCTGCAACTGAAATTTAAGTTTTAAGTAAATCCAATTATAAATATTATTCTAAAACAGGCCATTGTGCCTATTTTGATTTTTGGTGAAGTTTGAGCCTAATCCATTTTTGTACTTGTACTTTAACATTTAACATTGGACTTTTGCGTGGAAGTATTGCCTGCCATATGTACCCTTTTCCGGGTAGTTGATCCTCCATTGGCAGCAGGGCTACTGTACTGGAGGGTAAATGGCGTTACGCACCTCAAAGTTCCCTGCGCCTTGTATTCTTCCGTTGGAATAATCCATAATAGATTTGGTGTCATTTTAAAACACCTAAGACTACGTTTCATATTGTTGAACATATAAACGGATTTGCCTGCCTGCCTACCTGTTCGGAATGGATTAATTAGCCATGGATATCGGCAGGGATGTCGTGAGACCTATTTTAGGGGGGCTGTAGCTACCCCAAAATGTTCATAAGCCCCCCTAAATGATAATAACAATTTGTTTTATCAATAACCGTATCCTCATTGATATTTAGACGCAACAAATTATTTTAAAAAATAGCCGAAAAGTCTGAAGTTGGACAGAAGTACAAAGACTTGTTGTGCTATCAAGCTGATTCACCACACCGTCTCGTTGCATTGGTGTGAAGTGGCAGCTTTCAGAGCGTTGCAGACGTGCTACATTTTCTTGAGGTAAAGGAAAGGGGATATTTTGGTTTCCTATGGAAAACTAAAGTCTTGCTAGAGTGAACGAGGGAAATGCAAGAAATGGTTAACTGAGTAAGCTAATCACAAGTCTTTATTCATTGACAATAATCTAGCCTATCTCTATAGTAGGCCTATTCTAAACAATATCAGTCCCCATAGAATGAGCAGACAGATGGCATTTAAGTCATGGCTTACAGAATAACTCCTCAGGAGCAAAGTCTGGCCTAAGTAAATTCCCTTATGCAGCTGACGTGTCTAAAAGCTAACATTACAGGGACTTTTGTTGAACAGTATAGAAATGGAAGAAGAGGATATATCTATCACATTTTACTTGTTAACATCTTGGTTTCTTAACTGGTTGTTGACATATGTGTAGCTCTAATACAGTAGCAAAAGATGTGAGTGCAAAGATTATGCAAAGGAAAGTTACAAATACCCTGCCTGGGGGCTAAGCCCCCCCTGTCTTTCAATCCTAGTGACGTCCCTGGTTATCGGGACCAACTGATAACAACATAATGCAGTATAGCCAGTACAGCCATGCAGAGTCGCTTGCGATCGATTGCTTTGGGCTGCCGCTCTCCTTTCACCAGGAAGTAGCCCTTTCTGTTTGTAGCTCGCGCTGGCTCGAGGCGTTCACTCGTTACTGTCGCTGGTAGATACGCAGTTGCACCAAGATGAGCGACTCACAAAACGGAGGGGTGTTTGAGGCCATTACGGTGCACAATTTTTCGGAGAGGATTTTGGAGCAGGTGATACACTTTCACGTGATGAAGCTCAGCGGCGGGTTCTTCCTCTGGGTCGGTTCCAGTCCGGTTCTGTCCAACCTCGCGGTGTCGATGAGCAGCAGATACGTGAGTAACGTTACACATTTAAAGGGGTTTCTTCGTACTTCTGCACTACGTGTTTAAACCACGAGCTGGTGATGGTGGGGGGCTGCTAAACTTTACTAACTACTCACCTTTTACCAGTTAAAATGAACGATACAGAGAGTTTGTAGAACAAGATATTATTGTCCCGAAGTGAGTTAACGTTATCCATCATTTGACGCCACACGAAAACATCAGACGTGATCAGTCGATTAACCAGTTAACACATAATGTTAATAATGCACAGTAGTTTTAAACTAGTAAGAAAATGAGCTATTGCTTTAGTGCACGAGTAAAAATTGCTTCTATTGATGTAATCAATTCCTCCATTTTATTTTTTAGTATTGACTTTAAAAATATATATTTTGAGCAGGCTGTTCCACAGTACTTGTTTTCATCTCACTTTATTGGAACTTCTACTGGACGTTCGTTGAGGTTGACGTTCTTTGAGAATACACCAGTTTGAGGAACTGGCCCACTCTACTGCTTTTTATTTTAATTTGTAGTTCTGTGTACCCATTGGCACTTGGGCTAACATGGATTGTAGTGTATTGTATATTGCTCATCCATGGCTAAGTATCCTCCGACTACACCACAAACCAGAGACAACTGAACTGTCCTCCGTCGGGACCTTCTAGGGGGGAAACCAGTGTTCAGGATCTGTTGCCTTCAAGTGTGTGAGTTGTTTAGGAACACCGTTGGTTGAGAACATGTATTAAGAAAGTCAGTATTTTGGATGTGAGACCATCATTTTTTCCCTGAAAAGACACTGGCATTGTTTTTTTGTTTGTTTTGTCTGCAGGATTCAATGCCATTATCGACATTAGTTATGGGGGACCCATCCAATACTGCTGCAAATTCTATGGCACAGAGATTAGGTAATGATGCATGACTTTACTTTTTCAGATAATAACGTTTTTAGTTACTAAAAAGTCATTTCAGATGTAATGTGGTTTGATGATGTGTATCTTTTTAAAGAGATTCTTTGTTAAAGAGATAATATGTTTGAGCTAATTTGAGAAACCCAAAGCCATAATGTGCTAAATCTCAAAATGCTGCATTGATGTTTTGAAGTCATGAATCGGTTAGACTTTCATTTGATTATTGTTATTGATTTGAAGTATTGACCGGTTCTTTACCGGTCGGAGTGTCAATTCATCTTCTCAAGTTTATCTTCATACCTTGCGTAATAAATCTGTGATAAACACACAAAGCTCTTTCGGGCAAGCTTTCTACGATGTTGGTCATTGACGAACTGTCTGTCGTCCTGCACCAACCACCAAGTGAAATTCCTTGTATGTCTGACATTATGGTAAAAAATGTTTCCTGATTACTGATTCTAGAGAAATCCTTTCAGAAATCCACAAACCTCTTCGTGTGACTAGTGTAATTGTGTCGTAAAGCAAAGAATTTATTTTACAATCCAAACTAAACGTGAGGTAAAGGTCTGTGTCTGTCTGTCTTGCAGCAAAGAAGACCAAAAAGCAAGTGTTTGTGAGTTACAGTCTTCCGATGACTGACTCCAACCTCAGTCTTTCGGTGGAGCAGAGGATCAAAAAGGAGGTGGAGCTTCACCCTGAACACTTTTGAACATATTTGATGGAATTCACTCCTGTTTTGTGTGGCGCTGAGGATAAGATCGGAAGAAGGTCCTGATTGAGTAGGATGTGCTTCTTCTATTTGGACTTGCATACTCCTGCAGATACTGTAACTGTGCTCTCAACACAAAAACCACAAACGGTCACATCAAGTGTTCTTTTATTGACACAATAAATTAAGTGGTTTATTATCAAAACATGTATGCCTATGGCTTTTTGTACAAATGCGTCATATTAAAAAAATACCATTAAGAAAACCGCATTAGTGGTTGAGTTCTTTTTTTGCTTTTTTCTCAGTGTTTCACTGTTGAAAACATACAAACTAGTAAACGGTACAGGGTGTTCAAAATACGTGCTTTGTACTAAACATGAATATTGTCTATGAATGACAATTGGTTTATCCATTCAAAAATCTTGTATCCTATACAAGTAAAGTTGATGGTCCATAAATTATGAATGGTACATGTATCCAAACCTTACATTTGTATGCAGTCCTAAAGGATACTTGTCTAGTAAAGTGTATTATTGTACACCAATCACATCTAGGCCAGGTCTGTGCAGGCTGCGCTGCTCTATTCTAATCTTCACAAACATTTATTTAAAAAAAAACTGTAAAATATTGTGCTTTCTGGCTATAGTTACACATCCTCGGAGCAGGATTACAACATTACCACAATACAGAGAACAAGGAGTGGGAGTGGAAATATCTGCTAATTAAAAGGTATTTCAAGCAACAAAACTGCCCTTGGAAGCAGGGGAAAATAAATACTGGTTACCTTAAATTGAAATCTTCTGTTCAAAAAAAAAAAAAAAAAAAAGAACAGAGCCATGAAATGCTGAGAAGCATCATAAGACATACAGTTGCACACTCGACTGGTAAACTCATGTCCGTTCAACTCTCAGAATTGCTCAGCGTTACCCGCCGTCTCTACAAGCTGCCAAAGGTCTCCGGCTGTTCGTCCCATCCGACAACCATCATGCACCCGCACCAATGAATCTGTGTCTACACTGACCTCTGAAGTGCCACAACAGACTTGTGGTAGAGGAACTAAATAAAAAAGGAAACGTGTCAAACCATTTGTGCCCTTACACGCTAAAGAGTGCGTTAGTGGTTTAGCCAATCCCTGGTTCTCCCAACAAGTCGGCTGAACATTACAAACACTTGATTGTGTCTCTGACATTTAGTGCAAAATAACTTTTAAAGAATCACCAGATGCAGTGAAATTCTCTCTCAACGGGTCAAAACCTTCTCTACGGGGCGAATGGCAATGCAACAAACTCCTCAAACACCACGCAACACTTTTAAATTATTGAACACACACTGACTTCAGATAGACTTGGTCAAGTACAATATATTTTTTTGGCAACTCCTGAATGAATCATGGTCACAACAAACTACACAAATATATTATCGTCACCATTAAACAGTTTGTCTGGTTCATCCGAATAATCCCAATTTTTTTTTTTTCGCCCTGAAAAGTTCGGCCTGTCCCAAATGCACCGACGGATGCTAAAGCGACAACCAGCGTGGCGGGAGACTATTGCTCGGGTGCTCGCACCCCGTTGGCCACGGCCTGGTTTCCGATCACCTCCCCGCCGGTGGCCAACGAGTACGAGGCCGGCACCGCTGCCAGAGCGGTCGCCGCGGCCACCGTGGCGCCCCCGGTGGTCGTGAGGTGCAACGGGGTGTCGTGGACGCGGGCGTAGTCCCCGTCGGTCTTGGCCAGGAGGAGGTGCTGCTCCCCCGGGTGGAGCAGCGTCTGCCGGGTGAAGGTCTCTCCGTCGGCCAGGCTCTCGGGTAAGGGCTGGCCCCGCGGCTCGGGCAGCAGCAGCAGGCAGATGATGCACAGCAGGGTGCAGCAGGCGAAGATCACGTGGTGCAGGAAGTAGCCCTTCTGGTTGTGGAGCTCCATGATGGGTGCGGTGAGCATGCCGAAGCCGGCGCTGGCCAGGACCAGACCCAGTCCTCCACCCCTACCCGGGGAGACAGACAGACAGAGAGAGGGAGAGAGAGAGACAGAGAGAGGGAGAGAGAGAGAGAGAGAGAGAGAGAGAGAGAGATAGAGGGAGAGGGAGGGAAGGAAGAAAGATTTGTCACCAAGGTGGTCTGATGACAGGAGCTTAACGTACTGAAACTTTAGTGGGTGTATATAAAGGAATCACCTGTCAGTCAAAGCTGGACCACAAGATGGCGCTAACAAGCAACAGATTTGCCCAAATATTCCATACGCAGTAAAAATTCACATTTTGGACTATTCAGTGAAAGGCGGAGGATACTGTTTTAACGCTAGTACACAACTCAATCTACCCCACCATTTTGTACTAACCGGAAGATATT
The DNA here is from genome assembly GCA_021346845.1 of Apeltes quadracus. Lineage (NCBI taxonomy): Eukaryota > Metazoa > Chordata > Actinopteri > Perciformes > Gasterosteidae > Apeltes > Apeltes quadracus. The sequence goes on from CM037924.1 coordinate 13,198,913, forward strand.
ATTTCATGTATGGTCACCACCACTCACACTAGTCAATTAACAGAGGGAAGTGGAGACTTCGGAATTATTTTGGCATTCAAAAAATATAGAGATAAAAGATGACGCAACATTTTTCTGACGGTGGTGGAAACTATAAATTCAGATTCACACAATCTACTCAAAACTACTTATAGCTACTGTGTAGTACAGCATTGCAACGCAGACAATGCATTCTCTTTATTTTTTTAATCTTTATATATATTTATCACATTTTTCTTTCTATGAAACGGGGCAATTTTTGGGGTGAGTGTGTATTAGTGTATTTCATTCTTAGAATTTGGACCATTCTAAGCCCATGGTAACAAATAAGAAGAGATTCCCCTCTCCAGGAGGATCCCCTGTGTGTTGTTCTTTGTGTTTCTGATCTTCAAGGCTCACCTGATGACAGTAGGGGTGATTTCAGCACAAAAGAATATGCTGAGTGTGCTGACTGCGTGAGAGGAGAACATGCCGATGATGGAGAAGGCCACCGAGAATTTCCTGTTCAGGGTGTCTCGCAGAACTGTGCATAGGAGGACAATAAAAAAAACATAAGTACACCAGAAATGTCCAACATGAGACACAGAGAACAGGAGCTATGGGCATAACAGTATAGATTTAAGGGACAATGGGGTTCACTTCACACCAATGACCATCTTGCGTGTTGTTTTTGTCTTTGTAATGAGCTCACAGCAGTGAGAGTAGGATGTATGTGTGTCCACACTGAAGTACACCAGAACCTCAATTACTCGCGGTCCATCACAATGTGTGAGTTGGGCGACTGATCATAAATAAAAGTAATTACGGCAAAATAAAGGCTGAGCAATACATATGTAATTCAAAACTAAATTTTAAAAGATGCATGCACATGCTGTGTTTCTTTGCAAATTATGTAGCTAGCTATTGTAAACCAAATGTTTTTTTTTTATGTAGATGTGGATTCAGGGAAAAACGCTAAAACCACATTTAGAAGTGGACTTTGTTTAGGGGGGATGTTATATGTTATATATCTGTTATATGTGGAATACACTTTTTTATTCAACGTTCATGTCTTTTTTGTTCAATGAGATCAAAGTTGCAAAAATTTGCAATAGAAATGTTTGCATGCATGTCCGCTTATGACAAAACGAAATTGTGCTGTGTGTATATATATCCCTGTCTATTCCCATTTCCAACTTTTAATATTCCCAGAATTTTGCAATCCTAATTGCGAGTGTAAGGAAACACGTTCCTGCACAGGGACCTTTAGAATTAAACCAAAGCGTATAAAATAATGAACAAACTGTAGTTGTACCTGTGTCGTGGCGAAGACTGTATTTGCCAATGACTGGTTTCCATTAGCGAGCGTTGGCGAGAAGAGAACATGTCATTAGTAAGCACAAAGGGCAGCACAGTGGTGACTCATCACAAGCACAATTAAAAAAAAACTGCAGCCTGAAATGTTGAGCCCTGCATTGCATATGTGGGACAGAAGAGGGAGAACTGCAGTATGTACTGTTGAACTGTTTAATGAGTTGTATCAATGCAAACCGCACAGGTGCAACCCTTGAATGCAGAGCATGCACAAGCGTTGTGATTACTCACGGTTGAGTAGACCCAGCTGCAGAAGGGACGCCAGTGCTGTGATGATCATGAAGGTGAGCAGCCCTCCCCGCCGACCCATCAACCCCACCGCGGGGCAAACCGCCAGGCACGTTGCCACGGCAATGCCAGCCATGGTGTAATAGTCTGCGTGGCACAGAGCCGTGGGCTTGGCCTCCGGGTCCATCATGCTGCGGGCGAAGCAGTGGTGGATCCCGTAACCTGTCAGCCTGCACAAACACAGACACAGAGACCCGATCAGCAGGCGGACAGCGAGGCGGGACCAGAGCTGCTCGGCCAGTGAGCTCCTCCCCCCGCACACGTGTCCTCATTACTTCTCATTGGTAATTCATGCTCTCGCAACAAGACCGATTTTTTTTAATATGTATGCCCAGCCGCAACACACTTACGAGTTGACACACAGCACCACAATGTTTTTCCACAGGTTCCTCGTGCTCATCATCTTGACAATGCAGGTCGGTTGGGGTTTCTTGTGCAGCTCCTGCTCCAGCTCTGGTGGGGAACACGAAGCACACGTTGTGACCTTTCCTTGCAGAAGGGGACGAGAGCACAGCACATCGCACATAGCACATCCCTTTGTGTCTCCCTTTGTGTTGTGAGTCAGACTTTGATCTTATCGATCTAAAGGAGCGTGCATGTATTTGTGTGATTGCAAATGCACATATAAAAAGGGGATCTTTGAGACTTTGTATGTGAGTCAGTGTCTTTGTGTTCGTTGCATGTGCATTTCATCACACGCTAAGAAGCGGCTGCAACATAACGCAGATGGCGGTTTGAAATAATAAGTGAGGATCAATCCTCCAGTTCGATGCCCCTACCCGTCAGAACGCCTCTCGGCTCGGTATTCAGGTTAACCTGGTTCTTCCTGGCGATACGCAGCATCATGGCTTTGGACCGCCTGTAGTGATGGGTGGCAAGCAACCAGCGCAACGACTCCGGCAAAAGCCTGGCGAGGGAAAGAGAGGAGCGGAAAGGACATTGGAAGACAAGGGAAAGACACGAGCGGATTGGTCAGAGCGAGAAGAAGAAACCGACCGAAGTGGGAGACGAAGGAAAACAAAAGAAGAAAGAGAGTATTGTTTTTAAGTTCAAGCACAGTACTGTGAGGTGCAGTGTGTACTGTACAAGCCATCGCCTGGCTCAGTGAGAGAAGAATCTGCCCCCCCCTCCACCATCCCTCCACCCTCCTTGTGCATTTCCTCTGAGGGCGGGACTCACCAGACGTAGGGCAGCATCAGAACAAAGGGGCTGATTATGACAATCTGCAGGACCTGCCAGTCATCGCGGCCCGGCCAATGGCGGCAGAGCGCGGCCACCCCTGGCATCAGAAGCTGCCCGCCCACCATCAGGAAACTGGCCACCATGGTCATGGAGAAACGCCAGGCTGGCAAACAAAGCTCGATCCCTAAGATGAGAAGACAGTGAGAAAGAGAGAGATTTAGTTTGGGCAAGGGTGGGCTGCATGTGTTTATTATTGGTGGAGCCGGTACGGAATCTCCTCTCTGAATATTTGAGGAATCCTGTCAATAAACTTAGGCTTATAAACTTACTACAAGGTTTGTGAAAGGCTTTGTATCAGTGCTTTATACCCCCCGACACGGCTTTCATCCCCTCCCCTATAGCGCCTGTAACATGGTACAGTCCAGATGGCCTGGACCTTATGGCAAGGTCTTTTTGAAGGTGACCGTTGTGGGAGGATGGGAGACTCACTAACCTGGCTTCACCAGCCCTTGTTGCTGTGAGGATGATGAAGACGAAAAAGAGGGGGGAGAAAGGGAAGGGAGGAAGTAGAAAGACAGGAGCAGAATACAAATGACCCCCCCCCCCCCCCCCCCCACACTCCCCTCCCGACCCCCCACATCCCCCCCGGCCCTCCACCAAAAAATGCAGAAGTCGTTCCATTCATCAGTTAACATCACTAGAGGAATGATAATAAACACCAGCAAGAGGAAGCCAGAGAGACAGATAAAATCCCACAGAGCGAGGTGGGGGGACGTGAGGGGGGCGGGGGGGGGACAAAGAAGCCCGAAAGATGACACAGATTTTGAGATAAGAGAAATAATTCAGTTAGAACACAACAGGAAAATGACATCAGGAAGAACCACCTAAAGATATTACTGAGAACCCCCCTCCTCTCTGTTTCACAGGAAGTTCAAATTAATATCTCCAAAAAACGATAATTAATTGTTAACCTGCCATGTCTGTCTTCAGCCTGTTTTTATGAATCACTGGAGAAGTGAGAATAACATATTGTGACATTTTACTTGAGTAAAAGTAAGGGGTTAATATTACAAATTTAAATGGGCAATGAAACGTTCTTTTACAGTAAAAGTAAAGTATGAAAGTGTGTTCCTAAACCTGCCAGTCTTGATTCCTCCCTGATCGACGCTGCCTAGTTCAAAGTTCACAAGCGCTTACGGCCGTGATTGACAGCTGCGTTGTTTTCCTTGTTGTTCTGCATCTGCCGTTTGAAGTACTGAGAAGATGCAGAGGAACCTGTATTTTATTCACAGACGATCTGTCTACTACTGTCAAGATATAGCAGTGTTTTGTAAAAAGAATAGCTTAAAGCTGGCATCTGTTGCTTTTACGTTCTGTAAGTTAAGAGTCCGATTTTGGCCTCCGGATTGTGGTACAAGTTCCTCCGAATCATCGTGAATTACAACGCTTGTTTCCATGTCCTGTATTTCCCAGAGTGCTCTCTGCCCCGACAATCAACGCACACCGCGTCTCTTTGGAACCGCATAAACTGTACCAAGGCAAAGGCGAAGCATCTCCAGACCTACCGCGGAGAACCCCAATGCACTGCCCGACTCCCTGAGGACTAACTGAAGTTACTGGGATATCCACACACACACACACACACACACACAAACAACCACACACACACTTGCAGGGAGCTTTTGTTCCTCCTGAGTTGGAGAATGGTTCTCCTTGTGCTGATTATCTCACAGCCCCCCCTCGGCCCCCTATGAGCTGATCCTCCCTCGTCCCCCCTCCTGCTCCCTCTTCCCTCTTGCTCATCAGGGCTGAAGTGGCTCCCTCACCCTTTGTGAAGCCACCATCCCCCACTTCTACACCCTTCCTCCTCCTCCTCCTCCTTTCCCATAGCAGTCATTGCATCGGAACAGTTGCAGAGAGGGGAAGGGAAAACAAAAACCGGTAACGGCAGAAAGTGAGGCTAGGAAACAAAGAGAGGGCAACAGAAAGCAGCTATTCTAATGGGACCACTAATCCGTGATGACGAATGGCCGCCACCGCCACACTTTGTGTTGTCTGCTGCTCCGTCGCTAACCTTGCCTGGGGAATGAGAACGGGGCACCGAGACGATTGGCTCTCTGACAGCACGGGTTCAGACAGAAGACCACAGTCTGTGTGTTCGATGCGTGTTTTATGTTCCAGTCATGTATAGTCTCAGCCACAAGGCCAGCTGACGGACTCTAATGACAAACCATTCGAACCGAACCCCAAAATTGATAGACATCGCCTTTTGTCTCTGGAACATTACACACACACACACACACACACACACACACACTCATGAAAAGAATCCTCTGCCTTAGGACTTTACAGAGAGCAGATTTTGCAAGGGCACCACATGACAGGACAGTACGTCTCCCCTGCTGAGTCAGCAATAGTCGTCCCAGTAGCTCATAACACCACACACACACACACACATACATTTATATCTATCTAAATCTCTATAGATGGGAGTATGGAGCATGTCTCTGTCCTTAGCCACACGTCTCACAGAGCGGAGGCGAGACAAAGGTATCTCAGTGCTGTTAAAGTAAATGCAGCCTAATTCCTTTTGGGTCCATGCAAACCTCACCGACAGAAATCCTCCACCACATGCCGACCCGCTCCCTGCAGGCCCGGAGAAGCGGCCCTGAAATGTTTTTGCAGCTCCTGTCAGCTGGGATTCACAGGGTGCGCACTGCTGCGTTCCAATCTCGACACAATTATGTGAGAAGAGCCAGAACGTTTTTTCTGTGTCGGATGTGTGTCTGAACATGTGACAAGTCCTTCGGGGGAATTCCAAATCTCTCTGCGATAAGGATTTAGCCGTTTGTCAGCAGTCAAGTCTAACTAGGGTCGCCCTCGGGCTGAGTTCCTCTGAACGAGGCCAGTCCATCTGCCAACACAGCGGGAGGGCAAACATTTAATAACTTGGCTCAACTGTCACCAGAACATCATGCGAGCACCAAAATAAGTACAACATGAACCCTGTACTAACAGAGGGAAATATTGAACACTACAAAATGTCTTCATCTTGTCTTTAAATGCAGTCTTGACCAAACAGCACCCACAGTATGAATGTGATATTATTTTTCTGCTGACAGCTTTTGATGATGGGCAGAAATACGAGGAGATGGAAAGGTCGCCCCTTACGGCCCTTTGGTACGTGCATTACAAACTAATCAACTCTGAATGCAGCGGATAAGCAAACAACACACGAATGAACACATTTCCATTAGCAGTGCAAACTAAAGCTTCTGCTGGCAGCTTCAATGGAGTTTACTATTCTCAGTGAGATAATCAAACGATGAGAGATTTCATATGAGCCTCGAGAAAGAGAAAATAATGAAATGGTATTGAGAGAGAGAGAGGAGCAAGAGGAAGAGGAGGAGGAGGAGGAGGATGGGATGAATGTGGTCGAGGGAAACATAGAAGCTGGAAAAAGCCAGAGAGCTGCTGTATTTAGAAATAAAAAAGTCAGCAGTGCGTTCACAGAGGCTGAGAGGAGGCAGCGAGAAAGAGCATTCATGTGGAGAGATCGGCACAATAAGACGGAGCGCAGGCACGTCAGCCGACAATCATCCACAACACGGCACACACATTCATAACGGGTGTTAGCATCTGTCCTTTTGTTAGCACACGGAGAGGAGACCAGGCGGGAGGCAGGGAACCTTCCGCCTGGAGGAAGGGGCCTTAACAACACCTCGTATCACCCAACGGTGAGCGGATCAAGCCTGAACGAGGAGGCTTCTGTCTGTACTTTGATGGTTTTCTCTTCCAAACAAGATTCGCTAATCTGCTGGCCTGCTTACAACCTCGCGATCGTCAGTCTGTTTCTTTGCGGCCTGTTTCTTTGCATTCCCAGATCTCCGTCCAGATGTTGCGGCCATTCAACCCTTAGCATGCCCTGATCTCCGAGGCTAATGATGGCGTCCGCCCTCGTTACCGCGGACAGCAGACTGCAAACTTTTGGAGTACAGTCTTCTTCCTCTTGTTATTATTGATGGCTAAAGCTACTGAACTTGTTTTAATAATATGTGATATCCCTTTAAATCCCTTTAAACAATCGAGTTTAAGTGTATCCCAGTTATCGGATCCTTTTTTGACTGAGGATACACTCCCTTCACTCCTTCGTACAGTTTCAATTTTAAGCTGCTTTTACTTTACTTGTGTATTTCCATTATATGCAACTTTTTGTTACTTGACAGAATACGATTTAAAACATAATGCATAAAGTATGACACGGGATGAATTTAACTAGGCAGTTATATTATCATTAATAGTAGAAGTTCAAGTGTGTTCAACCGGTAGCAACAAACTATTTTTGTGCTTTATTCCACCTCTGCTTGTTGGAATGTTTAGGATCCGTGTCCTGTTAAATTAACTCTGAAATCGTAGGATTGTGTTTGAACGGAGGTCCAACTTTCATCCAATATGAATGTGCAGAGCCCTCAAATTAAAGCCTACAGTCGCTTCAACCTCGAAGCTATTTTTATCATGTCCAATCTAATGGACCGGACCACATGGCCGACAATAAAATGCTTCGGTCCTGCAAGGTGCCTGTTGAGCCCCTCTTGGCAAGTGACAGCAGCAGAAACAAGGTACAATGAGGAGGAGCTTCACGCTCCACTCAGCTTGTTCTAGGAATAGTGAAAGAAATGCAAAGTGGGAAGCATTACCCCACAGCTCATGTGTGGGTTCAGTATGCGCTGTTATTCTACATGTCTTCTTCCTGCTAAAGGGGCGGCAGCGTCTGTCGTCTGTGAGTTTACTTCAAAGTGACTGTGTTCTGTGTCGGATAGCCGACTGTTCCTCCTCCTGTATTCATCCACGGCTCGCGCAACTCACAAAACACCTTTTTTGTTACACTTCAAAGTGCATGCATACAATCTGTTCCCTCACACAAACAGCAGAGACACACAAACACACGCACATTCATCATTGTCAACACTGAGCACACAAACAGGTGACATAGAGATAAAAAGACCTCCCAGTACAGATAACAGAGTAGCAGTGAGCTCTTGCAAATGAATATTTGCGTTATACTCTGCCATAACGCAGAGCAGTTTGTGGGTGTAACTGCTGTTCTACCGGAGCCAGCAACCTGCTGGTGATTACCAACCAGCTGATGCAGATCATTGCAAGCTCTTTATCCCAAACCAGATGCTAGTGAGAACAATAGAGCGATAAATGAACCATATCCTGGTCGTTGGATATTTTCCTCATTCAGCCTGTGCGGTGTGGTCTTCCAAACCTAAATAGTGTTTTGTTGGCCTTTAGAACACATCGCAGATTAAATTCACCCACTCGGTGGGTTTGTTTGTTTGTAGAAGCAGTTCTGCAGATATTTATCAGGACCCCCTGCTGAGAGGGACTCAAGCAGCCCCCACCGCCTGAGCTCCAAATCTGCCCCCGCTTCATACATAATGATCTACTAATGTCCCACTGGCCCGACCTACCGGGGGCCTACAGAGAGGGAGGGGAGGGGGGGTGTGAGAGGGGACAGTAGGAGTGTGACACTTAGATATTTCATATTTAAATGGCAACATCAAAGGTGAACATATCCATTATGAGGGGAGTTGTTGGGATTCACATGAATTTTGTTGACACTGGGAGGAAACCAATCATTTTTAAAAGTATCGCAACAGAACACATTTTTTTCTCGTCCCTTCTGGGGATCCGTATCGTAACATAGGGCCTGTTGGTGGGCTGATAAATAACCCCAATAAACAACAGCGCACCAATGAGCCGATCCGGGAGCAGGGGGAAAGCAGGAGTAAGGAGGCGACAGCATTTACTTACTGAGCACGTAGAGGGAGAGAGCGAGGCCCGCCAAGCAGAAACCCTCAAAGAAGCGCAAGGTGCTGAACATGGTGACGTTCACAGAGAAGGCAACACTCAGACCAAACACCAGCATGAAAAGCACCGAGAGAATCAACACTGGGTGTCGACCAAACCTTTAGAGACGGAGAGAAGCAGGAAGGAGAAAGAAGTAGCAAAGTGTTTAATGGCCGACACAAACTGAGAAGAAGAGCTTCTGCTTTGAAGCGGATTGTTCACGTCAGGGGTTGTCCTCAGACTTTTGCGGACTTCCTGGTAGACTGGGGTCACGGGGGTCACTCGGTCAATGGGTCAGGTCAGATCTGATGACATGTCTTTGCATTGTTTCCGTGGTTACTGATCTCAAACACAATGTGGGGACTGTTTTTCCCACGAGGCAGCTGGAGCCGTCTGACCCGACCACATGGACTTTTGACAACAGCCCAATTAGAAAAACATACATTAGTTTGTGGTGCTTACAACTATTAAAAAAAACGTTCATTTAGTAGCAACATTTCAGTCTGACAAATATTTCCTTGTAACCCCTTAAAGTTTTTTTGGGGGTGAAAAAAAGCGTAACGACAACTAACCACACAAAGAACGTGGGCTTTAAGGATGGCAATGTCCGTAATCTATATAATATATCAACATATATGTACTGGGAGAAAACTTTTGATTCAGATTGAATTGTCTCAGTACAGTGTGAATCTGTGAGCAACTCTTACACCTAATCCTTGCTAAACTGACTTAAGCATTAACGAAAATCAACACCCCACCTATTTCTTTGGGTTGTGGTCATTAGAGAAATCCTCCACAAGTTAGACCAAAATCACAGTAGATCGGAGTAGACTTAAAGGAGCAAATATATTTTGGTGTAACTTAGATATTTTTATGTATGCCATCAGAAGCTGTAAAGGAACACAAGACAAGGAGGAGGCAGCTTACCAGTCAGCCATGACACCCATCACTAGGTAGCCAAATATGGAGCCCACCAGCAGAGAGAACTTGGCAATGTGCACCTTCCAGGCTGAGTCACACACCAGGTTCCACTGAAACGAGAGGAAAAACACACAGAGAGGAACATTATTCAACTTTTCAGAGAAAACCACCCACAACAAGATGAAAGCAAATTAAACATCAGCAGCTGAGCAGTTTTAGTCTGTTAGCTGCACAGAAACACACAGAAATCAGACGTCTGTCAAACTCGCCGCTCTGATGCGTCACGATGGTTGAGCGTGCAAACAGGCTGCGGATTGCTTTTGAAATATTCAGATGTGCATGGTTTTGACTGATGATTTTGCTTAGGAAATGGCCGGTGGCGATGCAGAGAACCCAATATGGCTTTATCAGGCACGGGACATTAGCACCAGCGTTATATGAGAAGACAGATGTCAGTCATGCACAGACGCCGCGAGCTGGGTGCAAACTCAACGTTGCTTTTCATATACTTTCAGCGTAATGGCGCTTTGATGATACGAGCGTCCAGTTTTGATCATGTTACAAAATACTCATATGAATTTAAGCAAAAAGCAAAGCTCACTTACATTTTTTGTTTCACACAATAGCATTAGTTTAAACCATAACTTAATTAACAATAACATGTGTTAAATCGCTCTGAGCAAAGACAAACCCATCGGTAGGTTGGACACATTAGCTGCTTCTTCAACATCATCACCATCGGCAGAGCCCCCGTTATTCGTGGCATTCACTAAATTAAAGCGGATGGGGGAAAAAGGTTTATATCCCTGCGTCTCTCGGACAGTGGATTAATGCCTGCTGAACATCACAACGTAGGTGATTTGTTAATTACTGGCCATTTTGTGATCCGTCTATTGCTCTTGAAAATACAACTACATTGACTTCAACTATGACTCCTCAGGCCAAGCTGCAGCATGGCCATCAACTGCTGTCTCTGACACACGCTCTGATGTTCAGGGTTAGGGGGCAACCTCTAATCTGAACTCAGAGTGATGAATACAGAGGGCGTTGATGATGATGATGATGATGATGATGATGATGATGATGATGATGATGATGAACAGAGAGCTCTGTCTCAGATAAAGCTGTGGCTCTCTCTCTCTGGAGCTCAGTCGTTACCTTGGTAACCACATTCTGACTAAGTCCCGTCCGCAGCTCCAGCTTCCACTCCGTGCAGGCGCACGGCATGCCGCCGCCTTCGCCGTAGTCCCCGTCGGTGCCGTTGCCTGCGAGTTGCCACGCGGGTGCGTCGCCGGTGACCGGCGGGGACCCCGCGGTCCAGTTGCTGTCGTTCGTCGGGGGCCGCAGGCACGTTCCATGGGGCTGGGCCAGGAGGAAATAATCCGAAAACTGACTAAAGCCAATGAACAATGCCGGTATCCAGGTCAGGACCACGAGCTGCTTCTGATGTTTCCCGAATCCCCCCAAAGACGGCAGGACCGTGCGGTCGATGTGCGGGAGTAGCCGGGGCACCGGGTGCTCCAGCGGGGTGAAGCCGTTCTCGGGCGGGTGGTCTTGCGCCTCCAGGCGTCCGGCTGCCATCACGACCCGGCCACAAAGAGAGCCGCCGGGCGCAACAGCGGGCGAAGCGAAGCCCTCTCTCCCCCTCCACCCTCAACCCCCAACCCCCCTCCGCTCCGCTGCCGTCCGCGCACTCCGCGTTAAGCCCTTTGACACAAAGGAAGCCCGCAGCGCAGATAAATCCTGTGTGTAGCCAACAAAAGCCCGATCCAAATATAGCGCGTCTCCGGTGCGTGGGGGCGTGCGCAGGCACCAGATCACCGAGCCGTCGTCTTCATGGCGAGGCGGGATTGAAGCGACCAGGGGATGTCCGAGTGGAGAAGAGGACTCTGGAGAGGCTCCCGGGGAGGAGTGGAAGCGGACAGGCAGGCATGCTCACCAGCACGGGCTTTGTATTCCATGAGTACAGCTCCTACAGCAAGATCCATCCATGTGCAGCTGGAGCGGGCCACACATCCACACTGGGATCCTCTTAGACATTTACTGGTCCTTCATCCACGAGCGCCACAGGTCTCACACCTGCCTAAAACGGGGACCTCCTGGGGTCGCGCATCGCTTATCTTCTCCAGTCCAGCATGTCCGCGCGCCAAGTCCTCACCTGTCCGCGTCTCGACGGTGGTGCGTTCAGAGACGAGGTGGAACACGCTGCCGTCCAGTCAGTGGCGCTGGGAGCGGAGATGGGTTGGCGGAGGTGGGGGACAAGCCCCGCCCTCCCTCTGTCGCGCTATGCGCTGCGATTGGAGAGCCTTCAAAGGGCGGCTGCACCACTGACGGGCATCTGCAGGCAACAATGGTCCCCTTTGTGCAGCCTCTGCCCTTTCCACCAGATACGAGGCGCGTTGCGGTCCGATCGGCCGTCCGACACAAGACGCAGGATGCGTTACGGTGAAATGAGGAAAGCGGTTACTGAGGTCGTTTTACATCATGGCGGTTTGTGGTCCCACCAAGGTGTTTACGTCATGCGTTTTTGTTTCACAGGCGGCACATAAACAGGCAGTATTAGGGTTTTTAGGAGACAATGGGAGGAGGTCAGTGTCCGTCGGGGTGCTGAGGTGTTGCCTGCCGGCCGCGAGGTGGCGTCAAACGACCACAATACCCGCCCTCACCTCCGATTGTGCCCATCAATCAGGCTGTCCGCAAGATTACAACGCGGGAAGAAGGTTTTGAAATAGGTGAATAACGGAAGGGATTTATTAAAATGTCTCCAAAGAGATATATTAACGGCTTAACGAGTTAATGTGGCTGCTGCTGCAAATGAGTGTGAGTGACCTTGAGATGCAAGGGAGTGACAATTCCCCTTTGCAACTTCTACAAACGCGCTATTGTTGGGTGTGTGTGCATGTGTGTGCGCGCGCGCGCGTGTGTTTGTGTGCGTGTGTCTGTGTGCGTGTCCTACTACCTCTGAATCGCATAGGGGCTGATATTTAGGGTGCGGCTAGTGTAGCACAGAGGTGCAACTTCTCTCACCTTCCTCTTCACCCCACCTGCACCGCTCCTCCTCCACAGAGACTTTAATATCCAGGAGGAGGAGGCCATGAGTGTGTGTGTGTGTGTGTGTGTGTGTGTGTGTGTGTGTGTGTGTGTGTGTGTGGATATCCCAGATCTGTCAACCACACCCATCTCGTAAGAAATACCAGTTCAGGCTTAAACATTATCCTGGTCCTACACATAGAATGTGTCCCACCTGATTCAAGTAATATATCTTTATTAAGTTAAAGCAAGCTAAATTGAACTGAATGTCACTTTTTGCAAACGCTTAATCACGATAATTGCAACGATGTATCAAAATAGCATAGTGATATTTTGTGGGTGTTCACACAGCTGCTGAAACATTTTAGGAAATGTGCTTATTCTTATTCTTTATGGGAGTTATGCAATATTGCAACCATTACAAGCTCAGCATAAAGACTAAATCAAGGGAAAACAACTAGTTTGGGTCTGTCCCTTTAACGCTCATTAAAGAACACTTCAAAGTTCATCTGAGAGATTTTCGGGGGTTTTCCGATCATTGCATCTTATGATGGAGGCCGCAACATCTCTTTGCTTCGGCTCCTGCTGGATATCTTTATTTAAGCGGCACTCAATGGAGGCCAACGAGCTGAGAGGCTGCTCCACTCCACTTACAGTGGAGTACAATGGTATTCTGTAGAGCATTCGTAGCAGAAACACATGCCACAACTATTTCTTGGCGAACAAGGCTCAGTGCTGGGAAATCATGTTGTCTCCCAGAGGTTGCCAGGCAACCAGCAGCAACCCAGCAGTTAAAGCACGAGGCAGATGGAAAAAAAAGCAAGGCATTAGTTGCCTTTACTTCAATAAAGACGTTACATCAAACGATGTAACGTCTTTATTGAAGTAGTGTACAGGATGGGAGCGGAAGAATTCGTCTTTATGCGAGGAGCTCACCGGTCACATGGTGACCAGTGACCCAGATTGGTTCAGGTGTCATGTGGCGGCTTTCAGACGGCCCCTCTGTCCCATTCATGCCCTCCCGAGCCCCCAGAAGGCGTATCCATGTCACCCCGGTGCACAGGTACACCTCTGTCAGGATCAGCGAGCTCCTGCAGCCTGTTCACCAGACACCAGCACACACAGTGGACATTCTGCTCTGTGCTGTAATACTGCTCGGTTCCAATATCAGCATACTGTCATAAAACATGGCATCCGTGCTTAAACAGAGCACAAAGCTCATCTCAGTTCTCACCCATTCCCTGCACAGTCCACTCCTTCACCTTTGATGCAAAGTGCCTCAAGCAATGAATGCTTCCCCTTCCCCTCCCTTCTGCGCTCATTCGCTTTCTCACACACCCGCAGGCGCAAACACAAACATCAGAATTATACTTTTCTTTTTCTTTACTCCCGATGATTCATGTCAAAGCCACTGGAATGAGAGTCGCGTCTCCTCCCTTTGTATGAATATTTGAGTGTTTGTGTGTGTGGCAGTTGGTTTCTGGTTACTACATACTCAGCTCCACCTTAACCTTCACGGCACAGCCTGCATCAGAACATTCAAAGATTGTGCAAATAGTGTCTGTGAACACCAAAGTCCAAATAACTATGGAATAGTAGGTTTCAATAAGTGTAAAACCAAAAACATAAACCTGTCACATGTTAGGACACTGATACAGTTGCAGCTTCAGGCATTTTGTTCGACAGGAAGGTTTCACATTTCTTTGTAGCTGCAACAACTATTTGTCTTTCTATGTGTTTTATTTTCATAATTTATGCGAAGCAAACTGGGAATTTGTTTCACACCCAATCCTGGCTCAACCTCCCCTGCTTCTAGTTTTTGGTTCCAACAGCCGGTTGGATTTTGGCTCCAGTTCCAAGCTGATAAAAAATACCCAACACATTTACCTCAGAATCTTTTATCTCCTCCATCTCTGCTTTTGTTTATTCCAGCACTTGGTGATGCACAAAGAAATACAATTTACCTCAACTTGATAAAGTATACTTTCTGCTAAATGCTCAGATAACGTTTCTTATGGACTTATGGATTACTTTTGAATTGAATTTTCTACTTCTGCACCACCTGGTTATACAAGTGGTTAAGCAAGTGCAGACATGGATGTTACTGGTGCATGCCATTAGGCCCGAGGGAGTCCAGGAGAGGAGAGACTGCACGGCCCCACCTTTGCATCAGTGCACAACCGACTAGTTTGTTAGGCGAACATTGACAGACTCTTGGCATCCGATTGTCTTAAAGCGTGTGAACAACATTGTTATCTGCGGACATAATAAGCATTAACTTCCTGCTTAGCGGATCAATTATGAGAACTCTCAGCTCACTTTGGTGACACTGTGAAGGTGCTTCACAGTATAAACTGTATTTCAATGTAAAACATATTAATCTAATCAGATCATGAGGATGTTTTTTTGTTCTGCATGTTCCTACATGGTGCACAGTAAAATCTTTGATCCGAGAACGATGCTAAACCAGCAGCCACACCCTGAACACCAGCAATTATCATGTTCACGCCCACAGTACTCATCGGCACTTTAATCCTTTCTGAAAACTTTCCCTTGGCACACATGTTGACACACACAGACATTGTCATGCAGACAGATTGAGACAACACCCCCAGATAGAACAATTAAAACGCTCCTCCTCTTGACAGTCGTAAAGGGAGAAGAGATGAAGTGTCTGTATATGTGTGTGTGTGTGTGTGTGTGTGTGTGTGTGTGCGTGCGTGCGCAGGATGAATGTAAAAGCACTCCTTCACAGATTCCAGCCCATCATGGGTGTGTTCCAGGGTGTGGAGCCCTCTATTTGTCCAGGGGCTTCCTCCAGTTTGCCTGAGGGACAGTTGGAGGACAGATTATAGGGCGTTTTAATATTTGAATCCCCACCTGAAAGTACAATTACTCACCATTTTATGGTACAGGTACTTTTCCATTGTCCACCTCACTTAAAAGTTGTACTTCACTAGATATCAAAGGAAATTATCATATAGTTATATATAGTTTTTATATATATAGAAGTATTTTCGGAAAAAATAAATGTGTACTTGAAATATGTTACTACTATTCCTTAAAGAAGGTGCATAACTGTGGACTTGATGCAGAATTTAATGTACCTGTGTATTGAATAAGCGCTGGATTAGAAACATATTTCAGATTTTCGAGGTCCATGCACCACAATATTTTCCACAGACAAGATCTCCAATATGTCAGACACCTTTTGTGCAAGCCTTATCTTGTCTAAGGTAATCAGGAGTGAGAGCGGACGGGGCAGGGTGAGAACACTGGGAACACGCCTTGGAAACGCTTAATTAAATAAATAAACAAATAAATTTGGGTTAACTAACAAGTACATGCAAGGGCACACTACACGTTCCATATTATTTTAAATGCCACCAAAAGCTTAGCTTGAAAGAATAAGGAGGACGAGCGCTGGAGTACCTATTTTGCAAAAGTTGTAAAAGTGTTTCTGTGTTAGTTCATGTACAGGCAAAGGCATGTTCTGAATGTAATTTAGGAACTATGGTAAGGTGGGACCTTTTTTTCCCCTGAGAAAAATGTTACAGCAGTTTATTATCCTCATGAATCTCTCACATCAAGCACGCGAGAACTCCAATGCTGAGCTGACGGTAATAAGCGCACAGCAGCTGCATGGATGTATTGTTATGTCCCAGAATATGATGGAAAAACAAAACTGCACGCAGTCAATCAATCCAAGTCTGTAATTATGTGAATGGGCTGCATCTGTTTGAAATGGATCATTAACAGTCCGCTCACACTGTAACGTACCAGAAACTCTTGCCTGTTCGTACATATAACTCCCGATACTGCAGTCTTACACAGGCACAGACACATGCACACACTACATTTCTCCACTGGCTGCTGAGTTTATTTGGTGAGTGATTGGTGTAACACAAGGCCTACTATCGTTGAACTGCAAGGTATACTTTACTGTTATTATCATTTGTGGCGGCCTGAGGGTGTTACTGGCCTGCAGGCAAATTACTGCGCTAAGGAATTATTGTTAGGTGTGAGGCATGATAGAACTTCACTCCAAATTCATCATATACAACTATTTGCTATTTAAAGTTATTTTGTTGTTAACTAAGACACGGCAGGGCAAGACTAGACAAGGTATTGGATTCATTTGAGACTCTAAACTTTGCAGCACTGTTTCTGGTGTTGGTGCCTTTCGGGGGGCATTTTTCTTATGCAAAACTTAAACCTTCTTACAACACAATATACTGTAGTTTAGCATAGAGGAAGATTGAAGACCGGAGACCGGAGCTGATTGCTGAGGTTAGTTAGCCCACAAACCTGCATGTTGGAAGGTATAGCTACAGTAGACTGGCTTTCTGTATGCCCAATATTCTACTTGCCAAGGGAAGGTTTTCGTAAGTTTATCCTTTTCCTTTAATAATATTTGTCCAATTGGGAGACTACAAAACTCAACCAACGTTGCTGTCATTCTAGAGCAGCCGTCAAACAGGTTTTTTCCTGGGAGTTCCACCCATTTGCTGGAGGCCAGTGTGGGTTTAATTTACACACAGTGCTAATATTTCTGCAGCAGAGGCAGAATGACAGTGAAAAAGGGAGCATGTGGAGTAAATATGACAGCTTAAAAAGACCTGAGGAGACGGTTGCCCCTTGTTTCTAAATCAAGTTCGTTGCGTCATCTGGTCACATGTCTTCATCACATGACACTGCAGAGCTTTGGCCTTTACAGCGGTAACTCGCAGGCGCGGTGAGCAGGGTTTGTCAGTTAGTCTACGTTTTTTTAACACAACTTTCAAAGTTGGCCCCTCCTCCCCTGCTCGCAGAAGGCCGTGGTGCTCGCTGGGCGGGTGAAAGCCGACTTCAGACGCACACTGGTTACGCAGGGAGCTTTTTCCACTTGGTGTGTCGCCTTGTTATATATATTCAGCGTTGTGTGTGCCACAGTTAACATCTTCCTCTTTAAGCTACGCTTACAATCTAGCACCTATTTACTAAATTGGATTGAGGTTGACATCCACAAAGGTCCCTCAGAGAAATGAGAAAATGCAGGCAGAGGGCCAGGTCTATGAGTACACAGCTGATACATTGTTTTTGAGGAGAAACACTGTGTGAGAAGATATTGCAGGAGGTTTTTCAAAATGTGCATAAATTGCCTGCAAATAAAGAAAATGGTCAATTCATTTATCTACTTTACTTTGCAGGGCACGCACACATTTCCCCAGGTTTATTTTATTGTTTGGACACAATGCATTACAGGTTCTTACCCAAACCGTATGCATCTTCATACCTCCTTGACCCAACTCTATTCACATTAATATGAATTTTAAACTTTAACCTAAAACCAGTTCATACACCACAAACAGACTTCTGAGTCAGGACCAGGCACTCTACGAGATATCCACTCCAAATAACCAAAAGTCTAAACATTTTTATAATTTCACCTTTTAAAATATCTTGACTTTTTTAAAACCGTAGCTCCTCCACGGTACTTGGAGAATTAACCTTTATCTTAACCTTTCAAACCTTAACCTTTCCTTTGTTGTGAAACTCACTTTGGCCCCCATGGACACATCTCAGCTCAAACACGCCTTTCGCCTGCAGCTGGGTTTGAAGGGGAGGTTCTTAGACTCCGCAGGTTGGGGAGGGGCAAAGAGGTGTGGTCACCAGCCTGCGAACCCTTTCCTCCCTGCCCGCTGCCTCCCGGCTGCAGTCTGACCGAGGGACCAGGAGAGACTGCCTGCCTGCTCGGTTCCTCCTGGCGGATTCCACGCAGGCGCTTCGGCTGCCGTTTCAGGGTCAGAATGAATATGTACGGCTCCCAAAATGCCCTGAACATGGGCCACAGGGTCGGATCCAAAGGCAACTTGACTGGCACGGGGACCCATTACTACTCACAAAATGATCTCGTGCACGCGGGCGGTAATGGGTTCGAACCCTACTTTGATACAACTGGATACAACTTTTCAAAGTCCTCTGGAGGCGGGATAGCGAGCGGAATGATGAGCGGCATGGGAGGCGGAATGATGAGCGGCATGGGAGGCGGAACAATGAGCGGCAGGCGAGGCGGAACAATGAGCGGCAAGGGAGGCGGAATGGCGAGCGGCAAGGGAGGCGGAATGGCGAGCGGCGGAACGATGAGCGGCATGGGAGGCGGAATGATGAGCGGCATGGGAGGCGGAATGATGAGCGGCATGGGAGGCGCAGAATCAGGCGGAATGATGACCCAGAAAGTAGGCGGAATGATGACCCAGAAAGTAGGCGGAATGAGGTATGACTTGTTTTTATGGCCTGTTTCGGGGCTCTCTCTGCAGGGAGGATGCATGTCGGCCGCTGTCAATTATTAATCACGACACTGTTTAATCCCAGTATTCATTTCGGCCTTGCACAAGACATGTGGGAGGTTTGCACATATATCTAGTTTGTTTGTTTAAGGAGTTACCGGCACATTGAGTGATAACAAAACCAGCCAGCACTGCAGTTATAGATTATAGTTGCAGATTATTTATAATCAGCGGAGCAGCTCATTGCAGAGTAAATTCCGTCCCTTGAGAAAACCCCTAGTTCACATTGAACTGCTTCGTTCCCCGCACAGCAACAGTTTGTGTAAATTTCAGACCCTCTGCACTGCCACCTACAGGGGAGTTGTGCTACTGTGGTACTTTCCAAAGGCTACCTGTAGGAGAAGAGGGATTACACAATGAAAATAGCTAATTCGTTCCTGTAACCAATCATTTGTTTTTAATCTCATTTCATGAACTTTCTAACATTTCCTAAAAGGTATTTATTCAGGCCTTCTGAATAGAAAAGTATTGTCGTGGAGGTTAAAGGCTGGACAATTATTCAGTAACGACATAAACTAGACCAAACATTGATTGGGCTGATACATGTCAGTGGATTTTAGCTACTACCAAAATCACACATAATATGAGATCAAATAAAAATAAGTGTGCGGATGTTCATTGAAGTTTTGGATTCCAGGTATTTCTGTTTTTCTGGAAGTGTGCGTTAGTTTCAGGGATGATTTTTATAACGTATTGTTATTGGCCCACATAAAGTAACAAGAAGTTGTGAAATGCCATATATATCTAAAAGGGTGACCTTTTTAATAAAAGCTCCTTATGACGTTTGGGTTCATGTCATGTTTATGCTGAAAGAGACACCAAGATCCAGTGCATATGATGATGAATTGTTTCATTAACAGTTCCCAGTACACGTAGGTTTACAAGACAAATCACTCTTTGGGGAAACTTCTCAACTGGTTGCAAGGTTGATAATAATCTTGTACAATAGTCATTATAGTAGCCTGGTGGTAATGAGTTTACTCTGCTGCGCCCTGCAGTGCCTTGAGTTCCATCCACCAGAAATCCATGCTCCTGCAGAACCAGTGCCAGGAACACCTGAAGAAAGCTGAATACGCCCTGCAGTCTGTGAGTCATGCTTAGTTTTGTAACGCTATCCCCCCCTCAGTAGAGGATTTAAAAGCCTTGTGCTGCATTGTGCTGCAGTTTCCCTTCTGTTTGCAGAAAGAAACAATTACAGCATTGTTGTCTTTACACATTTCTCTGTTGGTTTTGTTTGTAAAGCAAAACCCCCTTGATCCATATGGTGTCAACTTTACATTTTGCAAACACTTAACAGAAGATACATACACACACCTCAGCTCCTTGCGGACGTGCAAAACACATCGTTGTGTGCTTGGACGAAGTGGTTGTGTAATTAATTAGCTCTTATTTGAATGAAATGTTGGTAGTATTTAGTCTAAAGTCAGTTTTCTTTTTCAATGGGAGTTTTCTCTTTGAATTGGACCTTTTTCTCATGTCAACAAAGTCGGTGTAAAGCAAAAGTACTGCATTTTTTCAAATAAAACAAAGATTGTGTTTGGCTCATGTTTATTGACAGATATTAATTAGAAAACACTTTTGGATACTTATAGACCCTGATTACATTTGAAAAAAGTGACAACACCTCGGTTTGAAAATAAGAAAACAACCCATTTCCAACATTTCAACGTAGAAAGACCCGTTTCATAGAAAATTGAGTGGATGCATACTTTGCAAAGTATGCCTTTGTCTTTCTGCCATGTCATTTTGTACACCTCCATGAAGGCTTTGTTCATACCTTGCAGGGCAGCAGCATGAGTGACGTACAGAGCAACTTGATGATGGCCGAAGAGGCCATTGAGCAGCTGAAAAGCTGTGCATTGGACTTGAGACAAATGGGACAACCCACTGACAACATAGTCAGGACGTAAGGAAGACTTCTCCCTTTCTCTCCTCTTCTTGTGATTCCTGTTTATTTGTAGCTCTTAAACAAATATTTATTTTATCTTGTTCCTTAGTGTGGAGATATATGAAGACCAGATGACCATGGTGCACAGGGCCATGACGGGCTCCATGCCAAGGAGGAGGAGGAGCAACAGAGGGAGCTCCGGAGCCTGGGAGGAGCCTGGAAGGAGCTTCCAAGATGCCATGGCCTGGATTGCACAGCAAAAGGTGCGCACGGACACACACATGCGCACCCACACAACTGCATGCTTGACTCAGACAGTCAGTGCGGAATCACCGCTGACATTAAGAACTAAATTAATCCTACTCATGATTATTTGGCTGTATACGTTTGTGATTTCACCAATGACTGACTGAATGCGTTTTGTACTTTTAAGATACTACTTTGGTTTACATTGCTGTTGTGAATTCTATTGCCTTTTCAAGTTCATCCATACTCAAAAGCTAGATTTTAAATGTGGTGTCACAGCTCTCATTAAACCCGCACTCGGAGTTTACACATGACATCTTTCTTCTGCTATGAGTTGTCAGAGATACTGGTATGAGGTGGAAATGATGAGGAATTTAAAGAAAAACCGGAATAGAATTTAGGTAGCAGTAGGTCCCCACAATTTGGGAGTGGCCTATTGAAGAAGGCTTTGTGTTGTCATCATCTCTAAGGGCTATTTTAGTGAAGAAGCTGAGGAATTCATTAAATGAAAAATCTAGCTTGTTTCTCTGCCACCACCTGCTGGTGACATTGTATGCACATCTAAGACACGTTTAAAACACTTCGAGTGCTTTCCTCGAGTGCCCAGAAGAAGGATTTCTGAAGGTTCTGCTGTCTTCCAAAAAGTTAACCTTTAAAAGTTTTTTTCAATGTTTGTCTCTGCTCACAAAATAGCATTTTTTTCATTTCAGCGTCTCATTGAAACTTCTCCTTGGGGAGAAGATGCCGCCACCATCGACCAGCAGCTCATCAGCCACCAGAACTTCCACAGCTCCATCCAGAGAAGCGCCGAGATGGAGCGAGCCAAAGACGACCTGGTGGGTTCCGTCCGCACATTCACCATTGCTGCAGGGGATGAAAAAAAATGCCCATTCATTATTCAAATAATTGCGCTTGCGTATCTATTCTAGAGAAGTGGGTAGTGGTTGATAGGATTGGCACCTCAGTGGTTTGCTGTTTAGCATGAAGCTCGGGGACAGGCAACAACAAATCGATTGAAGCAGCCAAGTCAGTCTTACTTGTAGTCACTAGTATGATTTCAAGCTCCAAAGTTACAGGACCCTACATATCCAATGTGACACCTCTGAAGCATCTTTTTGTGAGATCCCCCTCACCAATAAACACTTGCTTGTTTCAAACTATTTTTGAGCTTTTTTCACTAACTGAGGTTGATTATCTTCCCCCAGCATAAGAAAGGAGACAAGGGCAATGTTCACGCTCTGGACCAGGAATGGGACAGTCTGCAGGTGAAAGCAAAAACAATACTCTGTAGCTAATCACCTCTTGTGTTGGGTATATTTCAGGTGAATTGTTGTATTTAAACATACTCTCTTCTACCTTGCTAGAAAATGTCGTTTGGACGGACCGAGCAGCTGCAAGAACTTAAGCAGATCATCCAGGATATGTCCAAAGAGATCATGTGGGTGAACGACAGGGAGGAGGAGGAGCTGATGTTTGACTGGGGAGACAAGAACATCGACCAGTACATCCCCCGCAAGCAGGAGAGCTACTCGGTAAGCCAAGCGGTTCTAAGTTCAGGAGTCCAATTGGAAAAAGGGGCGAATTAGTTTCATTTGGATGCCTTGATTTTTTTAGAGCTTCTTTCTAGTTCTTGGCAATCCTGTGTGTGTACAATACGCTGCGGCCTTTCTAATGAGGTTAATCTGCAGCTCATAGGGGAGCAATCATCTGTCAAGCTCCTGTCAGTCATCTACTTAGATAGGCTTTCTGTCCCCTGTGATTACCGAACCTCCTATTATGTAACAGAAACTGATGAGTGCCCTGGAGGAAAAAGAGAAGGACCTGAATAAGCTTAAAACCAAAGTGGATACCCTCCTGAAGAACAACCACCCAGCTTCAGACAAGATCGAGGTGTGGACCGATCCCTCCTTCATCTGACAGTGTTTACATGCAGTTTCAAGTGGGAGATTTATCTTTACGGTTTCTGTTTTTCTTTGGCCGTGTCAATCAGGCTTACAGGGACACTCTCCAGACGCAGTGGAGTTGGCTCCTTCAAATCACCAAGTGCATTCATGTTCATCTGAAGGAGAACGCAGCTTACAGCCAGGTTACATAAAAAAACATAAAACTGGAAGACACTGTTAATACATATCTGTATACTAACAATTGATGGAATTACTATGTGTGAAGTATAGTGTGTTACCTATTGTGATGATGTGGTTTTATTTTACCGCCAGTAACTTTACTGTTTTGGTTCAGTCTTATCAGTGTTATTTTTGGCAAATAAGCTCTGATAAATTCACTGTAAATAACCTGCCCAGCAACAGATGACAGACAGAGTTAGCCAGTAGCTTGTCAAAACACCTATTTTCATGGTTCTCAAAAGGACAATGTGGTAAACAGCAATGGATTACTTCAAACAAAGAGGTTTCTGTTGACGCAAAAGGGAAGCGTGATGTCATTCATCTGTTCCTGTCTTGAGTTGAATCTCGACACTTCTCGTCTACTCATTAATTTACCACGCATGATGGTTGAAACAGTGGCCTGTACCTTTAGATTTACTCTGCTTTGATTCATTTTATTCGACTTTTACAGACTTAAACCGTGTAGAAACCCCATAATGTACATCTAACAGTGTCTTCTCTGTATCTCAGTTCTTCAAAGAGGCCAATGAGACGTACAGCGGTCTGCAGAAGGATCATGAGTCGATCCGTAATAACTTTCTCTGTGACAAGAACACTTCGCTGGAGAACCTAACAGAACTGCTCAGGGGACTCGAGGTACAACAGATTATTTTAAAAAGAATTTCTCCTGTAATGTCACAATATCTATAGATGGTCAA
The DNA here is from genome assembly GCA_021346845.1 of Apeltes quadracus. Lineage (NCBI taxonomy): Eukaryota > Metazoa > Chordata > Actinopteri > Perciformes > Gasterosteidae > Apeltes > Apeltes quadracus. The sequence continues at coordinate 13,222,845 of CM037924.1, forward strand.
AACTTATAAGTTTTGTCCTGTTGCAATTGTCTTCTTTTTCTAATCGCTTTAAGTTTGAACCTTTCTACATTGTATGTTAATATGTAATTTTTTTAGATTTGCAAGAGAACAGCAGTAGTGTGTACTCGTTAATATCATTGATCTCCATTATCACCATTGTTATTGACTATATCCAGACGGAGAAGGAGAGGATTATGGTAAACAAGAGGCAGGTCCAACATCTGGTCAGCAAGTCGAAGGACATTGTGAGACTGAAACCCAGAAACCCCAGGCGATAAGAGCAGCAGCCCCGTCATCGTCAAAGCCCTGTGTGACTTCAAACAAGACCAGGTCGGTTGCCCAAGCATCACGTCATTTATACGCACCGCTGGTAATAAAATCATATTGCTTCGTTCTTTAAGTGTATTTGTTAATGATATGTATTTTTATTGGAATCCACAGATGGTGATCTGTAAGGACAATGAGGCCATCCTAAAGAACAACAGTGAACGCAGTAAGTGGGCTGTTACGGGTCCTGGAGGACTTGATATGTCGGTGCCCTCCGTGTGCCTGATCGTACCACCACCCAACCCACACAGCGTCAGTCTAGCCAACAAGTGAGTTACAAACGTGTTTTCGGTTTCTGAGAAGAAGACACCTTGTTGTTGTGAAGTTAAGTTTGAAATGTTTTCCAAAGGAACGAGCAGTACTACGATGCCATCCTGACAATCTGGAATCAGCTGTACATCAACGTTAAGAGTCTCATCGCCTGGCAGTACTGCCTCCTGGACATCAGGAAAATCAACTCCCTCACCGTGTCCATGGTAAGGGTTTAGCGAGCTCTCTGAAGTCGGCCTCTGTTGTTTTCCAGCTATCCCGCAGAACATACGAATAATACAAGTATTATCGTGGGAGTTCTAAGGACGGGCTTTTGGGTTCCTGGTGTTCCTCAATGTTTGTTTCTTTGTGTGTGTGTTCAGCTGTCCCAAATGCGGCCTGAGGAATATCGTCAACTTATCAAGAGTCTGGAGACTCGCTACGAGGAGTTCATGCTGAACAGCTACAACTCCCAGATGTTTGCTGACGACGATAAGAGAAGCATTGAGAACCAGTTCAACGGAGCTCAGAGCCATTATGAACAGCTGCTGGTGCAGCTGCCTCAATACAGTCAGTATTATCACACATTTAAACCGCTCACCCCAATTTGTATTTACAGTTGATAATGTTACATTTTATTGTTGTAATAAAAAGATTATTCACCTAACATGAATCGGAGCGATAAAAAGGAGAACTGTGTTCTTGTTATTATAATATATTTTTCTCTAAAATTATGATTTAGTGTGCACGTTTTTAGGACTTGTTGAGGTCAGTGGATGTATAATACAGAATAACAATCATGTAACCATTACCAACAATCTTGCCTAACTTCTACTTTTATATTTTTGTTTATATTTTTTATTTGAGGAGAAAAACAAAAATTGAAGTTCCTAATCCTAAGAAGTCTTAAGTGGTTTGAAAATCCCCTAATTTGGGTGAAGCTTCAGAGAAGAAATCACTCACACATTCTCAACTCGGTCCCCTAATAAAAATATGAAGTGTGTGATTGTGCAAAGCACGCCCTCTCTATACAAGATTCCAATTGTATTTGAGAAAACATCTTTTTTTCTACTGACAGGACAACAGGGAGAAATAGAGGTACAGCAAGCAGAGCTGCAAGCAGCTGAGGCCAGAAGGCTTGAGGAGGAAGCCAGGATGCGCGAAGAGGCCAGGAGGCGTGAAGAAGAAGCAAGGAGGCGTGAAGAAGAAGCAAGGAGGCGTGAAGAAGAAGCAAGGAGGCTCAAAGAAGAGGCCAAGAAGCTCGAACAACAAAAATCAAGGAAAAAAGAGAGGAAAAAGGAAGTGAAGGAGGTGCTTAGAGCGGGAAACGTGACCCATTGCACTGCCACCAACTCTTCCACCTCCACCTCCGCCTCCACCTCCTCCTCTTCCCACAGCTTAACTGAGCTGCACGCGCTCAGACTCAGGCTGGATGGCGCCGAGGACACACTGAGTCAGCACGTTCACGTCTGCCTCGGAGACGACGGGATGCACGACTGTGGCCTCAAGATCTCTCAGTTAGAGGTAGACACAAAACCCTGTAAATACAGAAAAAAGACAGGCATACATTATTAAAAAAAAACTGACCTTATTTGAAAAGGGCATTTAACAAAATAAGTGGACTTGTGTGTTTCCCTGCAGACGGTGCAGCGTGATGTGCAATCGATGCATGCAGAGTACCTGCAGCTGAAGCAGCGAATCCTGAAGGAGCTGGAGGGCATGAAAGATTCTGATAAAGCCCAGTTCCTCCGCAGCGAGATTGGAGTCATTGACCAAAGACTGGGCAGTCTGGAGAGCAGCTCGTCTGCTTACCTGCAGCAGTAAGCGGACGCAACTGTTGTTTATTAACTTTGATTAATCAGGCACTCAAGCAAAAAAAAAAAAGAACAACCCAAGATTAAATAATATACACAAGATCTCAACTAATAAGATCATAGATCTAAACTGTGTTCTAGCAAAGATGTTCAAGTTAGTGCATTTAAAAGTACCTTCTCTTTTCCTCACAACTTCCTAGGCTGACGTATGTAAATAATAAACTAGACATATGGATCTCACACGCAAAAAAAAAAGAATGTACCCAATCATCATTTCTTCCTCATCAGGCTGCAGGCTCTGAGGGACTTGCTTGAGAGTGTGGCGCAAGCTGAAGACGTAGTGAAAGTCAATGAGGCGAGACTGACAGAGAAAGAGACCACCTCTCTGTCGCACAGTGAAGTGAAGGATTACATGTTGACCCTAAAGGTATTTCAAAGGACATATTACACTCTTACAGGTTTCTTTTGGTGCTGGAATTGCCACAGTTTTCTGTACTACGATATTGATATGTATTGCACAAGTAGAATATGATCAATGCTTTGAAAGACGACTAGTGCAGATGAGTGCTTGGCCATCAGTTTGAATTAGAAAAGCTGATGTGAAAAAGCTTTTCACATTTCTGTATCCCCCGATTCTTCTTAAGCAATTTGACAACTTGTCAGAGACGTCACATTCAACTGGTTTCTCCTGTGTCTTGTTGATGTGTAGAATTACAAAGCAGAGATGAATGAAAAGGAGGGTGTCCTGGCCTCCATGGAGGCGGACTTGGCCAAGGCCAGCCACCTGAACAGCCAGGTGGGCGGGCCCTTCCCAAGGTGTGACATGATGCTGTCCAAATACGCAGAGGATGTGAAACTGTTGTCAGACCGCTGGAGACGAATTCACGGGCAGATTGACACGAGGTATGTGTTCCTATCACTCTGATACGTATATATGTTGAACCTACCGAGAGAGTGGGTTAGGTTTAACATATATACGTATCAGAACAGCTAATTGATACCATGGAGCAAATTCTCTCCTGAGATAGGGCACCAATCACAGAGCGGGGAGGGTGCAGCAAGACGATGACGTGCGACTGTCCCCCCTAACAACGCTAACCTCTCGGATAAACTCTGTGGTTTTTTCGATAGAAACATGTCTGTAGAGTGGCCATATATACCAGGGGTCCCCAAACTATGGCCCGAATGCGGCCCACCGGCAAACTTCCGCAGACTTTATGCGCCCATATCCGCAGAGGTACGCGGTGCCGATCAGCCCGGCCCCCAACAGAGGAGGACAGAGGTTATGTGGCCCTCACAAGAAAAACTTTGGGGACCACTGATATATACCGTTTACTCTCATGTTTGCCTTGCACAAACGGCAATAGTCGCTGAACGACATCTTGTACACACAACTCTCTGACCGATCGCCTTCTTCCGCGTAGAACTTATGTCGCTGTACATACGTCATCGGGTATAATTGAAACGATTGGCTATGAGCTAGGAACAGGCGCATTTGACAGACATTCGTAGCGCCCAATAGACGGCTCTGGGCATTTGTAAACCACGCCTCAAATACGAGGAAATGAACACGTGGTTTCCAGACCCCGTCTCATTTGAGATCAGGGTATGACGTTAGCCAGGCTATGAATCAATATACTGTAAAACGCGCTGAAGGTATGTTGCTTCATTTTGCCATTTCCCCTTTCCTACCAGAGTCCAGGATTTGCAGTTGTATAACCCTCAGTTGCAGCGCTACAAGCAAACCAGCAGCTCCCTTTTTGAATGGATTGATGCCACAAAGAAGAAACAAGACGCCCTGCAGGCCACCAAGATAGAGAGCATCCCAGCACTGACGGATCATATTAGCAAACAGAAGGTTTCCTGTTCACCCTTTCATTGCTATCGATTCATGTGCTTATATCCGTGTGTTTTCAAGTCAACCAACATTTTTCTAATTATTGTCTTCTCAAGGCCCTGAACTCAGAAATCAAAGCGAGGAGGGAGACAGTAGAGGGCGTGCTGAAGGACAATGAGCTCTGTGGAAATGCTATCAAGGTAAAGAGGCCTACGTATAAACTGCCTTCAAACTCATTAAAATCATTTATTGATGTATTATCATTTGTTTTACAGGACTATGAAACAGACCTGGTCTCTTACAGCTCCGGATTAGAGACTTTGCTCAACATCCCCATCAAACGGACAATGCTAAAGTCACCGTCGATGGATCTTAATTTGGAAGTAATAAAACCAGATTGTCTTGTTACAACACTGAAGCTTCTTTTAACATTTGTGTCTGAAAATGTTTTCCCGTTTATTATTGTATGTTGTATGTAAGGATCAATTTCATTTTTTATGAATTTGCAAACTTCAGTGACTTGTTATCTAACTGAATCTTGTTTTTGTCTCAGGCCACACAACTACAAACCCGTTACATGGAGCTGCTCACTCATTCTGATGACTACTACAAATTCCTGGGAGAGCTGCTCAAAAACATGGAGGAGCTCAAGGTAATGATGTTGTGTTTTGTATTTCTTGAATATTTTTGCTTGCTTTGTATTCTTTCACATTCTTGTTTTTTCTGTATTTCTAAAAATGTTTGCTTTAAAAAAAAATATATATATATTTTTAAAATATATATATATTTTTAATGTGAATTAATATGGATATTTTTTAGTGGTTAAGTTCAATGTTTTTGGAAAATTGACAGTACTAACAGTATGGTATTATCAGCCTCGCTGATACTATGTCAGTGTTGTATTTAAAGGTTGTTGGTTTGTCCCCAAGTGGCCACAACACCGAAGCAATGGATATTCCCTGGAGTGTTTTTATGAATCATTTAAACCCATTTTAATGAATCATCCAAATTCACTGTGTTAGAGCGTTTTCTATGAGACGCGAAAGGGAAATGTGCTTGATTAAAGTTCTCAAAAGTTTTATTTTATTTTCATTTATTTTTGCTTCATCTTGCTTTCAGATTCGTAACACCAGGATTGACCTTTTAGAGGAACAACTTCGGCTGTCTAGGGAGGAAATGCAAGACCGCAACAACAAGAACAAATCTCTGGAAGAAACTGTTTCCAGTTACCGGGTGGAGTTGTCCAGCTCACAGAACAAGCTGCTGCAGAACAATGTCTCCAAGGACAATCTGGACTCCATTCAGAGAAGACTGGCAGACCTCAATGATGAGGTGACGAATCTCAACTACTTGCTTGAAGAAGAAAGGACGAAGAGGAGGCTGGCAGAGGATCGCTGCACTACGCAGCAGGATGCGTACGAGTTAAGGCTGAGGAAGAGGCAGGAGGAGCTGGAGACGGTCAGCTGGTCCAAGACAGAGCTGGAGAAGAGTGGGGCAGATAAGGACTATGAGATTGAAAAGCTGCGGCTGCAGTTGGTTGAGGGGGCAGCGAGGATCAAGGACCTACAGAAGGAGATGTCTAAGGTAAGGAGCCAATTCAGTACAGAGATAAGTAACTTAAAGCTCAGCTATGAATCCCAGATCCACGTCAGTCGCACAGATATCCAAAGGCTGGCAACCCAGAGGGAGGATGACACCGCTGATCTCCAGCTGCAGAACGACAGGTTGGAGGCAGAGAGAAGAAATCTAGCGGAGGAGCTCAGGAGGCTCAGGATGTCTCTGAGCCTGGCTGAAGAACAGAGGATGAGGGCAGAGGAAGAAGCTCACAGGCAGCGGGCTGTCATCACAGAGGAAGGGCACAGGAGGAGAGAACTGGAGAGTCTGGTGAAGGGGCTGTCGAAGCAGATAGACGAAGAAAGCAGCCAATATACAGAGGAACTGGCTCAAGTCATGAAGAGCCTGCAAGACAAAAGTGAGGAGCTGGCCTACATTGTACATAGTCTGGAGGAGGAGACGCGCAGGAGGAGAACTGTAGAGGAAGGGCAAAGTGTGCTTGAACAGACCGTGGCACAGCTGCAGGTAAAGCTGACCAGTTCGTCAATGATTGCTACCAAGCTGGGGGAGTGTGAGGATGAGCTTCAGAAGATGCGTTTGGAGCTGGAGAGGGAGAGCAGAGAGCGAAGCAGAGCAGAACAAAACATGAGCAGGTTACAGGGACGCATGAAGGACCTTCAGGCTGTAAGAGATGGGCTCGAGAGCCAAGTGGAAAATCTGAGAAAGGCTAACCAAGAGGAAGTGTCCAGAAGAAGGGAGGTAGAAACAGAGCTGGAAAACAGCACCATGGCCATGACAGACCACATCAGCACCATTACCACGCTACACCAGAACCAAGAACGTACCAGCGCGTTAGAAAAGAGAAGGGAGGAAGAGCATCTTAGATTACAGGAGCAGTTGGAGAAAAGCTTGAGACAAAACAAGACCTCTGCAGAGCAGATGACCCAGCTGAGCGCTGAGTTGAAGGCCCTGGAGCAACAACACTTCCAGGAGCAGGCCAGAGGCAAAGAGGCAAACCTCAGGAATGAGGCCCTATACAGAACTATAGAGGAGAAGAGTAAATCCCTGAATGAGAACTCTGTTGAGCTTCAAAGGCTAAAGGAGATGACAGAAACGCAGACCAAAGAGAGGCTGAGGCTGGAGGCAGAACTAAGGACCACACAACATGATATTGAGGAGCTCTTGAGATCCAAACAGGGATTTGACAATGAGCTCTCCTCCCAGATCTCTAGTCTGGAACTGCAGCTTCAAGCCAGTGAGCGCAGTAATGTAGATTACCGTAACCTGGTGTCAGAGCTTTCATCTGAGAGGAAGAAACTCATGCTGGAATCTGAGAAAATACAAAAGCAGGCCACCGAGGTACATGGCAGTTTGGCAAGTCCTGGACTACTCTCGTTTCCAAATCAAACTCCTAATTTGGATCAAGTAGTTATTAGTGTCTTTAGCCAAACTTCTGCCTGCATGCCGGAATACCTCTAGATGCCTCCCACTAAGAAACTCTGATTTGCACACATATTGCTGTATGTGTTCAAATAAACGTGCATGTTAATCACTTGCATGCAAATATAATCTGTGACCTGACTAAACTGTGCAAAGATTTGCAGTCTGCATGCTTTTTTGCCTCTCGGTCTCTCCCAGATTGATTTAAAATCATTAAATACATAATTTCCGCTGGTCCTCAGATGGTCTGATAGAGTACATTTTTTAAAATATGTAGTTCTTGAGATGCACAGTGAATGTATCAATGTTTTTCTGACTAACCTTTTGTCTCTCTGCTTTTACCCTTCTTTTTTTCTGCAGACAACAGCCTCGATGCTATCCATTCAGTCTGAGTACAGTATGATTGTGAATGAGCGAGATGCTCTTTTGCTGAAACTGCAATTGTCAGAAAAGGACAACGATCGCTATCAAAGGCTAGAGGAGGAACTCACTCGCATCAAATTGTCACAAGACTCTGAGCTGTACAATAAGCAGCGTCTGCAGGAAGAGAACGAGAAGGTTAAGAGGGATTTTGCTTACTGGAAGGACCAGTATAATAGCAAGGAGGGGCTGATCAGGGAATATGAAACAGAAAAGGAACGTCTGGAGAGGGAAAATAACTCCTTGAAAAGTGAGATGGAGAAGCTGATGAGGGAATACAGGGATCTTGGTGATTCATATAAAATAAGGCTATCAGCAATGGAGAAGAAACAAGAGGTAGCGGCCTGCAAAAGGGAGCCTTCAACCTTGGATGCCTCCACTCTGTTTTTTGACGGAGTCCGTAAGACAGTCACGGCAAACCAGTTGCTTGATTGTGGTGTTTTGGACAAAACAACAGTCAACCAGCTGGTGAAGGGGCAAAAGACTGTCCCTGATGTGTCTAGTGATAAAAAGGTCAGTCTCAAAGGTACCGGCCCAATAGCTGGGGTGGTCATTGAGGGTCTTAAAGGTCAGGGGTCTGTTACAGGACCTATATACAAAATGAATTTCACAGAAGCAAAGAAAGAGAATCTGCTACCTCCAGATAACATTGCCCTGCTATTGGATGCTCAGGCTGCCACAGGCCACATAATTGACGTCAGGACTAATCGAAAGATGACAGTTCAAGAGGCATGTGATCAAGGTGTGGTTGATGAAGCCGACAGAGAGAGGTTAATAGCAGCAGAAGCTGCAGCTGTAGGATATTTTGATCCTGGCACAAGCAAACCCCTTTCAGTGTTTCAGGCCATGAAGAAAGGGCTGATTGACAAGAACACCACACTGCGTCTGCTACAAGCACAGGAGTCTGTTGGGGGCATTTTAGATCCTGTACTCAGTGTGTTCCTTCCCCAAGACACAGCTATTGAGCGTAACCTAATTAATGAGGACATACGTAATGCTCTGAACCAGAGACCTGAGCTCTATCTAGACCCAGAAAGTGAGCATGGTGCATCATATCTCTCAATGAAGAGGAGATGTAAGGTAGAGGCACACACAGGCCTTCTGCTTCTCCCGGTCTTTGAGAAGTTAAACCCCTCTAAACTTGTCTTTGATGGTGTTCGAAAACCTGTCACAGCCAAGCAGCTGCTTAATTGTGGTGTCCTGGACAAGCCAACATTTATAGATCTAGAAAAGGGAAAGCAAAATGTCCCAGAAGTGTCTGTTGACAAAAAAGTTAATCTGAAGGGGACAGGGCCTATTGCTGGGGTTTTAGTAGGGAATCAAGGCAAAATGTCTTTTTCAGAAGCCAAGAAAAAGTTGCATATCCCTGAAGATAGTGCAAATTTGCTACTAGAAGCCCAGGCTGCCACAGGTCACATCATTGATCCCAGAAACAATGAAAAGCTGACCGTAGAAGAGGCATGCGCCAGAGGAGTGGTTGACGTTAGGGATAGGGACAGATTATTGGGAGCTGAAGCTGCTGCTGTGGGATACAAGGATGGTATTTCCGGCAAACCTCTCTCAGTGTTTGAGGCTATGAAAAAGGGACTAATTGACAAGAAGACTGGGCTACGACTGCTGCAGGCCCAGGAATCTGTAGGGGGCATTCTAGATCCCAATCTCAGTGTATTCCTTCCAAAAGATAGAGCGATAAAGCACAACCTTTTGGACGAAAACCTTTGTCATGCTCTAAAACAGAGTCCTGAGTGTTATCTTGATCCAGAAACTGTGCGCGATGCCAGTTATGAAGCATTGAAAAGAAGATGCAAGACAGAGCCCCACACAGGTCTGCTTCTTTTGCCAATCACTGAGAAGCTAGACCCTTCTAAATTGGTCTTTGATGGTGTTCGTAAGCAAGTAACAGCAAAGCAGTTGCTTGACTGTGGAATCCTGGATATGCCAACATTTAACCAACTGCTGAAGGGAGAGAAATCTGTACCAGATGTGTCTGTGGATAAGATGGTATTTCTAAAGGGGACAGGAACCATTGCTGGTGTGGCAGCTGGACCTTTAGGGAAAATGTCGTTATCAGATGCCAAGAAACAGATGCTCATGCCCTCAGAAAGTGCAGATTTGCTCTTGGAGGCTCAGGCTGCTACAGGACACATCATTGACACAACAACCAATCAGAAGCTGACAGTAGAGGAAGCCTGTGCAAGACGCGTGGTGGACAACCGTGATCGAGATAGACTTTTGGCAGCAGAAGCCGCTGCTGTGGGATACCGTGATCCTAGCACGGCTAACCCCCTCTCAGTGTTTGAGGCAATGAAGAAGGGATTGATTGATAGGAAGACTGGGCTACGCCTGCTGCAGGCCCAAGAATCTGCTGGAGGCATACTCGATCCCAATCTCAGCGTGTTCCTCCCCAAAGAGGCAGCTATCAAGCGTAACCTTTTGGACGACGATCTTTATCGGGCTTTAAACAAGAGTCCTGGGTGTTATATTGACCCAGACACTGAGCATGATACCAGCTATGGGACTTTAAAGAGGAGAAGCAAAACAGAGTCTCACACAGGCCTGATACTTCTACCAATCACAGAGAGAAAAGACGCTTCCAAAATAATGTTTGATGGAATCCGTAAGCCAGTCTCAGCACTACAGTTGTTTGAATGTGGAGTCCTTGACAAGTTAACATTTGACCAACTAGTTAAAGGGGAGAAAACCGTTCTAACAGTTTCTATGGAAAAGACAGTCTTTCTTAAAGGGACAGGAGCCATTGCCGGGGTGATAGCTGGACGTGAAGGAAAAATGTCTTTTTCACAAGCCAAAAAACAGTTGCTCCTGCCTGAGGATAGTGCGTATTTGCTACTTGAAGCCCAGGCTGCAACAGGCTACATTATTGACCCCAAAACTAGCCAGAAGCTGACAGTAGAGGAGGCATGCGCCAGAGGGGTGGTTGACATGAGGGATCGAGACAGATTATTGACAGCTGAGGCTGCTGCTGTGGGCTTTAAGGACCCTAGCTCATCCCAGCTTCTCTCAGTGTTTGAATCAATAAATAAGGGATTAATTGATAGGAAGACAGGGCTACGCCTGCTTCAGGCCCAGGAGTCTGTGGGAGGAATCATTGATCCCAATCTCAGCGTATTTCTCCCCAAAGACATGGCTATCAAGCACAACCTATTAGATGAAAACCTCCGCCATGCTCTGAAACAGAGCCCTACTTGTTATCTTGACCCAGACACTGAACGTAATGCCACCTATGGGGCTTTGCAGGGAAGATGCAAGACAGAGCCTCAAGCAAGCCTACAACTTTTGCCACTCTCTGAGAGGTTTGACCCTTCAAAACTAATCTTTGATGGTGTCCGTAAGACAGTCACAGCACAGCAATTGCTTGATTGTGGGGTCCTGGACAAACGAACATTTAACCAGCTATTGAAGGGAGAAAAAACTATCACAGAGGTGTCTGTGGATATGAAGATTTTTCTGATGGGGACAGGGTCAATTGCTGGAGTGGCAGCAGGACCTTCAGGGAAAATGTCATTTACAGAAGCCAAAACACAGAAAGTAATGTCATCTGACAGTGCTGACATGCTACTGGAAGCTCAGGCCGCAACGGGCTACATCATTGACCCCAAAACCAACCAAAAACTAACTGTAAAGGAAGCACGTGCCAGAGGAGTTGTGGATAAAGAGGATGAATCAATGTTGTATGCTGCTGAAGCTGCTGCCATAGGTTACAAAGACCTAAATACTGGAAAGCTCCTGTCAGCGGGCCAGGCCATGAAAAGGGGATTAATTGACAAGGACACAGCTTTACGTCTACTTCAGGCTCAAGAGTCTGTAGGAGGTATTTTGGACCCTGCCCTCAGTATATTTCTACCCAAAGACATTGCTATGGATAGGAATCTCATAGATGAGGACTTGTATCAGGACCTGAAGCAGTGTCCTCAGTGTTATCTAGACCCAGACACCCAACAAGCCAATACGTATGTTTATCTGAAGAAGAAATGCAAGGCAGATCCACAAACAGGTCTTTTGCTTCTCCCTGAACCTAAAAAGCCACTAACTGTTCAAGGTCTCAGGGGCCAGGTGTCGGTCATAGATCTAGTTGATGCAAACCTTTTAAACCGCTCAGACCTGGACCAACTAAGGGAGGGCAGACTGACAAAGCAGGAAATTGAAGACCGCCTGCAATCCTACCTGAGAGGCTCCTCTTGCATAGCAGGGGTTTATGATAATGCCAGTGACAAGATGATGACAATCTATCAGGCCATGAAAAATGGACTGTTGCTACCTGAGACGACTCTGAAACTGCTGGAGGCCCAGGCTGCCTCAGGTTTTATAGTTGATCCTGTCACCAACAATTACCTGACTGTTAGTGACGCCTACAATAAAAGACTGTTTGGGCCAGAGTTTAAAGACCAGCTGCTTTCTGCAGAGAGGGCTGTGACTGGCTACAGACTGCCTGGAACAAACAAGGTCATCTCCCTCTTTCAGGCCATACAGAAGGGAGGTTTGGTAGAGAGAGGTCATGGACTGCATCTACTAGAGGCCCAGATTGCCAGTGGTGGTATAATTGATCCTGAACATAGCCACCGTATTGACTTGAACATAGCCTACAAGAGAGGTCACTTTGATAAGGAAATGAACAAGACTGTGACTGATCCGAATAATTATAGCAAGGGTTTCTCTGATCCCAACACAGAGGAAACCCTAAGTTATCTGGAGCTTAAGAAACGCTGTATCACAGATAGGAAGACTGGCCTCATACTTCTGCCTATCACAGACGAGAAAGATCAGGAATCGACTCAGCAAAACAGTCGGAGAAAGAGGAGAGTGATAATCGTAGACCCAGAGACTAATAAAGAGATGACAGTACGTGAAGCGTATGACAAGGGGTTTATTGACCACGATACCTTACTGGAGCTGTCAGAGCAGGAGTGTGAATGGGAAGAGATCACTATTACTGCTCCAGATGGTTCCCAACAATTTGTTATCATTGACAGGAAGACGGACAGACAGTATGATATTACCGAGTTGCTTGAAAAGCGAGTAATTAATCAATCCGATCTAGATAATTACAGATCTCGTATCATCACCCTTGCTGAATTTGCAGCTATCATTGGAAACAAGACCAAATCATCATCATCATCAGTATTGGCAATGACTTCAAGAACATCAGCATCCCCTGGTTCATCATTAGTAACATCATCAACAACTTTAAGAACCTCAGCCTCAGTTCCATCGTCAGTGTCATCCTCATCATCATTAGCCCTGTCAAGACCTGCATCACCTACTTTAGCCAAGATGACAACGACAAGAACTACAACTGTCACAGAGCGAAGCGCTTCAAACAGCCGTGTAGACTCGCTTGATTCACTTCACGGTATATCCAACGTATGTATCAATCTGACCTCTCCTGTGGAAACAGTAGGTGACCAGGTACCTGTAGGTGCCATCTTTGACACAGACACTATAGAGAAGATATCCATCAGTGAAGCTCTGAATCGTGGTCTTTTGGATTCCATCACTGCTCAGAGACTGCTAGAGGCTCAGGCCTGCACAGGGGGAATTATTGATCCCATAAATGGCCACAGACATAGCATCCAAGAGGCCACACGCCTTGGCATAATAACTGCCGACATGGCCTCAAAGCTTAAGCCAGCCCAGAAAGCCTTCTTCGGCTTTGAGGATGTCAAAACCAGGAAGAAGATGTCTGCTGCTCAAGCCATGAAGGAGGGTTGGCTACCATATGAGGCTGGGCAGAGGTTCATGGAGTTTCAGTTTGTAACAGGGGGGCTTTATGACCCAGAAATAGGCGCTAGAAGAACCACAGATGATGCTGTGAAATTGGGCTGGCTGGATGAGAGGGCACGTCAGAATCTCCAAGACATCAGACACCACAAAAAGAACCTAACTTGCCCCAAGAGCAAACTTAAGATATCATACAAGGACGCTCTTGATAATTGTCTGGTGGAGGAAAACAGTGGGTTGAAGATGCTCCAGGCATCATCTGTCTCTTCCAGTGGGATCAGCAGTCCCTACAATGTCTCCTCCGCCCCAGGATCAACAAGCGGCTCCAGGAGTGGCTCAAGACGAAGCTCCCGCAGGAGCAGCGTGGACCTGGGCTCCCCTTCTTCATCAACTTTTCACCAGAGTCGCACTAGTCCCCAGTAGCTTCTCCAACTACACTAGATAAATTTAAGAACAATCCTTTACATTCAGAATCTTTTTTACAAATTAATCAGAATTTGTTAATCAGTTATGGTTAAGAAAATAACTTCTTTTGAACTTGAGGAGGAACATGTAAAATGTACTTCAAAGATTATGCTCTTTTTTATAGTTTTAGATTTTAGCTTTGGTGCTGCTATGGATAGTAGTATAGTAATTGGTTCTGTTAAGTTGCCTTAGATTTCTTATATACTTTATACACATTTTGCAAATATACTTTTCAAAATGTTCCTTGTACGCTATTTCTTTGTAATCAGTTGCATTGGTAAAAAAATGGTTTTGTGTTTACAATTATTTGTAATCTGAAATGCCTGCTTTGTGTGGAGGAGGGATGGGGGTTTGGTTACATGGTTAGATGTTACTTGGCTGAAGTATTATTTTTTGTTAACCATTGTTTGTTTTGGCTCATAAGTGCTTCTGGTTTTGTAACAGTTCAATAATCAATAACTCAAAATAAAAAAGATTTTTCAGACTTTTTCACATGCGGATTGATGACTGTTGTTATTCATTATTAGTTTTCATACACTTTTGAGAGCTACATCAGAATTACATCGAGATTGCGGTAGATTTTCACTGGAGAAGGACATTTCTTTGGTGTAAGAAAAAAACTATTATGATTTCCATTTGTGTAGGGGTGTGCAAAATACTGTGTTAACTATAACCTTGTCAGTTTGTAGTTGAAAGCAATCTTAGATATATAGATAGATATATACTTTTTTAATCCCCAAAGGGAAATGTGTGTGTAATAGTAGCCATACAGTACTGTAAATAAAATGAGAAATTAATAATTCACAATATATATATATACATATATAATATATATATATAAATATATAAATATATATAAATATATATATATATATATATATATATATATATATATATATACATATATATATATATACACACAGTACGAGCAATTTGAATAAACTGTAAAATGTTATTGATAAATATAGAACCTATCATACAATAGCCTAATCTTAAAAACTCACGGACCCTTATTATGAAGGTATTGCCAGAGCCCTCTAAGGAGAGCCCGGGCACTCCCTATTCGGGCCCATTGTATCGATCTTGGTTGCAGTTCCGTTAAATTCCACTGGAGGTGATCGCAGGCGAGTGCTGATCGAATGGGACTCTATGGAGCTAGACGGCTAAATGTAGCTCTTTCTCCTCCTTGTCGTTGAATCAACGTAGATTTTATTGTTGATTCCGCAAGTTCAATATAGATTATAGACCAAAACTCAAATGAATGAGTACTTATGTCCTTTCGATTTCTTACAGGTTGGGCCGTGGTTGGCCGGAACACGCTAGCATTCTGCTAATGAATGCTGATTGGTCAGTACAAGATTGCGACCGATTACGACCAGAGACCCCGTTTGATGGCAGCTGAAGCTAAAGCAGAATCAGAAATATAAAGTTTAGGAGGACTTTCTGTCGAAGTTTACCTCAAATAGCAGCTGGTGTTATCGTTGTCGATCATGTTGCTGATGCCATGAGAAAGGAAGCCATGATTCGGAGGAGCCGAAGAGATCGCCGAAGAAATGGCCGTAAAGCAGCACCTCCGGCAGTATGAAAATATGTGACATCTATATGTGTGTAATATGTGTCATCACATTTTTTGAACGGATTTTTGGAACAGATGAGTGAACTTAAAAATTCAATTTTCAGCTGAGTGTATTATTCTAGCCCCCCATTTTGAATGCAAGTTTCAAATTGCTTGACAAAAAATTATATCCTGAGAAAAGTGGAATTTAGGGGGTGAAGCCCCATAGAGTCCAATGCATTCTGCACTCGCCTGCGAGCGCCCTCGCATGGACAGAGACGTGTTACTGCAGCCCGTTCAGAACCCGGAAGTAACCAGAGAGTGCCATATCTCTTCATATTAGAATTTCTCTGGTATTGCTGCAAACTGCAAACGGAACCCTTCCGCGTCGCAGCTTCACCACACACTGCGCATGCGCAACCCCCTGGAACCCGGAAGGGTTTCGATAACTAACAGAAGCGTTTATTTGTACGCGTTCACTGGACTCCACTCTTCTACCACATCGTCCTCCTTTACGCCAGTGACTCGTGTGGTTGACGCTGCAGTTACGAACGCCTCGTACGTGTTGAGTACTCGAGCTGACGTTACCGTTATTATGTGAAGTCATGTTAAGTTATGAAGTTTGCTAACTAGCTCACGGCTAATGCAACGTTACGTTAATTTAATCTGCGTGAAACACCTATACAGGGTAAACAGGTCCACTCCGTTATGCTAAAAAGCAAATTTAAATGTACTAAAAGGAAATGCTGCATTACGCCCCATACAGAAAGATTTCCCCTGATTATGCTTCTAGCAACTACCATCTCATCTTGAGTGGTGGAGGAAGTAATCCGATCCTTTGACAGAATCAGTACATGCTAAAGCTATGGCTGAAGATCAGCAAAGAAATTTTCGCTCTGCATATTATGAGAAGGTGGGCTTTAGAGGAGTGGAGGAGAAGAAATCTCTGGAAATACTGCTCAAGGATAATCCTCTGGGTAGGTAGCAATGTTCTAATCTAAAATGGTTTACATACTAAATGAAATATGTCCAGGAACAGTATTGGAGTTGTCATGTTGAGTATGCACCATCAGTGACATTAATGGATACATGCACCAGGCCCCAATAACAACTAAGAGTTCTTCCTCCGATTGCTATTGTCACAACTACTTCACGTTTTTTGGCTTGTTTGCTTCAGTTTGGGCAGCTGTATATCAGTTATTGTCCTTTTGCAAATGTATTTCATCTTTCTAATAGATGTAGAGAAGCTGAGCACCTTCAGTCAGAGGTTCCCCCTCCCCTCTATGTACAGGATCCATGTTTGGAAGGTGTTGTTGGGTAAGACCCACGCATACATATCAGTCACATTACGTCAAGGGCTTGAATTTACAAATCTGCACGTAAAATAATTCAAACGTGATCTGTGCACAAACTCTCCTGTTCCCGCAGGAATCCTACCTCCCCACAGTGACTCTCACGCTTTGGTGGGAGGCTACAGGAAGGAGCAGTACAATGACATCCGGGAAGCTCTGGAGGTGATGAGATATGTCGACTCTTCCACTCCCTGCACCGATGTCTACCTGCGGATGTTCCAGCTGGAGAGCCAGGTGCTTCCACGGTGCTCTGAGACCACAGCCCCGGTAAGCTAGTCATGTTTGAGACTGATAAAGCACCAGGGAAACATTGTGAAATGTGCTAAATCACACAAGATTTCCCATGACGGCTGTTTTGGATCAGCTGATATCCTTATGCAGAATTATGTAGACAACAGTGGGAATTATGATACTGATGCAACCCCCAAATGGGAGTGTGTAGGTCAAGACATGTGTGTGAACTTGGTTGCAGAGGATTTTGCTGGTCTTGTGTCCGTTTCAAATCTGTATATTTTGAGATCTCCTAATAGTGTGAGCATACTAATGGACAAATAACTCAAATCTATTTGATTCTTTACTATTCTGAAAACGATTACCCATCTAGTCTTTTCCATTTGGACTCAAAGTGGGATTTATGTCTGAATTCAAATGTTTGAAATGATATAAGTCTCTCTAGTTTTGATGGTCAAAGTACAACTAATAAAGAAGCAGTTGATCAAAAAGTGTATTAAAAATGAGAGGACCACTCCAGCTCCTGATTAGGTCCTTGAATGTTTGTAAGTATGTACCACTCGCGCTTGCTTTTTAAATTCTTTTTAATGTTTTAATGCTTGACAGTAATGTCTATTTATCTATTCTTCAGGGCGAAGAGAACGAAGACTTCCTCTCCATTGCTCGCTCCATGGAGGAGATCGTAGATGATCCGATTGACTGCTATTGGCTCATCAAGTGTTTTGTCAATCAGTTCCACGCAAAGTTTGGAGACTCAATACCCCACCTTGTAAGTCTTACACAATTAATGTCAGCACATGTCAGGTCTTTTTTCTTGTACTCCCAAGCAAAATCAATACCAAATGTGTCTATAGCCATTCATTATGGCTATACAAAACAAGATATATCATGTCCCCGCTTCCCTCAATTGTATGGTTTTTGCTGGGGAATGTTGACAGAGGCTTTGAAATGTAGTTGTATTTCATGTTTGTAAAACCAAACATAAAGCCAGGTTTTTAGGAGCTCTTCTCCGGGTGTAGTTTTGAACATGTGTCGTGGCTCTCCTGGGAATGAGAAATGTACAAATCGGTTTCCGAAATGCCATAATCATTATGACAAACTGAGAAGTTTAGATGCTGACATATCTTTGATTGCACGTTAGTGTGACTCGGGACTTTTTTCTCCCCCCCGTTGTGTCTGTTGGTTTTGGTGTAGCCGAAGAGCCTGGAGTATTATCTGAGTCAGGAGGAACCTCGACTGCTGAGGCATCTGAAGAACACCGGCGCCCTGGCTCAGCTGCCTTACAGCCTGTGGTTCAGACGCTGCTTCGCTGGTTGCCTGCCCGAGTCCAGCCTCCAAAGGTCAGTTCAGTGTTTATGGCCCAAACCAATAGCCACCACACGGGATGTATTCATTCTTCCTTCATCCTCAGCAGACTAATTGACTGATTGAAGAAACGGTCCCAAAATAGAATCTATTTCCAATAGGTTCACATATACATTTTCTTTTGAACAATGTAATGTAAAAAATTAGGATAAATTCATTTTAAATTAGAGGCACAGCTAAAGATTTATGAAGAATCTCTCTGCATTTAATTAGGCCTTGTGTTTTACCTGGCATTCGTTTGTAAATACTTTTGAGACACTTATGGGCCCTAAGAGCAAAAGAAACTACTTGCAGCAGCGCAAGACTACCCATTAAATGATTCCATTTGTTGCATAGCTAGAAGGGAGAGGCAGACACTTTGTTTACATTGGTACATGTATTCACTGTCCTTCCATCCCTCTTAAGCCCTCTCAACTTTTAATTTATTTCACTGGTCAAATAAACCGTTGCGCTTTGATTACTTTTAGGGTGTGGGACAAAGTTATTAGTGGGTCCTGTAAAGTCCTGGTGTTTGTGGCGTTGGAGATTCTGCTCAGCTACAACAACATGTTGCTGGGAATCAGCCGGCCTGAAGGCGTGGCCAAGCTTCTTTGCAACGTGAGCAAACGGCAGCACAACATTGCTCCATTGTTGTCCACCTTCCCTCCCGTGAAACCTCACAGTGACGTTTCCCTTTCAGATACCACAGGAGAACACGGATGCCATTGTGACTAAAGCTATCGACTCGTGGCATAAGTATTGTGGCACTCCGATGCATGCTGTTTAGTCACATGGAGCTGCCCACACAGTGGACGTCTGGGCCCCGAGGTGAGAGGCTTTCCCACGATTCATCGGGATCGGCTCTCAGTGTGAAGGAGTCTTTGCAGGACTCACGGAAGACGGAAGACTCATCGCGGGCTACTTTCAATAAGACCTCTAAGCTTTGCCCAAAGAATATGATGCACTACACGCGGAAATGACTGAACACTGAAACGGCTGCAAAAACACTGTCGGGACAAAGGCAAGGAAGCATTAAATTATTATTTTTTTAAGTTTCTTTTGTCAAGAAACTTGCATCATAGAAGACTCACAATAACTTAATACCCCACATGCAGTTTTTCTGCTTTACAAAAGACATTTGAAAAGTCTTGCTTACTTTGTTATGTACAAGTATTATAATTCTGAGAACATTTCTTTCAAAACATTTTTAAACATACAAGAGACAGTAATAATACTGACGCTTGTACATACAAACCCTTTATCAGACACACGGTCACAACAGATCAACCAGCTGTCCCAAAAGTATGGTCAGATTTATGTACTGTAAAGAATAAATGGATAAATGGATTTTGTACCAACAAAGATTCATCTCTGACAATAAAAAGTTTGGTAACGGCATCATTTTCTGTATCAAACAATGTCATTTGGCAACTGGTGCAGGCAGAGTGGCTCCGTGGCTTTGGTAACTCTCCAGAAGTGACTGCGATGCATCCGCGACTGCCGTGGTTTCAAATGGAGATCTGAAATTGAAGGTGTTTTTCGAGCTCTTGAATTTAGCTCTGATACATGCAAATGAAAAAAGAATCTGGAATTATTGCTTAGTTGATTGATTAACGTGTGTGTGTGTGTGTGTTTGGAGATCTGGCATCAATCACTGTTTCTGGCTTGCTGGGTGCATTTTGAAACTTTAGGCTTAAGACTCAGCTGCCGTTTTTAGTAATTGAGAAACGATCTGGATGTCATTTATGGAGTAACACTGTGCCTACACAACGAACTCCCTACGGAAAGATCAAGTCCAGTTGAAAGAGCACAGTAAGAACATTTTGAAAGGCAAGAAAAGAATCCCTGTGTGAAATAAAGTCCCATCTTCACCGCTTTTGGTTTGCCTTTCTCAAAATTGGCACATATTCCGTTTTACTAAATCAGGGTTCCAAAACAAAGTGCTGCAACAAAAAAAAAACTAAAAAAAAAGTGCCACCTCTGAAAAATAAAGGAAAATGCGTTTAGATATCGAGATGTGTGTAAAATCTCCACTGAGGGGGGATTCTGGGTTCATAGTTGAATCCTTTTTGAATTTTAACGGTGTCGGCCAGCGTGTCCTGTGATGACCTCGGTACACGTGTTCCAACCCGGCCATCAGTTAGAGGTCGACGCTGGAAAAGGTCGCCGTTGGGGAGTATAAATGCACGGCCGACTTTCTCACAGATCCGTCTTATGGTCGATGAAACCTGCAGGGAGACACAGCAGCAGTTAAAAGGAACGTGAACAACGTCTTTAAAATGCTGATGGAGTGGTTCTTTTTTTAAAACGGTTTAACTAAAAAAAAAAAAAAGTCTGACCTTCATTTTTCTCAACTCAGTGGCGTTTTAGAAGTGCATTGTGTTCACTCTTAAAAGTTATGCTGAACTTGGGAACTTTGTTTTTTGTCATACTTATTTTGTTACACATAAACACTATACAATCACTTAATCAATACGTTTTGGACTCAATAATAAAACCCCTGATGCAACTAATTAGGCTGTTGATTAGCTGCATCAGGTGTGTTTGAGAAAACACCCGATTAGAAAATAGTAGAATCCCCTGTAAGAGGACCCAAGTTTAATAACTGAGACTGCACTAGTCATTGAGTATAAAAATTTAGAAAAAGTGTCATTCAAATTCATAATATTAGTATGCTATATAAAGTGTCCCAAAAAGATATAAAAACATACCATAAAAGTCTACTATGTTGAAAACATTGTTAGAATCTCTGCCTTCACCAGCCTTACCTGGTAAAATGACGGCTCGACTCATGCACCTCCATCTCTGTGCTCTTAAACTCATTCAGCTCCTTCCTGATGGCGGCCTGAACAACGCAAGTACAAACAGTAAATGTATTATCCAGTGTTTGGGAGGAGGCGTCGTTGTGTGTGTGTGTGTGTGTCCACCTTATCCGCAGCGGTTAGCCGAGTCCACGGCTTGTCGGCTCTCCTGTCGTAGTCCTGAGCCTCGGCAACCTCCACGTAGTCACTGAAGCGGATGAGGATCTTCGCCTCCCTCAGTTCCTCCACTGTGGGCCTCTGGCTGAGCTAGAGGGGGCAGCAGAGGAGACGGGTCACTGACAGGAGCTGAGTGCCGCCCAGCGTGGATGCTGGGGAACGCGTGTCCGTGCAGAAAGGACAGCAGATGTGAGTGTGATGTTTGTGGCTGCAGCGCAGCGGCTTCATTTCTCCTGTACATCCATCACATGCTCGGCTCATTCCCATTACATTCCATTGCTTTGTTAAGTCGTCTTTT
The DNA here is from genome assembly GCA_021346845.1 of Apeltes quadracus. Classification (NCBI taxonomy): domain Eukaryota; kingdom Metazoa; phylum Chordata; class Actinopteri; order Perciformes; family Gasterosteidae; genus Apeltes; species Apeltes quadracus. Next base: position 13,244,445 of record CM037924.1, read on the forward strand.
TTTGGAAATCTCATCCCCGCATTCTGAACGGTGGCAGTTCAGTCACCACGGCAACCACGTTCAGCTCGGCAGGTACGGTCTCGTTCCTAACCACGCTGAACATGAATGTGAAGAGCCACCGTCTCCGGCTTACCTTTTTGGACAGATGTCTCTTGATCTCCCTCTTCTCCTCCTGTTCCTCCACATCGTTTCGCGCTGGAAGGCAGGAGGACGAGAGCGGGATCAAACACGGAGACCATTAACACATGCTGTTTGTTCTCTCTTACCGTATGCAAGTTACTGACGTTTGAGTATGTTCCTCTGCTCCAGTTCCTCTGCCGTCGGCCGTTGACTCAATCGCCTTAAAACATTAAGTAGAATAAAATCTATTTACGGAATTATTTTTTTATGGGTTTTACACTTGAAGGTCATCAAGGCCGAAACGAGTCCCATGTGGACGGACTGGGCAGGCGACTTTATTTCACTGTGAGGCTTTACTTTGGGAGTTTATGGGCCCAGATCAAACATCCTACCAAGTCCTACACTTGGTAGGATGTGTGGTTGTGACCACTGAGACGGTCGACAGAGAAGCCAGCGGAGGGGGAACATGATTTCAGAAATGCTGTAGGAGTTTAGTGTTTCAAAATGACACATAGTAACTGTTTGTCATTAAAAAAAAAAAAAAAGAAGATTGAAGATATAACTATCATTAGAACAGTGGTAAAATCCACCTACGTAACCATAATACATGATGACAGGCCGTGATATAAAAAGTTACTAATGGGATGGAGCAAGGGAATTCATTCAATCTAAAGTGTAGATTTCTCTGCTTGATCCTTTATTATCGTTAAACCTAAGGAAAAACTGTCATGGGGATAATGCTGAGTCGGCCAATTGACACTAAATGAAAATAACTTGATTGAAAAATGTTTTGAAATCATTCGCTGCATCACTAGAAACAGCTTTTAAAATTGTGTGCAACTGTGGTTTTAAGGAAAGTCTTTATCTTAACCGAGAAACTTTGTGAACTAAATTCTCATTTCCTTTTATTAGGAATGACGCTCACAACACATGCTGTGCTCCACTTTCTATTTCATGCTCCTCTCCCTTAATATCTCCCCTCCTGAATGCCTCCTCGCTCCCTTTAATGAGGACTCATAATCAATCAGTCAGTCACATCCACCACAGGTGTTGAAGCCCTCTGAGGGTGACTGCGTCTGCACATGGCGCCGTATTTTGCGTGCTCGCTCGCATCAGCCGCCGCAGAATCTTTGCATGCGCGTCGGGACTCACCTGGTCAGCTTGGTGGCGGTTTGCTGTCGCGACTCGAACCGCTCCTGGTCCGACTGCATCGGCAGGATGTTTTTGTCCTCCAGATCCCTCATCGACGGACGGTTACTCAGCTTGATGGCCAGGGAGTCCTTTCGTAAAACCTTCATTGCCAGTGTGCCTTCAGAGTACAAGAAGAATGTGTGACGCATCAATACTCACTTCACACGCTGCAGCTCTTTGATGCCTTTTTCTTTGCCTCTTCGGACCATTTTGTTTTTTACTTTGATTTAGTGAGTATTTGCTGCAGTTTTCGGTAAATCCACCATCCGCTCCCTGCCAGCCACCAACAGCATAAAAGCACATGTTGCGCCTGGCTGGTGAACATATTAAAATATTTGGTAGCTAGAAAAATTGCGGCCTTGAGTTTGAATCCAAGCATTAGTCCTTTTTTCCTTTCCCTATATCATTAGTGTGCATGCGGAGGCAGAAGAAGGTACACCTACTTGTAAAGAATGTGTCATCATCATCTTCCTCCTCCTCGTCATCGTCGTCGTTATCATCGTCTTCTTCCTCCTCTTCTTCCTCCTCCTCCTCCTCCTCTTCCTCAGGCAGGTCTTCGGAGTCTGACCCCACAGGGAGGTTCTCTTTGTCGTTGTTACAGTCGATCATCCCGGTGGGAACCGCGTGCATCAAGGAGCTGCGTGCGGGTTGGTGGGAAAGGGCAAAGGTCAGACGTCGCAGGAAGTTGTAAGTAACAGCAGCTGTATGCGAGCCTGTGCGACGCATGACTGAAAGGAATGCGTCTGTTCTTCCAACGTATGGCTTTAAACTTTCAGAACAAACCAATGAAAATGACACCAGGGTCACACAGAGAAGGGATTACACGGAACTAGAGCACACGTCCAAACGATTCGCATCGCTTTATGACCAGCGATCCTGTAGCGGTACTATGCGTGACATGATTTCCCTTATTTGGCATTTATTTTATTATTTTTACTTGACCTACACCTTTACTTGACCTTGCCGATGGGAAAGTTTCAGTGACAGGGGATGTCACATGTGTACAGTAGAGCCCTTTGAGGTAGATTGGTCATTTTTGATTTTGGGCTATATTGATAATAAATAAATTCTGTATGGTGATAAGACTTTGAGATTTGCCGTCATCCGATCTTCTGTTGGGTCCACACCTCTCAAACCGCTGCATAGTGAGGGCGAGGGTCTTGTTGAGCTCCTCGATGATTCGGCTGGGGGGGTGGAGGGGCAGCACCCCGTAATGCAGGGAGTGCCCGCCCATCGGAGCGTGGCTGGGAGGGGGGCACTTCTGGAAGGCGAGTGAGGCGGGCTCTGTGCTCCCTGCAGGTACGGAGATCATTAGCTTCTTCGGAGGTAGAGGAGGAGAGAGCTTCGCAGACATGCACGGCAGCTTCACCGGGCCACCGTCTGCACGGGGGAGGGGCGCAGTATAAAGAGATCAGACATGTCCACACAAGCATTTAGAAACACGCACGGGGACAAATGTACCTGCGATGTGATTAGGGAGCCTGTTGAAGGGCTTGGGGGGCAGCGCCGGGGGCTGTTTGTGCAGCGTAGGAGGCCTGGAGAGTGTTGACTCGCCGCCGTCGGCCGCATACACAGGAGACTTCTTTGTGGGGTTTTGCCCTTGGTCCTGTTGACCCTCTTTCAAAATCGGAAACTTCAGAGAGCCTGAGGATAAAAAAAACACAGGAATGAAAACCGTCAGGCGGCATGAGAGCGAAGGCAGGGCAGCCACAGCGCCGGGGGCTCCGCTGCCTACCTACAGCTGCAATGGCTCCTTCCATCAACTCAGTACCTTCAGACTCGGTCGGGCTGGAGTCGGGCACCGGAGAAGGCCCGTTCTCCATCTTCACCTCTTGGAGGAGAGCCGAGGAAGAGCCATCTTTACATAGGGACAGGAAAGGGAGGAGGGATGAAAAAACACGGCCGATAAAGTGAAGATAACAGGGACACGTAAATGGTGCAATGGTGCATTTTTGACTATTGTTTGAAAATGGTTCAAATCAAGGATTATTATATGTATCTATTTATAATAGATCTGGCTGATTGATGCAAAACATTCTCTTGGTTTGCATTAAAATGCTTTACATTTGTAATAAATAAACTTCAATGACTTCAATTAAGTTAAAATAGCAATGCAATGGAATCATCGACCAACACTTTACGATGCTTGATTGTTTTATCAAGATCCCAACAATAATAACAGTGATTATCCAAAATGATATTAGAAAAAGAGCCAAACGGTCACATCTGACCAAACAATAGATACAGACAAAAAAAAAAAAAGAGGACGAAATCAAACTGTCATGAACAAAAAAGATTTTTTTTCAATACTTTACTTTGAAATCCTGACTTGTTTTCGTGCCCCTCACCTTTCTCATACACCTCCTTGAGCACTCCTTTCTTAATTAGCTCCTCCCTGCTCTGGCGAGTGGACATTTTCCTCTCCAACACTGAGGGACAAGAGACATGAAGTCATGAACAACAGCAGCAGCAGCAGCTACTACTGCAACTACAAAAAGCACTTCCACGTCGTCACTGGTGCTGATGAATGAAAGGACTCACTGCCTCCATCCTTGTTGCAACCTGCTACCCAGGATAATAAATGACTGAACCCCTGAGCAAGGGAAGGAACACATTATGTTTGGAGCTAATTATCTAAATAATAAGCAAATTATTCATTTAATTATGATCTTAACCGTCAACAATATTGCTATATAACCAACATAATAATACAAAGGCAGTAGATTGCAGGATAGCATGGTGGTTTTCTCTGCATCAGACCACGGTGGAATCATTAAAGCCAATTGATTGAATGCACCTGAAGCCGTGTGCTGTAAGCTGAAGGCCGGTATCTATATATATACACCTTTCCTAAGAACAAGCAACCTGCTGGGACAGCTGGGAAAACAGCAGGAAGTCTCTCTCCACACAATGCTGTGTGCTTGTGTCTCTCGGTAATAACCAGATGGCAGCTGAGAAACAACTACAGCTTCAATGCTTCCGTCAAAATAATAGGCCTGCTATTTTTATTTCACAGTCTTAAGTTCAGATTGTAGGCGAGAAGCAACACCTACCATTTCCTCAGACCTGGAGGTGACATTGAGTGAATGTATTGATAAAAGTAACAATTAAGCATTAAAAGCTCTTTTGTTGCTGCAGTAAAAGTTAACGATCAACTTGACTCCCACAGCTGTTGTGTTTGCATCTCTGGTAAAACTGTAATAAGCAAACTTTAAAGTAATAATATTTCAAGTGAGAAAATCAAAGTTACGAGTTTTTTTGTAAAATACAGACTTGAAGCCTAAATAAACTATTTTAAGACATGGTTGCACCGCTGAACACTAAGTGTTGTGAAAAACCCATCAGAGTCTGCTGGTCAGCCAATTGTGAGTCGTGTTCATTCAATTGCCCCCCTGACGATGTTCCGCTGAGCTGCATCCTGACCCGGCACGCTGCGAGCACCGCTGGGCCTCACCGCACTCGCCGATTTCCTTAACTTCTGCCGCAGTGCAAACCCCATCTAGGAACTTGCACACGTGTGCATAGTTATTCCATAAATGCTTTTGCACAATTTTTTGCACCGTTTGTTTTGGTTCGTGTCGGATGTCAATCCATCCTGATGTGAATAACTCGCTGAAGCAGACTGTGCAGCAGTGCTCGCAGCAGCAGGAGCAGCTGCCTAAATGCCACCTGCCACTTTACCGGCCTTAGATAACCGTAATCATAACACATCTTTGCCGCCGCACCCATGTGGCCCACCACTGTTGCTAGGCGCCACAGGGAGAGGAGAGGCAGGGGAACCGGGTGGTGATGCGATGCGGTGTTGCGGTTCCCACCTGCTGAGGTCTGCTTGAACTTTTCACTCTTCTTCTTCCTCCATTTCCAGGGTTTAAATAGACGTCCCAGAGTGGCGAATTTGCTCCGCCGCCGAATGGGAGGCGTGTGTGTGCCCGGAACCAGCGAATCAGAGCGCATCGCCGTCAACCTCTCCACTTCCTCGGCTAAGGGGAAAAGAACGGGAACAACAAAGTCATTAGCAGGCAGGTAAACAGCGCTGACTGAAACATGTTTTACCTTCTTCATTGTGAATCAACTGGCAATACAATATGATGGATTTGTAACTGTAGTTGGTTTTAAGTATCCAGTAATCATATCGCATAGTTTCCTAAATCCTCTCCTCCTGCAGACACGAGGCCTCACCGTAAAGAAAAGGCTCTGCCGCTGCCTGACCGGAGTGGAAGCAAGAAAACTGAAACCATTTTGTTTCCTTCCTTTCTGTCGCTTGTTATATTTTACTGGAAAGGAGCTTATTTGTTGCATTATATAGCCGAATGATTAGTTAAGAGAAATGAACTGAGAATGAGCCAGATATGACGCGAATACCACTGGGCAGGTCGCAAGCAAACCCTCTCTCCAGAATATTGTGTTGAATGTTTTTTCCTTGAGTGGACAATTGGTTTTAAAAAAAAAAAAAAAAAAAAAAAAAAAAAACCTCGCTCAAACAAGACATGGATACAAATAATCACCGATGTAATACAGAGGAAACTTTCACGTGAAAACATTAAATCAGCAAGCAAAATGTCCATAAAGAAAAACTAAAATGGATGTGAAGCAGTGAACAGGTGCAGAAGGGCCTCGGATACGAGAAGGATGTACAACAAGCGGCTCAGCAGCCGCCATCGAGAACAACAACAAGCGCCCCCCCTCCACTGCTCCTCCTCAGCTGCCCCCCCAGGACGGATGAGAGAATATCTCAGAACAAAGAAATCACGAAATTCACTAAACTAAACCTTTTAAGTTAAAGTGACGATAAAACACACAAATGAAGCATGTGTTACTATGGAGATGAGATCCAGTGCGATCCACCGTGTGTCCCATCATTGAACTCAATTATTGGACTAAAAGCAGCAACAATTACTTGCAGAAGGTCTTCACCGAAAAAAGCCATTTCAAAATCGACTGCTTGTATTGTGAAACAAGTTTATATTAATCAAATCTCTTCACAGCCCATTTAAGCAATCTGCTTCATGACTGCATTGATCTGCAGACGAACAATGAGGTCTTCAAATTAAATTAAGTAATTGATTGTTTGCACAGATTCGACCTGCAACAATCACTGCAGAAATATTGATTGCTGGAAAACAAACAAGAATATTGATAGTCTAATAAACGTTTGTGTTATACACAAATTCTACATTCAAGTTTTTCCTTTGTGAATATTTGCTTTTGATATAATCGTAAATGTATTTATGTTTTGGAAGTTGGATATTCCAATATGTACAAAGGGCTCAACCGACACGGAGATTACATCCACTTCCCAACTAAAGTAAGAAAGCAAAACTACAAAAGAGAACCTAAGCTCATGCGCGACATTAACTTCTTCTCCACTTGCCCACCGCCGGGCTGCAGTAAAAAGACAAGCTGCTCCCGGTGCCGCCGGCTCGCATGCGGCGGGTCACCTCACCGTCCCGCGGCTCGGCCCCGCGGCACTGGACGCAGACGTGTCTGATCCCTTCGCCGATCATGAACTGGACGATGTTGTTGTTGTTGTTCGCGGCGCGCTGCTGCTGCTGGTTCTGCTTATGATGATGGTGATGATGATGATGATGATGATGCTGCTGCCGTTTGGCGGAACATGTTCTGGACTTCATCCTCGTCAGACAGAACGCTCTCCTCCTCTTCGTGGGTTCGCGGTCCCCGCACGTGGCCGTGCGGTCGGGGGCGGATTCGGACCCGGATCCGCACCACGGACACGTGACGTCGCCTTCACGGACCGCCATGTTTGACGTGCGTGGCGAGACGTTACTCTCGCATGTGCTGGACCCTTCCAGCCACTGCGGTTCGCCTGCCTGCCTATCTACTACTGCTGAAGTCAATATTGTAAAAAATACTTCTACCATTACTAATTACTACTTCCTGCCCCTTCTTTCAAAATAAAAGAAAACACAGTTTCTAGTATAAAGATAATCTTTTACGTTTTTTCCCCAACTAGCTATGTAAAGAATATCCCTAATGAACAACAACTTTACTTGAGTTGTATTTGTTACTTATATGACATTAGCTTCTAAATTTACATTACAACAAGTAAACAAGTTCCTATTATTGATAATTCATAATTTTAGATATATTTTTGATTTTAGATTGGCAGGGATTTCACACATATTGGGTTAAAAGACTACGCAGGTCCGATGTCAATACACAGTCTTGAAAGTAAATCAATAGGATATTAAAACGAATCTCAAATATAAAATAGAGAACAACAAGCATGAAACATCTTATCCTCAATGAATGAAAGGAATATAATGAATGAATTTTTTATCATGACTTTCTCAATTCACTAGAATTACAAGGCTCAAATTCCTCTGTAATACAATGTTTTGTTGGGCATCTCCTGTTCTTGCGATAAAAATATAAGTTAATTAAATATTATTAATAAATATATTCTGAATTATTGATAGATTAAAGCAGGTTCAATTTCGAAACCTTCAACAGAATGAAAGAACTGAAGTCAATATGCTTGGCAGAGAGACAGCTGGTTGTGTTCTATTCAGGCCAACAAAGGGTCACAGGCTGCTGTTACAAATCTTCACCAGCAGATGGCGCTCACGCTCACGTAGTGAGGCTGATAGCTATTGAAACCAAATGCATTTACTCTTCCAGGCTGCACGAGCATACAGTATGTATGGGACTTGTGTGCTTGGGAGAGATTTTTTTGACAATGTGTGTGGCTTATGTTCACAACGTTTTATTCAACACTAAGACGTAAAGCACAGGCTTCATTTTCTTCGCTGCAGATGATGAGTCATGAAGGCCACCAAACTCCACCTCACTTGCTTTCAGTTTTGGAGGAAGCATGTAGATCCCTTAAATCAACAAAAAGTAAATAAACTCGAAAAGGAGTACAAGTAAAATGCCGAGGAATGTCATTTGTGTTGTCATCGTTAAATACACACACATATAAAAGCCACGGTCCAAAAGAGCTGAATCCTTTCAGATTTTTCTCTATAGCACGACCAGCAAGTCCACACTTTCCCTGCACTTCTCACTTTATGATAAAATCTAAACTTTTCCCCATCAGCTTCAGCTGTGCTTTGTGTTAACAGCAAACTAACACTAACTCTGGTGAAAGTCCAGACTGATATCCTTGATGACATAATCTAAGGTCATACTAAAAAGATCCTGCTAAAACGTGCAAAGGGATCAGAATGGGGATTAAACTGACAGTTATTTATAAAAATCAGTCGACTTTAAACTAACTAACTATACTAACTATAACCATCAGGATTTGGGAATATGGAATACCTGCGGTCCCACAGCTCTTATTGCAACTTGGAACAAAATTAGCCTTATTTACCAATTCACATGTCTTCAAAATCGAAACCGTTTTTTTTTAACACAACCCTTATTAAACAAAAAAAATGCCCACAGTGCAGCCTGAGCAGTTGCAGATATTGCTATTTTTACCTCTCCGTATCCCGAATGCCTCATCTCATTTCGTTCCAACCTCTGAGCCAGAAGAAATAGAAGGGTCTTTCATTTCCGTCCTTGGGAAGGCGTTCTGTCCTTGAGGGCTTCTGCGGGGCCCAAAGCTTTGGCAGGTTACAGCTCCCTGTGCTGCTGCCACCAGTGATGGATTCTGCGCACTTTAGCATGCGTGACTCCAAAACATACAAGCTCACTCTCACACAAGCAGAAACACATGTGCACGCACGCACGCAAGCACACACACACACACACCTCATGAGGCCACAGGTGTGCCTGTCACATTTAGAGGGCAGCGTATCCTCGGCCTGTGTGGGGAACAGCTGTCACATTATTTTCATTCTATCTCGATTGTCTCTTCACACCCGTCTCATCGCAAACCCTCCTGTCCAACAAGGTCTCTCATCTGGCACCAGGGGTCCGAGCATGTCTCTCACGTCGGTCGTCCTCTCCTCAGCTCAGACGTGCAGCAGCCCGCCGTGGGCCTGCGGAGTGTCTTATCGATGGAGAAGCCTCGGCCCAATCAATCTTCCTTTGAGCTGCCTGAGCACTGAGTCCCGTCTCTATGGCGCCCAGTCTGCCCAACAACTCTAATGAGCTTCCACACCGCCCATGGAGCACGTTAAGCAACACTTCTAGTGTCTGATGGCACGCGAGTCTGGCTGCAACAGAGCTTAAGTCGGGCTCGCGGGACAGCCAGTGACGAGCCAACCGACCGTAGGGACCTGATAAAGCGTTCTTCTGCAGCGGATCCTTTCTATGTGGCCTCTCTTATTTTATTCCTGTTGCCTTGTGGGTTGCACACTTTTTATATATTGTCTTTTTTTTCTTTAATTGCCCTCTATTACTTTTTTCTTCCTTTAAAGCACCTGTTAACTTGGGTTTGGATGAGTGATAATGAGTTGTTTGTAATGTAAAATTGATTATACCACAGGGACAACGGGGTCTCTACAGCTCAAATTAAAGTACCACCATCAACAGCAGCGCTGTTTGCCAGCTTACAAATACCGCTGACCTAAACACACACACATACACACACACACGTAGCACTTAATGCATTGTTGCAACAATATTATGTTCATATTTCAAATAAAACAAACCACACATGAGCAACACATCTTTCCATGTGAGAAGCTGAATCCAGAGCATGCTTTCAATTTCCAACGGCTGTTCAAAATTAAAAATGTCCGATCTGTTACTTTTACTTTACTTACTTTTACTTTTATCCTGATCCACTGTTCCACCACTAATTTGCTTCTCCTGATTGTAATTCTACCACTGCAATGGTCATCTTTTTGGGCTGATGGATTCTTTTCCTCTTTCTGATTTTTTTCTCCGTATTCACATGAAAAGGCAACATTTTATATCGATATTCTACATTCCGTTAGAAATATAAAATCCTTTGAGACAAAATTGCGACCTGCGTCTTTCCAAAAAGACCCTGTTACTGTAACCAAAGCCACATACTACATTGAGGGAAGTAAATTACATCCTACAAAAGATATTGTGCTTGTGCTGTGAATTTTGGCAGAAACTGACTTTGTAAGACTCAAACTATCCTCTTATGATCAGAGGTTAAACTTCATGGCTTACTGTCTTTATGTTTGACCACATAACCTTCCCTTTTCTCCATTTCATACATGTGACTATCCATAACCTCACATTTCAACTCATCATCCCATCAACATAAAAATGTGAATGATCCTGCAGCCTTTTGACAGTGCTGCTGCTTATTTAGGCCCCTCACTCAGACGACAGAGACTTAGCATGAAAAGTTAATGTGCTGCTCCGCTGCTGAAACAGCTGGAAACCTGCTGCTCGCTGTCTAAAACACACTTCCTCTTCAAGTTAATTTTCATCAACCGTTTTCTTCCCCTGGTTCACAGTGAATGAACCCTGCTAAAATCGACTAAATGATCAGCCGTAAACATGAACATGGTAACACTCTGATGTCACTCTGATGTCAGAGGGATGCGTGGTCATCATCATCGGTCGCGGCGTGCGCTCGTCTGCTGCTTTATTTTGTAGTTTCCTGCCTCTCGTGTCCCTGGGTTAACGTTTTCTCCTGTGATTGGCTCCCGTGTTCACAGATTGTTTCCTCCTGTGTCCAATCACCTGCCAACTTCCATGTGTATTTAAAACAGGTGAGTCCCTTGTCTCTTTGTAGGTTAGTTGCCAATTGATGTCGGTGAGTTGTCGCTGGCTGTGTTGATGGTGGTGTCGTTTTGGATTATTTTTTCTAATAATTTAGTTTTAGTGTCTGGAAAGTCTATGTTTGGGCCGTACTTCCGCCACTCCCCCTCGACATTATTACGGTATTTGCATTTATTTGAAATACATTGAGTGACTTTTGATGATAGAATTTAGTCTTTAACAACTCAACTAATTACTAAAAACAAAACTAGTGCCGATAAGGGAGAAAGAAGTAACAATTTATATATCATATATTGACATATATGTTCAATTTTATCAAATGTTTGCAGCTGTGGATGACGATATTCCTAGTAATATGATTACTGTAATAAACTACTGTGTCCTGGGTGCAGAAAGGTAACGGGAAATTGATTGTGGGTAAACCAATTAACAGATTATGAATTAATTTTTGTGGCTTTAAGTAGTTAAGCTTCCAAGATGGCAGCTGTGCTTGGTACAGGTGCTGCCTGAAACAAACTACTCAAAAAATAAAGCAACCTTTATGTGTTGGGAGGAAGGGGACACAAAGTTCAATGTTTTCTCTCCTTCCCACAGTTTCTTGCTCTCCTCTCTCTCCTTAACGTTCACATGCCTCGGCACCCTCCATCCTCTATGTGCTGAATTAATCCAAAGTGACAGAACAGCAGAGCCTGGAGGAGCATTGTTTGTGTGTGTGCGTGTGTGTGTGCACCTCCCTGTCAACGTGTGAATGTGAAACTTCACATATAACGGCCTATGAGTTCTATCTCTCTTTCTCTCAAAAGATATATTGGCTTGTTTTGTACATGCTGTACCTCTTTGAGATGAAACAAAGATCCACCTTCCAAAAAAATGTTTAGTTTATAGACTCATCCTCAAAATGAGAGACTCATTTGTTTTTCTGTTCGACTGGAAATCCTTTCTCTTTGGTGTGTTACAGGTATTACTCATCACTGCTGCCCAGTCAGACACAGGGAGAATAAATGCAACAAGTCCAGACACACTGTCTAAATGCAAGAACTTTACAAGAAGGGACAGAAGCTACTTTTTCCTCTCTCATTTAGATATCTTCCCACAATGCAATGCACAGAGAAAATAAGCAGAAGCTGTGCTAAAAGACTAAAAGCCTGGGTGTTCTTAGACAATAATGAGTACGCTACTACACAAGTAAATCTAAATGTAAACACACTTTGTAAAGTGTGTTAACAAAGGAATGTGGATGATTTGATATTCCTGTCCGATATGTTGTCCTTTCCTTTTCTCACAGCCGGCAATATGCCTGAATTTATTTTAAACGGCTGTAAATCCAGAGCACTATTACTATATATTACTTGCAAATGTAACCATTACATAGAGTGAGGTTTGTTTTAGTAAAACAAAATCCTAAATAAGAAACACTAGAAGATAAATCACACAAGTCATGCCTGATATATACACTCATTGCTCTTTAATCCCAACAGCATTTAACTAATAATAAATACATTAACCAAGGAATCAGCCCAATGCACAGACCAAAAAGACCAGAAACTGCATGCGGTCACACTGTAATGAATCCGGACAAAAATATGAAAAGAACGCAAGTACGACAGTTCGATGTGTCGTACATCATTTATTTATGTGTGAGATTCGGATTCCACAATCCAGGCTTCCACACGCTGCGAAACCGTGACTAAGAAAGCTTCCCACTGTCTTGATCACCGTCCTCGGTGTGAGTCAGATGCCTTCTCTGTCTTAGGTCTTCTCCCTGAGAACAATGGTTGGCTTGTCTGAGCTGAATGGATGAACCTGCGTGCCAGCGCAGGAAGAGTGTGGGGTGGGGGGGTGTGGACTGTTTGGTGGGAGGCAGCGAGGGAGGACGTTCTCCCTTCCGTTCAAAGCTCTCACGCATCCTCCCACTATCCCTTTTGTATCGTGAATTCGCAGGTAGTTCTCCCATTCGGCTGCCCAAGGCCTGGCCACTGGGTGGCGATAGCAGCGTTGATGTATGTGCAAAGAGAACAGACAAAGAGTTCCCACCACATTCTGTGGATGACAGCCAACTCTGTTTTTTTTCCATCATGCCAGTCTTCATGTTGGCACCATTCAAAAGCCTCCGTCCTGCTTCTCCACCTCAACTCATTGAGGACCTCTCTGTCAGTCGCTCATTCAGGGGTTTATTAGAGCTTTCTGTGGTTGAATGAGAGCGTGGTTTTGCCTGTGTCTTAGTGAGAAGGACTCAACTCTGAGAGCAGATCTGAGTATACGTTGCGGGAGCAGAGAGGAGTTGCCTTGGATCCGGACTGGCTCAATACGATGCAGGGCAGCACTACAACACTAATACATTAATGAGAACTTTTTTATTCTCACAGTGAGTAAAAAACAGACTAACATGAGACTGATCCATTGTAGTGGCAATACACCAAATGGTTTTACCCAGTTCTGGGCTCTCAGTTCTGGGTTCTTTTAACGTCTTATAGCTCATTGTTTTACAGCAGACTCATTTTGTTTAGCAGATGTTTCCAGCTTACAACTTGTGTACAGAATTTGCCCTGCACCAAACACTGGACAGAAACAGTTAAAGACGAGGGTAGCTGCCTGGTGATGTAAGTGTAACTAATCCAAAGAGCCGTTTATGTTTTTAACAACAAAAAAAAGCAGAACCTGAATGAGAGAGAATATTTTAATTCGAAATCAATTCAGGTGGACCCAAACACAACTCACAATGAACACTTACTTCTGACAGATGTGTACGTTGAGAAATGATTCCCAACACATTAGCAATTGCCGTTGCAAATGCCATTATCCATCAGCTGTCTTTCTGTCAAATTGTTTTGGAGTTCATCCGCCCCCCAGTGTCACTTTGGTAGCTTTAGACAATGCTTAATTGGTTTATGGCAATATGGCACGTCAAAGCCCCTCTCTTTGTTGACCCATTTATTAGCCAAGATCTCCTTTTTTGAAAATGGTTATAGAGCCAGTAAAACACATTTTACTGAGTGCATCGTTCAAAATATGAGCAAGACTGATTCTGCCCTTTGCAGTAAAATGAGCTAAAAAATGAGCTAAAACGGAACTGCAGGTTGTTTGGTGATTAGCTCTTGTTTACTAAATCCAATCCTCAAATCCAATCAGCCCCCCCCCCCCCCCCCCCCCCCGGCCACACACAAACACACACACACACGCCGTGTGAAGATTTGGCATCATGGACATTTGTCGCATATGAATTGTGTCACACATCAAAGATAAGAGTGGGCTGGATTTATGCAAAACAACAGCAGCGAAACACACAAACATGAAGTGAAATCAGGACGGGTAGGTGGGCATATGGCTGAAAAAATAAACTTGCTTTGGTTCAAGAAATGGGGTGAAGATAAACATAACTGTAGCTGGGAGTGCCTACTGGTTTCCATCCTGCACCAGCCTCATGCAACTGCATCTCCCGCTCAGCAAGCCACAAGCAGCACCCCTCCCTGCCCCCCTCCAACTCCCCAAATCTCCTTCAGATTCAAGCCATGCCTGAACGAAAGCCCTGACACAAAGCTCCAAGAAAGAATCGCTTTACTCACATCGCCGAGGCTCGGCTAATCTCGCAAAGAGGAGGTGCTGCGTTTGACGGGAAACAAAATGGAGATGAGATTGTTGAGGGCCAGAGAGAGGGCAGCTGAGAGAGATTATGGGTCAGAGCACCATGAGTCATAAAGGTCTAAGCAGGCTAAAAAAAAGGGGGGATGATTCCTGATCTCATTAGGATTCATGTAAGGCTATTTATTTACATAGATGCATCACCTAGCTTGAGGTACAAACAAAAACAAAGGGCAGTACATTAAACATGTTATATGACCCATTAGCCGTTAGTATGGCAGTGTGCTGAATGCATGGAGCCTTTATGTATGACAGAATCTGCCCACGGTATCAGAGGTTTAAGAACGCAACGATGGAAAATTAAGACAAATCAAATAACAGCTAGAAAAGGGGACAAAGATTTTAACGACTTAAAATGTAGTCGAGCCTAGTGTGCCAGGCACACCATGTGATTGGGATCTGTCACATTGGAAAATTCTGGGGGAGGGTCAAACACAATGTAAAAAAAGAAAAAGAAAGCCCCCTCATATATGTCATGTGGATGATCACCAATAGAGGAAGGCCAATTCCATCACTTGCTGGGTGGCCTTTCAGCACCGAGGAGTGGACAGCTCCGCACTGATGTGACGTTGAAGCAGCCAATCTTACTAAAAAATACGTTTTATTTTCCACACACAGGCTAATCTGTAAATTCGTGAAACCGTAAAATCGTGGCCATGGCAACAAAAGCAAACAATAATCTCTCTTGTTTCCCTGAACCCACACACACACACACACACACCGGGATTGAGCCACTGCATCCGACGTGGATTCCGCATGCCGGAGCATCCATTCCTTCTCCTCTCCAAATGCAAAATAGAAACCGTATTTGAAATCACTCGCCAGACGCGGCCAGGTCCGCGCAGCGTTTCAATGCCGCCGACAAACAGGGCGAAGTCTGGTTGGTTAAAAAAAAACAGCCTAATTTACAAAACGCATTCCGAGTCGCTATGTGAATGCCATGCACCCAGGTGCAGCTGAGCAACATGGGCACCGTCGGAGCTGCACAATGAAAGTCATGCTGATGCGTGGGAACCGCGGATAAAACCACGAGGCGATTCCTCTCACAGCAGAACGCCGATTCCCCCGTGGAGGCTGCAAACACAGACACACGCGCACGCACGCACGCACTCTCTCTCACACACACACACACACACACACACACACACACACACACACACACACACGCAGTGGCCGACTACCTGTCTCCAGGTGCAGAGAGATCCTCGCCTCGTTGATGTAAGGCGTGTCACTCTTGGACCGGACCCTGCGGATCGGTCTGCGGTCTACTTTTTCCTCCGGGGCCGCCGCCATGTTCGGCCGGCCGGGCAGCGCACGCTGGCGACCGGCGGGACTGCGAGAGGTTCGCCGCAGCAGCCAGCAGCAGCCACTCGTGAACCGGCCCGGGCAGACGGGGGGGAGGGGGTGGGCGGTGGGGAGGTGTGATGGTGAGGGAGGGTGTGAAGGAGGGAGGGAGAAAGCGAGAGAAAGAGAAAGAGAAAGAGAGAGAGAGAGAGAGAGAGAGAGAGAGAGAGCAGGAAAAACCGACGGAGATATTCTATAACCCCAAGTTAAGGTCGCAATGGCCAGTGAAATTGTAACATTATTGTGATTTATTGACAGATAATTAATTAAGAACAATGCTGCTTATATTTTTAAATGTCATTTATTAGTCAAAATATTTTCACAAAATTGTGACAGCATTTTATGAATTCAAGAAAACAGATAATTTTGCAGATTGATCAAAAAACATAAAAATACTATAGGACATATCACTTTTAGTAAAAAAGGTATTATTATTTAAATATTCCCCGAATTGCAGAACATTTCGCCAGCGTTTGTTTTTGGCACCACTTTGCCAGATTGAAAGTGTACGCGCAGGATTCCAAAGATTACATAGAAATAGTCAATGTTTCCACACACTGCGGCTCTAAAACGGCAATATTCCATTGTGACAAAGCGTAATTTTTGTTTACGCTTTTTGACGATTTTTGGAGGAAGTGTTATAATTCACACTCTATTAAGCCATTGCTGGCCTCTAGTGGACAAATAATAGGAATGACTGTCGATGGGTTCAATGGTTTGCTATTATTTAAGTAAGAAAGCACAACAGAGGGAGTCTGAAATAACTGTGTATTTCATTACTGGCAGCTGTGAACATTGGCAAAGTGTATCCATGTACATTTACAAGGAAAACATACTTTATTAGAGTATTTATAATCTGCTACAGAGGGTAATATTGTACTACAGGCATTTAACTACTACTAAACGATATTTGTTTAAGAGTACAAAATAGGATCAACAAATAAATGACATGGTTCAGGCCCTTTGGACAAATAAGCCACACCTTTACTGGCTGCAACAATAATTTGCTTTTCAATGCATCAGCAGTTATAATAAATCACTGCATAAAGATTATTCTGAAATGCTGTAGCTTCATTTTTTGTACTTTAGGAGACATTTACAAGGTAGAATTCTTTAGATTACATTAATACAGCAATGTAGTGTAATGGGAATGCGCTTTAAGTAACAAGACCACAGGAGTACAAGTGCTCCCTCTGCTGGTCATATCTGGACCTTGGAACGGTTGTTATTTCCCTCGCGGAGGCTTCTCATTGGCGCATTTTCTCACAGCCAAACCCAATCCGCCAACCACAGCTCTCGAGCCGTTTAAAGACAGAAAACACAGAGTTCCTGCTTCCTCCAGCTGATGGTCCAGACGTGGCGGAACGTTTGCTGCTCCAACCAAACCTTCCATTAACGGCACACAGCTGTCACGTGGCTGCACGGGCGCCGGTGAGGCCGTTGCGGTTCCGTGTTTGCGTGTTCGCTAACTTTCCCCGAACCTGCTGGCAGGGTGTTTGCTCGCCAGCTAACGACTGACTCAATCGAAGCTAACTAGAAGGAGATTGTCATTGTGCAGGAAATCTGTTGAAATGTTACTGTTACCCGATTAATCCATCGCTTCATGTCACGCGCAAGTCACCAGTTAAAACGGTGGCTAAATGAACCGTAACGCTTGTTCACGTTAACTTCGATGACGCATTTGGAGAACACGCACCTGCAAGTTAGCCCTAGGTCGCTTTCACGTTGCGCCACTTTGGCAAGCATGAGCAGATTATTTTATCGGGAAATCAAAAAACAACTTTCCCAGTTTCCCAAATATTTTTGTTCATCCAAACAACAAGGCTAACAACCGGAAGGGCCGTATCAAATTAACGTTTTGGACAACGTGGCGTTCAAGGAATTGAAGCAAATAGTTGTGTTTGCAAATGTCTCCATTGCAAAAAAATAATAAAAATAAATCATTGATGTTAGGCAAAAAAACCCACGTTTTTTCTCACTATTAATAATGTCTCATTTCTGTTCCCCTGTAGCTTAAACCAAATGATTGTGCGCCATCTCACCTACAGAAGCCTGATAAACTCTCACCTACGTGTCTACCGGAAAAGGCCGCAGGGCAGCCAAGACATGGCCCATCCCAGTTCAGGTACTTTTAATTCGTTCCTGATACGGAGTAAGTGAATGAATGAGGAAATGAAAGAGCGTTAACAAACTTTGAGTTTCCACTAAACCTGCTTCTTGAAACGGAGCACTGCTGAGAATATATTAGTCATTCACACATCAATGCGCCTATTATTATTATTATTATTATTATTGTTGTTGTCATGAGTGTTCATATGGTTCTGTTCATCTGCAGACCTGGCAGCACTCAGGGAGATCTTCTCCCAGGCCAAGAATATAGCCATCATCACGGGAGCAGGTGTGAGTGCAGAGAGTGGAGTCCCCACCTTTAGAGGAGCAGGAGGCTACTGGAGAAAATGGCAAGCGCAGGTATGCAAGTATATATGAATGGTAGTAAAAACCCGATGCGATCCGACAGCACCACAAACCACAGCCCTTAAAACGGTTTACAGACAATACTTCTTTAAACATTTTCAACCAAAGCCACTTGGACCTTGGAAAAGAAGGATTGACTTTAAACGGTTGTTTCAGATGGCATTCATTCAAGCTGTAACTGTCAGCTGAACTCATTTGACAGTGTTTTAATTCAAATTTGCATCATGTTTCTGATGCTTATTTGGAGTCACGTTGTCAGCGAGCTAAGCAAAGTAGGTCAGATGCCCCGCTACATTTTTCTCCTCTTCTTGCCCGATGACATGTGCGATCTCTCCATCCTGCCGAGAGCGCTCGAGGGAGACTTAACGAATAACTCTTAAATCCTAGTCGGGTGGAGCGGTCTCTACGTGCACCTCAGACTCACTCTGAAGAACTTGACTGAACGGTTTACTTTGGCTTAAAACAGTTCTTACCTAGAAGAAGAAAGCAACCTTCCTAATTCTCCGTTGCTTTTCTGAGGCTCTCTGGAAAAAGTGGTTTGCAGTCGATTCACCTGTTAATGTGTTGGGTGTCATTTCAGCCTCGTAAACCATTGTTGCGTTGTTTTTTTTGGTTTTGTATTGACAGCCATTTGTCACGCTGTCATTTTTTTAGGAACTGGCCAGCCCAGAGGCCTTCACCAGGAATCCCTCGCGTGTTTGGGAGTTCTACCATCACCGCCGCGAGGTCATGCTCAGGAAAGCGCCCAACCCGGCCCACGTGGCCATCGCAGAGTGCGAGGAGCGGCTGAGCAAACAGGGCCGCACGGTTACGGTGATCACTCAAAATATCGACGAGCTCCACCGCCGCGCCGGATCCAACAACATCCTGGAAATTCACGGCAAGTACAATAAAACTGAATGCCGGCATTAGACGGAATGATTAGCTTTCCAGATTAATCTTTGTTTCAGCACTAATACGGTAAAAACCTTTCTTGCTGAAATTGTACTTTCTTGTTCTGTGTCTGTACACACATGGTTGAATGCACTTATTGTAAGTAGCTTTGGAAAAAAAACAACAAAAGCAAATTGTAATGTGATCTATTTTCTCTTTTGGTTTTAATGCAGGAAGTCTATTTAAAACCCGCTGTATAAGCTGTGGTCATCAAGCTGCCAATTACAAGAGCCCAATCTGTGCGGCTCTGCAGGGCAAAGGGTAAGAGCATCATCTGGTGTCGTCGGGTGATTTGGATTATTTACCGGTAACGATGTAATTTCATGGGCACGTAACACACAAGGGTAGCGCATGCAAGAAATGTACTCGGAAAGGGGCTTTGGTTGATTTTGAACAAATTAAAATGAACTGTACAGAAATTGACGGCCGTGGTGGGGAAAGTTTTAAGCATGCATGCCCCGACCCAAGCACACAAACATAAAGAACACGCAGCAACAACACAATCCACAATCCCCGGCAGATTCACAATGAGAATCAGATTTCGATCATGTTCATTTGAGCACAAAATGCCAGAGAAAAAAAAGCTGGTTTTGTTTTTTCAGATGTCAGCAGCTGAGTGACACCTAATGACGCAGGGACGAGGAAAAGCTGTGGCCAAACTGAAATGTCAATTATCTGACATTTAAATTGAGTTTTTGTAATGGCTGAAATGTTCCACTAATCAATTTAGTCTCTGCTGTTGACACAATGACGGAAGTCCGATGCTAAAATTAAACACGAGTATCAGAATCGTTGATGGAACAGCTGATCTGATCTGACCGGACCGCTAACAGTAATTCTGATTAAATCTCCAGTCATGCAAGTGATATTAATGTCTCACGGCCTGAAAGACAAACTCAGATATTTGGGTGGAATGCGCACATTGATGCCTAATGCTTGGTTTAACTTTCAGGCTGATCTAACTTTTACCAAACTGCTTCCTCAGAGCTCCGGACCCAGACACAAACGATGCCCAGATCTCCGTTGAGGAGCTGCCCAGGTAAGCCACTCGTGTTCTCTTTCACCGCGGGCTCTCTTCAATCGAGGTCATTTGTTTTTACACAGTGTGTGTCTGTCTGTGTGCGTTTCAGGTGTGAGCGTCAAGGCTGCCACGGTCTCCTGAGGCCAGCTGTGGTTTGGTTTGGAGAGAATCTGGACTCGGAGATGCTCACTCGCACAGAGAAAGTGTTGGACAGCTGTGACCTCTGCCTTGTGGTGCGTTCGTGTGCGTGTGTGTTTTGTAGGTGAAGTTCCACAACAAAAGTCTGAACACCATTGCCACAAACAAAGTGGCCACTATTATTTCCTTCTGATTATAAGTTGTAATTTTTTTGTCACAAAAGATAAAAGGTTGCATGGTATTTGGAGGATGGTTAGTTTATTACCATGTAAATATAAGTTTATACCCCTTTACGGCGTCACTATTGAACTAAACCAATGCGTGAATCATTAATACAGACGACCTCTTTAAAGCGTTCGGATTAACCACATGTAGTTTTATCTCATTGGTCCTTTAAATATAGCAAGCGAAGAAGAAAATCTTTTTTAAAAAACGTTTTTAATAATAAATATTATACATTTTGGTTTTTAATATGGAAGGGATGGAATGTGCCAATATTCAATGAATACCAAAATATGTGCTGGATGATGTGCATTTTTAAATGTGTTAACATTTCAAATTAAAATCTCCCTCCGTAGGTTGGCACTTCCTCCATCGTGTATCCAGCAGCCATGTTTGCTCCTCAGGTGGCAGCCAGAGGAGTCCCTGTGGCCGAGTTCAACATGGAAAACACACCGGCCACCATGAAATTCAAGTACGTGTAATTTTCCTGTCCCACACTCGGCACGCCACTCATTTCTGTCACGTTTACAGTAAAGACAACATTTCCTTTCTTTTTTTTTTTTTTTTTTTCAGGTTCCACTTCCATGGCCCCTGTGGGACCACGTTGCCTCCAGCGCTGGCCCGACACCAGGCAGAACAAACATGAGTCCTGGACCTCAGTGGACACAGACCACACTGTGCAGCACTGGACGACTTAATTGGTACAAAATACCAAAAAGAGTGGGTTGAATGCAATGAACGGTGTGGTGGTGGGGTTCATGAAACGTCCCGTTCAAAGGGCTGCAGAGAAACTGTATGTACAATATACTGTACGTAGTTACACACATTTATCTTGAAACGTTTTGTCTTCGATCTTTAATTGGTCGATGACAGATTTATATTTCATATATTTTAAGGATTGTAGAAGACATCGCTACAATTTCAAATCAAAGTTCTCTGTGCGGACTGCAGCAAGTGTCACATTTAATTAACAAGTAATAATTGTACAACTTTTAGTGAGGCATGGCTCTTTCATAAAACATAAGCAACACAGCAGTGAGTTGAGTGAATACTGATGGTCCGACAGTAGAGGACAGTGTTTAGCCACTGCTGAGTGAGCTGTGACATCTCTGGATGGGAGGTGAATAAAATAGCCTCCTTCCAAAGGATGTGCAGGCTCTGGCCTGACTTTGTGCTGTGTGTGTGTGTGTGTGTTTGAAATGGGTGTTGTGTGAATTTATGGACTGTGGTGAATACTGTGAAAGATGCCTTCCAGTGGAAGGGATTATTTTCACATGTATATTGATTATCTTTTTGTGTTGGTGATAACTAGAACATCATCTTGATTTAAAATGAATGAATACATCTGCATATGAGATGAAGAGGGTCCCTGCAGAGTGTCGTCGGGCTCCTTGCATGCGTGTATCTATAAAATTTGAAAAAAACTCTGGATCAGAAAGGACCAAGCCTCAATAATGCAGCAGGTGGGGACGATGGTACCAGTGTAAAAGTGAATATTGACTCTACTCCTCCATATGTGCTCTCTGGTAGGCATTTTTCTTGTAGTATTGAGCTCGACACTTTAATGCTCGACCACAACCGACAACCCCCGTTTTGTTCCATTGTCTCAACATCAACACACACTGCGCATGCCAAGTCAACAACGGTGTTCTTGTGCATCATGGTGCCGTGCCATAGAAGAGTAACGCATCCCTGGTTGAGAATCACAGCGGTTACCAGGGACTATGAGCAAGAACTGAAGCTGACCTCAGTTGCAGGAAACGTGGATTATGATTTGGTCAAATGAAACGTGAAGTGTAGTTAGTGTTGCATGGCTTTACAAATTGATTGTATGCATTGTTCCGTGCCACAACGACCAAAGCACAGGACCGTGGACCAAGATGGAGGTGGATTGATGGATCAATAAAAAAAAATGGTACTTAAAACACAGCAGGCTGCCGTTCAAAGTAAGTTTACTTCCAGGTTTAAAAAGAACCTGAGCTTGGGAACTCTGCGTTAAAGCCTCTCTGAAATGCAGCGTGTTGGCTGGAGGGGGTATCGTCCCCGACACGTCCCTGCTCTGCCACAGTGTGGCGAATGTGACCAAAGAAAGTATGTGACACCATTTCACATTTCCCTTTCTCCTCCCTGTGTTCTCTCATTCACCTTTTTGAAGAGCTGTTTTTTTTTTTTTTTTCCTCTGCGCTCTCATCTGTACCTCTTCCATGTGCGCGATGTTCTAGACGCCTCCATCGCTGCTCATTAGATGGAGGCCGATGGTCCGGCGGTCCCCCGTGACTCGGCTCCACAAATAACGGAGACAATTTCCCGCCTGTTAGGCGCCGATTTCACACCAATCTGAGTTGCTCTGCCAGAGCGAGCGGTTCGAGAGACAGAAACAAGGGGGAGAAGAAAAGCAAAGGGAATATGTAGGTCAGAGTGTAATGGGTAGAAGACACAAGTTCAACACGCCGCCCTCATCAGCCTCAAGAAGTCTACTCACGCATGCATTACCCTTAAAGAATTGTAATCCCTTTGTAGAGGCTAACCACCATCTCTATTGTAGCGTTATATGTATTGTACAAACAGGAGCATGGTATTAATCTTCTCATTGAACAGGAAAACAATCTTTCCTCCATTATTTTAACTAGTAGTGTGAGCATTTTGGAAACTAAGCACTTAAGAAGTCGATAGCAGCGACGTTCGGCCCCAAAGGGCCCACGTACCATCCCGCGCACTCTACTCTATTTGAGTGGCACTTTTAGGGCAGCTGTATTTTACTAAAAGCCATACATTTGTAAAACATGCAACCAATTAATAAAATAAGATGCATTGTTGTACAGTTTATGTACAACAATCTGTACGGAATCTAGTGAAAATAACATCCAGGCTGACAGGAAGTGACATTACCTAAAGCTGATGCATTAGTATCATTAGATTACTGTGTATTCTGTGTGATCCCTGAGCTGGGATTAGAAACCCACAATACTGAATCATTACTGATTCTAGTTGTGACATAGCACTGAGGGTGTGTTTGTTCAAATAACCATGTATTTCTTTCATCACTTTAAAACGTTGTCAAAGCAGTGAGCATATTTCCACCTTTAGGATCTAACCACACTTAAAAACGTCTCGGTACACTTTAGGCCTAAATTAGCTTCTCAATGTAATTATACTTAATTAACTGAAACAGAAATGCTAAATTGTTCGCACTATGAGCAACATTTCTATATTATCACATGAAGCCAGTTAGATGAGCTCACACCTACTAAAGAATTCAATGTTCTTTTAAAATATGATACATTATTGTTTACAGTTGGTATTTCTATGCTTACTTGAGGCCTTTATCTCTGATTTAGAAGGCCACGTGGACACCCAGAATAAGGATAAAACGTACACCATGTGGCGGGATAAAACAAGTGCTGCAAAGAGGAGGAGCCAGTGAAGTTATACGGTAAATATAAATACAAACAGAAATATTAAATAATATTAACATTTACTTGCACCAGAAGACCCCTCTGTAAAAATCCCACACCCAGGTTTCTTTATGAAATTTAACAATCTCAAAGTCTGTTTCCTTGATGTCACTAGTTCCCGAGGAGTCTAAAAAAAAAAAAAAAAGTCCACCGCCACCTCTAAGAGCCACGTGTCTGTGGGTTTATGAGTGGTCGTATGCCACAAACATACCAACTCTCACAAAGAGGGGTTGCGTGTCTGATATTTAGAGGAACTTTCTAAATTGATTTTTAATTCCCACTCAAAAATGATTCCTTCTGGAGAGAAAAAAAGCTGCAGTGTTTAATTGATTGATTTGACAAGTTTTCATTCTGAAGCTTTATTCATCACATTGACAACTTCAGTATTACAGTTAATCCACATGTTTTATGACAAACACTACACGTCAACATCCACCCATTCATACAGGAGCCTCCAATGAGTGGAACCCATCACACCCAACACTCCCCCAAATAGCCCCAGGTGTCCAATTTGTCTTCCCAGTTGCAAATATATCCTAATTTAAAAAGTCAACTTAAAAAGTTCCACTTTATCACAAATAATTTGAAGTGTTGTAAAGAATAGCTTCACTTTTCAAGATGTCAGCCCTTTCAATATTTAACAATCACACTGTTCCTTGTAAAGATTGAATCTTAAAAGCACACACACATATATTTAGCTTTTTGTCTGCAGCATGGTTGAGTGGTAATGTGTTACTGTGGTAACTAAGAAGTGTGTAGCGCCGCAGCAGTGGCAAGCCTGCAGCACTGTTACTGCACACACACTTCTCACATCATCTCTCACACACTCCAGGCAGTAAAAGGGTGCATGGCTCTCTGGACGTGCACACAGACATTTATCTCCAAAACCTTCTATCAACCTCAGAGATAAACTGTGATAAAGTTTTGTCGGAGGATCCAAAAGGCTTTGAAAGGGTTTGATTAGGATAAAGGGCCGAGGGTTTCTGGGCTGAAGCCCTCCGCCTGGCAGATACCATGGTTTGGATTTTACAACACATTCAATGTGTCTTCAGCCTCTACAGTTTCACTCTCGGACACAGATCAAATGTAGCTGGTCAAGAGAATGTAGCAGCTCAACAGTGCAATTTGTATCACAGGCGTTGGTGCAGACCAAACCGGATCTAATGGCAGTGTGAAGAAGATAAGTTAGACACAAACGCGACTCACATTGGATGATAAATGTTCCTCTGCTTGAAATGTAGACAACCGTCTGCCAAAACATCAAAGTACAGGGAAATGATATCAGGGCTGCTTACATTTCCTTCAATTGGAAGTTTCTTTGTATCTGGAATTGTTAAGTAACAAAAAACCGATGTTTATGTTGAATCTTACAGTACCAGCAGCAAGTTGTCTAGGAAGAAACGTTTCAATGTGTCTTATGCTGCACTACAATCATATGGTTGTAGTAGAGAGTAAACGAGCCATGGGTATTGGGTCAGGCCCATAATGGGTGGATTATAAACCTGTCTAAACCAGGCAGTGTATCCGACTTTGTGTTTTGAATTACTTCTGTCCCTGATTGGCAAAATAATGCTAAATGCTGCTTTGCAAATTATCAAATTTATTCATTTTCATTTAATTGGACAGCAAAAATATGCTATTTTTATTGGTGGATGTTCCTACTGATCTCTTATTATTTTGTACTGCTATTGTTATTTTTAGCACCTCACTCAGTGTCTGTGTGTGTGTGTTTGCGTGTGTGTGCGCGTGCGTGTGTTTGCTGCAGAACAGGGTTGTTTAACGAGCTTAGCTGGATCAGGTGCGGAGTAATCTTCCAGTAATGAGGCTCACAGGCGTGCATGCGTGTGTGTGTGTGTGTGTGTACATACATTGTAGCATTTGTGTGTGTATCTTACTTTTACCAAAACCCACAGCTTTACATCTGCAACAGCTCACAGGGTGTGAACCACATTTCAAATCTGTATTCTCCTTTCTCCCCTCAAACTTACACGCCCCAGTTGTCCCGCTTGACTTTCTATTACCTGCAGCTAAGCATGTATATGTACATTTCTGTATGATTGCATTTGAACATGCGTCACGCTGGTTATTGCCTGCCTGTTGGCCACGTATTAACTGAATTAAAATGACTGAGGCTGGTGCTCTTCCCATCACCCCAGATTGGGTTTGGGAGTGAAAATCCTCTGGGGAAGCACTAATCCCTGACTGTCGGAAGCAATTTTTATTCTGTAAGCTAAGCTTTCTTGCTCTATCTCTCTCCTGCTCGCCCCCTTTCTTGCTCTATCACTCTATTTATAGCCCTCTTAAGCCGCTCTGATTTCCACTGTTTACATTTTAGAGCCCCAACTCTTTCGATTTAGAGCCCCCCCCCCCACAACGCTTTTCTCCTGCTCTCGATCGTCCCTTGGCTGAAGAATTAGAAGCAGGACATCTCTATCGGCCTCGCATGCTCACATGGAAGGAACAGAGCCAGGCACATAGAGGTGGAGAAGGGGGAGAGAAAAACGAGGGAGATGTGAAGGGACAGGCGGATCCGAATGTGTATTCCAGGCAGCCAGACAAGCTGTCCGTGTTTTGAGAAGACAGATTGTGATAGAGAGGAGGAGGAGGAGGAGGAGGATGAGGAAGAGCCAGATCCTTTGTGACTTGTTAACAGGAGAAAATTAATTGAGCTACAGAATGACGCCGATTTTTCCAATGACACACCACTTTGAACCTGTGCAGTATTTTATTTTTTTAAAGGAACAATCTGACACAAATGCTCTTATTTGCTTTCTTGCCGAAAGTTGCAAGAGAAGATTTATAACAATCTGATGTCTAAACAGCAAATAGTTGAAGCCAGTTTGCTTATTCTGTACAAAAAGTACATTCACATGGTCACATGTTAGATATTTATATAACACGTTGTTTTATATTTCTTCTTCATGACCAGTATCCTCCAAGAGTCTCCATTGGTTGCCTGGCAACAGGTTCCATTCAATAAATAGTCCATAACCCCCTGAAAATTGTCAAATATCATGACTTGAATTTATGTGCAGATTTATGAAATTGGATGTAATCTGTCATTTAGTGGTCCTGGTAGGCATATTATATTACCTACGGATGGAGTCTGTAATTGTTTTTGATTCTTTATATTAAGGTACGATAACCAGCTGCTGGCTGAGTCTCCATATTTATCACCCATTCACTCTTTCTTAGTGAACCTTCAACAAGAAAGCAAATTGCCATATATTTTGTATAATGTATCTGACAGGTCAAGCTTCAAAACACCACAGTTTTTCTTTCAGTTACATTTTTAATTTTCTTTTAATTTTCTTCATGATATATATTTATTCCCATTATCTTCAGCTTTGTTAAATTTAAAAAACTTAACATAAAACGCTGTGACTAAATATTTGCACAATATTCTGAAACAGCATTGAAATCACCATTTAATGAGTTTCAAGTTAAATGATTAAACACATTTGCACAAACATCCAACATTTTGGTGGCCATTACCAAATCTCTTCTCAGATGGTGGGGAAAAGAAAACCGGGTCGGCAAACGGAATGATATGTAAAACGAGACTTATTTCAAATATGAAGTGGACTTAATTATATGTGTGTGTTATGTAAAACAACAGTGTCATTAAAAATCGGCACCGGCGGGCCTTGATTGGAAAACGGGACTGGAGGGGGTGGGATTATTCAAATATCTAGGTTTGTGTCGTAACAAACCTTGAGGATTTTGAACAGCTCGTTCAGAGTCTGAAGGCAGGATCAATTCAGAAACCCGTATCTCACTCAAAACAGCATGGATGGATTTTGTTGAAGTTTGTATGTGTGTGGAAGCACCAGAGACACACAATACCACCCCAAATCCCAGGAAAAGTGATTTCTTTTCCTGGGAAAATCTTTCTTTCATAATATGGGCCCTTTAAGAGAAAAAAGGAAAAACTGTGTGTTTATGGTGACAAGGGACAAATGGGCAAATGTGTGGCTAATCGATGAGTTCATGGTGTTAATGGAAATGAACGGAGCTCTAACGTACACATGGCGCAGATATAATAGGCTTTGCTAAGAATCAGAATAAGAAGCCATTTATTGCCACATATAATATTACACAAAGAGGAATTTGACTTGGTGCATTGGTGCAATATAAGCATAAAATAAGATACACTCACACATAATTGTTGTCAATAGAACATGTATGTTTTAAAAAAGACCAAAAAAGAATAAAAGTGATTTTATTTCATTTCACATAAACATGATCTCCCTCCCAAAGCCTTCCAGCTTGTTTCTATTGAGGTCAGGTCAGCTTGCCCGTCATAGCTGAGCAGTAGCAGTTAAAGGCAGCAGCTAACATTTAGCTCATTATGTAAATGCTAATCATCAGTTGTAGCTCGGACCCCGGGGGGTTTAGAGACGCTAGCAAGCCAGTGGGCTGTATTACCAAGTCTAGGAGATGAACAAACCGATTAATGGACTGCGAGGTTCCACTGTGCTTATCTGTCGGTTTGCTTCGCTGCACGTAGTACACCTGCCAAGATGTGAACCAGTCAATTCATTTAATGTGATGGAGAAGCCTTGTCCTCTGTGTATTTTACACTGAAACTAGGCACGCTTCCACTTGTGTTTCCTGCTCAGTGTCAATAACATAATCAGATGTGGGGCTCACAGCTGCTCTGCCTCTGAGTGTTTGTGTGAGTGTGAGTGTGTGTGTGTCTCACAGAGAGAGCGAGAGAGAGAGAGAGAGAGAGAGAGAGAGAGAGAGAGAGAGAGAGAGAGAGAGAGAGAGAGAGAGAGAGAGAGAGAGAGAGAGAGAGAGAGAGAGAGAGAGAGAGAGAGAGAGAGAGAGAGAGAGAGAGCAGGGAAAACCGACGGCGGAATACAGTGCAGAGATTAGACAGTGATGTATTTTTTTTGTGGTGCTTTTTTTTTTGCTCTGTCTCTTCTTTGTGTTGGAGGAATAGGAAGAAATGCATGTTTGGGCCAACAACAGTTTTCATTTTCAAAACATTTTGGCTCAGGTTTAAATAATTCAAGGGAATTTTGGTCGATATTCATAGAAATCAGTAGCCTGACGTAGTCGTACTCAATTCTAGTCAGAATGTGAGTCTGATACTGCTCCATTGAGCTGTATCAGAGGAAAAAAAATGCCTCTGCACTCAATTGGATAGACCTACAACTTATACAACCAATAAGAGCAACGTGTGTGACGTATGTTAAACAACGCCAAGTTGCTGAATCCCGTAGGAAGTAGACGCCAAAAACATCGCTCTTATCAACAAATGCCTTGATCGCGTTTCTCTGTTCCTCTTTTAAAATGAATTGGCTGTCGATACCTTTCAGAACAGACCTGAATCTACACACCTCAATTCTCCAGCGGCAGCCATCCCTGTTGTAAACAAATTCAACCCAAGCGCTTTTTGACGTGGTTGATTACGTTACTGATCATCTGTCCATCATCGTACAGAGCCCGCCCAGACAATTTGATTGACCCGCCCGAGCAATACTCGCGCCACTAGGAGCAATGCCGGACCGAACTTTCCGACCACAAACGTTGTGGGCGGGACTAAGTTCGGAATGGCACCCAGGCTAAGAAATCAGCTAACGTTTTCTCCTTGCTGCAAGCATGCATTCTCGAAACCCCTTCGCAGGAAGTGTAAATACCACTCAAACTTGGCCACTTTCTAGGGGCTCAGTGAAACACTGAAGGATTTTTTTTTAAATCCTGCTCATGACTGGGCAGCGCTCGCATAGATCCACAGTAAAACAACGCAGTACAGATGCTAAAGGCTAAAATGACTAAGAAGTGCTGCTGCTTTAAACACGGTGGCTTTGTCTGGCTGCATTGGGGATTGATGTTGCTCTCACACCGAAGTACACATCCAGAAACACTAAATCCATGGTTTTGCATGTTTTACCCAGTTTGGTGTAAAACTCCTAAATCCCTCCCAAAAAGAAAAGTTTGCGGTGAAAAAGAGGCCGATGCGCGATTGTTACTTGCCAGCTCTTAGCTGTGATTGAATCTGATTTTGGCTTGTAAAAGCAGTTCTTAATTGAGTTATTGACGAGAAAAGATGGTGAGCAAATTGGCAAGCAATCTTTCAGCTGGACCATGTTTTCGTGGAAAACGTTTTTGACAGTTCAAATAACAAACACAAGCTATCATTGAGATCTAGTCTGAAGAAATGCAAAAAGATTACATCAAAGTGATGCTGGTCAGGTTGCAACATGTGAGTTCATCATCAGTACCTCTGTAAACCACTGCAGAACACCGCTCATCTATCCACTCATCCCCGAAGCATGAGCCCCTCCTCCGCCAGCTGACATCTCTGATCCGCAAACATTGATTGGGATCAATAATTCACACCAGCCTTTAATATTTCATGTGTGCAGCGATAATCTGTTCAGGGGATAAGTGCCAGTGTTGAGTGTGAAACACACACAAAGCTCCTGGTGGTTTGTGGTTACGTCCCGGACTCCCCCACCCTGTCTCACTGAGCTGCTGGTGCTGCTGCTGAATGTTTCATGTGTTCCTGAGGGTTCCTCCGGCTCCTCCATTGATCAGACCGGCCACCCTGTGATACCTCATCAGGAAGTAATGACATTGTTGAAAGTCACCCGCAGAGGAGGCAATGCAACATTCCCAACTTGTGTGAACATCAGATCGTCAGGAGCAGGAAACTTTAGAGTTTAGAGTCTCTTTTGTGCATTCATTCTGAGCCTGCTTTTAGAAACACGTTACAATGATGATTGAAAAGTGGAAGGGCAGTGCCGTTATTTCGATGAGGGCTTTAGTTCCTCATATTATTTTGTAGCTTCCTATAGTGTCGGTGGAAGGGCCGTATTTGCCGACACCATAATCCTTTAAACTAACTTATTAATCACATAAAAATACATAGATATTTTATATTTTTGTGTCACTCACATAACTCTATAAACATAATAAACTTTGTAAACCATTGTAAAGTCATTGAATAACAAAATGATATAGGTTACTTCACCACTTGCACTTACAACACAACTCCTCCCGTCTCTCACTGACCCGGCACATTAAATATGTTAACGAAAAAGAGCACAACTGAGTTTTTCATTGTCATCCAGCAGAAAGTAATCAAAAACACTCCAGACTCTCAGACCAGACCAGTTGTGGTTCATTGAAGTTCTCTTTATCCACTAGGTTGTGACTTTTACTTCTAATTTAAAGGTCATTACAGGCTTTCCCAGGATTGAGAGAGATGTTCTGTTTTTGATGTTATCTCACTCACTGTTAATTCTGTTGGTTCTTGTATATCGTGAACATTAAGTGCACTTGTTTTCCAATTGACCTCCTCTTGACGTGGTTATCTTGATATCAGAAACCATTAAAAGGCATGGGGGACTATGCGTGTTGGGATATTTCTATGAAAATGAAGTCCCAACATAGTGCTTGCCAGCTCAGCTGAACACAGGAATTTGAAGCAGAAGAAACTAAAACTCTGCAGAGCAACTGAAAAGCTCTTGACCTCGCTGTACTTAATTTGTTTAAACGGCACAAAACAAAGCATAACAACTACAATTTGTACATTTTTTAGGTGTCACGTGCCGGTTCCCGGTGGATCCCAAAAATGACAATTATGATGATTAAATTACCTTTATAATAAGTTTCCTTGATCAGCACCACAGCTCTCACAAATATACAATCAGTAAAACTATTATAACTATGTCCCACTGCCATATGAGAATATGTTGGTCAAACAAATTTGGTAGAAAATCAACTTCAAAGTCTGTTGCTAATCATTTCCTTAAATAGAGTGAAAAAATATTACTAAAGCTCTTTATATGTACACGGTTGTGCAAAAAGTGAGAAATTACTCTCTGAAAATTGATATTTGTAGTATGGACTGCAATGCAGCTTGACTAATGTCCTACAGAAAGCAACCATTTGAACCTTTCTGCTGGTGCATGTTTTCTACCTACACGTGCACATCTAGAGTTTAGATATCTGTCATGCCTGGCTAGAAAAATATAAATAGAACATCTTTCATGATGAAGGTGGCAACATAAACGCAACCTTCTGTGTGTTATTTGTTCACAAGCTTCACCAAGAACAGGAGTGTCAGCAAAATCCACATCCTCTTTTTGATTGAGGGAAATCCTCCTACCTCACAGTCCACAGGGACATTTTCACAATCCTTGAAGCAGTTGAATGGAAGAAAGTCATAAGGTTGACGACTGCTGCTCAACAGGGAAACATTACAGTCATTATCTGACTTGTGGTGGAGTGTTATTTAGTCACCGTGGCACAGGGAATTAAAAACCTCTTTTTCCTTTCAAACCAAAGACCAGAAAAACACTTCTTTTAATCTATTATTACTTTTAGCGTACGATTCAAGTGTTTTTTTTATGACATGACAGGAGGATTCATCATTCATTTGAAAGTGTATCCATTCAGGATCACATTCATATTTTAATCATGTTCATGTAAAATTCCCTCACAAGCACTCCCAGGGAAATTCATAAAAGAAAACACCGACAATCTGGCAGGCTATTTATAACTTTCCTAGCAAGAACTTGTGCTATATGAAAGAGTTCAGAAAATGCATGCGTTTTGTGCGAGTTGGTGTGAATGTGCACACATGAGTGTGCAGGCAGATGTGTGCATGCATTTAAAAGATAGTTGCATTGGAAAATGTTTCTCAGCTTCTCTCCAATATCTCTTGCAGAGAGAGATGAGAGGAGCTGACACACAGAATTAAAAATATCTCTCAATTGCACTCCCACACACAGCAACCAAAGAGGCCACACACACACACACACTTTAACAAACACCCTACTTCTGAAGACTCTTTTTGTGTCTCTTTCACCCTTTTCATATCTTCTCTTGCGCATATGAATACATACGTACAATCTGCCGGCTGCCGTGCACACAGAGGTGTCATTTACCGTTTTGAAGGTTTTGTTTATTCGCTTCTCCTTTTGACCCCCTATTTGTATGCATTTAGCATGCATGCTAACATCGTGTGAAAGCGAATCCATTTAGCTTTGCACACTGATTATGCGGACAATGCGTTTGACATAGTCTTTTAGCGGCCGTATAAATATCAGTTTATGCATGCAAGCTGGTTTCTGTGTTCATGTATTCCTGTCTTCTAGAGGAGAAGCATGGACTTGATTGTGTTTTGTATGAATGGCAGCAAGCAGGTTTATTCATGAATGCAAACAACACTGCAGTAGTTTCCTCAGCCTCTACAGATGGCTCCTTTTCATGGATGTGCTCAGGATCCCAGCCTACTAAGGTCCCATTTATCTGTCTCCTTGTCTCCCTGCCAACTGGCTGCCATCCCATATACACACACACACACACACACGCATGCACACACCGGGTCCATGAACAGGAAATCACCTTGCTATGATTATAAAAGCGGAATGCCTGACAAATTTCAAAGAAAGCTGCAATATCAGGTCACCTGGTTGGAGGCGATGCAAGACTTGGTCTGATGTTTTCGCATGTTTATTATGAATGTATGGCTTTCCTCGCTCTCCACACATTGTGCACGCACACATCCTCGTTACACACACACACACACACACACACCTACCGCTGCAATCCTTCCCCCCTCCTTCACCCTACCGGTGTGTCGGCATGGCTGTGTGTGAGGGAGAAGTTTTGTTTGGTTCGGCCGTCACCTCTGAAGCTTTCATCTGCACACCACCGTGTCCTCGATATCAGAGCCTCAAGTTGGAGAAATGTCAGCGAGCACAATGAGCCGGCGGGGTAGAGGCACAGACCAATACAAAGTCATCATCTCAGACCACCTGCAAGAACGCCAGAGAGAAAAGACAGAGGAGAGAGAGAGAGAGAGAGAGAGAGAGAGAGAGAGAGAGAGGGTGGGGGCAATGTGTCAGATTGGGAAACACCTCTGCAGCAATCAAAAACCACTTGCCTTACTGCCTCTGTTGCCATGGTAACGGGGGCCTGTCAAAGCGTCCTGGAGGAAGGACCGTCAGAAAATCTGCGGCTGTCACTTACTTCAGGAGAGAGGGAAATGGAGCCGGTGTTTGTGTTGCGCTGCTTGTATCACTTGACTTAACGTCACTTCACTTCATCATTAAAAAGCTAAACAGGAAAGATGACACATTTTAGGATGGAGCCAGTGGGGAGATGAAATGGAAAATAATGCTGTGTTTGATGCTTCCAGGCAACTTGATTCTCCTAGGGGGTTCGTTTTATAGAACCAAGAGAATATTTTTCTCTGTGACAAAATAGAGAAAACAAGGTGTGGCAAAATGTGGCAGTTACAATTTTAACGACGTATTTTGTTAAAAGACGTACAGTACGTGTTACCTTTGATTGTGATTATTTGTATTATGACAGTTTATTTTGGCTGCCTTTTAAAATATTAAATCAAACGAATCTTGTTGGACAGCCTGTCTTTCCTCTCGATCTCGGCTCAGCATCCGATCGATTTCAAACCGGCTGGACGGTTGTGGACATTGACCACTGGTAATTGACTGTGCGCATATAAAGACTTTTTGTTACAGGGCGGCCTAAGTGCTTCACATTGACTTCTTCATTGATGACCTCTTCATTGAGATCTTAGCGGTCTGAGACAACAATAAAACAGGGTGATGAGTCAGCCCATTCAATTTAACCGACGTAGCTGTCCTCTATAGAAGTATTTCTGCATTGAAAATTGGGTAAAGTTGCCCTCAGCAGCCTACAAAACCCCGATTTCCTGTAGTTTTAACCTTTCATTGTTTGAGAACAGAATAAAGTCCCTCTCTCTGTGTGAGTTGTAATCTAGGCTCGTGATTTGTTTACGTAAATTGATCCCACCATACATGCTTCCACTTGCATATGAGTCACTGTGTTGTGCTGCACTGCCTCCCTCACAGCCGCCATTATGCGCAGCTGTCATACGGCGGTTACTGTCGACGATGCGTAGCGCCCACCATCCAGTTCCCAGAGAGGCACTTGGAATTTAGCAACTTTCAGACAAGAATACTTACAATGCCCCGGGGCACCTACAGAGGTCATTTTCACTCTGTAAACCCTTTTATCTGATGCTATGTACAAATAGATATGATTTATTTTGCTCTTTTTCCATGTTAATATATTTTATCTGTGATGATGACATTGAAAAGAGAAAACAATGCACATGAATGTCCGACGTTGTCACCTGCCTGTGTGGAATGTTGTATGGAGTGAATAGTCTTCATTACACACACAGATAATTCCATGTATCCTGAGCTGAGCTTTTTATTTTAACTCCTAAAGACCTCTGCTGTAGATATTACTAACAACTCAAATATTCTCCCTTTTGTCATGCAAATTTTATTCATTATAATCTCATACAGCGTTTTCTTATAATGATCGTTTTGCATGATGTTTTGCTATAATTAAATATATTTGCTATATATTGATTGTTGGTATTCCTTTCATTAGTTTGTATTTATTATATGAGAATGTTATTTAGACCAACCATTCGATAAACACCACATATATTTTATAATAAATCATATATATGTTTTACTTATATATTTGCAGAGCATTCATACTTAGTTTTTTTTTCTTCCCAAAACGTTATTTCACAGTTTTTCTGAATAATTTGTGTTAAAACTGTCGCTTGCATAATAATAATTCGGATGTGGCCCTTTTTATCAGCAACCGTGTTAAATCCTCTTGGCGTCCAACTTTCAACTCAATGTCAAACACATGCATGCACGTTATATTAAGTTATGCATACTTGCATAGAACATTCCCCTCGATGGTGCATCATAGTTTAAGATGCACGCCATTGCCCACATACTCATTGTTAATTCGGGAGGAGAGCTATTTTTAGCTGCCGTGCAAGATTATATATGATCCCTCTCTTACGGTTTTCCTGTTAATTCTTTGCCGGAACGGAGTACTTGACTCTGCAATAAAATATATGAGGGGAAGAGCTGCGGGAGAGACCAAATTGTTGCAATATTGGACGATCCACCGGTGCTGATCTATTTTTAGCGGGGAACTACATCGGCTCTGAATACAGACACTGTGAGGGGAGATCACAAGCGCTTTTTTTTGCTAAAATTCACTAACGCGAAATAAAGCTGGTGTGTATTTGTGCAGCAGAAGTAAACCTGGAAAAACATTGTTAAACGATCACCATGAGCGCATCACCGGTAACCCTTTGTGGGGCACAGCAGGTGGTCCAAGGGGAAGGAGAGAGAGAGAGAGAGAGAGAGAGAGAGAGAGAGAGAGAGAGAGAGAGAGAGAGAGAGAGAGAGAGAGAGAGAGAGAGAGAGGGGGCAATGTGTCAGATTGGGAAACACCTCTGCAGCAATCAAAAACCACTTGCCTTACTGCCTCTGGGCTGCATATTGGTCGGGCTACTTTTCTGACGACACACCAACAATCGTCAACCTGTGGATACGGCGCGCGCGCGGTGCTCTGTCCCCTCCCCTCCGTCACCGACCCTTACCCACCCAGGACGCATGCACTGGGAGAAGGTGCCGATTCGACTCCCGAACGGGCGCGAGGAATCGAAACTTTGAGGGGGGCCGTGTGCCATCACCCGCTTCATGAATGGCCCGAACATGGAGGAGGTGCAATTCGAAAGAGTCAAGACCCGGCGGAGGAAGGGTCACTGCCCTGCTGGTGCCCCCCTGGGCGCCATCAGCTGCGAGGACGAGTTCAACAGCCAGGAGCTTGAAGCTCTCTTCCAGAACTACAACCTGAAGCTCGAGCAGACCGCCACCCTCAAAGCGCTGGCAGTGCTCATCGTCGCCGCGTCGTCGCTGTCGCTGGTGGAGCTGCTGTCCAGTCCGCGTCTCACCTTGTCCAAGGGCTCCTACCCGGTGCATTGCGTGGTGTTCCTGTCGCTCTTCATCGTCACCAACGTGAAATACCTGCAGGTGACGCAACTGCAGCAAATAGCCAAGCTGGCCCTGCTGTTCAGCTTCACCTTTGCGCTGCTCTGCTGTCCGTTCCCGCTGGCGCTCGGCACGTCGGAGCTGCTGAACGCCGCTGCCCCTGAGCAAGGCGTGTGGCAGCTCATGCTTGTCACCCTCGTGGCTTACGTGCTGTTGCCGGTGCGGACGCTGCTGGCCGTTGTGTTTGGCCTGATGTTGGCCACGTCTCACTTCATTGTCATAGCGACGTCGTTCACCGGAAGGAAACAGAAGCTGTGGAGACCGGTAAGTGCGGCTCCGTGCACCCTGGGTCAGCTCAGTCACTCGACCAACTCTATTGACTTGTGCTTTGCAGTTAATGGTTGTTTTACCTTGAGGTGTCATCTTAACTAAGAGGTGGCTGGTTGAGTCACCTGTTCACGCAGAAACCCTCCAGCAACTTCTCCAGAAGACCGTGAAGTTGTATAGGCAAGCTCCGAGCTTTGTGTAAATATAGGAAGTGGTGATGCTGAACAGCACGCTTATACTCATTTGACTTTCCTCGGAGAAGAAAAGTTGAAAGAAACCCCTGAGTGATCGATATTAGCTGCAGGATACCAGGTGTAAAATTGGAATCGAGCAGTGAGTTTCACTTTAGCGCACCTCACTAACGAAGCAGACAAGGAGCTGTCCAGCCGCTGGTGCTGAAACAGGATCCTGCCGAGCCGCACAATCATCTTATTGACTGCTCCTTTAGCCCCATGTGTAGGTTGAAAACACTCATTGTAATGTGTTTTTTTTGTGGTGTCTGAGTTACGTAACGTCTTGATATTTCTCGTGCTATATAAAAAAGTATAGAAACACTCTTTATTCTTCTATTTCAAATTGCTTTGTTTAACATTTTGTTGTCTGCAGAATTATCTGGTAATGCAAAAATTTAATTTGAGAAATTAGAAAAAAATAAGAAGTGTTAAATCAGTGGTTAACGCACCTATAGTTCAATCTAAGCATTATGTTTTACTCTATTTTAGTTTCAAAAAACTGAAAATGGCCACATCCTTAGCAACCGTTTTTTGCCCCTGCTAATCCTTTAAGAACCCCTCAATTTTATAACCCTGTTCGTTGCATAAATCTGGACTCTTTGTTTTGGGAACTACTACGATACTTCTGATAAAGTTATCCTTCTTTTGGTTTTGCTCAAGTGTGAACTGGAGTGAAGTCTTAATTAAGTTAACAAGGTGGTATGTTGTGTCATCCATCTTGCTGTGATGGATTGAACCATTGAGGAATCATAGGCACACAATTGTTCATCCTCAAAATGAAGTGTTTGGCATAAGCATTAATTTCGGATTATTAATCAATAAGGTACTTTCTTTAATTTCCACTAAATGGCTTATGTTTCTTTAAATCACACCCACACTGTGATTTTCCACCCTATGGAATAATCAAGAACTGTGCATACTCTAAACCAGCCAGGATGTATACAGAGATGCAGAGACACACATGAGCGTCCCCTCAGGCTCCCATTCGGTATGTAGATGCTGCCTGTTTTGTCTGGCATGTCTGTTCTTGTTTGTGTGCAGCTGGTGGCCAACGCGGTGCTGTTCATCAGCGTAAACTTGTCTGGGGTGTTTGTGAGGATTCTCACCGAGCGCACCCAGAGGAAAGTCTTTCTCCAAGCCCGCAACTGCATCGAGGAGAGGCTGAAACTGGAGGATGAGAACGAGAAGCAGGTGAATTTGCATAAACACAGAAATATGCACAGGTAGAAAACATAAAGCTAGAGGACCATACGTGCACACATTTCACCTAGCCTTCAGCGAATATGTTGAGATCTTCGCTGTCTGTCTGGATGTCTTTTTCTTTATTTTTGAGGTTTCAGGTGCCAAAGTATTCCAACAACCGGCCTCCAGGCACTCAGTAACTATGACAGCGTCTATTTAAGGAAGGTACAATTACTGTGGCACATGCACTAGCGCCACACGTTCCACCCCCTCTGCGCGCACCTTCATGCAGAGCCTTAACAAAAGAACAATCAGGCAAACTTTAACACACAGAAACACTTAAATATGAGCTGCACCCACACCATGCGGCAGGAGACCAACCTGCAGCAGTGGTTACAAAGAGAATAAATCATCTGATGTATGTCATATGGCTCTGACACGTTTCACCTTTGTCATACACAACACTGGTGAGCGCACTGGCACACTTAGCAGCTGTGCTTTGTAGATTAGATGATGATATGTTGGGTTTTCCGCAGCAGAAACACACTCCCTTCTGACAGGTAATTACACAAGGAGATTGCTTTCTTGCCCCCAGCACCCCGCACAACTAAAGGTCACAGTTTATCTGGGTGGGTGGAACACACACAGACCCCTGATTGGGATCCATCAATATCCAGCCTATAACAAGGCTGTTGCTGATGTGCACATCAACAAATAGCTCGGATTTTGATTTTGCTAATCGAAAAGGTTGCGTGTTGTCACTCAGTGGTTTGCTTGAGTTTGAGCCAGATCCATAGTTTCTCAGTACATCCGGGTTCTCCTAAAATGTATGCATTAAAGAAAAGTAGGCCGACCAGGGATTTCCACAACTATTGAGCTGTGCTTCAACAGATCCATCTGCCAAAAATCCAATTAATATTGTGTGTTATTGATAAAAGCAAGCCCTATGTAACAGTCTGTGTGGACCCAAATGCACGACACCAGACTTCAGAGCTCTTTGACCTTTTGTTAGAAGTTCCGGACAGCAAGCAGAATATCGACGGGACGGAAGGGCAGGGCAGGTCGGTTCACTGGGTTTCAGGCTCGTGGGGTAAACAGGGGCGTTCAGGGTCGGCAACAGGTGATCCGTCGGGGAAGAAAACACTGGAGAGTCTGGCATGGAAGCAAAAGAACAATCCGGTAGTGAGTGAGGGAGTGATCGGGGTTTAAATACTTCACTTTTTTGGGGAGTTCCCCTTTAATGTATATCTGGAGCAACGGGAAAGTAAAAGAAAATTAGGCATTGGTTAATTAATAAACCACTAGGAGGAAAGTTGTAGAAATTAGCTGTGTCGGAGGAATGAAAGAGATTAGTAAAGAACAGAGGAATTATTTCATTAGAACAACATCACATTCACACTTTGGTTATCACAACTTTATGTAAAAGTGTTTTAAATAGAAACACCAGCACATACGGACCAATCCACTTTCATTGCACAGCAGTGGCTATTTCTGTTTGTTTCATAGAAGTATGATGTAAAACAGAGGTGGAGGCAGACCCAGGGGAGCTGCGGCTGCTTTTAAAACCCGCCTCTCAAGCCGCCTGATGATTCATTGTGCATTCACAATCATCGGACACCTTTCTGAACTGAGAGGGTTAACAACATGTTGACGCCTGAGCTGGAAAACCCCCCGAATGAATTACACATCAGAATACAGAAATAGAATTCAATTTTCTATTGATTCACAAATTATTTTAGATTTTCAATTTCAAATGCTTAATTTATGTTTAGAAATATTACCTAGCCAACGTCCTTTACAATAATGATACAAAAAATGAATGATATGAAATAGATTCCAAAAAGTTTTGCAGTTTTTCTTATTCTTTTCTTTATTTGGGGATTTCTGTTCACGACAGAGCAGAAAACACATTGTCCACGTATGTTTCTCAGATTACACCTGCATGAAAACAATACGGACATTTGTGTCCTCTCAGTTAGTTAGTCCTCACAATACCCTCTTCTTCTGTACTCCCCCCCCCCCTTCACACACACAAACACACAATCCCAGGAACGTCTGCTAATGAGCCTACTGCCCAGGAATGTTGCTATGGAGATGAAGGAGGACTTCCTGAAGCCGCCTGAACGGATCTTTCACAAGATCTACATCCAACGTCATGACAATGTCAGGTAGGAGGTGTCATGACAACTGTGGGCTGAGCAGATGAACGGAGGGGCCAAAGTGTTTTTATCCAAAAGCCTCCCGCCCTGATCCCGAGGAGACCAATTAAAGACAGCCAGTAGAACAGATGCAATCAAACTACGGAAAGGCAGAAAAATAAGAAGGGACAGAGCCCTGTTTCCACCACTGGGTTGTTTTCTTAACTCATGGTTGACTTAAGCTGAATAGGTTGTATTTATCCTGAAACTGTCTGGAAGACCGTAAGACATACTAGGGACATTTTATCATACAGATTTCCGTTTAGACTTAAAATAAAACAGGCTTTCTAACATTTCGAGAGGTGTTGAGCAGTAACCGCTTTGTGGTTTAACCAAAGTCAAATAACCCAGCCGAATGAATATTTATATTATATCAATGTATGAATAGAGATAGCTCATACTGAAGAATCAATCAATGAATCAATTGAACAAACAAAACCGAGAAACTGACCTGAAGACGTAACCTTTTAGTCTGAATGGAGCTTTAGGTTTCAGTGTTTAGCACTTTAGCACACAGTTGTAACGTAACTCTCCCCGCTCCGCTGGCATTGATTTCTGTCGCAGCAGGCAGATGTTGTCAGCATGTAGGCTCACTATGGATCTTACTTTCAGCTTTCTGCGACTCAAAAGCAAGGTGTCTCCTTTCTGTGTCATTGTTGATGAGTGCTTTGGGTTTTGGACTGTAAATCAGACAAAATATGCAATATATAGTAAGTACTTCGATCAGCAATTTTGAAAACAAAAGCTGATTTATACATTTTCCTTTGGTTCTCAGAACAAGTGATGGCCATCCTTTTAAAACATTTAACATAGTCAACTAAAGAAGTCCTTCATTGATTTGTTTTAAAAAAAGAACAATTAAAACAATCGTCTTTGCTTCCCTATCCCTATAAATTCCATCAGCCTCACACCTCTATTGCACTTAAAAATACTATTACAAAGCGTGAGAACCTGGCCCGAGTTTGAGGTGATTACATTCCAACGAGTCAGGAAGGAGAAATGAAGGAGTGTGTCAGTGCTGCTCAGTGTGGGAGTGGAGGGCTAGTTAGCATGTCAACAGCACTCCTGTCAAGAGACCGTCCTCTCCACTCCCCGCGTCTCCGTCTGTCCGTCCACCCGCTCGGCTCCCGCTCAGCTGGGGAACATCCCTGCTCGCCTTGCTGCTGAACTGGCACAGGGCCAAACTTCACGCAGCTGCATCCAACGAGCCGGCCCCCGCCCGTCTCCAGGGAGCCGCAGCAAAAACACAGGCACCCATTAACAAGTGTGTGTGTGTGTGTGGGAGGGGGGGTAGGAAAAAAAAGGGATAAATAACCTCCCAAACTTGCTGAGCAGTGGCATGACAGCGGCCTCATCTCGCCTGTGAAAAAGTGCTGAGTTAAAATATGATAATAAATAGAGTTCTATCCCCCTTTTGATGTGGGCCCCGAGAACGTTTGATCCCATACCTGTTTAGCTCCGCCACCGTTACGCTCTCCCTCCCCACCGCCTCCCCCACCTCGCCCTCCTCTCGCCTTTATCTTCCTCACTCGCCAGCACGACCTGCAGAATAGCTTCATTCAAAGACGAATCACACAACAGAGCTCTTCTGTCGAGGAGCGGTCGTGATTCCGGCTTTACATACATCAGGCTCAACAAAAAGGGCCTAGCGACTCATTCCCAGCGCAGGCGAGGAGCCCCCATCATGCTACTGGCTTGGAATTTCAAATCACGGCTGTCTTAAATTGAACGCTGCCATTAGATGTCTGGTCAGTGCTATTTTTTACTTGTTCTGTGAGCTCCCCATTTGAAGCATTATTTTGCCATTTTTAGACTTTGTTATTGAAAAAAACTTCACGTGAGTTTGCGGATATCTGGACAACATTCAGTGGGTCTGATCTCGCCAGAAGACACCTGCATGTTAGCGTGTAAACATTTGCAAACAGGGACTCAACCAGAGGTTCACACCATTTTCCAGGTGAAATATAAGAGCTAAACAGTGTTGTTTTGGACTCACATCCGCCATGGAAGGAAATAATACAGAGCTTTTCACACAGCTCTTTAGCTTTCTCCCCCACTGGACTAAAGGATTTTTTGTTGGACTGAGAGTGAGTAAGATCCATAACACCTTGTTGCGATGTGGCCTCTCAACAATTTAAAGAAGGGCTAAGTAGCTTTCAACACCTTCTTTATCCCCATTACAGCAGCCAGCCAGCAGCAGATATTTTAGCTCTATAATTGATTTAGTGGCTGGCTTAAAAAAAATGCTTTCACTTAACAGGAAATGGATTATGCACTTGATCGTCATTAGCCAATTTTGCTGCTGCCGTTTGATCTGTGGGTATTTGAAATCATTTTGTGGAGTCAACGTGACCTCTGTGTTGCCTTAGTGTACGGAGTGTTTCCTTTCTGGCGAACACGAGTGAATCGGCTGTCAGGACATGGTGAGATGGTGACATCATGATTCCAATTCCTCTTTCTCTCCTCTGACAGCATCCTGTTTGCAGATATTGTGGGTTTCACCAGCTTGGCCTCCCAGTGTACTGCTCAGGAACTGGTCAAACTGCTCAACGAACTATTTGGGAAGTTTGATGAGCTGGCTACAGTAAGTGCTCCCCCTTACCCTCGCTGCCACGCGGGAAAGTTGGTGATTATTTATACCCATTTACTGTACAGGGGCATCACAACAAATGCTTTTTTAGAGGTCATATATAATGAAAAACTTATTTTTTCCCAAAGCTTAAAGGGGAATCCAGTCAACGTTTTGTGGGCTACCCAACTCAGAATCAGTTAATATGACAATAGAAATGATTTTTTTAAACATTAAACAGGAAAACATGATCAAGCAACCCAAAATATAAGCATGAACCTGAAAACGACTACAATTCCTCCCCTTTTGTGTATTATTCTTAGACTTTCAAGTAGCTTTACATGCAGACTGCAGGTTTGTGTCCGATTCGGATCTGCTTTCAGCTGTGTGTTCGGTGGGAAATATCAGGCCCTTTATGCTCATAGCAGATAGATAGTGCAGAGTGAGTTCATCACATTTTGGTAATAAAACAGCTGTCTGCTGCTGGGAAGGAGAATGCTGACAGCTATTCGAGCGAACCCAAAGCGTAGCTATGCAACAGGGAGCTGTGGGGTTTGAAGTAAGCCCTTTCAAACTTCCCCTAATCATTGTGTCCTTCGATTACATCGATAATACAGATAATATCTGCTTTAAATTTGGGTACTAAATAATTTATATTATTTAAATAACACAGGTTGTCAACCAAATTTCCTATTTTTCATTCATTTCATTCTCTTCACAAACTTATTAGTCACAAACATATTCTTTTTATTTTTCTGCAGTATCTTGTTACTTTCTTACTTCATATCTTAACTTGAACATTTTCTTTCTGTAATTATCTCTTTCTTTATAATTCATGAGCATTATTGAAAGGGACCGGCAATCTAATACTTTCATAAGCGTTTCTGCAATTGTGCATTCAACAGCAAATGTCCTATTGGCTAATTAATACGCTA
This sequence comes from Apeltes quadracus, assembly GCA_021346845.1. Taxonomy (NCBI): domain Eukaryota; kingdom Metazoa; phylum Chordata; class Actinopteri; order Perciformes; family Gasterosteidae; genus Apeltes; species Apeltes quadracus. Next base: position 13,288,863 of record CM037924.1, read on the forward strand.
ATACTGATATATATTATATTGATTTCTAATGTATGATGTATTTGTTTCAGAGAGTTTAGTGTGCAACAGGGTGCAAGTTAGAAATAAACTTACATTTAAAGTACAGCTTCTGTTATCTAATGATGTCAGGAAGCTTGCTGGTGGCAAGTTACGCAGTTAGTCAGCCCGTTGTTTCTCTGCAACACAAAGAACCCCCAAGAAAATGTATTATTCAGTCCTGAAGCTTATTTATTATGCGTATAAAGGCGTATATTGATCCAGCAGTGAAAGTAAGGCTGACTGAGGATGAGGAGGGAGAAGAGGAGTATGAGGAGGTGGAGGTCAGGAACTGAGAGAATGGGAGAGATGAGTGAAACAAATTTTTAGACAGACGGGAGATAAGAGCTGTTTCTGTGTGTGTATGTGTGTGTGTGTGTGTGTGTGTGTGTGTGTGTGTGTGTGTGTGTGTGTGTGTGTGAGACTGAGTGAGTGAGTGAGTGAGTGAGTGAGTGAGTGAGTGAGAGAGAGAGCAATATTGGGACTACTGCACTTGATAAAGACAGAAAGCGCGTGTTTGGTAGCACAGAGTATGCACTCTGTGTCAGTAAGCATGTTTAGCTCCGGGAAAGAAGATTAGGTTATCTATAATATTAACATACACACCCCACACACATATCCACGTAATCAATATAGATCAATACGTTTTATCAATATAGTTAGGGAGTCCGAAAGGCCTAAAACTGCATCAACAAATACACATACATAAACCCACAAGGTGCAGCCATTAATAGTAAGCAAATTATATTTATATACTTTCTAAAATATATCTTCATTGGTAAAATGGCGTTGCTGAGCTTTTTTCAATAAGCGACCTACAGTACGTATAAAGATCGCTAATGTTGTAACTTTAAAGCATATTTTAGAAGTTTGAGCCCTGAATTGCACTGCATTGAAAAACAGTGTAAATAAATGTATTATAATGAAATGAAATCAACAGGATTCAAGCATTTTGCTGCCACCTATCCTCTAAAATTATCAAGTGCAGCTCACATATAGCCTCCCCTTTAGATTGAAAGCAGCCTTGTATTTTCACTTACGGTTATGGTTGATTCAACATGCATGTTTTTGATGATTCCTGTAATGAATTAATACTAATAAAAACGACTCGTTTGGCAGTTTGGAAGTAGGAGTCTCCTTTACATGACCTCGGCCCTGCTCCAACCACTCTACACGCACCCACCACATTCTCTACATCGTGTCCAGTAACGTCCAATGCTCAAGGTTCAAAGCGATATGGTTGTTGAGTGTGTTTGACAGACGGTGACGAGCAGTGAGGGGACGTTCAGAGACTTTTATTCCCCTTGTGTCTTTCCCCTACCTGAACAGGAAAATACACAAATTCAGTAAAATTGACTAAAAATATGAATGGAATGATTGGAATCATGAGAATAATTTCATTTCTATCAAAGATCAGTGGAGGAATTGTTTTTTACATTGCATGACTACACGGGGGAGGCATGCCAAGCAAGGACCCAACCACAGAGGAAGGTGGATGGAGGATGGAGGAGGGGACAGGAGGGAGGGGTGAGGGGAGGGGTTATCTGGCTCATTAGCATTATGAACAGGTTGTTTTGCACAGCTGTTTTGATGCAGGCTGAAAGGGGTTCCGTTAATAATGATCCGTGTAGACATTTCATTGAGACCATAAGGAACCATTCCAATTAGTGGTAAAGTGGCATAATCCGCCTCCTTTAATATTTTAGTCACGTAAAAGTCAATCTGGCCAAGAACTTTGGTTAAACCACGTTCAAAGTAAACACCCAGCATGCCACTCGTCTATCGCCATCTCCTATCATGCCAAGAGATCTCTGTAGAGAGTTTCCTCTGTCTTCCTACACGCACACGCACACACACACACACACACACACACACACACACACACACACACACACACACACAATAATCACATGATCAGCAGGATTATCCCTCATGAGTTCATTCAGCAATCAGTCACAGCTAAACGTGGGTTGAGGGAGACACAAAGAGGAGGGAAAGGAGCAAGATCCAAGGTGATATGTGGTTTGCTATCACTGCTCCAGCAACCCCTGTGATGAGGATATATTGTCTGCGTTTGGTTGTGTGTGTGTGTGTGTGTGTGTGTGTGTGTGTGTGTAGCTACAGCTGCATCCTAATTGAGATGTATGCCCTGTTGTGTTAGCTAGGGAGACATTTCCTTCTAAACCGGCTCTGTCACAGCTCCTGGGCCCTGTCTGATTGCTGTATGCCACACAGCATCCCAGGAGGCTCACCCCAACTTAACCAAAGCAGGCATACACCTCTACTCCAACCTTCACCTTACCGTGATGGAATGAATCAGGGCAAATTGATGACACAGATTTGCCCCCAATTAGACAAAACGTCACCTGTCAGCTAGTTCCAAATCCCTCATGTCTCCAAAAGCACACTCAGATACCTTTTTGTTTCTCATTTCTCATTTCACACACACACACAAATTTCTCTTCCTAGAGCTGGGATAATCATCCACGTTGTGAATTGTATCCGTTGTATCCTCCCACGAGCAGAAAACCGGAGCATCCCGTCTGCTCTCTTCTCTTCTCATCTCCACCTCTAACCATTTAGTTGTGATGAATCCTCTGTATCTCTCTGTGTGCACATGTGTGTGTGTTTGTCACTCAGAGGCTGCCTGCAGGCTAAGCTTTGTAGGGTCTTCCATTGCGTTTTTCTGATGACTGCGAATGATACAGCGCCAAATGGAAACCCAATGTGTGTGCAACAAAGCCCAAGTACCTATATTGTATATTGTATAGGGGAGCTGGGGGGGTGTTGATGTTTGTGTCATTGTTGCAGAATGTGCAGAATGTTTGCTGTGACGAACAGCCGATCTGTCTGTGGATGTGTAGGCGAGATTCTACTTCAACTGCACGTCAGAGCAATTAGAGTTGGCCTCAACTACATACATACACATGGCTGCACAAGCACTCACATCTCAACCAACTTTCAGCTGTTAAAAACAGTCGACGTCGTGATTTCTAACTTTTCTTCTCTCAAAAGAGAATCAGATTTGGCTGTGCACCAGCAGTATTTGTTTAAAATAGCAATGGTCCTGTTATAATAAGTTGCGTTGAGCAAGCCATTCAAATCATATTGAAATTGCAATCCAAACCCAAATTAAGAGAATTGGATCCTAAAATATACATGCTATTACATCTACAGCTTAGATGCAATAACAATGATTATAACGCTATGCTGCTAAATCCTAACACTCTTACTATGTAACTTGCAGCAAGCTTCTCTTATGCAGTATCATTTTTACCATGTCGGACTTAGTTTTGTGTGTTAGCATAATAATTGGCAATTTCTTTTGCAGGTAGTTGATCATCTTTCAAACAAGCATCCACAAAGAGGGAAATTATGACCCAAGATTGAGCATCATTGCATTGCTATCTGAGCCATTAGCAATGCAATGAGAGCGGCTGACATTGTCCGCATGGTGGAGTCCTGTAGGTTGTTTCAGATAATCATCCATCCATCTCTGTCTTTCTGTCCGTCTGCAGGAGAACCACTGCAGGCGGATAAAGATCCTGGGCGACTGTTATTACTGCGTGTCAGGCCTGACCCAACCCAAGGCGGACCATGCCCACTGCTGTGTAGAGATGGGTCTGGATATGATTGACACAATTGCGTGAGTCATGCACACCAACGTAAATGCACAGACCTACGTCTTCTCTGTAACATGCACGTGGGCGTCCACAGATCTGTAGAGGTCATCACACAATGTGTCATTGTATCTGCATGCACACAGTAAATAAAAAAAACGTTTTTGGCATGTTACTTCAAATAAGAACCACGTTTCAGTCCACTATATCTGTTTTTCTGTCGGTGGTAGAATACGAGAAAATTCCCTGTAAATGGTGTCATTCTTGAACACCAAGCACACAGTGCTCAAAGATACCTATCTATATCTATTGCCTCCTCACGCCTCTCAACCTGGCTTAGCCGGTTGCCCTCAGCTAATGGTGCTAACAGCATGGACAGAGCTAACAGTGTTAACCGGGAGGGGACCGAAGGGTGGGCGCTACACTTCCACGATGGGACGCCATTACCAGCGGTGTGAGTGCGTTGCTCTCATATAGCCAGTCAGCGGGGCAGACTCATATGCACTAAAAGGCACGCTGCACATACAGGAGCTCTACAACACAGAGCGAAGGAGAACGACTTCATTCTCCGATCAGATTGCCATGACTGCACTATGTCTTTATGTTACAAATAGTTGTTAGATGCAGAGTCTATGCTCCGAGAACCTGGAGAACCTTGTAAACTGGCCCCGTTCCTCGTAAGTGGCTAACTGAGGTAGCTGGATCATTTTCAGTGTTTTCGATTTGGTTCCACAAAGCAAGTTTGGCAAAATCATTATTGATGCCGCCGACAAGGAATCATTTATTTACAAGGAGCCCTCCTCGAGTCGGACTCGGTGAACACCACACTTCGCAGCCAAGCCTTCACTCACAGATTGTACATTTTTCCAGTGTGATGCGGAGAACATCTGGAAGGCCGCTGCATGCCGTGATGTTCGTAAAGTTCTGTTTGTTTATTTGGCGCCGAAGAAACTTCTGGATGTTCCATGTTTCACTGGTTTGATTCATTGTGTTAATTATGAATAAGACATACATACTGATACGCCCATGCACAGATTCCCACGTGCATAATGAAACTTCTAGTTCTGTATGGTCCACACATACATGCATATACACATATATATGATGCATAGGTACATACAGCACATATATCCTTATGTGTATATATCCTCATTAAAGTATCTGTTAATTTGTACTTAGATCTTCTTTGGACCTGGTTTTTATCTACTTATTTTTAAAGAGTTGAGATAATTATTTCCGCTTGCAAGATCTCATTGGATGAGCCTACAGCCAGCAGGCACATGATGCCTCGTTCCAATTAATGGGATTGTTTGAGAAATCAGCCTTTGAAAAAGCGAAATAGCCTGACTTCAGTCATCCGGTTAATTTAAGCTGGCTAATAGGACATTTGATCGACTTCGTTGAACCACATACGTTGAACGGGCATCAGAATACTGTAAAGTCCATCATGCAGAAATACCTATAACAAAATGTATTATATATGATATTAATTGGAATATCAATTTGAATTTACAGAGTAACTAGAAGGTAAAGTTATCAATTCAATGTTGATGAGTAAAATGTACAATATTTACCTCTGAGTTATAGTGTACAAATATAAAGTATCAGTATTATAAATTAAAATGTAAATACACAAGTAACCTTAAAAATTGGACAGTACTAATATAAGTAATAAATAATACATTTGTCTTACCAATACTGGCAATTATTAGTGAATCTATGTGAATATATGAATATAAATATGAAATTCGGAATTGAAGTTTTGAGTTTGAATGAAACATAATCGGAGGTAAAAATTATAAGAAAAAGCCTAATTCTCTCTACAAAACCTAATTATTATTATTATTATTGAGTTTTCTTTTATAGCCATCAATCAAAGATTTTTGACTGTGTTTCCAGCGTCTAAGAGATATTTAGACTGACAAACAATTGAGTTTACTCAAACATTAATGCAACACCTAGCGTAGTTCAGCAGGCAGACATTCTTTTTTTTGTTTAAACACAATGACGCCATGTTGGAGACATCCATCCAAGCCACAATGTTGACAACAGATATTTTTCAAGCTGAGACAAATTCCGCTTGTGACAAAGTTGCAATTACCCGGACACACGTGCTTACCCCCGAACCCCTCACCTGCACGTTGCCTCACGCACACACGCAGAGCCTTTACCCCACTTCCTTGTGTGAGTCCTTGTCTGTCATGTTCTTTTCCTGCTGCTCTGTCTGAGTGGATGGATGCTACTGTGGGAGTCCTTTATCTAAGAAGACAGGTGCTGCCTTACACTTACACTTACACTGTCTCTATGCATGTGTGTGCGTGTGTGTGTTACATCCCTCCTGATGCCTGACGTACGGGCCAATCTTTTTCCGTCACACTGTAAACATACACACAGACATTGTGACTGACCAAATGCTGGGGATTTACTCCACCTCCTCAGAACCACCATACTGGGGTGGTCTAGATTCTGATCTTCAGAAAGCATTATAGAGTGTTGTAATAATAATAATAAGTAAGCAGGCAAAGCAGATCCGCCCCCTTGACTTAATTATGGTTTGTCCAAAATCAAAAGTTTTTCCACCACATAGTAATTGAAAGAGCTTTATGGCATTTTGATGAAATAAGGGAATCCCAAATCTAGTTAGAAAGAGTATGTCTTCAAATATGCAGCTGGTTGCAGCGGAGCATCACAATAAGCAAAGTGAACATTGCTAACAGTTTGTAATCTATAAAGGTGATAAAAACCCTCTCAAAAGCTCATAACAGGTTTGTGACACATATTGCGTTAAAAGTATGGAGCAAAACCCCTTAGGGATGAGAAAACAGTCACAGACAGTTTCCCAATAATAAAACAACAACTTTGATCCAGAGAAATGATTAGTAGCCCCATGCTCGGCTACGTCACCAGCTGTGACTGATTCCAAATCCATTTCACGGGCGTTGAGATATTTCGGTCTGGTCCGATGCAGTGGACTCACCATCTGACGCTGACCTGTATTCGCACACGTTCTTTGGTGCGCACCTGGAATCAGTGCAGCGCCCCAAATGAATGCTTCTCCTTTCATTTACTGCCTGAATATCCTCAAAGAACGTGGAAACGCGCACAACAATTTGGCAACAACAAACAACCAAACAGAGGAGGATGAATTAACCATAATGCAAGTTAAACGTGTCTTGGTCTTGCTTTAGCTTTAGAAATAACATTCTCCCCCGCAGGTCGGTGGTGGAAGCGACAGAGGTGGATCTGAACATGCGTGTCGGTCTGCACACTGGACGGGTGCTGTGTGGTGTTCTGGGCCTGAGAAAATGGCAGTATGACGTCTGGTCAAATGATGTCACACTGGCAAATGTGATGGAGGCTGGAGGGCTGCCTGGGTCAGTGCCGACTCTCACACCCACTGAAACTAGACTCTCTGCAGTCACAGTGCAAACAAACACACACACACACACACACACACATGGTATCCCAGCAACAGAGATGTAATACCGACTTATGTGTGAATCCAATCAAGAGACCACAGAGTGTAGTCCTTCTGCATTTACATACAGGAATACTACATGTTTTTTTATAAACTTGACAATATGTCCAACATGAAGTATGAGCCTCAACTTTATTATTGATTAAGCAAATACAAAAAATCCAATGTCAAAATTTAATGTTTTACCAAAATCCAATAACAGAATTTTGTCTAGATTTTGGCTCTCACTTTTGAAGCACACAAGGAGGGGATCTCTTAACAGCAAGTCAAGCCAGGGAATGATTACAGCAAGCAAACAATGTTCTTATCAGGACTTGATTAGGTTTGAAGTTTTGGCATTTCTGTCCTGCAATTCCTCGTTGTCAGCTGATGGTGAATAATGGCTTCAATGGGCTGATAATTATTAGCGAGAAAGAGCACTTGGAAAAAGGAATCTGTTATGAAATGCAGCCGCAAAGCTTTTTATAGTATTTGCACGACGATGAAGTTCAATTGCACAGAGATAAAAAATGTATTAGACGTTGGCTACAGATGAAATATGCGGTAGTATGATTCATTAATTGTTGCTTTTGCTTTTTCATGTGATTAGTTAATACGACATGAGGAAAAATGCTCATCGTATCATATAGTCTGTCTAAAACTATGAATTGTCTTTAAAAGGACGACTGCTTCAAATGCAATAGGCCACTAGTATTAACTTAATACTTCGTCCAGGAAGACTTATACACATTAACCGGCTCATTTGCATTTCAAAAGCAACATAATGAGGTCACCTCATTGGCTCAATTTGGCTTTGCTTCAATAGAAGTTTAGAACTAGTTGTCGTTCAGGTGAAAATTAATTTCTTCTGAATAATTTTGAGTGGAGTCGAGGGCCTATTAAGCCGCAGAGAATAATGAGGGAGATCAATGATTTGTGAGACTTTCCTCACTAACTGCCCTGTGTCCTCTGCTCTGCTTGTGCTCTCAGCAAAGTGCACATCACTAGGACCACCCTGGAGTGTTTGAATGGAGACTACGAGGTGGAGCCGGGCCTCGGCCACGAGAGACATGCCTTCCTTCAGAAACATAACATAGAGACGTTTTTCATCGTACCATCACACAGACGCAAAGTACGCCACTATCATCTTCCTTTCAACATTCTGTTGTTTGCTCCAGAGGGGACTCATCTTGTAGCGTTATAATAGTTAATACAATACTTGTGAATATTTCTAAACGATATAACAATAAAAGATATTCAAATGAGTTCATATTGCTTAATGCATTTCATGTATGAAGGCATATGGACAGTGATGTATAGAGGTTTTCTATAATTGGTGTGTTTGCATATTCTGTCTCTTAACACCTCGTACATGCTTTGTAAACCTATTTAGGCATCTATCAATCCTGCTCTGACACAAACTCTATGATAACATGCTTACAGACCGAAATCGAGGTCAAATTATGTTGGAAAAGGTTTATTTATACCTATTCTAAACATGTGGGAGACTTTTTAGAGAGTGGAAAACACAGCCTGGTTATAGTTGCTGCTCTTTGTAGTGTGTAAATGGATAGATGAAATATGCTACCAGGAGGAAAACAAAACGTTAAAACATTTCCTAAACCTCTCAATATCCAGGTGGTTTTGTTCTTGTTCATCCAATTATCTTCGTCTCCTCCTTTCCAGATCTTTCCCGGTCTAATTCTGTCAGACATCAAACCAGCCAAGAGGATGAAGTTCAAGACGGTGTGCTACCTGCTAGTGCAGCTGATGCACTGCAGGAAAATGTTCAAGGCCGAGATCCCGTTCTCCAACGCCATGACCTGCGACGATGACGACAAGGTAGACAGTCTCGTAGAAAAACATGAGCATGCATGTGCACCATTGCTTTGCAGAGTAGATAGAAAACCATTTGGTTTGCGTTGTAAAATAAGTCCTTTTAATGGGTTTGCATGGCCATTTGTAATGGAATGAAATCCTGCTTGGATTACTAATCTGCTACACGCACACACAAACACATAGTAATCTGTATTTCTTGATGTTGCTGCATCATACATGAAAAGTAAACCAGTACAAATTATATTTTGAGCCACTCTTGATGTAAAGTAAATGCTTCTAAACTGTCCAAGCTTGTGAATGTGAAAATGAGCATTCATTTAAGCTCGTTCATGGATTTCTCGTTATCTTGGTCGGTATATTTGCTTGCATCCACTTAGTCACAGTTTTGCGATGGTTTGCTCCTCTGTCTCTCTGTGTTTGCTGTCATGGAGTCACAGGGTCTGCCTTGCGATTATAATAGCATGCTTGCCCTAATCCTCCATACTGTGTGAGCCTGCAGGAATTAGTACTTTATGGTTCCAATGAGGTTCTGCTATGACGGCTGGTAATCACCCACAGCCTATAGTATTATCTCCCTAATAGCTTTAGCCATATTGTTATATGATAATCCTTGTCACCAACATTCTAGTATTGTGACACAGTGGAATTTTATAATGGATTTACTTAAAAAATGTCTAAAATTTCTGCTAGGTGCCTCCATATGCTGCTTCTTCATATTTTTAGTGAATCGAAAATGATCAGCAGAATCAGCCAACGAGATATAATTATTATTATATTACATATTAACTGAGGCAGGAAGATTAGCATTTTTGAAAATGAGACTTAATTATTTAAAAATAATTATACGTATGTACAATATGCAAGATAAGAACATTAATTATGTTACAACTATTGTCTCAATTCCAATGCAGTGTATGATTAAGGTTTTCAATTTCAAACCTCTCTCTTTATGTCGTAGCGGAATTAAACTGTTTTATGATGCTGTACTGCAGCTGTCATTCCCTTATAATTGAGAAAGATGGAACTAACTGGCAACCGCTCTAATAATAGCTACAGTGTTTTTTATTCATCTTACTAAAATAGGAATAGTCTGTCTCCCTCTTTGTGTCTGTCTTTCTATCCGCCCATTGAGCTTCTCAGGAACCATTCATCGTGCAAGTCGAATATCAAGTGTGAAGTTGTGGATGAATAGTTCTACAGAAAACTGCAAGCAGCAACACCAGCTATCCAGCAATCAGCAGCACGGGCAATTAAAATAGAAAAAAGATCCACTAAAGGAAACCCTTTCTCCCATCCTCAATAATTTCCAGCAAAAGGGCGAAACTACGCAGACACACATAAAAATACATGTTAATAACAAGTAATCGTAGATGCAGGTCATTTAAAAATGCAAAACAAAATACACCCATCATGGCATTACTGTGAAGGAATAAAGAATGCATTTTTTTATACTGCTTATTTGTGGTAATGGCAACTTGAGTCTTATTTTATTAGCTTAATGCATCATGACAACTGAAATTTAATGAAAGGCATTTCCCCAGGATGCATCCCGCCAACTACATCAAACCCCAAATATAATTAATGTAATAACCATCAAACCACAGTGGAATCTGCCTACATTTTAATTTCTCAATAATTGCTGCCTGGAACATTTCTTTGTTATGGCATTAGTATTACATAGAATTAGCAGCTGGAAAGAAGTTCATGCTTCCATGTCATCAGATTAAAAATAAACCTTTTCAACTGGGAGACCCATTCTAATTTGTCTGCATGTTACCAGCTTAGTGTGACATTATAAATTTGCTTAACGTTATGTCAACGTAATGGGCTTAATGTCACTGTAGGATGGTGAAAAGCTAACTAAAAATGTTTTTGTAAACATTAACATCACACCTAGCTAACATGCTAAAATGATACATGTTAAATGCCACAAGCTGTAGCCACGTTGACTTGCTAGCGCTTTAGCAGTCGCTCAGTCTAAAAAACACGGCTTAAAGTACAGCTTATTCAAAAACAGCTAACACACCGTGGGGGAAAAGGGACCTAGAAGGAATATAACGCTTAGCTCGTTTTGCAGTGCAAAATGCCAATGCTATCTACACTACTATTTGTTTGCTTTCACCACGTAGTTCCAAATAATGTGAAACAGTTGATTACAGCAAATTAAATAGTTAAGACTTCCCAGTGTGGCTGAGCCCTCTTGCACGGGTGACTCAGAAAATGAATCACGACTGCTTTCCCGTCAGGGCTCTGGTCACGCTGGCTGTTTCCTGGGACACATGGAACACAACCGTCATATGATTTATTACACCTGTGCTTTTGCAGTTAACGCTTGACATTTCGGCTGCTGTTCAGCTTGTAGGCCATTTATAATGTAATCTATACCTAGGACATCTGAATCTGCTTCCTACTAAGGGGAAGTTGCCTGTGCGTGATTAACCCGATAGGAGATAAGTTCCACGGAATCTCCCAGACTGCAATTTCTGCACAACGATATTGGTAGACGTCTGCGCAGACTCAAGGAAAGACACCATTCAAATACACATTCTACCCTCCTTGCACCAGCTTCCTGTGCGCCATAAAATAAATTGAAAATCTTATCAGTAGTTAGGGCTGATAAGATCTTCCAACTGTGTAAGACTGAACCACATGTTTGGGTCTGAATTTGTTTTTCCTTATTTTCACCTAAAAACACCAGATTACCTGAGCCTGTATTTATTTTTATTATTTAAAATGTCGATTCAAATGGTCTTGCATGCTTTTTTATACCTGATTGTAGTAGTAATTACCCAACCTTAATTCACATCTGTGAATTGTTAAAATATATGCTCAAGTTCCCTGTGTGTTTGTGCAGTTTGTGTTTCCCTGGGTGTATTTGCACTGCATAAGCACTATGTTAATACATTCAAGGAGGATTAAAGTCATATGTCCACATGAGATCAAACAGGGCCGGGCGGCCATCTTGTTCCTTCTAATGTCTGCAAAGTTTTGACGAACTCCAGTGGTAAACCGCTGACCCTTCCGCCCCCGCACCTCTGCATTATTAAGCATCAAGGACACTGGTCTGGGTTAAAACATCAGACAGGCTTCACCTCTGCAGAGATTCAATAGGCTGTCCTCTCTGTGTCTGACAGCGGAGGGCCATGCGGACTGCGCCGGAGAAGCTGAGGAGTCCGACGTCCTTCTCGGCCGCGGCCGTGCAGAACTCCCCGGGGACGCGAGTCAACCGCTACATTGGGCGGCTCATCGAAGCTCGGCAGACCGAGTCCGAGACAACAGACCTCAACTACGTCACCCTGTTCTACAGGAGCAGAGACAGGGAGCGCAGGGTGAGGACGAACACGCACCCTGAACATTTACAAAATGAAACAAATATGTATTTTACCCTTCGCGCAGAGCCTGACCTGCTTCGTGACTGCATTCCCTCCTCCCACCATTCCCCCACTTCTTCTATCACAAACACCCTGCACAGTCTCTAATTTCTAATTCATCCCCTTCTTTCTCTCTCCCACGCCTGTTGTCGATGATGTATGCATGTGCGCGTGTGTTTGTGTGTGTGTGTGTGTGTGTGTGTGTGTGTGTGTGTGTGTGTGTGTGTGAGGTATCCACCCACCTTCTCACGAGGGGTTGCAGATAATGATTTGGGAACATCTGAGGGGCACGTGTTAGATCTTTCTCCTGTGTGTGCGTGGGTAGAATGATAAAGGAGACACAGAGGAGTGCTGGATTTGTGTGTGTGTGTTTGTGTCAGTATGTCTTTGTTTAATCCAGAGGTTCAAGCTGGTCGCCTAAAAATCCCTACCCATTTAAAAGTATTTTTCAATTTTTAGATTTTTAGAAGTCTCTCCCTTCAGGAAAGAAACAACACCAGCGGAATCAAATTAGTGTTTATTTACTTCCATGCAACTGAAAAACACCTTTCATTGTCATAGTTCAGAACATGTTAATATGTTAGAAACATACTGTACATCAAACATCATTTCTAGACCTTATGGGAACGTTAGATCATTTTATTACCGGCTGATCAATCAAGATTAATTTAATATAATTTGCTGCAACAGTCTTTCATTTCATAAACAAATGAAGAAAAACGTCTAGGGCTATGCCATGTATTGAGGAATAAAAGATAAAAACAACAGGACTGTGATCCTGCCCAATACGGAATGGGTCCTGCTGACTTTATCATTTGTACTTTTCCCTCTTGCTGCAGCCTTAATGCAAATGTTTGGAGGGAACGAACACAAAACACGCTCGATCAACATTCGACCGTGGAAAATGCTGTTTACACATAGATGATAGTCGCACAGATTGAGTTGGTGGATGCCTCTTATGTTTACATTTTCTCTCCACTTTGTCGTTCAGTACCACCAGGTGTACGACGACCATTTCATCGGTGCGGTGGTTCTCTCTCTGATCCTCGCTGCTCTGTTTGGCCTTATCTATTTGCTCATGATCCCACAGTACGTACACACAGAAACACACACACACACACACACACACATTTGCAGTTTCTCCATTCCTGTAATTGGATCAATCTTGCTAGGGTGTAGTGAGAGAATAAAACCAGGAAGGTGTTTTTTACTGCAGTTATTAAAGTGGGGAAAGCCCTTCTCACTTTGGTCTCTCCTCTCTCAGGGGGATGTTGGTGCTGTCGCTGCTGTTGCTCTGTGTGTGTTTCCACGTGGCCTGTGTCATGTACCTGCAACTCACCAGTGTTCAGGTAAGACTCCCAGACCTCCTCCTACAGGATGCCGCTCTGAAACCTGACTCTTTGATGACACTCTTTCACACGGTGCCGCCCTTCTTGACACGGCCGAGTGGCAGGTGCTCTGGATGGTTAGAGCAGCGACATGGGAAAGAAATTAAACTCACACATAGACAACAAAGATGCCAGTCAGTGCATCTGTAGTGGAAGTTGACACACTGCAAAAGAGGTTGAGTAGTGTGGCTCCAACCAGCAAGATAACAAAGTAAAGTAACGTAATCGATTTAGGAGTCTACCATGTTTTTTCAACACACGTCTTCACTTTAAGATTTTTAGAACTATACGCTTGCTGAACAACAAACCCTTATTTTTTTGGTGAATATTAAAGTGATATACTCATTAATATGTCAGTAGTTATTAACGTATGAAATACTATGTGCATAATGGCTTATTTCATGATGGTTTTACCCTCAAGAAAAATGTTAAATACAAACAAAAAAAGACTTAGCAGAGTATTTCTACACGACTACTTTCTCCCTTCTTCTTATTCTCTCCTATTTACTTGTCAGTCAGGTTGGAGTCACCTTGACTTCTTCTATATGTTTTTGCCGTTGCGTTCACACCCTCCATATGGCAGTCTGCCATCACGCTACATTGAACTGTCATTCTATCCTTTAACATTCTCCTCTAATGGGCCTACAGATAATGAGACACACCACAAAATGTCGTTTTCCACTCCTGCCTAATGATGTGTCCAAAATGCTGTTGAGGCAGATAAACAGGTGCTTCATTTACTGAATTGTTTCCACTTTCTTACCTCCCTCCCTCTTTCCTCTGTTTTTAGTGCCAACCGAGCTGCCTCACCATCCAGATCAGAACCGTGCTGTTTGTCTTCCTTGTTTTGCTCACCTACTCTGTTACCCAAGCCTGTGTGGTAAGGTTGAAATCTATCTATTATTAATGAATAATTAGTTAAACCCCAGATTATTTGTGAAGAACAACATAATTCAAAACCGAATGAAAGCCCTCTACAGTGAGGACAGTAAAGAGGGAAATACAATTTAGAACATAAAGTGTTAAAGCTCATTACTGACCTTTACTAAATATCCTGACTCAATCAGTTGTCCTCATGTGACCTCAGTGATACGTAAAGAGTCTCCGAAGAAGACCATGAGATACAAGTAAAAAGCTTCAGGATAGTAACCTGGACTTGTGCACCTTGTGTCAAAGCTTCTTTGGTGTCAGGTTAGTCATTACATACGGGAACATGAAAAAAACAGCTTCCTTTATCTATTCAATATACAATAGCTCAAAGGTCTTTAAGAAAATAATGATAATGAAACAATATAGTACATCATGCAGATCAAAGCTTTTGAGTTGGAAAGAGAGTCATCATTTAATTGTCATTTTGAGTCACTACATGAGCTGACAGAGTCACGGCCGAGCAGATGGTGCTGCAGAGTCTCAGAATAATAAAACATGCATTGTTCAAGTGTAAAATACTCATTCAAATATTTCAAACGCAAATTGGTTGGTGTCACCGTCGGTTCCAGAACTTTTCATTACTGGTGGTTCTTAATAATTAAGCAGCTTTTTCGTTGGACAAATTGAGTTTCTATGAGCCTCTCGCCTTGCTACAAATGTCCCCTGTCTCCTGTCCACTATATTATTTATATATTTATGTTCATCATTACTAATGCATCAATCTAAAATCAAGGTTTTTGTGTTGAAAAAGAGCTTATTTCTAAGTAAGGGTTATTTTTGTTACAGAATAATAAACTGATTATTTTCTGTCACCATTTGGGTTCCTGTTTTGTCCAATAAATAATAAGTTAACCTACATTATGTAAGATATATATATATTTTTATTTAATCTTTAGAAACAGAACTCATGAAACAGTTTCTCATTTTCATTCTTACGAAAACTTTAAATCTCCCTGATCCCAACCACATAAGGTATTGTGTCACTGTCTGTTTTTTGCATCATCATAAATAGTGTCAGACTGTTTAACATTGACGCAGATTTGTGGTTGTTCTCCTATGTAACCCCCCAGGTGGGCTGTGTTCCCTGGGGGAGGCTCGGTATAAACTCCAGCCTCTCGGGCGAGGACGTCCCCGCAGACATCAACAGCACGGCGGCAGACAGAGCTTGTACCAACATGGCGTACTCCCTGCTGTCCTGCGTCGCCGCCACGCTCACTATGGTTCCCTACCTCAGAATCTCCTCGCTCCCCAAGATCTTCCTGCTGCTCCTCCTCTCTGTCACCTACACCGTCGTCATGGAGACCAGCGGCTATCGCCAAGCCGTGGGGTAAGCTTGAGCTGCGTGTGATGTCTCGTTGAATTTGGAAAAGATGTGTGCTTTTGGTCCAATGTTGTTAACATAGCGTATTTATGTTGCTTTTTCTACTTTCTGTAATTTGCCTAAAAGGGAATTTAAAGTAGCAAACCTTTTGTTTCTTTCTTTTAGAGGAGGGTTTCTCCACTCACGGGGTTATGACCCTGTGTTGGCTACCTTGCTGTTTTCGGGAGCTCTTGCTTTGCATTCCAGACAGCTGGACTTGAAGCTGCGTCTGGACTATCTGTGGGCAACTCGGGTATGTTTGTATCAACATGTAGCCCCATGTTACTGCACATGCATGTGTATATCTAGCTGTTCTTGTGCAGTGCAAAAACATCTTCTTTTCGAATCATGCTTTGCCTGTAAATGGTTCATAGAGTGATAGTTACAGTGTGGCAGTAGCTCGGGTCCTAAGGCTGGTTGGCTGCTGATATTTCTTTCTATATTCAGCTCTGCCTGTCAGAAACGTTGACCAAAGTAAAGGGGTTTGTTCTCTTGTCATAACAGCAATGACATAGACCCTATGAGTAGTTGCACACATAATGTCTGCAGGTCGTGTGCAGATTTAAATTACATATAAATTACTATGCAACGTTTTGTTGGTCCTTTTACTTTGAATCAATGTATCCTTTTTTGGGGATTTGGATTTTCATCTGGCTCTATTAGAAGACGTTTATATTTATTTATAAGAAATTCACCAAACGGAGGATATGCTGACAGTAGAGAAGTGTGATGTTTTGGGATGGAAGCGGTTGGAAATCTGTCTCTGTACTGTCTGATGTTCAAGAGAAAGCTTTCAGTCTGGGAATTTCATGTTTGTGTGTCTTGTGTGCATCACGTCAGTGTAAAGGTTTCTATTTTAAGATTGACATTGAACATTTGCCTTGTTTGCAAATCATTATCTCCCTCTAGTGATAACAACAAGCCACTGCATCTACCTCTGAACTCATTTTGCATCTACATCCTTGTCACTCTGCAAAGGACTCACCTCTCCTTCCCACCTTGCGTGTTGTGTTAACTGCTGATCCAGGCGGAGGAGGAGAGAGGCGAAATGGAGAAGGTGAAGCTGGACAACAAGAGGATCCTGTTTAACCTGTTGCCGGCTCACGTGGCTCAGCACTTCCTCATGTCAAACCCCAGGAACATGGTGAGCATCCACAGACGTGTGCCGGCTCGTCCAACGTGGACGTCACACTGAAGACAGTTGAGGCCTCTGAAACCAGCAGGCTCTCTCCAGTGTTTCCTGATACACACTGAAAGAGCTAGTTGAGTTTCCAAAAGCCGTCCAGGTTAAAGCTGGGGGCCAATTTGATAAACTGTTTAGACGACAAGATCAGTAAATGGACCGATGTCTTGTGCGAGCAAGTTAAAATAATTACACATGGCTTAGAATTTAAAATGTTTTGAATTTCAGCAGCATTAGACTGAAATTTTCCAAATTAAAGCAACCCTTGATTATATATTGAAACATTCTGACTACGTTTGTTTTTTAACAGTCACGTTTATTTGATTTGGTCCCATTGTAAACTCACAGGCAATATTTCCTTAAAATTCCTCCCCAAAGCAAGAAATGTTAGAAGGTTATATTTATTTGCATGGAGCCCTGTGCATTTATCATATCAACTAAAGGTTTTGTTTAAACTGGAGAAAATGAGGACACATCAGCTTTGAAGTTGCGAGCCAGAATTTATCCTATTTAGCTTTTAGAATTCATTGTTGATTTTGGTCTTGTCACAGGATTTGCTAAAAATAATCCAAAGTAACTGCGGCCTTATCCTGTGACAATCAGTGTGCTGTGCATTAGGCGGACCAGAGATCATCTGAGGTAGAAAACACTGGGGGCAGGAAGTCAGGAAGCATGTTCCCGGAGCATTGGCGACCCCTCGGAGCTGTAGTGTATAGAAAGGCTTCCTCTCTTTCCTCTGGGCTAAAGTTCACTCGTACACTGTATTCATAACACAGCGCAGTGGGACTGTTCTGTTTGGAACTCAAAGTTTCATAGCTCCAATATAAAAAAAAGCGTTTTTTAAAGCTTTTTAAAGCGTTTTGCAGCATGGGAATAATTTGGCCAGATGCAAAATGGCGCAGGACACAGGGTGCAGGATTTCTAATACTTATGTTGTCAGAAACAACGTAACAATTAAGCTCTCTGGAGTCGTATCATCTTACCTTAATCATATAAATTCACAAGGAGTTTACTGTTTTACATTTGAAACCCGGGTGGACAATATATGGCTAAATAATCCAAGCCTTTAAGAGACCCTCTCGTGTTGGGAACGCTGTAGCCGCATCGCTTCGGTTAATAGCAAGTGTGAAATTAAATCATTGAGATTAATAGATAATTTACATAATAGTTCAAACACTGGTCTAGGTTTCCAGCCACCATCACAGCACAATATGCACAAGCAAATCCCAGAGAACTACTCCTTGAGGTATAACAGAGTTTATTACCTGTGCCCTCCAGGACTTGTACTACCAGTCGTACGCTCAGGTCGGAGTGCTGTTTGCTTCCATCGCCAACTTCAACGACTTCTACATTGAGCTGGACGGGAACAACATGGGCGTCGAGTGCCTCAGGCTGCTCAATGAGATCATTGCTGACTTTGATGAGGTGAGGTGAAATTCTTTGTTGCATTGTAAATCTGCCCATTAAATATATATATATACGTGTATATAATTTCTGTTGCTGCATTTTTCAAATCTGATGTGAATCTTGATGTGATTTTGGAGAATTTGGGGTGAAGCTTTGGTGCATTATGACGTCAGCAATGTCATTTTGTTACATTGACATTGTGGCCTTGGCTTTGAAAGACACAGTTTATTAATGCAAGATAATAAGTGATGCTTACGGTTAGGAAAGTACTTCACTTTACTTACAGATGACTTTTAGCCTGCTTGAATCTGTCATCATCAACAACATACCACAATAGTCCATTTTAATTTGCATTTTTAATTGTTTGCCAAACACAACCAACATTTAGTAATAGTAGTTCTGCTTACATCCTGTTTTCATCCCGTCTTTTTTTTTGTTGTACCCCTGCAGTTGATGGACAAAGACTGCTACAGCGATATTGAGAAAATCAAGACTATTGGGAGTACATACATGGCTGCAGTAGGGCTGGTTCCTACATCTGCCTCCAAGGTAGGCATGCTGGAGCTTTATTTTCCCCCGTTTGCAGCTTTGTGTGTTTGCAGGGGTATCAGCACTGCTTTGAAATAGTTCAGAATAAACACAGCAGTTTTGCAGGTAGCTATTTTCCAGGCGTTGATATTGAGAACGCTGTCACATTTCAGTCAACAGATCCTGTGAGAGGGATTAACGGCCTCTATGGCTCAGCACATTCTGCATTCATAAAGTTTCTTTAAATCCTGCAAAGCTGACAAACAAAAGAACCCTTTCTGCAACTGCGCTTAAACTTAACACTCAGTCACAAAGTTGGTTTGACCTTGGGGGAAAACCCTGGTGAGTGCTTTAGTGGTGGTCGTAGGTTATAATGTGTAAAATCCCATCCGGAAAACCAAACTGAAGAGTAGTAATCCCTTCCTACCTTTGATGCATGCATGCCTGTCTTTGCATTAATCTTTGTGTTCCTGGTATTTGTGTGTTTGTCTTTTTTTTCTGATTCACAGGCTAAGAAGTCCATCACCTCACATTTATGCACAGTGTCAAATTTTGCCATTGATATGTTTGACGTACTGGATGCCATCAACTACCAGTCTTACAACGACTTTGTCCTGAGAGTAGGTGAGTGGAACACACGCACACACACATGCACACACACACACATGCACACACACACTCTGCCCTATGTAAACATTGGCGTTGGAGCTCTTGACCTGTTGCACTGGACACCACCGAAGCTCAGTGCCCGTAAGTTTGGGGGAAATGCATCACTGGCAGAGTGTTCCCTCCAGGAAGCTCGTCACGGCGAGACCTGAAGTTCTGGCTTCCATTGTGTTGGGTATCCTGTGGGGAGCCTGCAACAGGAGCCCTTGTTTAATCCCGGCGCAGCCTGGTGTACACAGTGCCATCCTGTCCGCTGACAGTGGGGCTCCATGTGCATGAACTGCAAGTGTTTGTGTACTTAGCTGAACCCTGGTTGCAGACATGCCGCTTCTGGTAATCTGTGCACCATAAGTGCAGAAAAACAAAGTTTGACCTAGTTTCACTTTGTCTCCATGTGCTGCTGTCCAACCTCCTAATCAAGTAGAACTGTAGCTTTAACGATGAAGCACACCATTCATTTGCAATGATTTGATGATGAATAATGCTACATATTATTTTAAAATACTGGAGGCAGGCATATAGAATAACAGCAGCTGCCACTGAGATGCAGTAGGAGTGGGAGGATCAATATGTTTGTTATTAGTACTTACTGATTAGTCTTATTTGTTTAAATGAAAGTAAAAAAGCATGTTTTTTTATTGATGTATCCAGGTATCAATGTGGGACCAGTGGTGGCAGGAGTGATTGGAGCCAGAAGACCTCAGTATGACATCTGGGGGAACACAGTGAATGTAGCCAGCAGGATGGACAGCACTGGGGTACAAGGAAAGATACAGGTAGAACACAGCAGTCCACCGCTGTCTTCTTCACTACACATCTGAGAGAAATTCAAATCTGTCTTTCGAACAAGGCCTACTTGGAAGGAGATAAAAGCTAAATCAATTCCAAACAGGTTTTAGGAATTTTTGTGCGTGAAAACACTATTCATTGGACATTGGAGCCCGGTTAGCGGTTTCCCCTTGTTTCCAGCCTTTATGCTAAGCTAACACCTCATGGATGTATCTTTGTATTTAGCATACAGACATGAGAGGGGTATTGATGTTCTTTACGTGCAAAAAGAAAATGATATGTACTATAGCAATTAGTCCGCCGAATTTAAGTCAATTAGAATGAAGAACTGACATCATTAGAAACACAGAGAGACCTCCTTCCTCTTTGTCTCCTCTTCAGGTAACAGAAGACGTCCATCGCCTCATCACAGACTACTACGACTTTGTCTGCCGGGGCCAGGTCAGTGTGAAGGGCAAAGGTCAGATGCTGACATACTTCCTGGAATGGCGCCGGCCAGGCAGCAGGCTGTCTCAGATTCAGCACCAGTCCGGCAACGCCGAGCGGCGGCCCAGCACGTTGGCCCAGGGCAGCGTGTGCACCAGGTTGAGCCCCGCCCCCACCGTGACCTCCTACGCCGCCGGCAGGACCGTGAGCCCGAGTGCGGTCAAACCAACCACCTCCACGAGCACCACCAGGTACCTGCCCACCGTACCCATTGCAACGGTGTGACGGACACTGTCTCAGTGGTCGTTGTGGACATTGAGGGTGGCGTTGGGGAGATAGCGTGGATGGCAACAAGACAGCAGCAGCAGAAAGCCAACCTGCGCTCTTCTTCTACTGTCGTTGGACACCGGTCGTCCGAATGGAGGCGTGGACTGCGAAGGGGGCCCTCAGTGGGTCTCGCCCTCCGCGCTGGAGCCCCGTTCGTTGTTTGACACCGCAGGGTGTATTGAACAGGATACTTTAGCTACGTTGCTCTGTAACCAAGGTAACCAACGTTTATCGACCACAAATAAGTAAATCAATATAAAGACAATAGCACAATTGATAGTGTAGCATGCAACAACCACATCTAGAAATTCCTTTAACAACTTGAGGTGAACCTTTCATCTCAGAATAAAACCAAATCAGTGCTGTTGCCTTAGCAACCACTCTTCACACAGAGTTTTCTTGCCATCTTTTCTTTGCCTTTTAGATTCTTTATTGATCTACTGGAATTCAGATAACTTACATTGTCGTCCAAACGATTGATGTTTTTTGCAGTGGATAAAGCCAAATGTGTAATTGTAACTGGCAGTTAACGGTACAAACTCGCCAAAAATATGACAGGATATTGCCTTCAATCATCACCGGAACCCCCTCCGAAGCAACGGCACTTGACGTTGTCTCCTGAATCCCTGAGCCGAGCCGCTCAGTGTCTTTGAGTGCACGATGCCACAACTGCATTTCAGCATTGTTCGCTGTCTGTTTCCCTGTGACAACCGGCTTCCGGATTCCTCCTCGTCAAAGTTTAGCAATAAAGCGGTTGGTCTTCAATCTCAGCCCCTTGCATGTAACCAGCTGGACCCTAGTTTGACCTGATAGTGTATGTAGCCAGTAGAGTGTGCACAGCGAGCCACACCGGTCTGTATCTCAGTGGAGTTGAAGCATGACTTGAAGAACTTATTTTCTGTAATTGTGAGAGTGTGATTGCTTCCTTGTGGAGTTTTATTATTTAAAAAAGAGGGGTTTCTTTTTCTGTTCTATTTTCATGAACTAAAAGCTGCTTTGGTCGGGAGAAGAAAACCGCTGTCTATGAGGAGACACACAAAACCTCCACGTGTAATTACTCACACAAAATCTGATGGTTTTTTTATGGTACAGCATGCTACTCACAGTACGGTTTACCACAGCCATTCACTCCTCTAATCTGTTCTAGCATGCACTGCCTGCGAGCCTGTGGCTCTGACATGCATGCTTTGATGAAACATTCATACAGGCCCAGCAGTGACACAGTGGCTCTATTTTAATGCATGCGCTAACGGTAGCGGTCCTCTTGAATGTAAGGTGCTTTTTTGACCCGTGTCTTGGCGTGTGAACCATTTTTTTGAGGACTTTTTCAGGGCGGTTTGACATCAGGCCGGGGGTCCCTCGTCCTCCTCCCCGCTCCTGCTGTAGTAAACAGGTAGCAGGTTTACAAATGTGCCAACCTATTTTCATAAACATATCAAAGTTGTTGGTGTTGAACTGTAGCAGAACTGACTGTGTGGCTACGGTTATTGTGGATTTATTTTTGTTGATGCCTGTATTTTTGCTGTTTGAGATGTTCTTTAACAGTTTTGTAACTCAATGATGAAATGGCGGAAAGCTTGGAGGGATTTATTAAGATACCATAACCTGACTAAAATAATGTAATTGTACTAATCATATTAAAAAGAGATTTAAAGTCAATATGGTAGCTTGGATGCTTACTTTGAGTTTCTAAGAGATTAAAAATAGGGTTTTTTATACACTTGCTTTCAACTGTTTGTGGAAAGTTGATGGAAATTAGTTATCTACAATATTTCTTCTTGTAAATTGGATATTTTCATACTGTATGATACGGGTTTCAATTGTTATATGTAGGTACTTGTTGCTATAATTGTACATTGTAGAGTCTTTTTCAGAGATATATAATGAATGATCCGATATTTGTCGAGTTCTTTTGTTGAAGATGTATTTATTGAGATGTTTTTTGTGAATGTAAATTTTGTTAAAGATGATATTTTATACTAAGTGTTTGCACTGCGAGGATATGGACGTATTATGATTATAAAAATAAAGCCAGCGAGGACATGTCTCCTGGAGTTAAATAAGCTTCTCCTCGGCTCTTTTTCACAAACATAGAGACACGGACACACACGCACACACACACACATGAAACGGGGACATGGAGAGTCCATCGACTGCGTTATAATGTTGCATAACATTTGAAAAACAGCTACTCTGTTTTGACATGTTGAGGTCATTTTCAGCCTGTTTTTCAGAAGGAGCCTCATGCTGCTGTTATGAACACATCTGCTCCCAAAAAACATCACAGCTGAGTTTGTGTGTGTGTGTGTGTGTGTGTTTGTGTGTGTATGTACAGAGAGCAGATACTGTACGGTACGTGCAGATAACAGAGACCACTACCGTGACAACCTCTCATTTCTGATATTCCGGCTTGATAAGCTCCTTGTGGGAAGAATGTTGCTGTTGAGTTCAATTTCAGAAAGGTGCCTGTTTAAATTAAATCACGTTACTTTTTCTAAACTAACAATTCAACCCCTTTATTCTAAAAAATATGACAAATTTTAGAATAAGTACTAATTATTGATAACCTGATATCTATCAGATCCAGTTTCTGTAACCAACATTCTGAAATAAACCACATATTGTGCATATTTTTCTATAGATTCTGGACATATTGTGTTATTTTCCTGTTTCTCCTATACTCAAAAGTAAGGTTTTAAGAATTTGTGACTCACCGTTTCAGCACTGAAAGTGAGACAAGCGGCCCCTTTAACGCTGACAGTTTGACATTATTATAACAATAACCTTCATCGCGGCTGCAATTGGCTCCCTGGCTCATTTGGGACAATGTATTAAGCATTTCCTCATGCAATTAACTACACGTGTAGAATTCCTGCTCTGGCTTCCCGACTGATGAACCCCACGTGTCACATAAGTGAGACAGGTCTCACTTACAAATGTAAGTGAGAGAGGTGTCCAGATGTCTCCCGCCTCACCACCCCTCCTCTTCCCCACGAGAGAAATCCAACCGTGTTTGTAAAAGGAAAAAGCTGGGGACCTTATCTTTTTGCCTGTTTGTTTGTTGAGCTGAGTGCGAAGTGATGTTTAAGTCCTGTCGCAGGAACTATCCACTTCCAAACATTCATCAGCGATCAGTGACTTAGTGTGTGTGTGTGTGTGTGTGTGTTTTCTGCCGGTGTGTGTAGAGTAAAGCAGCTGGGAGTGTTGTGCTATGTAGTGCATAATGAGTGACAGACTGTCATGGCAACACAACAAGATCACGCCATGACGCAAAACTATCAGGGTCGTGTTTTTCAACAAGTAAATCATGAACCAGTCGACCGACCTCGTCCTTCTTCTATTGGCTTTGTGATTCATGCTGATTGTGTGGAATCTCCTCGAGGGACGTAAGTACTCCACTTTATGTTGACAACTGAGACGTTTACAGCCAGCAGGTGTTTTAAACACACGCACACACACACACACACACAGACAAGCACGACACGAACGGACACGCCTGTCTCGATGACACACTGGGAGAGAGGTAAGTGGAAACAGAACTTTTCTGGCCTGATTTACCGCTGCGGCATCGGCAGTCGAAATAAGATGCCGCCGAGCGCAGATCAGTGACGCAGACCACCAGGACACCCGTCAACAAACCCGCAGCCCCCGTCCCTCCCTCGCACTGCTTACTCAGTGGCCTTTGTGTCATAACATCCTTTACAGTAAACCGCTGCTGGAAGCTGTACCCTGGAAGTGTGGGAGGGAAAAAAATAAACCTATTGCTTAAAACGTGCGTGTGAGTAACTTTGTGTATTCTTTACAGCTGCATGAATGTGTTTATGCCTCTTTTTTTGTGTCTGTGTTTAGGTGAGTACAATTCAGTGTGGCACTTAGGCCAAACAAGTGTTGAACTTTAAGCTCAACATGTACCTGAGATCAAACAGGACTTGAACTTGCCATGGAAACAAAGAAGCCCTGATGGCCTGGATCAATGGTTCCCCAACTGGAGGGCAGGACCCCCTCAATGGGTTGCAAGATGGATCTGAAGGGTTCCGAGATGACAAGATAGGAGAGAGTAGAAGATGTTAATCCCGCCACTCGAAAGTAAGACATTGATAATGGTAGAAAGCGTTGGTCGTTCACAGGGTGCGATTTGACAAAAAAACAGGGGGGGATGTTTTTTTTTTTTTTTTTTTAATTCACAGACATGAACATGTGACTTTTAGCTTGCATATCTAGGGAGAAAAACTCAAAGGGTAGACAGGCCCTTTTTCGGGTCCGTGGATTAGTCCCCATCACAACATGGCAAGTTGTTTTATTATTAGGTCCTGTAAAGTAAGACGATGCTGCTCTGAACGCATTTCATGTTCGGTTCAGCGCTGTTTTTCCTGCGAAGCACTAAAATGTTACAATGTTTCTGTGGTCGATGACGTTCAAAAATATGCGCCGTCTGCCAGAAGGCTACTGAACAGCTACTGTGATGTATTGACGCTGAAGATCGTTAGAGGTCAACAGTTTAAGTAGGCTAGCAGTTAAGTTGCTATCGCTATCAAGGGAGGAAAATCCTTGTCCCCCCCGGAGATAAAAAATAATTTAGCAGAGGTAGGGATAGGAAAACCAGAGGGGGGGAAATCCCCACCATCCCCCCCTACAAACCGCACCCTGGTCGTTCATCTCGGGTAGGTCGTTCCGTCTACAGTTTGGGGTAATCTGGAGGCACAGGACGAATAAATTCACTGTGGCATGAAAGTGCACTTTCAAGCTGGTTTTGTGGATCTTAAACCTGTCATGGTTAAATAGTGGGACACTCACTGTCTGGAGACGGAGCTATATTGATATATCTTAGTGAAGAGTCAATGAAGAAAGTAAAGAAACCATGAAAAGACGTAAACATTGTTTTCGATAAGCTACTGAGGTTGTATTTGTCTGGATTAGTTTGGGTTATTTGGAACTGTGACAAATATATATATATATATATATCTACATGTAGATATATATATACTGATATCTAAATATGTATCCCTCCATCAAAATATGGGGCTTCTCTGTGTGTACAGTTGCCAAAAAGACAACGATTTATCATGGTTCTCATTTAGTGTCTCAAAGGCTTGGAGGGACAAATTTCCACTGGGAAAATGATCTTTTGTATTCATTAGTTCCAGAATTCTGAGGAGTGAATGTTCTTCTAATACCAGAATTCATTTCAGATGTACAGACCATTTGCTCAACTTTTAGCCTCCCAAGGCTTCCACATTGTCAGGCACAGAGCCCAGTTAGGGGTTTACTCCTTAGGGGTTAACACACATGATTTTCCTTAAGGATTGCTTTCTGAGTGATCAAATCCATATGCGAATATTAAGCGCTCCAATGTTTCCAGTGTACAGAACTGTAAATGTTCTTAGGGGAAATTCTGTTTCGCAACAAAGTTTCTGTAAAAGTGAGAAACAAAACGTCTACAGGTCTCCAAAACACAAACTTCTCCCTTCTGATTAGTTGAGAAAAAACATCCTCTCCCGAGATTTTCCTCATCAAGTATTTCCCCAGTGCAGAAGTCTTATTCTCTGTCTTGTACATTATGTTTTCAGCACTAATACACACAGGGTCGATGAACTGCCTGTTGTGTAAGAACAGCAGTGACCCTTACTAACCTTCTGCTATACGGCTCCTGCATGTTTGGTCTCTTCTGAATGTCCACGCAGATGGAATGTGACGTGCTGAGAACGAACACCTTAAAAACACACAGAAAAATTCATAACAACCTCAGGAAAAGAGCGGATCAAGATGACCTGACATAAACTGAGTCCTGTGGAAAAAAAGATCTGGAGGACAAAACTTTGACCTACAGACTCATGTAAGATTGAGATTAATTAAAAAAGATTTCTCCTCTTAGTCCTGCAGGACTCTGACACACAGATACAGCACCAGTCAAAAGGTGTGGACACCATTTCTGATTTGATTCAATGGGAAGGTGTGTCCAAACTTTTGACTGGTATTGTAGTTTGGGGGCTTCTATTTCCACGTTTTGAACTGTCTGCCTCCATCCCAATACTTACACAGTACAGAGGCAAGTGGAGTTTGTGGTTCTCAAAGAATTGAAATAATGATGGTGCTCTTTAGAGCATCAACAAAATAATTCTTATTCACCTCTTGCACATCAATAACTACTATTCCCAGAAAGACAATGTTAGCTTTAATCTTCTAGAAAGTATGCTATATAAGTATATGCTTGAAGGCTTTATCCGTAGCATCAATATATGGGAAAACGACTGTCTTCTATGTACACTGGCGGCTCTGTCAGGAATGTTCTCGTTGTTGAGAGCCGTTTCAATGTTGAGCGCCATGTGGAGGCAGTTCCTCAATCATGAATTTTCTCTGAACGGCATTGCATGAATACATGTATGAATTAGCACAATGTACCCAGATGTTAAACTCTGTTTATCACAGTGTGTTTAACATTAACAAACTAGTCTCATCTGTTCTTTGTATAGCCAACAAACCATCTCTCTCCTGCATGTACTATAATTCCATGCTGCACAATTAGCTGGAGCTCCAGGGGGCCAATGAAGTTGAGAGTTAAGTGGAGTCAATCCATGCGACTTTACAAGAGTGGCTACTGCAACAATCCCTGACTGTATATGATCTTACAGCCTTTATTAGTTGCAGAGAATCCTTTGATGTAGGTGTTCTGGACAGACTGCTCTAAACCTTCTTCGAGACGCACATGTGAGGGAAGGAAGGGGGAGGGGTAGGGGGGGAAAGAGTAAAGTAGCAGTGAGTTTGGCTGGAAAACTTCATTCTCCTGCATGAGGACACAATAATGGTAAATCCTAACAACACAGCTCCCCTGACTCATTTAGACGATTGTTTACAGTTAACTTTGCCAAGTCCAATCCTCTGGCTCAGATGTCCTTCTACCTCTCATTAGAGCCACAACGAGAGAGGGAAGCACTGCAGCTCAACTCACACTCAGAGAGAGAGAGAGGCGGAAACTCCACACAATGGATGCTGGCGCATGGGAGCCTGGATTTCCTGGCTTTCCCACACACAATTGTACCATCACAAGCTTACAGATTTTGAAAACACACTGAAACGCGCATGCAAACCATCATACAACACATCAAGATGCTGCAAAGACAATGTGTTCTCAGCTATGAATGACCTGTGCTCTCTTTTGGTGTTTTTCTCCCAAACCTTGTTCTATGATCTGCGCTGCTTGTTTTATAAGACATGGATTATCCGATTAAGGAAATCTTGTGAGAAGGAGAGGAGAAGAACAATTTTACTGAGGATTAGCGTCACTGCTCACTCACATCACATTCCTTGCTGCTGATTCTCAGCCCTGGGAGAGGACGCTGGTTAACCAGACCACACCATGGACGTGTCCTGGGACCAGAGGAGACACACAGTCACTCACAGAGACCAGAGCTTCAATCTGCACAACTACATCAACCTTAAACATTCATTGCACTCAACAGAAAGCGTTTTAATTTAAATCAAATCTTTAAACAGTACATGCTGTGTTCCAAGTTGCCCAAATAATATTTGCTTTCTGTTACTAGCCTATAAACCTTTAAAAAAAAGAAGGTATATTCTTTATAGATCACCAACAGTCCCCTTGAAAAGCAAGCCTTTTTTGATTGCTCTTTCACTTGCATGATTTGCACATTGAAGTCCATTTACTGACAACTATCTAATTACAAATTAGTTCTGAATTATCGTGCACCAACGGTTTCTCTCACTGACAACGTGCAGGCGGCCACAGCAGTCTGAAGTACAACATCTCCACCCTGTGAAAGGTGGTTTTCTCTTGCTGGTCATATTATTCAGAAGAAGAGAGGTTTTGTATCATCAGAAGTACATAAATGGCCTTTTGTGTCATAGCAACTGGTTTTCCTCACTCTCATCATTACTACTGAACATAGACGGTTGCCTGATAAAATACTTGATACATATTGTTGTATCATCATGCCTGTGCCTGTGTGGGTACCTGTACCTGTACTTGTACCTCTACCACTACCTCTACCTGTGCATGTGCCTGTGTGTGTACCTGTACCTGTACTTGTACCTCTACCACTACCTGTACCTGTGCCTGTGCCTGTGTGGGTACCTGTACCTGTACTTGTACCTCTACCACTACCTGTACCTGTGCATGTGCCTGTGTGTGTACCTGTACCTGTACTTGTACCTCTACCACTACCTGTACCTGTGCCTGTGCCTGTGTGGGTACCTGTACCTGTACTTGTACCTCTACCACTACCTGTACCTGTGCCTGTGCCTGTGTGGGTACCTGTACCTGTACTTGTACCTCTACCACTACCTGTACCTGTGCATGTGCCTGTGTGTGTACCTGTACCTGTAATTGTACCTCTACCACTACCTGTACCTGTGCCTGTGCCTGTGTGGGTACCTGTACCTGTAATTGTACCTCTACCACTACCTGTACCTGTGCCTGTGCCTGTGTGGGTACCTGTACCTGTACTTGTACTTGTACCTCTACTACCACCCGTACCTGTACCTGTTCCTGTATCTGAAACCTTGACCCTGTAACTTCTATTCAATCAGATTGTAACGGTTGTTTCATTCAGCTTTTGTTTTAAAGCCACCTGAACCTGAAACCTTAACCGTGTAACCTTTACCCGTGCTGTACCTATACATCTGACTCTGTCAGCCTGCATTTGCATTTGTTTACTGTAGCCAATAACTGCTCAACTTTTCCTGTCTTGTCTGCCCGTCTGTGTTTGCACACTCGTCCCTTTGTTCCCTCTGTCCTGCTAACCTCTCAAGTATTACCCCTGAGTGCAATCCTACCTCTCCTTCCAAGTGACGGAAGTGCATATATAGGTTATCCCCAGAGCGCCTCTGGGTGTTGGCCCGTGTAGTATTCACACAGGTATGCATTCTTTCTGTGGGTGTGATTTCAAACAACTCTGTTGTACCATAAAAGGAACCTGGAGGGTGTGTTTGCCTGCACGTGTGTCTGCGTGCCTGTGTGGATGTGCGTGTGGGTGTGAGCAGCTACGAGCTACTGAGACAACAGGACTGTTTTTCCCGATGCTCTTGTCAAAAGTCAACATTCCAGTCTTGGGACGTTCAATATCAAGCGCAGTATGATGTCAATCATGTGACATCTGAAGGAGCTGGGAACCCCGCCGCTTTGAGATGCCCCCCCACTTTACCATGGCTCTCTGAAACACAAACCCTGTAGCCGCCATTCGAGTGATTTGTGGTTTTTGTGCCGGGGGCTTGGCGCTCAGATTTATCTTGCTGTGTACATGTGTTTTTGCAAAAGGAGGTCTGCTCCCGACCTGCGATAGCTGTGTTCAGATACCAGATAACACCTTTTAACAGCAGCCAGTCCGACGTATGAGGTCTATCTTAGAATACCACAGACCATCTTTACACAGGAGTGGAGGCCTTACAGGCAGCTGTAAAAGAGACCAATCTTAAATTGAGTTGAACATTTGAGCATTCAAACGCACACAACTTTGTTCTGCGTATATTTTAGTGGAAAACAGGAATCATAAAAGTATGTTTAGGGAAAACGATGCAATATTTCCTTTGATGATATGCAGCGGTGGTGGAAACAAACCTACAAACCAAAACTTAGTTATGTTTCTGGCTGACTTTTTTTTACACCAGTAATGTTTGTAACCTTGTAAAAAAAAAAAATGGACTTTGACATATTGAACACATTTATAAGTAAAAGCAGTTACTTCATAATGTTGAAAACTGAAATTATGAGAAGATGGGAATAAAGTTAAAGCACAAAAGGGATGTCAGTAATATGTTATTTATTATTAGTTCCTGTTGTACGGCATACACATTACTTGCACTCCATCAACGGCTTTACTTATACTTAAAGTGAAGTCTGTTACAATAGCTCAAAAAAACAAAATAGAAGTACACAGCGGCTAAAAATGGGAATATTCCGATGAATTAGCACTGACTTACTCTGCAGACTGTAATAATCGTCCTAATCAGACTGATTTAAATGAAGAGTCACCATGTACATAGTGGGCAGTTCAAAACGCTCTCACGGCACAACACAATACTACACTAAAGGCTTTATTTATCATTGAGGGAAATCTGAGCATCATGTGAGCTTGACAGTTAACGCCAGTTGGCGCCAGATGATGCAATCCTGCAACGCAATTGCACACAAAGCATCCCATTGCATCAGACAAAAAGTCCTAGCAATCGTTTCAAATTTGAAAAATTATATCCAGGTTATTGAAAGAGAGGAATCAAAGGGGGGGATTCGCTCTGAAATCAGAGTTCTCTGTGTGATTTTTTTTAACTATTAAAGCAGGCCACCAAATGCCGTAAAGCAGCTGTTCCAGCGTGGGACCATCAACCCCCCCAGAGAACGGCGAGGCAGAGGTACGTGTCTGTGGCCATGTCCACGCAGCCCCATCCCATACGCGTCACAGGAAACGGGTTACAACGGGACATCTCATGGACGGAGCCCAAAAAGCGCTTCAGTGCGCGCGCGGGGGCCCGGAGGGATCAGATGCCAAAGAATCCCCAGCCTCTGACTCAGTGGCGCAAGCGGGGAGCCTCATTTGCGCAGCTATTCCTTAAACGTTTCTTTTATTATCCCTCAGCAATGCGCGGACGGTTTTCCGAGTCCAAGCGGAACCGTTGGTTCGGCTCTCGGTGGGGCCACGCTCTCCGCGCGCAACGTGGGCGTGCGTAATGTGCGCTCATTACTACAGTCTGCTTTAAAGTTGTGTGAGAAGTACGGGAAGGAAGGGACAATTCATGGAGAAGAAGAAAAAAAAAACCCCGATGAATAGACCGAGTTGTTCCTCGCGAGAGGAGATTGTGTTTGTCAGCGGCGGGAAACACGGAACTGTTTCACCTTTGAAATCGATTAAAATCAGTGACGCCATGTCGGATGTTTGTCATTTAAAACAAACAATAAGAAGAAAAAAAAACCGCACTGCCTGCGTGGTTAGGATCCTGGCGGTCGGCGGTGCAGTGTAAAGTGATTAAGTGTAGCATGGGAAAAGGGGGGGCGGGGAGGTCGGGGAGGTCCTTGATTGCAACATCCAACACTGGTGTCGTCACTCGCCAGCGATACGTGCAAGCGCCGCCTGCTCCAAATTAAATATTGACATGATTGTTGTATTCAAATGAGCTGCCTGGCCGGGCATTGGCTGGCCAATCGGAGCCCATCGTATCATCACACCTTCTTTCCAGAAATCATTCATAACGCCGATGCGTCAAACACTCACAGAGGACCCGTCTATAAATACGGCTGCGCGAAACGCACAGTTAGACATTTTCCCCCAAAATCAAACGAAAGACACAACTGAGCCAGAACCGTGTTGGAATCCGACTTTTTGATTATTCTCTCTACATTTTACATTCTTGATTTGGTATCCAGCTGACTCTATTGGCCATGGGTGGATTATATTTGAAGCACCTCGCGGTGGCAGCGCTGTGCTCCGTGCTGTCCACGGGGACGCTAGGGTCCCCGGTCGTGGGGCCAGAGCCGATCCGATGCGCCCCTTGTTCTGCGGAGACGATGAGCCAGTGTCCTGATGTGGCGCCTGATTGCGTCGAGGTGTTGCGGGAACCCGGATGCGGATGCTGCCTCGCCTGCGCCCTGGGAGCCGAGCAGCTGTGCGGGATCTACACGGCGCCGTGCGGCTCCGGACTGAGGTGCATCCCGAGACCCGGCGACCCCCGGCCGCTGCACTCTCTCACCCGGGGACAGGCCGTGTGCACGCAGAGCACCGAGCCCGAGCCAACCCCGGAGCCCCAGACACAAGGTAGGCCTTTAAGCAACCTCATTTCCTATACATCCAGAAAATCCTCGTTCTTGCAACCCCTCCTCCTCCCTAAAAGAAACACCTAGTTGTCTCATTCAGTGAGCCTCGCTTTCCATTCATTCAATGTCTCTCTTCAGAACTGGGAGAGCCAGACGCCGAGATGGAGAACGCAGCCGTCGCCTCGCACCCCGGCTCCAGCCACTACCTACCCGGCCACAGTAAGCCCAACGATCCGAGGGCGGCTCTCGACGCTCAGGAGAGCATGAAAGCCAAACTCATCGCCATCCGCAGGAAACTGGTCGAACAGGTGAGGCCGAACCACCACGTTGTCTTTTTTTTCTATCTATCTATGAAATCCCCCCCCACCATGTATAATATGTTATCAAAAGTTTTTTGGGGTGGTTTTGGGGAGGGGACCCGTGCACCACAAGGGGGAGCTCGCACGCTGTTTGAGGAGACGATGGGGTGACGTGCAGCGAAGGGACGCTTCTTGCTAAAAGTTTTATCTTGACGTCGGTCCACGTGCTTTCTGATTATAAGGCCGTGGATGTGATTCATTCAGTGCGCGGCGGCGTGAAGCTGCAGAGCTCAGTTAACCCCTTCTTCCCCACGTGTCCTCCCCCCCAGGGGCCGTGTCACGTGGAGCTGCAGAGAGCCTTGGACAAGATTGCCAAATCCCAGCAGAAGTTGGGGGACAAATTAACCAGATTCTACCTCCCCAACTGTGACAAACACGGGCTGTACAAACCCAAACAGGTAAATCATCTCCAACTCCTTAGCATGAGAGAATCTCACCAGGTTGTGTGTGTGTGTGTGTGTGTGTGTGTGTGTGTGTGTGTGTGTGCGTGTGTGTGATTGTGTGTTGCATGCAGAGTGTTTTGAAGTGTTTGATTGCAATGTTATATGTTGGTTGCTGCAGGAGCATACGCGTGCAGAACAGAATGAAGATCCAAGCCGTTGAATAACATTATTTCCCGTTTCCGTCCTCCTGCAGTGCGAGTCCTCTCTGGACGGACAGAGGGGTCGATGCTGGTGTGTGAACTCCTGGAACGGCAAGAAGATTTTAGGTTCGACTGACCTGCTTGCAGATGCAGAGTGCCCTTAAAAAAGATTAAGCGCTCAGTCAAATCTCACGAAGAAGAAGAATTAAGCCACTGATTTTTCCTTTTTTGATATAGCTGTTTATTTATTGATCTTGTCCATGGTGGTGTTTTATTCAGGTACACTGTCATTTCGGGGCTTCGGGTCCCAGCTACTCCGATCCCCTCTCTCCCTCCTGTTCACCCGTCCCAAAGAGAAAATATATCTATTTTTGTTTTTCTGAAAAGAAGATTTTTAATATTGATGCATTTAGTTCTACTCTTCAGACTTATTTATTTCAACTTTTATTTGTTCTTTGTAATTATTTTCTGAGTATTTATATAAATATTTTGCCGTATTGTTATTATTATATATATTTTTTTGTGGTGTATAAAGTGTACATATGTATCTTGGCCCTGAGTAACTCCACTAATGAGTTGAGCTCGCTCTACCCTTAAGGAGTTGTCTGGAGGTTTGGTTTGTGAAAAACCAAGCAAGAACAAAAGCACTGAGTTACCAAATGTCATTTAGAAGTATTTCTAAATGTTGTTTTTATGATTCCTTTTCACCTTGTTGCCATGTCTTTTGTTTTGTTTCTACATCTCACACATGATCAGCTCTTGTCAGTGGATGCAAAACTCTCAGTCGGGAATCCTTAAACAGTACTCAGAAAACATTTCCCATGGTTCCATGGGGTTTGCAGTTTGCATGACAGGCAGTGCCTCCCCGCGCCGCCTCTCAGACGGGTATTTCTACATTAACCTACCTCCAATATTTATGTGTCTGATGTAAGTTGTGCTGATGTATCTGTCAGAAGAAGACCTACTAGTTTATTTGACATGTTGCTGTTCTCTCGGACGGAGAAAACATGACCACAAAGAGCGAGTTCCTCCCTCTGCTCATCATCTATATGCTGCTGTTGGAGAGAGAAGTATTGTTTGTCTGAGTCTATTCCAAAGTGACAAACTGCTCACAGGTGTATATGTATACTTTTGTATTTGAGATGTAATGTAAGAAGAAAAAAGGGCGATATATTTAATAAAAACATTAACCTCAGCCACGCTCTTCTGGCCTCTCTTTCCCCTCATTTACTTTGTGCGCAAACACCCATAGGTGGCAAAACAACAGCCTCATCGGGGCATGATTATGAACGTCTGTGCGTAGATGCACTCCTGCACCACATTTTCTATACTGGGCGTGTGCAGTGTGCAGTGTTATCACTAAAGTGGAGGTGCTCGTCTAACTTTAGACAGTTCGTGGGGACGTGCAGCTCCACGCTGCCTTTTGACCCGCTCTCTGTTTGCCTCGGTCGGGCACTGGAATTCGCCTCAACCTCTTGTGCACACTGCCAGCCTGCTTGGCACCACTAGATTTATTTTTATTCTTTACAATTTGAATCTCTGCTTTATCCATATTGACACATTCCAAAGACTGGATGCCCTGATGGCCCTGCAGGGGCAGAGCTAAGCTGATATGCTTATTGGTGACAACACAGGGCCTCATTCTTCCCAGTGATATTTCAAAAAGACAGGAAAACAAACATCGGCCGCAGCATCTTAGAATGTGTTCACTTTTTATTTAAAAAAAAAAGAAGACATTAAATACAAATCATACTTTGAATCAACATCATTTCATTTCTTAGAGAAAATAATAACGGTGTGAATTCTATGTAAAGTATTAAAAAAAAAACTGTTTGAAGGATAAACTTAGATAAACTTAAAATACATTGACCCGTGAACAGAGAGATTCTTAATGTGACCAGCAAGGGGAAAAAATTAAAAAGTGACTGATTAAAGAAGTGTGTTCCTGGCTCTGCACTGGCAGACAGAGGCGGGACGGCTGGGTGCGCATGGAGAGAAGTGACTTATTGAGAGGTGAGAGGTTCACCAGAGTGCCTGACTGACACAGACTTTGCCTCAGGCTGAAACTCGCCTGCTTACAAATGATCCTGCTGAGCGAGCGACAGAAGGAAAAGGTTCATACATTTTTTATTTTTTTTTAAACATTCATTAGTGATTATATTCCCAAAAATACACTGAATCAAATACACTTTGCTGTGCAATTGGCGAGCCACTAAATTGTTGAAAACATAGAAAACATAGTTTGGATCAGCTTATAATTCTTTCTTAGATAAATAATTGTATTTTTAAGTACTGTACATGATGTCTAGTCCGACACATAGCTGGCCAGGAAATAATTATAATATAAAAAGACACACTTACAAATATGAGGGAGGGAATAGCTTAACCATATTTGTATGCATGTTCCTCCCTGTACATCAAGTCTTTAAATAGGTGGGATGAAGCACCAACAGGTTAGTTGTAAGTGGCTGCTCTCTATTAAAGGACGTGTACAGCCGATTTCATGCTACCAAGCTACTGGGCAAGCATTCTTTGTCGGCACTCTCTCCACTTTTCAAGTCTTTACACAGGATGCGGGAGAGCATCGGGCAGGAAGCTCCTCGGGGAGGACCCCGCCTCCTCCCTCAGACCCCCTGCCACTCGTGTGAATGCATATTTGGTGCTGTGTCCACCTCGTGGAGATTTGTTGGCATATGATCATACAAGCATTTTTTTTTGTCAAAGAAACAAAAAAAAAAAACAACAAAGAAAATAGTTGCATTGAATGGAAAATCTCTGAGGGGTCGTTAGCTAAGTCTGCTGTCAGAAGTCCTGGTGTTGCTTCATTTTAGTTTTTTTCTTTATATCCCTCTCCTGGCTAGGTTATTATTGTTTCCTAACAGTATCACACTCTTTCATCTGACATTACCTCTAAGGAAAGGTATGCCGATGCAGATAGGTCCAATTGTCTTTAACTGCATGCATTGATGAGTAGCGGCGCAGCTAAAGTGCTTTAAGTGCTTGTGCTTGGGCTCGGAGCATAGGGGCAGCTGGCACCTGCGGCGGGGCGGGCCGATCCCAACGGCCTCGTCCCGTTCAAACAAGCCTACACCAGGTTGCACCACTGACAGGAAAGAGGGCCAGAGGCCGGGAAAGGTGCCGCAGTGACTCACAGCGCACGGGGCTCAGGCACACTGACGAGGACAACGGTTCAGACGCGGGGGGTAAAGACATGTAGGATGGGGGGGACCTCGGCACCGGAGTCGGCCAAGGATGAGGACACGGGAGAGAGATTCAAGTGGACGAGGGACATGCGCGTTGGACAGGAAGAGTTGCGCGAACGAGACAAAACTTAACTTGAGCAAATCAGAATGGTTCTCCACCAACAATCCATTCTTTGAGTTTTAAATACTGGAGATTCATACAATAGACATGTCCTCGGAAACCTCTCAAACCACTGCAGCAGCAGACTCCACCTCTCCACTTTCCATTCATTCATTCATACGAGCTAATTGCTAAACCTGCGCCACGCGCCACATTTCGGAGGCCTAATTGCTTGATTGAAAAAGTTTCATCATCCAATCTGATGTGTTAAGCTGTTATTTCAGTTGGCACTAACCAATGAAAAGGAAGCCTTTTCCATCTGCTCCTTTAAGCTGCCTTTGAGCCACGTTCCAAGCATGCAGGGAACAAGCATTTGATGGTCAAATGGTGGATTACAAGGGGAATATCCCTTTATCCCTTTATTGGACGACAACAGGTTGGTGAAAGGGAGGGGAGATATAGAAAGGTTGGTTTTTAAGGCACTGTAACTGCATGGTTCACCTGCATTCTAGTCCCAGTAGCAGGCTGGGGGACAAGCCAGAGGCCACAGGGAGGGCCTTTGGAGCCGGATAAGTAGTCAAAGCCCTCGCATAATCCTCTCCTCCTAAATGACCCCTGAGCCAGAGAGCGTTTACTTTTCCAGCATTGTTTTTTTTAATTGGAGAAGGGGCTAGAAATTGGCAGTATGATATCTCTAAACTGAGTTTAGTGACTTATTTACACGAATAAACACGTTAGGGGCAGCGCGCACTCACACGCCATCTTGCACAGACATGCAGCTGCGCACAGGTATGTTATGCAAGCGCTCGCACATGGAGACACGCACAGACTCTCGCTTACAGACTCACAGACAGACACACACAATAGAGACGGAGGTGGTGCCTTCTTTTTCTCTCTCTCTGTTTTGTCACAGTCACAAACATGTCGTCTTTAAAGCGAGTGGAAAAGTCCTCCTCTTTCCTCTCTCCCTAAAAGAATAGTGCAGATGTTTTCTCTTTCCGCCGCTTCTCTCTCAGCTTTCAGCAAAGCTATTGTTATGTTGTCGTATTTTTTAAGTGAAAGGATAAAGGTTCCCTCAGCACAGGACAGAAAGCTGTGAAGGACGGGATGACTTGTCCCGGCTGCCGAGTCCATGCTCCAACCCCCCCCCCCCCCTCCCCCCAACGTTGCTCTTGACCTATCTCCCACAGAAATCAGACCTAAAATGAAAGGCCCAGAGCCGCTTCAAATGTTTACATAAAACTACATGAAAAGGGCAAAGTAGACTCTCTCTTGTCTTTCTACCACCCCCACCCTCACTGCACACACACACACACACACACACACACACACACACACACACACACACACACACACACACACACACACCCCACCCAGTCTTCTTCTCTCCGTCCACTCGTCATCCCTCCGTCCCCTCATTTGCTCTCCAGGTTGTAGCACTGCGTCTCGCCTCGCTCCCTGCCGTCGTAGCCGGGCAGAGGCTGCCCGTATTTGTCCACACACCAGCAGTAGCCCCGCCTCCTGCCTTTGGATGGACGGCACTGCGAAAACAGGCATGGAGAAAGAATGAGCATTCCGCTTGTTTGTGTTTATCAAACACTGTGCAGGGACGAACATTCAATTCAATTCATTTTATTTTGTATAGCCCAAAATCGCAAATTACAAATTTGCCTCGGAGGGCTTTACAGTCTGTACACATGCAACATCCTCCGTCCTAAGACCCTCACATCGGCACAGGAAAAACTCCCCAAAAAATGAAAAAAACCCTTCCAGGGAAAAAAGGGAACCTTAGGGAGAATGTCAGAGGAGGGATCCCTCTCCCGGGATGGACAGACTGCAATGGATGTCATGTACAGTCCTTGTGAAGAAAAAGGCTTGAAAGAGACAGTTTACGGATAAACAATCCCTCAACAAGCTCTGATTTCCGTCTTTAGCTTAGAGACCCGAAGAAGAGTTGCAGAGGAAATATTGCATTGGGACACATTGTCTTAAAAACAGATTAACGTTTCCGCGGTAACGGGTTACCCTGACACAGCTTTATCAACACAACCCTCAAAGTGAGTTATATTAAGACTCTATCTCTCGTATTTGGCTTTTAGATTGTGGACGCCTGTCAGCGGGCCAAGTCATGCCTCAGCAGAACTCTAATAAGACAAAGCCACCATTGATCACGCAGAGGAATGCCTTGCTGTCTGGAGCTGCCTCGCGGCTTTTATGAGCTGCATCTATCAGAATGAAACAACACGGATGATGCAGCTGCTCGCCTTGTGAAATAAGATAATAACTGTATCAGGATCAGAGCGGCCGTGTGTAACCACCAGGCCGTTTTGTTTTTTTTCCTTCTGTGGGCTGTTTATTTATCAGGCCAGTGTGTCCCTGACCAATGGGGCAAACGATGAAAAAGCAAGCTTATTTTTGATAGAGAGGGGCGGGGAATGAGGAACTCACTGAGTGAGCGAGAGGGAAGGAGTGTGAAGGTAAACATGGAGTTGCTAAAGTATTTGCCAAGGCCAAGGTTGGAGGGCTGCTAGGAAACCAGTGCGGCTATTCTGGAAACTGCAAGAAACTAAAAATCATCTGGAGGTGATTATGGCCTCGGCGTGCACAAGCTCACATAAACACACAACGGCAAACATGTAGGCGCACACAAACAAGAGTTGTATCTACTGTACGTATACATACCACCCACCGGCACGCAAACACACTTGTATAGTCCCAAACATCAGGCAGGGGGCAGTCCTTAAGTATGTATACTTCTGTCTACGCCAAAAGACTGGATTTCAATCGACCACGGATGATGCAGCTGCTCACTGGTTGTGGCAATCAGAGCCCGTTTACTACGACCCACTAGCCGAACTGCAAAGCCTTTGGTCACCGTAGATTTCTGTATAGCATGAGAAATGTTTTAGCGGACTCTTGAATCTACATCAACACTTGCAATTTACTTTCGCTCAATAAACTTTTGAATGAATTACAGTTAAGACCTTTCTCTGATGCACTTAATAGACGGGAACGGGCAATGCCAATCTAAGCCTGACTAAACTACAAACAGAATGTCTAATGCGACTTCATTTCTTGTATCCTTTACAGAAATGAAGGAAAACCAAAGGGCGGTGGGGACAGTGAGGAGTATTTGGATTAGTGCACATTGAGAAACTATCAGTACTGTCGGTGGCCAACAAACAGGAAACCTTGGTCCTTTGCATTTAACACCAGCCAATTAAGTCGCGATGAGTTGGAAACATTGATGACTTACATTGCGAACAGTGATGACAACAGGGGAGAGTGCGACTGTGTTGCATCGTCAACAGTCAGCATTAAATATCTGTAGTTTATTCACATTATTTTCCGAGTTTTTCAAAAAAAGATCAATACCACAATGATGTCCGTCTGTTGGAGCAGTAACCAGGTGACTGCCAGCCTAGCTTAGCATGAACACTTGAATCAAGGGGATCTGTTTGAATATCCCCACAGCAATCATTACATATGATCGGCTGGCTAGCTGATGCTCCCCGGGGGACGAAATGCAACGGTTTTAGGCTTTTTGTGTGGGCAGGAAATATTCCCCTGAAAACCATCAAATTTCAACCCCTACACTTGGTTCTCCTTAAAAAATCCCTTTGGTGATATTTCCCAAAATGCCAACACCAATACTCCAAAAAAAGCAATACTCCTCTATTGCATGCGGCGTAGTGACAAACAGGCAGAAACACAGGCCGACAAAATGTACAGTGCGACCAGGTGTCTGTTTCCGCCGTCTTCAACGTCCACGTAGAGCCCGAGTGGATGATCAAAGGCAGCTTTATAGAGACGGAGGCCTATTAAAATACCTCGCCAACAACTACTGCAGCAGTCTAGGGGCAAGTATGCAGCGCAACACGCCCCATTCTCACACGCTCACTTCATCAAGAGATTATTTTCGGTTTCCCTCCTTCCTCCTCCTCCTCCTCCTCTTGTGTCCTACTCAGTTTTCTGTCTCTTTCTCCTCTCCTCCTGCCAGTCCCCCCCCCTAGCCCCCCCACCCCCTCCCCCCTTCGCCCCCCAGGGTGCCATCGCCTGTCTGCGGCCAACTTCTATTTCAGCCCTGACCCAGTGGACGACACTGCGGAGAGGAG
This sequence comes from Apeltes quadracus, assembly GCA_021346845.1. Classification (NCBI taxonomy): domain Eukaryota; kingdom Metazoa; phylum Chordata; class Actinopteri; order Perciformes; family Gasterosteidae; genus Apeltes; species Apeltes quadracus. Next base: position 13,330,308 of record CM037924.1, read on the forward strand.
CTTAACATTGTGTTCCTCTGCTCTGGTTAATGATGATGGAGCCCTATGTGCCCGGTGTGTGTGTGTGTGTGTGTTTGCGTGTGTGTGTGTGTATGTGCGTGTGAAGGTTGAAGGTTGACGGAAGGGAGAGGAAGAGCAAAATGTGCGTGTTTGCGTTCCCCTGTTGCTTGGCTACCTTTGAATTTCCACTCAGTCTCTCTTTCATCTGAGAACCATTAGCAGTCATCTCGAGCAATCCTTTCTTTATGGCTCGAATCTCTACGCACACACACACACACACACACACACACACGTGCGCGCACACACACACACAAAGAAGGACAATGTCCAACACAGCCAAACGTTTTTCAAGTGACATCCGGTCTGCAGCAAAGACCGATAGAAATCAAAAGTATTGCCTTTTCCAAGTAAAAGTAGTCCCGGTCACCTCAAAGACCACCAACAACAAATCTGGACTCACCTACTTTGATTCGTGGCGGTAAACTGGCTGACTACACAGCGTGTCCTCCATGAGGCGCAGTGAGGCCAGGCGAGTAAACTCGTTTTTTTGGAGTAGTGGTTCCAGGTGAATCTGACTGACCTGATACCGTCCCCGCCTGGTCTGCATGGCCGTCACTAAAAAAAGCACGCTTCATCGAACCCACACACACATAATGCCACCTTTATGGGGTGTGTGTGCGGCTGCGTTGTCCGCATGAATGTGTACTCTTGTGATGGCGGTCTTTAGAACTAATAGCAGCGCCGCAGGGCTCTACGGACATTTAAAAGCCCAGTCTGACCACGGGATAAACACAAGCTCATAAAATGCAATGTGTGTATAGGGGAGCAAGTATATGCATTGGTGTTGGACAGTGCATGTGCGTGTGTGTGTGTGTGTGTCCATTTAGATTGGCTGCAGTATATATGGCCTTTTCTATTAAATAGTTTCATGAGAAATGTGATGAAAGACTCTGGAAAGAGAGTTAACTTAATCATCTGCAAATCTAATTACCACCAAGTCGTTCCTCAAGTAAAAATACCAATTGCCATTGATTTGAAAGTTGAAGCGCATCTTATGTAAGCTCCATTTCTTATGGAAAATGGTACAAAAAATAAATCAATCAATAATTGCCATATTTTAAACACTGTGTGTCTTCACACAGATGACACATAGTCAGATTATTACATTTACATTACATGAATCAAAAGTGATTACTATGTGATGATGGATGAAACTGGAATACACTTTTTGTAAAATCAAGCAATGAATCGGCCGTATTTTCCAGGCCTAGTTTTGTTATCAGTACTGTGACTCAGGTACCGCACTGGCATTGGTATTGAAAACAAAACAAAAAAAGAGTTCCCCCATGTGAGAAGGAAGGCGGGGTGGATTATAAATCCAGGGAGGGAACGGAACGAGACAGAGAGACGGATTGAAAATAGATGTCTGCGTCCCCGAAGGTTGGCCCGTTATTATAAAGCCATTGTGGTCGGTGGGTACGTTTCCACAGATCCTTCTGAGTCACGCTCAATAAGTCAGTCCTTATAGGCCTGGCACCGTCACCGGGACACTGGGAGGGGGGGAGGAGGAGGAGGAAGAGGAGGGATCAGGGTACCGGGACACCTGGCTCACATCCTTAAACCCACCGACTCTTCCTCTTTGCGTCGCCTCATCCTCTTCCTCTCAACACACGGAACACTTAAAGAGACACAAACGCTGTCCTCCCATTCACAAACCCTCTGCAGGGGGATTCCTTGCCAAACAAGGAAGGAAAAAGCCGGGTGGGCAGAAGGACACGATGGAGCGGGAAGGCAGAACAAAAGGCAGGCGTGGATGACTATGGGTGGGGGAAATGATGAATAAGAGAGAGAGAGAGAGAGAGAGTTTGAAACTTTGTGGGGTGTAATGAGTGGCTCAGTGTTGGGCATGCGTGGCCTGAACTGGGATACTGGACTAATTCATACAACTGCTGCTAAAAATAGGTGGCACCATAAACGAGGTAGGGCTTATACCCTGCTCAACCTTCTCCTGTTACCAGTAACATGTAAACTGAAAGCCACACACATACATGCATGTGACTTTTTCCTCGTGATAGCTGACCATTAAAACACCATTCGACCCCCAAACCAATCATTCCAGTATCAAAACTCACCCACAGTAGTCTTGAAAAGTGTGTGGTATTCTGAATGGAAAGCAACAGAGAATTTCTATATCCTTCCGAAACCGCCACTCACGTCAATAAGAGGCCATTGATCAGGTGCACGTACGGTTCAAATCGTGTACAAGATTTCCCAGCAGGCTATTTTAAGTCGGCTTCAAGTGTGGCCGCTCCAAACAGCTGTGAACACCTCAGACATGGTAAGAGGACACATTGGACAAACTAGTACATTTTGAAAACTGGTCCAATCTTTCCCGTTTGCTCGGTACATTCAGACGGCCACGAGTGCCAAATGTGCAGAGTGACAAATGACAGCAGTGTGTGTGTCCAGCCATACTTTGGCAGAGCACAGTATGTTTGCAAAATACTGAGCATATTATGTGGAGTGTAAAGTAAGGTAACAAACATTGCTGCAGGATTCTGGTTTCACAAGAATCCATGCTCATTTTTGTTCGCCGTGAAAGCGTATCAGCAATTGAAATAAGCAACCAACATGAATTTAATCTGAACTCAGGAGGAATCCAAAAGGCTTAATATGAACTGGACTTTTGTCTGAATAAAACCCTCTCTGTGCAGTACTTTCTAGTGACCCTGAAACTATTCGAGTCAGCAGTGCTACTCAATATTATACACTGGTCAAGGATTCCTGATAAAACACAAGCCTCATAACTGCTGCAAAACATCTGTATTCATTCAAAGTTAAAGCAAGAAGTGGCTCGTATCGCTGGCATGGCATGGAAGCAATGGCAATGTAGCTAAAATCCAGACAGTAGCCAAAAAACAATATTCTGCTTCTGCAAGTGTCACACAATGACTCAATGTTATTGTTGCTTGACGTGAAAAGCTTCAAAGTTATCTACTGTTTTCTAATCTGTTAAAACGAATGTATCAAATGGACTTGTAGTTCTTATTTTACTATCTTTCCTTTCTGTAACTACTTAGTTATAAGGGTTTCGCTTCGCGTCTGCTTTTGGCACAGTTTGTCGGAAAATGAAAGATGAAACCAGCCGCTCTTACCAGCTAACTTTCAACAGTTCATAAGCATTTGATATTAAAAGATTTGGGGTGTCATTTGAGATACTGAGGCAGCTTGTGTGTCGTATGAATAGTTATGCCCCTATTTCCTCTGCTCAGTCGCTCAGCCACCCCCTCCCACCTCCTCTCCCTGCTCCCTCCTTTTCACAGTATTGTCACCCTAGACGGTTCACACGGTCTCCTCTTCGCTCTGTTTCCGGTCATAAATCTCTGCAGCACACCGTGAAGGCACATCCCCTCGGATGGATTTAACACCCTGCACCCCACCGGTCCTCCGAGAAAAAGGGCGACAAGGGCCTGCACAGACGCGCACATTCACAGACACACACACACACACACACACACACACACACACACACACACACTTAGACCACAGCTGACACTTTACCGGTAGGTGTTTGTGGATGAAATCCAGTAAAAGAAGTGTCTTTGAATAAAAGTAACAATAAAGTCTCACTTTGGAGACTTTGGGGAAAGAGTGGTAGGAATTTGAGAGGATGGTTTTATTGTGTGTGTGTGTGTGTGTGTGTTAAGGATCGAGTTGGTCTCTGACTCATGGTGACTCATGCGTTTCTCAGTAACGGGCTCTAGATCGATGGAATCCCTCCGAAAAAGGTCAGCACGCCGGCCGCCGAGCCACCCCGAGTGAAGTTGAGCGTCCTTTTTTTTTTCTCTCTCCCATCTAACAAATGAGCAGGCTATGGGTGGCCTGGAGTCTGCAGCACCACGGGCAAGAAAAACTAAACCAGTGACAGCCTGTTTGTTTTTCTTTACCTCACCAACAGCACCCCACACCTACACACCCTCACCAAAACTACCGCCATCAAACAAGCGCCATACTTACACTCCCCTTGCCGCCACATCTACCGTGCCACACACACTCCCAGACCACATTCTTACATCCCTACCCCCCACACTCTCCCACACCGCACACCCACAAACACACCTGACCGACTTCATTTCCTGTGAGGCATGAGTCAGACGGCTGCAGTGCATTTACCGGAGTGATACATGGTTATTAGCCATTCTGATAATATAGTGTTGATGTGGCTGTCAAGGCAACCCAAGGAGCTGACAAAATAGGGCTGGAGGAGGGGGGGGGGGGGGGGGGGGAGGAGAGGAGGGGGGAGGGCATGTGTGGGTGGGTGGGATGAGTCGGAGAGGATTCTTTGGAAGTGTTCAGGCACGCGGTGGGTCTTTTTGCATGTTCACAGGTGTGTGTGTGTGTGTGTGTGTGTGGGGAGGGGGGGGGGGGTTTAAGGGTGTGAGATAAAGAGAGATATGAAACAGAGTGGGGAGCCATTCACCTGTTTTTTCTTGTAGAAGCCCTTTCTGTCACAGTTGGGTATGCGGAAGCCCCTCGGATTGAGGACATTGCTGATTTTAAGCCCGCTCAGGATGCTCTCCATCTCTCGTCGACACGGCCCCTAGCAACACGACAAACACCCCCGGCAACGCCAGCGTTACACACTCATCCCAACACGACCACAGGCCATGAAGAACAGGAGGCACGGCACTTTATAGAAGTGCATGACTCTATCTTTAAGCCCTGGATTTTCCATGATTTATAGAGCAATTTCAAAACACAAAATTAAATAATCTTAATGCCTTGCACAGTTCGTCAATGCATTTTATATGTGTCTGCTTTTTTTCTGTAACAACTGTGCTTGTCAGAACAGCCATCAACTTGCTGTGATGAATGATCTCATTGAGAAAATGAGTCGTCATCTTTCTGGAGAAATTGGTACCTTGTCTCACAAAATGTTTGATAGAATACAACCAAAATGATTTTGTTTAAATAGTAGGAGCAAACAAGGTTGGTTGTATATAGGAAAAATGTCTGTAGAGCACAACTTTGAAAGATGTTTAACCTCGGTGTCATCGTTTCAGTGCCCAGTCACTTTAAATAAAAGGATATTTTTGGAACTAATCAGTGTGGTGTTGTAGCCACCAACGTTTTGATTAGAAGCCAACATTAGCGCTGACTGAGACTAATTCACTTTATTTTGTGATTTAAAGACGTAGCTCTCTTTACATTACATGTAGCCAATTACTTTGCAACATTACATGATTCTAAACAATTTATTAAAAAAATCAAAATCAATTAGTCATTTGTCTAGTGTTAAATAATTTAAAAAAATTAAATATAAAATAAATAAAGTTTTGTGGAGCTAGCAAGCTAACGGCTTTAAGCCAAGAAAAACGGTCTTATCCTGTTTGTTTCGTTCATTACATTCAAAAGATGTTGCTGGAAGCATGATAACATTTATTCTATATTAAGCTAGTCATTTAATTCGATTTTAAAGTCAACAGCTGTCTTGATGCCTCATTCCTAACCCGTTTTTCCTACACCATAACCATTAGTACGTTCTCATTGCCTCATTGACTGAGACTTACATACTCGGTCTCCCTCTTGTTCTCCAGGGAGAAGTTGTGCATGTCCATATTGGCTCCGCCTGACACTGATTCCACCTTGTAGCTCTGAGTCCTCTTGTTTAGATCTTTCTGGATCAGCTTTTTGTGCAGGGGGGGCCTGGTGTCCATGGAGCCTTGGCTGTGCCCACCCTTCACGGTCTCCGCGCCGGGCATCACTGGCATGGGCGCGGTCATGTTGGAAGAGCCTTCAACCTGACGTCCATCGTTCTCTAGAGGGGGTGAAGGTTATTCATTAGTTTTCAGATCATAAACCGCCTTTTTGAGATGTTTCATTCTTACTGAAGGATGACAAAGTTTATATCTGATTCACAGAAGATAAAGACAAATATATATAACGGAATTTGGTGGCTGATTCTGTTTTCCACCATTTGAAAAAAAAAAGAAATGATTAATGTAAAATCTGGATAAGATTACACTGCACCTGCTTAAAAGTCGTATTATGTCTTATGTAACTGAAGGCTGAAACTGATAAACGGTGTTTCAACTGCAGAATCTTCAGGCTAATTGTCCATATTGGGCAAGCGGCCGGCTCCCAAAATGTCTAGATGCTGTTAAAACAGTGAAGAAAAGATTTAAAACAACTTCAAAGGCAGATTGTGCCACCTTTTTACGTGGCTGACGGAATGTAGCAAATTGAAGCAACACATTCACAAATGCTATTCAGACGGAGAGAGCGGAGCACCAGTATGCTTGTACTCAACCTACTGACATCCGGAGGATCCCCGCCGGCCGAACATCTGAGTCAGCAAAAACAATGCAGTTCTTTCTTGTATCCACTGAATGCAGAGAAAACCGCAAACTCTTTTAGATAAATATGGCATGCACTGAATAATCTATTGCATAAATGTATAGAGATCATAGCTGGAAAATGACATTTACAGCATGTATTATGATGGCTTACCACAAAATGTGGTACCACTCTATGTGGTGCAAAGACAGGGAATCAGCTGTTATAAATTGTTAAAGAATTTTCCTTTCATCTACTTCAAAGCTTTGATTTGATTAAGTACTCTGATGAAACATTTGAATGCCAGTGATATCTGCTTTTCTTAATCCAACAGAGAAGTCCGGACTGCACGAGAGGCCTGTTTGAAAGAGACCAAGTAAAGTTAACTCGGCTTTTTGGAGCCCGAGCAGACGCCAAGTAATAAAGAGAAAACATGAAGAATTGATATCCGCAAACTTACACAGCATGCAACCATGAGACACGCGGCCACGGAGACAAAGTGAAAGCCCCTCTTTAATATAACGTGTTGTGTAGTGTCTATATGTGAGGTGAAGGAGGGGAAACGAGTATTGTTGCTAAAAGAGGAGGTGGTTTTGGCAGAAGGGGGTAAAGTGGGAGACGAAGGAGCAGATATATTAATAGCCTGTGGCTCTGGCAAAGATTCCAGTCAAATCGTTAAAGACAGTGTGGGCACCATCTGACCCAAAGGAAGAGAGGAGGGGGCTCAAAACACTCCTCCCTAATATGGGAGAGGACCAAACTGCCCGCCATATGCCACCCGGTCAGCCGTGCCGCCACATGGCCGCGGTCGAAAGGGCTAAATGAGCGACGAGGACGTCGCAGGGATGCAGAGAGACGACGGGAACCCACATGCAGCGGCTCACACACACCCAAACAATTCCGAAAGGTTAACTCAAAGCAGATTTGGTGTTTGTGCGCTGCGGTGAGGGCGGCGGACGGGCCTGTCGGGGTTGTAGCTTGTGTGGGCAGGCAGGCTGGGAGCCCACCCTTTCTGATTAATCAGTGACGTGATTGGTCTCCACGGTCCCCTGCCACTCAAGAGCTCAGGATAACAACATGGGTGTCAACAACAACGACGAGTGGAACCAGAAAGTCAGAAACCAACCGCGATCCAAGACCTGCAAAACTGTCCATAGATGTCCACAACCCAGGACAGAAGTGTTCGGCCCTTTAAGGTTTAGAATTTCATCAAGAATACATTTTTAATGTCAATAAAAACCTCCGTAAAACTTCTCAAGAAGATCTGAGGCATTTCAGATAAACACATTACGCAATTTGTTAGTGTAATGGGACGGGGGCAAACAGCACAAACTGCGGTGAGGAGAGCTTGTAAATGTCTGGGAGGAGAGGCAGCTCATGGAGCTCCATGGGGACTGATGGTTGTGGAAACACTGAGCTGCACTGAAACGCTCTGACCAACGGGGGCGCTTAGTATCTACTCCCACAATTGTCCTGGAGTTAAGCATTGCTGGATGGCACTGGTGTCATAGGCTACTGTTACAGGTTACTGTGAGTAGGGATGTGCACTTGACGGAGAGGAAAAGAAGTCAGGAGAAGAAATATGCAGGAAAAAGTGCCAGGAAGTGAGAGTTAGTGTGTGCATGCTGCTTGCTGGATGAGCATGTCTGTTTGTGTATGACAATGAGACCCAACATTACTTTGGCCAAGCCAAATAACCATGAAGAAAAAACACACAGGGCCTCCTGGAGGCCTGACGTCAGCAGGGCCTGAACACACAGCAGTGTGTGTTCACATGTAGGTGGCATGTGTGCCGTCTCACCAGTGTGAGCAGCATGCGATCCATTCACACAAAACGCCATGCAGCAACAACTGGCAGGGTTGCACGCAGTGATGAAACATGCACTTTGGACTCATTGGTTTAGAGCGTGCTCTGTATTTGAGGATGGTTGCTTATAGGGGACTATCAGAAATTGTCGCCCCCCCCCCCCCTCCCCCTACCCCCTTCCACCCTTCCATCTTTACCCCCTCACCCTTTGCCACACAGCCGAGATCTTTTTGGCCCAAATTCTGCAGCAGCACATATTTTCATGCTGTGTACAAAAATCCACGAGTTCCTTTGAAGGAAAATGAGGACATTACAGAAGACAAGGACATGGTCTGCGCTCAGCCTCAGCTAAATACTGTATACTTACAGTTTGTATGTGGCATTCTTTAACTATTGGTTTCAGGGAGCCAGGACGTGTGTGTGTGTGTGTGTGTGTGTGTGCGTGCGTGTTTGTGGTTGTATGTGTGTGCTAAGGTGAATAAGCCTTTTCTTTTCCATGAAGATAAAAGAATAAACAATCAGAAAACTGCAAAGTCGAAATATTTTAATTCGAAATTGGCATAATATAAGCATGATGGTACAAAGATGTGCGCACGCAGGAAAACAAAAAAAAAAACTCTCCGCCTGGTGCAACGCAAAGATGGAATTGCTGCGTAGAAATGCTGCGTAGGAATTGCTGCGCAGCCCATCGCTGCTGTTATCCGCTCAAACTTTCAGCAGCCATCAGGGACATTTTTAACCCAAGTCCCCCCTCTAGAAACCCCGCGACTAAAACTGTGTTTGACATCGTGGCGCGCTGCTGCAAACGCGTCGCATGCAGCGGTACGTCTGTGCACGCGTTACGACGCACTTTTTTTTTTTTGTTCATGCGCAGGGGACATCCCAGAGCAGGTCAACTCAGAGTAACACTTTAGGGGGGCGGAGGGGGGGAAGCCTGTCAAATGCACTAAATAACAACAACAACAACAACAACAAATGACAATTGCTGTCAGCACACTGTCGCGCAATAACGACAACAGCAGCGTCCCACCTTGTTTCGGCGCCGCCGGCACCAGCATGCCGTTGAGCTTTTTGGACGCCGCGGCGGCGCACGCTCCGCGTCCCTCCAGCAGCGCTTGCAGGGGTCGGCTCTCCCCCGGCCGGTGCTGGCAGGTGAAGCCGGAGCCGCAGCGCGCCGTGTACACTCCACACGCCTGTCCTTCGCCGAGGGCGCACGTCATGCAGCAGCCGCAGCCGGGCTCCCTCACCCGCTCGAGGCAGTCCTTCGGAAGCGGCTTGCACTGCAGGAGCGCCCCGGCGTCACAGGGCTCGCATCGCACCACCGGCCCCACGGTGCCGGCGAGCCCGGTGAACGCGGCCAGGGCGGCGGCGAGGCAGAGTACGCAGAGCCCGGGCATGGTGCCGATCGAGCGAGTCACAAAGGGGCAGGATGTGAGTTGTCGCGGAGGCTTAAGGGGACTTTCTGTGACACAGCGAGCCGGATAGCTTTCTCCATCTGTATTTTCTTTTATGCGAACTTCTCATTTTATACAGGCGGAAAAAGAGCCAACAAGTCACACCCTCCTTCGTATGAATAATGTAAACGGAGAGCCCCGATATGAGGGACCGCTGCATCCAGTCAGGAGACAGGAGAGCTGCTCAAACGTTCAACTCGTTTAATCCGTGGCAATAATTCACTGAACACGGGTCATTATCTTTCATGCTCGCTCTGATCTCATAGGAAAGCAAAAGCTTGTTTGTTTCCATCAGGCAGGTTGGCCTCTTTTCAAAAGACAAGTCAAGTACAGAGAATCTGCAGATGGCATCAAGGGCTACATTTATCTTCCCTCTCAGTGGCGATGATGTCGTGTTTTATCTCACAGAAAAACGGGCACAGATGCCCATTTCCACCAGTCGATAAATGTGCTGCGTGTTGACGGTCCCCAAACCGGCGTGGCTTTCAACACCACTGGCCACATCCCCTGCTGACATCAAAGGTATGTGAGTGAATGCTATTGGTGGAACCCCCCCAACCCAACATGCAATGCTGATAAAACATACCTCTTGATAGATGTATACAGTGCCGGCCTGAGCCTCTTGGGGGCCCTAAGCAGAATTTTATTTGGGGGCCCCCCTCCCACCACCTGTGCTAGAAGATTATTGGCACAAATGTCACGCTATACTGTTATAGCGAAAATGATAAACGAATACAGTGAGATTATAATACAAAACTAAGCTGCAAGCAGCCCTAGCAGCCGCTTAGTTCGCTTATGCCTTGGGCCGGCCCTGGATGTATAGGTGGTCTCCATATAAACCCCTCAAAAACACGGTTTGCTTTGCATACAACTGCATGAGCACCACACGCTCAGTGGGGAGTCAAGGAGGTGTTGCTCTTTACTGTTCTGCAGAGTTCAGATGCACGGGCCCAACATGCAGCTGTACAGCCAACTGCGCACGTGAAGACCAGACTGCATACCTGACCCGTTTGCCCAATGAGCTTCAGAGGCGGTGCTCACCTTTCACACGGGAGCAGACCTGGTGATCTGGCATGTTGTGGCCCCCCCCTCCTCCTTTCCTAAACACACACATACACACACTCCTCCTTGTCACAAGTCCCATCAGCGAGCGTGCACCTTTCCTCCTCAACGCTCCCCTCGAGCCCAGAGGATTTCAAATTATTGGGGGAAAGAAATGTTACGATCCTGCAGGCTCAGCATCGCCCCCCCCCCCCCCCCCCCCCCCCCCCCCCCCCCCCCCCCCCCCCCCCCGCCCCCCATCCCTCCTGCACTGCAAATTCTCCTACTCTGCAATAACAAACGCAAGAGGGGGGTACACACTGAGAAAATAAAGCAATCACTATTGGCCATTGTGTTATTTGCACCACAGAAGCAGAAACAGTGTTGAGACTGCGTTACAAAAAAACAAGCAAAGGGCACACTCGCGAAAAAGCAAGGAAACGTCTCTAGCTGAGATTAGTTTTCTTATTGCTCTACTTGTTTTGTTCTCTCCCTGGATTTGTTCATGTCTGAAATATTCATCCTCTGACCTTTGGTTTGGTTATTTCCCGCCCACCGTCCGAGAATATGATTTAGCTAAAGCACTCTTACCGTTTAAACTAACTCAGCAAAAAGACAGTTTTGGAAAACTATGCCCCCTTTGTGTGAACACCGTGTGATATACAGATCCCGTTTATTTTGTCATACCATGAAGGGGACGGGGTTAATCCTAACGTGCCGGTATTGTTTGCCCGGCTGAAGATAGCGGTTAAACCGCTCTTATTAGCACAATACATAAACGGCTAAATGGATTTGACATTCATAAGTTCATTTTTGCATGATCGGATATCAGAAAGTCAACCAACGGTGACACAACATTCACCTCGTCCTTCACGTCCTTTGGGATCCTGCAGATCTCAGAGTAGAAAAAGAGTTGTAATTTCATTTGAATATCATATTATATATTAGGAGATAGTATTTGCATTTGCATGTATTTCTCTCAGGCTCTGTGTCTGTCTCTCCCCGCCAAGGAAACTTCATATTCTCTCTAGTTATGAATCTGTCCTTCGTTACAGCATCTTTCGTCCCTGTCGACATTCCTCTTCGTAGCATTCTCACAACGCAGCACATTTTAGGTCGTAAATCATTCGTTGTAAACCCAAAGTCAATGATGGTCCTCAGTAATACTGGCACATCGCACTTTATAATTTGAGGTTTTGTGGGAATGAAAGGATCTAGACAGATTTATTTGTTTCCTTCCATCCCAAGCGATTTGAGCAGCACATTTCCTTGCCTGTCAACATAATCTGTATTCATATGCGAGCTGACTGACCACTTTATGAAAAGCATATCAATCCATTCAAAAAACAGGCCATTGCACCATGAATCATGTCAGCGGCTCTGTTTTGTTTTTCTTTCAGTTGGGCAACGTTCAATTGCAGTGGGCTCAAGAGAGATCTTGTTTTGGTGTTTTCCAAGAAAAAGGATAGTAAGTCGTTGGGTTAAGATTCCCATCCAATTCCCCTCAACGATGAGTCATTAACACAGCGATGCCAGAACGCTCTGTTATCACTTGAAGGAAGTTGTGCACAAGCTGTAGGAGAAGGAGTTGAAGCAGGATGTGGCTCTGTAATCGCTAATGAATGTTTACCATTTACTCACACACATTTTCTTTTAAAATTATTCCAGCACATTCCAAAGGGCTGACAGATTTTCAATGAATTTAACGTTCCTGTAGGCGGCCAAACAATGGCCTTTCTTATCAATCCATTTCAACTTGGTAAACATCCTTATAAACGCAGCCCAAAATGTTTCAAGACTTAGTCTGCTTTGCGTCTCATTGTTTTTACTTGACGCAGTTGTGTTGCTTTTCCTTCCAGGAGAACGATTCAGCGGTGATTTATTTGAACATTGTTGACTGTGGTTTACAGGAGAAAGGCATAAATAATACGTCGTGCCACTTTGTCTTGAGGAAAATCATTTGTTGCTCCTTAACTCAGCCGCGGTGCTGACAGCGGGGACGGGCCTCGTCCGTCATGAGGGGGAACATGAAGAACAGCTAATGAAGCCCGGATCGTTGCTGAAGGCTCAAACTGTTATTTGCATCTGGGTGGTTTTGGGGACTTCAAGCTGCAAGGCTGTATGAATCTGGTACACTAACACAGATAAAGGGGGTCGATTTTGGATGTTAGTTTCATCATAATCACAGTCGACAGTCTTTTATTACCTAATAGTGAAATGCTGATAACCTGAGTTGCAGTGGTTGTAAAGATGATTTGCATGAAACCATATTTAAGAGGCCAACTTGGGTGGTAAACGTCGACCTTGTTAACCACCATCCTCAGGCTCCATTAACTTGGGGGTTTTGAGGTTGAGGTTAAGATAGTTGAATCATTTTTCCCAAAAGTTCAAGGACTTTAGCTGTGACTGCGTCGTTAAATGGTCAGAATTCCCCCTAGGTTTTTTTTTTGTAGCTATGAAGCAGGTAAACAACTGTGTCAATACAGTCCTGTTTAGTTTTTATGTGTTTTCCAACTTGAATAAACCTGAAAGTTTCCACATTTTCCAAAGCCATTACCCAAACCTCTGCGTGTACTTTCTTGGAAAGCACAACACTAACTTTAGAGTAAATATTCCAGAAAATTAAAGTGGTCTCAAGAAATTCAGACAAGTTCAGTTTCCGTGCTTTTGCTGGAGATAACGGATCAGCTTTTATTAGAATCTATTAAATGCCTGCGCGCCTTTAAAACCAACTGCTCCTTATGGATTTCTGCAGTAGAGGCTCCTCTAAAAGAACGAACTCTGGTGTATCTGTTTCCAATAAATGGAGGGAATGAACTTGGCCTGGCTACTCTGTGTCACTGACATGGCTATGGAAACATCTGGAGGTGAGCAGAGGAAGACAGAAAGAGAAATGTGTAGCGCTGGAAAGGTGAGGAGGGAGAGAAAAAAACGTTAACGAGGTTTTTAAATCGAGTCGGCTGCACGTGGGACGCAAAGAGGAGCGACAAGTTGGGCCCATTGTGTTATGATGTGTTTGTGGCGCAGCCGGTTCCGTTTGTTTTGGGCTGCAGTGAGCTATGCCTGGCAGCTCTCAGCAGGGTGTCTGAGTCCCGCCCAGCCGAGGCGCCCTCTAATTGGTCAAACCTGCAGCGTGGCACCTCGGATTGAACTCGCGCCCCGAGGCCAGGTACGGCATACTTAGCACCACGCTGAGGAAAGATCACAGTCATGTGCTCGCAGGCACCATCTGTCTTTAGGTCAGCAGTCCTCCCGCCGCTGGCCGCGGCGGAGGGAAGGTACAAGGCCGGTGAGACAATCTCGCCAACTCAAGTGACACTTTCCTGAGAGCGGGCCAATTCCGAGGCGGCTAAGAGGATCAGTTTCCCCACCTTCCTGTCTTGACACACGTAGCTATAGCGCCGCTCAGAAGTCTTTGGGCTCGCCGCTCACCAGGCCCGGCAGCCTCGGGGCGCTCCTCTGCGCCGTCTAAACGACATGTGGCCCTGCAGCGTGGACGGGATCACAGAGTGTTTCCCTGCAAAGTCTTCACTAAGAGGATTGCGGCCTTAAACCTTTACTCTCGCACAGTCCGACTGCAACCGCAGGTAGGCAGCAGGAAAAGGGCATCAGCGGGGCTCCTCCTCCATCTGCGGTGGATTCATCCGTCTTTCCCAGGTTACGGTGGTTGGAATAGATTTAAAAAGGTCCGAAGAAAGAAGGTAGTGGCATACATCTCACTGGCACCACTAGGACTCATTGGAAAAAGAGTCAGACTTACGGCTATATTTTTATACTGGCAAAGGAAGACGTTGCCAAGTCGAATCTGTCGGTCTTTACTGTTCTGGTCCACTCCCACAACTTTGCGCCACTTTTTCATGCACCAAATGGCAGACACTCAACATAAACACACAACATAAGACACACAACATAAAGATGCAAGACACTGTAAGGGGATGGTATTGTTGACACCAATAATAATGCCAACAGCGAGCCAGTGGTTTAAACAGCGTCAGAAGTGCAGAGGGACAGCTAACAGTGTTTACCTGAAGGGGGATCTGGGGGGTGGGTGCTACACCCGTCTGTCGGGACAGCTGTAACCACCACATCAGAGCGGTGCAGAAGGCGGACATGAGCTAACCAGTAGGGCACACTCAAATGCACGAAAATGATACGCGTCCCGGCTATGCAGACACATCCCAGAGACGCTCCGGCAACAACACACCCAGCGGGAGAGGGACTTTATTCTCTGCTCAAGTGGACGTTAATCCACTTCATCGTTATACGCATGTTTGCATTGATGTTCAGGATGTTAAAAGCAGCTCCTTTGAACCAGGAGGAACCAGGTATTTCCCTTAGGCGCTGTCACAAAACCACAGTGTAAAAAAGCAGGTTGACGATCCGATTAACATTCATCAGGTGGACAGAAACATGACTTCAAATGAATGCCCTCTCTGCTGGATGTGTAAATGTTTTCCCAAACCCTCACCGCAACAATGTTGGATGTGTAATCATTGGTGGTTAAAAAGCAGAACACCAGCACTAATAACACAAACGACTAAAACAATGCGGTGGTCCGTACTTGCTGAACTTGGCTGGACTTGACCCACTGACTCGACTACTCATGACCTGACATTGACTCGCCCCAAAAGGCCTAAAAGCCGCTCCATAAATCCATGTGTTAATACTAACATGTGGTTCATTTGTCAGCGGCATTTGATTCTTGCCATTCTGGTGATGTATACTGCCAGTTTGATGCACTTACTCTCCCCCGATGAAAGGACAGATGTTGGCGCTGCAGAGCACATCCCGCTATGCGTGGAGGTAACCCCCCCTGTATATTTTGACACATGTGGGAGCCTGACCTGACATTGAGCAGGTGTGTGTGTGTGCCCGAATGGGCTAAAAGGCAGCATGTCCTGCACACCAGCTGCAGAGTGGCTCTAGCCGGACCCTGCCGCTTGCTCGACCTGCGCGGCTGACGTTCTGTTTGGATTGCGGGTGACTGATTAGGTCGCGATGTGGAGCCCGTCTGACAGCTGCTCTGCGGAGCATCTAGCCGTGGCCTGATAGATGGCTTGCAGAGCATACATGTGGAAGGGCTGAAAGGCTGTATAGGAAAAAAAACTCAGGTCTGGCGTTGATGTTCGACATGTAAGATGGTGTTTGGAGCACCAAACTTATCAGATCCTGCTGTTAAAGCGATTCATCAATACAGGGCCGGCCCAAGGCATAAGCAAACTAAGCGGCTGCTTGGGGCCCCTTGGCCATTATGCTGCAAGCAGCCCTAGTTTTGTATTATAACCTCACTGTATTTGTTTATAATTTTCGCTATAACAGTATAGCGTGACATTTGTGCCAATAATCTTCTAGCACAGGTGACTGTGCGTGGTGGGAGGGGGACCCCAAATAAAATTCTGCTTAGGGCCCCCAAGAGGCTCGGGCCGGCACTGCATCAACACGAACAGGGCAATGTTGTCCCCATCGGTCAATCTAGAAGTTACAAGAGCCTGTTATGTTTTATTTACTCAATTTACCGCGCACAACGCTTCACGTTCGGTATTATTCTCATGAGGGTACAAAACACATTAAAGCAGCAAAACGCTCATTTAAGATGATAAAAAATGAACCTTTTTTTTTAGTTTTCAGCTCCTTTTGTAGATGAGAAAAGCTTTTATCGTCAGATAAACAATCCAGTTGAAAATTGGGAGCTCAGTATTTGTAAAAATCAAAGCATTCGACCAAACTGAACTCCCTGCACGCCTTTAAAACTGTTTAGGGTTCTGTTTAGGGTTTGTATGTTTTCCTTTAAATCATCCAACGTACACATGCTCCTTGGCTCATGTGATTCTGTAAAGACCATGTTCAGCTCTGCAGACTGTTTGAGAGACTCGGGCTGTGTGGGGAGAGAAATTGATGGTTCCCTCTGCTTATCGCTTTGCAGAAGAGCTGAGTGAGGCGGCAGTGGGGTGGTAGTGGTGGCGGTGTAGGAGGAGGGGGGCGGGGGGGCGTGCAATGAAGTAGGTTGGTAAAGTAAATACACTGCGCTCCCCTCTCTGCGGTGGACAAAAGGAGAATAAAAGGAGGGTGGGGGGCGTGGGGGGGGTTGCAATAATAAAGATGCCGGGAGTGGAAGCAGTATAACCGTCGTGTCTCCGTACCACCTGCACTGCATTACAAGACTTCACAGGCTGCCGGCTGATGTGGACACAAACCTTGTGGTCATTTCTGATGGAAATATCCACGTTTACAGATCAATGAACAAAGAACAAAATCATAAGCAAAACGAGGAGTGCAACGACAGAAGCGTGAAGGAGAATTGTTTTACACAAAATAGTGTTTCTCACACCACACAACATCCGACGTCTCCGTTTTTGGACTTTCTTTCACCACATGGCGGTTTGTAGTCCAGGACACCTCGAAATTTGAGGTGAGCGCTTACTTTTGTGCTGTTGAAAGCGACCTGATGTAACAGACAATGTTCTGCTGACATTTCACCTCAAATAACCCAGAAAAAATCAATCTATCATCAAAAGTCCACCGAAAGTGACATTGTCATTGCCAAAGAAAATCAAATGCGGATAAGGATTTTCTTTTTTTTTAAATGAAACATTTGAATCCAATATTTTATGTGTATATTTGGAAATGGATTGTAGGAAGCTCACGTTATATGAAAGTACAGCTCAAAGCTACAATCCTCGAGACTTCAGTGTGCCTCAAACATATACTAAATCACCTACAAGACACGTAGAAATCAGAGAGTCGTAGAAATCAGACAGATAATGGTTGAGTGTAGTCAACCATTATCCCTGTCATTGATGAACTGTCTGCGTAGCCGGCCTAATGCACAGCTTGAGTTATGGCGTATGAAAAGGGCACAACATCCAATTTCAACCTCTTTGAAACTAAAGGTTAGATACATTAAAGCACCGGTAGCTTCACGGAAACACCTTGTTTTTACAAGTTGTAGTTCAAAAAGAGTGAAAATGCGTTGGCCAGTGGGCAGAGCAAACACACCTTGAGCTGCTACTCCGCACCAAACGCAGGTGATCGAAGAGCAGCGTGTGTACATGAAGAAGACGAGGAGGTTGGGAAGGTTGTCTGTCCGCTGACCCCACGTTGTCAGACCTGTGCGTGTGCTCTGTCTTCCGTCCTTACGTCCAGTCTGCTTGCATTTCGATTCAAGCGACCTAAAAGACAGTAGACAGTAGAACAAACATGAGTCCGTTGTGTTAAAAAAAATGCACGATAAACCGTCACAATTACAAACGCAGCTGAGGTGACACATTAGCTGCTTTGCCGTCAAGAGACAGGCTCGCTTCTTTGCATGCTGAAGAACGGTTAAGTGACAGATTCATATTTCCTGACCATATAGTGTAATGTATTTTTTGCCACGACCACCTGTGAAATTCCTCATGTGAACTTTATTTCTAACAGAAAATATTTGGGAGCTACTTGGCACAATGAAGAAGAGAAAGTGAGGGACGAGAGGGAAGAAAACACGCTGTTGTGCACACTTGCACATGCACACAGGCACACATGTATCCTTTCTTGGAAAGCCACAAGTTTCTAATTATATCCTGGGTTTCAAATAAAAAGCGTTTACAGCCAATTTGTTTGCGTAAATGCCATTCCTGTCTATGTGGAGAGATGCAACCATTTCTACCCTCGAGACAATAAATAGTTTACTGCTTTTATTTGTCATGGCTTTATGTTGTATTGCCAAGCCCTTCTATTCAAAAGAATAGAAAAAAAGCATATTTTGCCACTAATGACTGTGTGTGAGTCTGCCTTTGACACGGGGGTGTCTGTGCTTTCAAACCGAGCATAATTAGACCTCTCTCAGGAACGAGTCGCTGTGCTTCAGACTCTGCAGCGCGGTCTGGCTACGATGCCAAAAGGTCGGTGCACGAGAAAAAAAAAAAAAAAAAACGCCTGGGTTTTTGTTTTCTTCTTCCCAACACAAAAGTCAATGATATCTGAAACAAACATAATGATTGGCTTTGACACACTTTCAAAATCCGATGTGAGGGCAGAAGAAGGAGCGCGTGGATTGGCTTGATGGGGAGCCGTAGAGTTAGTTAGACGAGCGGAGGAAGAGCCCCCCCCACACCCACAGCCCCTCCTTCGTCCCCACTGACCCTGAATGCTCACTGAGTGATTTTAACGGTCATAAAAGGAGCAGGAGTTCACACTTTTTTTTGGAACGCCCCTCGGCCCCCTCTCCCTCCTCCTCGTCTTCTTTCTCTCTTTGCCTCTCTGTGCCGATGATAAGGGGCAAGCAGACGTTTCTGTTTTCGGGTGTCCCAGTCGAGTGATTTCTAATGACACAGTGCTCTCGTCCCCGCAACGTGTACTTTAGAGTGAATGAATCATGCAGTGCACGGCCTCATTACGTTGAAAGTGCCGCCGTCCGCCACGAAAGTACACGGTGCTTCGGAGACGGGCCGTTCGCACCGAGAGGCCGAGCGGCAACGCCAACAGGAGTTTCTGTGTGTGTGTTTGGTGGTGTACTCACGAAAGAGGCTGGAAGTATGTAATGTAATGTGATATTGGGAACTCAGATGAAAAAAACAACCAGAATTATGTCCGTTTTGACGTCTGCTTTTATACAACATCCAAGAGCTTAAAAGCTTCCATTTTGACGTTTAATGACTTTTCCCATTGGAAAGCACACAATTTTATGGTTTTATCAAACATAATCTTGAAGTAGCATTTTAAAGGTATTCCTTGAGGCTTGTAACAGTCTTGAGCAAGACGGGTACATCTGTATAGGACGCTTGGGGTCATTAACGTCTCTCTGCAGTGTCCTCGAATGAAGCTTGTAGAAGACATAAAACGTTCAACCTTTGTAGGGACTGTGGGTTGGGCTCTGATCGCTGCCAAAATGCGATCAAACCATTTTTATCTTAAATTTTTTTTTGCATGAAATGTCAAATATTGGTCATTTTCATACAGTGAATATATTGTAATTGACGAACAGAAGTGACGGGCCAACGTTAGACGCACAGGTGGTATGTGGGAGCTGCTCGGCGTGTGTGTGTGTGTGTGTGTCTCAGGGCAGAAGGGAAGAAAACATTTGACAAGCACAAAACACGTTGTCTACTTTGTGCAAGAAACCCCAAATTCTGCAGGATCAGGATGTGATAAAAACACACCCTCCCCAAACGGGTAGAGGTCATCGTGCTCCTTCCACCGCAGGTTGTGTCCAAACAACATCATTTGCAAGGTACTTTTACTTTATCAGGATTCATTTTGCTGACGAAATAGATGACAGGGAAGAGAAAGGACGTCACATGATAAAGTTTGCGAGCCAAAATGTAAAACCACAAGCGCAACCAACCTGCAGTTTATGCCTCGGCAGTGCTTTGTAATGAAAGACAATAAGGATTCAGCGTTTACGAGGCCAAGAGTTTAAACGCAACGCAAACAGCTCATAACCCATCCGATCTCCTAAGCTCCTCATGATAAATCTAATTCCCAATAAACCCACAACAACGAACAGGATGAGAAATCTGGCTTTTGTCCGAAGGACAGAAAGAGGAACTATTTATTGCACTGAAAAATGCACAACTCCCTATTAGCAGTGGTCCTGCTGATTGTGTGCACAGATTGATAACAATTGATTTTGCAGCCTGTCACAGTCACCTGACCGGAGGGGACTGGTGGAGACAGATCAGGAGGTTTGAGCAGCCAATCACAGCTCGGCCGTGCAGTCTGTTAATCACCGTGGCACAACCAATGGCTTACTTTGCAGCTGGGCTGAAGCCCTGCCTTCTGAGCTGTGCAGTCAAAGGGTTAACAAGACATTCATTTTGGTCAAATCATTTGGTAGCTTGAAATAGAAAACAGAATGGAAAACTGTCGGGCTCATTTGACGCCTCGTTCTGTCCCCTAACACAGGCTGATGTCTCAACCGTCACCGTCCGCTTGACGGGTGTGTTTCTTTGTTTGTACCTTAAAATTTCCGTAACACAGTACCAAATATTTATTTGACCATAGATTTTGACTAACATGATCTATGAGATCTAAATATCTTGATACAAAGTGATACAGAGGAAAAACACACCAAAAAAAGAGTAAAAGCCCTGAAAAGAATTGGATAAAAGCTTGAATATCAGGGTGAAGTGAATTACTTTGAAAAATATATATAATTAATTATTTATAAAATATAATTAATAATATATGTATTATTTATTTACTAACTTGACCATGAATGTGTTGGTAATTGGCAAAACACACAAGTATTTATTTATTGGATTAGATTTTTTTGAAAAATGCCAAAACAGACTTTCTAGAAGATCACGAAAGGAGGGAGAAAGAATACTGAATAAAGAGAATGGGAAATAAAGAGAGAGGGTCAAAACGTAGCGTTCATGTAAACATAAATTGAATTGTGTTGTTTTACATATTTCACAAACCAAAAAAAGAAAGCAAATAGTGAAAATGTGTTGGATTATGCCAGTGCTCTGGATACAAGATGAAAGGCACTCCATGCATCTCCCAGGAACTGGGATCTGACCCCCTGATGAGATGATGCAATTCCTCCAGGCTTTTATGTCTGCAACACAGCAACCACCTGATCTGTGGCCGTCGCCCCTTCCCCTCCTCCCAGCTCACACATCACATCCCCTCCTCTACCCTAACATGCAGGTGGGACATAAAATGTTGGCAGGACAGGCGTTCAGGACATCAAAAGGACGCATCATGGCTGAGTCACCCCACCGGCTCCAGATCGCCGCCCTGCAGCGTGGAAAACGGCCTCGACTGTGCACCAAACACTCGCCGGCGGCGAGGAGGAGGAAGCAAAGTGGGACAGGACCGGTCACAGAGGAATGTGCCTTTTTATTATGTTATTATGCAGCAGGATGACAGGACACTGCGTCCTTTGCCTCACACGTCGTCCCTGCAGTCGCTTTGTGTGTGATGCAGGATTCTGGCTGTGTGTGAGTGTGCGTTCAGATGAGAGTGCACGCATTCCGCTGCAGTGTTACATGATAGCGCTGCATGCCTGCATGCTTTGGTAGGTTTCGTCGGCGAGAGAAAGCCTGGACTGTCGTATGAAGAATGTATGTAAACATATGAAGAATGTTACCTGAGGGTCCGTACTGTACCAAGGGGGGGGTTCAATGTTGGACTCTTTGACCGCTAAACGTATACAGCGGCGTAGTTAAAGTTTATTTTTGTGCTTCACGCTTAAGAGCAACAGCAAACAATTTGAACGAGAACATTTTAGTCGATCTTAACAAACACGGCTCCTCATGAGCCGAGCTAAGTTGCGGGGCGAGCTTGAAGAGAACTAGTTTGTACAGTGTGCGATATAATCGTAGGTCCCCAAAGGTCCTTCAACCGCGTCCGAAGGGGGGAAAATAACTCTTCTGGATCTGCACACGCAAAGGTGGGGGACAAGAAACGAGGATTGTGCAAATGACGATGAGGGTGACAACAGTCAGACAATCTCCTCAAAGGCATTTGTGGTGTTGCATTTGTGACAAATAATGATGGAAGGAGAAAAAGGAAACGGGAAAACGCTTCAGCGTTGTCGTTACACTTGGAACAGATGTCATGCAGCGTCGGGGATCTGCAGCCAGCCTTAAAACCAGCTTGTTGGCCATGCTTTATCAGTGTGAGGTCACCATTTATACCTTTAGAAACCAATGTTTTGACGACTAAATTGTTGGTGGAACAGTGGTGGACGAGATCCTCATATCTTTTACTTAAACAGACGGAATGCCGGCGGGAAACACGCAGTGACAAGTTAAAGTCCTACATTTGAAATGTTAACAGTCTGCTGATTTCTATAATGTACAGAAACCACCAAATGTTTGGGGAAAAACAGTAACATTTTAAGTGCGATGCTGATGTTAAGTATCGCCAAAATGCTTAACAATAACACACTAGTCGTTTAGGATGTATGTTTGAGTCTGACATGTTTTTCATTATTACGGTTTAAACTAAATAGCAAATTCCCACCCTCGCTGGATCAATCAAAGGTCCTGGCTAAACCTCAGACCAGCCCTCTTGCATTTTTCTTCATCTGGTTTTGGGATTTGTGTGATGCTGAAGGAGGCCTTTGAGATAACAGTGGATATGAATCACAAATATGTGACACTCCCGTCTCTGATATTCATTAAGGGCGGGTAAACATTATTTTCCACCCTCATTCTCCAAAATGTTAGAAAAGAAAGGAAAGGCGGTAGTGTGGGAACCGAGGCGATGGCTGATTTCCCCCTTTGACCCAACACCTTTCCTGCCTCTTCATATCCACTACAGTCGGACCATCACAGGTCGATTGGAGACAGAGCGGGGGAGAGAGCGAGAGAGCCAACTCAAACGGCGTCTAAAACGACAGCAGGAGCGCACTTATAAAGCACGGCCCGCTGCCCGCCTCATAAAATGAGCATTATTCTGGGAAAGCCGGAAACTGGCTGAACTTCAGCAGGGAGGGAGACCAAGACACAAACATATAGAGCTCTTGCAGTGTTCCCTTTGTCACCCATCGATTAGTATTTAATAATCATTTTCTTCTGGTGAATTGAGTTTCAAGAAGCAGAGACATTTTATGAGTTCCGTACTTGGATTTGTAAACTTAAAAACAAATCTTCCTTCATTTGTTGAAGGGCACTTTTAAAATCAAACAAAACAGCGCGGCCAGCTACATTTTTTACCTCTTTGTTCGCACTGGAAATGGGCAGCATTGTTTCAGACAGACCAGAAAAGAAAAGTAGGGTTGCTTCATACTTCATCAGACTTTTACTTTTAAAATAAGTTGAGATCAAATCACCTTTTCTTAGTCGCATGTCATGCTCACTTTGTGCAGGAGTTGGTTTAGTGGCGTTCTTCCGCAGAAGGGCTGAAAATGTGCGCCGTATTTAAACAGCCATTGCGTCTGTTCACCCCAAGTGTGGCCGTCAGAAACAGCTATAAAGACGTTTGCCTCTGGACGTGGTGGGACAGACGGTTCTTTTTCGGCCTTAAACTGCTCACCACCAAAGCCCAGACTCAGATAATTGGCTGAGAAAGGAGATGTGGAAGAATGAACTGCCTTTTTTATGCAGAGCAGGAGCTTTTTCTTTTGAATAGCAGCACAAATAGAAATATCTGTTTCACTTTTCTGTGCTGATAACTGTGAGTCTGACCCGTTGATATACTCGGCATTAAAGGTATGCTAGGTGTTTGATAGTCAAATAGTTAACCAACTGGAAGCAAATTGCCAAAAAATGACTTAATAAGATGAAGATTTTTTTCTCTTTATTGGAAGACTTTTAGGAAAAAACTGGATAGAGTGGAATCGAGCTGTTTAATGCACTGTCGCGGCGTCAAGTGAACGTATGAATAATGACAAAGACAGCTGATGACTCTTGTTCTTTTTTTCCGTGCCGGTGTGCCTGCCCCCCCCCCCGCCCCTCTCCCTCCCCCCATGCACCAGAAAGGTCTATGTTTAGGAAGGATAGAGTTCTCCAGGGCCAACCTG
This sequence comes from Apeltes quadracus, assembly GCA_021346845.1. Classification (NCBI taxonomy): domain Eukaryota; kingdom Metazoa; phylum Chordata; class Actinopteri; order Perciformes; family Gasterosteidae; genus Apeltes; species Apeltes quadracus. The sequence goes on from CM037924.1 coordinate 13,354,399, forward strand.
GGTAAAGCTGCATCTCGTCTCTGCACAGTCAACGTGTCAGTGGAGAGAGTTTTTAAGCCCTGATCCCCCCCCCCCCCCTCCCCCTCTCCTCCCACCTACAGCTCTCCTCTGCAAGTGGCAGTCAGTCAGCTGATTCGTGTTGCTGAGGGGATTTGGTGTTCCACGTAGGCTATTTAAAAAGCACCACCACCTCTCTCTCTCTCTCTCTCTCTCTCTCTCTCTCTCTCTCTCTCTCCTTCACTCCCTCTCTCTCTCTCTCTCTCTCTCTCTCTCTCTCTCTCCTTCACTCCCTCTCTCTCTCTCTCTCTCTCTCTCTCTCCTTCACTCCCGTTCCCTGTCTCCCTCTCTTTATCTCATGCACTGGCTCCCCTGCAACCTCATAACATAACCCTCACCCATTGCCCCCTGCACTCCCTTCCCCCATCCCCCTTCTTTTTTAATCGGTCTTTTCTTTCTGCTGTCTCCTCGCTCGACACCTCCTGCTGCATTTGTTTCCTCTACTGTATCCCTCCGTGGATTCAGTTGATTCTCTTTCACAAGCAGCTCGAAAGCCTGATTCACGCTTCTCTACCGTACTGTATGTCCTTGTAGGATAGCGAAGGTAGCTCCTGGCTGCCATTTGAGACTGTCCTCGTTACTTTTTCCGCTCAAATGAGCATTTTCTCAGCTTCCGTCTCTATGCGGAACGGAGGCTGCATATTAATCACATTGGTTAAAACAAGATTGCACTCTGGGTTAATGCAACAGAAGAGGACGGCGTTGCCTCCCGAGTGGAACTGACTGCCATGCTGCCGGTGGATGGTCCAAGCAGGGCGTGTGAGCTCGGGGTGAGCAGTGAGAACTCTGCGTCGCCCCTCGCCGCCCGCCGCCTCTGCCTCCCCAGCTTAAGCCGCTGCAGGCTGCTTCACCTAATATTGCTCCTTGCTCAGCTCACGTTTCACCCCACTCTGCTCGAGTCTCTCGCCGCTCGTCCCACAGGGGGAGAAGCGTCTGCGTTGTGTTTTAATTAGACCCGTAGGCCTGCTGACATCCTTCTTCTTCATTCAAAGCTGCTGTAAACGTGTCCTCGGTGAGGCTTTGACTGTCTGTCATATTTTATGCAAACATCACCATCAAATTCTGTTTCTTTTTCTTTTTATTTAATTCTACTGATTCCTTGTTATTCACACAACCATGGCGAACATAATTAGCATTACATTCTCATGTTTTAAAAGGTCTGATCCAGTAATATTGATCTATTTTCATGCTCATTCTGAATGCTGACTCTGGAGTCCTCTGCTTTAACTGTTACATTTACAATGGAAACAAGCGCATGGCCTTGGGACCTCATGGCAGTATGTACTGCAGTGTGTCTGAATGTGTGTGTGTGTGTGTGTGTGTCCTCTGTATGCATGTCAATAGGTTTGTGTATCTGTGAGAAGTTGAAGTAAAAACAAAGACTGAGATTCTGTTGTTTCTAAAAGTTGGATTCCTTAGAGCGAGACATGCGAAACAAGTGGGCTTGGGCACAAGAGGAGATACCAAAAATGGACTAAGAAAACAGGAGAGGAAATGAGAAGTTGAGATCAGGAAAATGAACCAGCAGGGACTGTGTTCACGATACATACTGCCCTCTTATCAGTCCCCCGAGGTTTCAAACATAAGGTTTACAATACCAACAAACTCATTAATGGAGAAGAGGTAGCGTATTCCTATCAACAAAGCCTCCTCGTTAAATGCATTGAAAACGCAGGGCGATGAGCTCCGTGTCCTTATAAGGTGTGCGGCTGTGCAGCGATGTTGCAAGCTTTATCAGCTCGTATTTTGGCTACTGGCAAAAGCTTTATGCGTCTGACAAGTCAGAACATTTCATGACTTCAGGCTTGAGGGCAATAAAAAAAAAATAAAAAAAAAATCTTGATGACTCATGGCTTTTACTTGGACGTGAGTGTCAGCGACTTGAAAGATGTGACGTACTACCCAAGCCACCAAGCCGTGGTGGCGGGTGGAAAAAAAACATTTACAGAAGAATTGTAAATCTTCTACGAGTCCAAATGACTTCACAAACGCCAAAATCAGCTCTGGTGAGTCAGACACCTTAGTAAAGGCAAACATTTGGGTTTCAATGACCTAATAAGTCGCTTTTTGAGAAAAGCTAAACTATAGTAGTGAAATAGTCGGCCCCCTGTCTCCTTCAGACCAGCGTTATCTGGAAGGAGCGTCAGCACGAGATCAGCAGACCAACACACACTGACTGCTGCCCCAACGCCGGCTCCAAGAGGCTGAGTGGGCCGAAGACGTCCCAGTGTTTCCAGTAACTGCGTCAGCAAACTTTTGCCTTTTTGGCATCAAGTGAACAAAGATCATCCTGTTCTTTGCGTGTGCGCCTGACGAACGCACGCCCAGCATTCTTCTTTTCCTTCCAGCTCGGGTCCCCGCCGACTCGTGAGAAAGGAGAGCTCACCTGCTGGAGCTCCTTCCGGTCCCACCGACGGTCGTCACAAAAGACGAAAGTCGCCAAAAGACGGCAAAACGGTTACAAAGCCTCTAAAACCTCTGTTGGTGCATCAGGCATTGAAGTCCAAATAATCACATTAGTTGTGCGCAACGCATGCGCATTTCCTTGGAGGCCTGTTCATTCCAGAATGAGCAACTGGGCGCTCGTGTGTTTTATATTTTTCTCCCACCCATTTTCTCCCCTTGTACTTTTCTCTCTGTCTTTTCCAATCACTTCTTTGTTTCTTCTTTGGTGTGCCTGACACTTTACGTCTTGTTTCTTCCCTTTCCATCATTAGTTTATTTTGCTTGATTTATCAATGTATATATATATATATATATATATATATATATATAATAGGGGAGTAGTTGCTTCTCTTTCTCTGCCCTCTTCCCTCTGTCTCGTTTGCATTTCTGCCCTGACTCTTTAGGTGTGTGTGCGTGCGTGCGTGTGTGTGTGTGTGCGCGCGTGTGTGTGTGTTATCTCTGCGGGGCTGTGGGACGGCCGCTTCCTCCGTCTTCCATGGTTTGGCCGGGCAGAGCGGCTGAATAAGCTCATTGTCAGCCCGTGGAGATTGCAGGTGCACCTCTTCTTTTTCACCTCCGACCCTCGGCCCTCGACCCCACAAAGCCCTTTGTGAACTCTATTTACTGGCGACTCCAATGAAACGTCATTCTATTACTAACATCTCCTCTCTCCCTTTCTCTCCCCATTTTCTACTCCTCTCGAGAAACCAATTAGCGACAATACAAGTAGGTTAGACTCTCTATTCAGAGTGGGCATTGTTGAACACAATACCAGGAAGCATTGTGAACTAACAATTAGTGGCAATGGGGCAGTGTAGAGTGTCACTGACATTGTTGGGACTTGCACAAGGCTGGGCTTGTTCCCAAACAGGGAGTTAGACGGGGTTGAAGGAAGAGAGTGGAGGGGTTCCCAGGTGCTGAATTAGCCCAAACTCAGCCCATGTGGCCCCGTCACACAAGACGCCTAGCTGTGGCGCGGCTTGAGATACAGAAATGTGTCCCCAAGAGGGTGTTTTACTTTCTTCGGAAGTAGATTTTTAGGTTAGTAACCCTACCTGGATTGGATAGTGTGGGCGTGCGTGCATACTTGTTTGTGTTTGAATAAGTCGTGTGAATGTGCATCAGGTTACCTGCGTTCTTCTGTTCTTCTCTTTTGTTGATGTTTTGTTTTTGTGCAGAAATCGTTTATTGGGCTTTATAAGCAGGGATGTGATTGGAGAGGAGGAGGTGTCGGTTCGGGGTCTAACCTCTGTCCTTCTGGCCTCGAGTGAGACCCCCCCGGATCTTCATCCCGAGCTAATGCTAACAGCAAACTAGACTGCCCCCCTCCTCCCCCCCTCGCTTCTGCAAAGAGATTTCACCCGGCTGGTGACTCTGTGCTAGAAGGTCACGACCAGAAGGTCAACGGTTCACTCGTCATTGTTATCCTGCCCCCTTGCCCTCCACCCACAAGCACACCCCCACCACAGCATGACATCACAGCAGCACACAGCCGGGGAGTCTGGAGGAGGACCTGCTGACAACTGACACTGTTTGGGCTCGGCCCTGAATACTCGCCTTTGTTCAGTGGCGAGTAAAGTAAAACCACTGCGAGAGATTTCACCAATCCCGTCCGACACAATTAGCTGTTCCGAGTTGATAAATGGTAAATGGGCACTTTCCTAGTCCTCTGACTTCACTTAATGAAATCTATCGGCCCGCAGCAGGAGCCAGCATACATGATGCCATTCGCACCATTTACCTCATACAAGCCGTTGTTAGGCAAATTAGCCATTTCTTTAACACATCTTTTGTGTCATTGCAGAGGTTATTTTTGCCGGAGGAATGAGGACACGCTCCTGCCTTTGGCGTGTTTTCTTTGATCTGGACGCCCTAGGCCCTTCTCACGAGGCAGCATTATTAAGTTTACTCAGAGAAATCCAGAGGAGCTATTTTTACCCCATGAAGACTCAATTTAGAGTCAGAGAGGGTTGAATAATCTGAATAATCCTGACTACTGAATAATATATTTTCTCAACTGGAATTTGGTTTTCCTCGATGATTACATGAGAAACCTAGACAATGTGAGCATCAGCTGCGATCGCAGCCTCATCTGAGTCCATCTCTACTGCAGCGGGAGGAGGGACGTGGTACAGAGCCACAGAATATTACATAAGAAACTGATGGATTAGCTTTTTGAAGACTTGATGTAATAATAACACACGATGTGGCCATGCAGTCAGTCTGCTTCGTGCTCTCGGTAACTAAGCACATGCTGTGTAGCGATTCTCTAGGAAGAATATTGAAACGTATTTTAACGCGATCGTGTTACAGACATTACGGTTTGATTCACGTTCTTCCGCCGAGCTCCCAAAAACTGAACTAAGAAGGTCAACTAGTTCAAGCATCCAAACTGAGCTTCAACTCCTTCTTAAGAAAGTCAAACCTCTGTGAGAATGAAAGGTAGCTACACTGAGCGCCAGCATATCGGTAACTCCAGACAACGATAAAAACAACAAAGTGTGTTTGAAGGAAAGAATATAGAAAACTGTCAAGTAAACGCAACCTGACATCCAATGTTATTGATGCCAGTTAACTTGTTTTAGAAGCAATATACAATGCGTGATATACAGCAAAATGGTTTATCCAATGCTGCTTATTATTAGACAACACTGGCTTCTTTTTTTTTAGTAAAAAGAGACAGATTTAGAAATAATTGTTTCAATTTGTTCAATTGAAAGAAAACGTTTTCTTTGGTATCAAATGTGTAATACACAATATATGGACGTAACAGAAAGTACTTTGTGGTGCTTATATGACTCCTCAACATGAACTACAATCCACGCAACGTGCCTTATTGACAGCAATCACATTGGAGGCTTGTGGGGGGCCAGTTGGATGCCTTTTGCCCCCCCCCCCCCTCAACCCACCTCACCCCACTTTTCAGTGGGCTGACCCAGAGGAGGACAGAAAGGGAGAAATCTGGGTCATGCATCCCAAAACTCTAGAGGTAGAAATGCTTAATGAGAATACTGATGGGGCACCGAGGGAAAAGAGCAAGAAGGCGGAACAGAGGGTTGGATGCAAAGGGCCGAAAGTGCACAGGCGAATCTAAAAAAAAGACAGAAAAGAAAAAAAGAAAAGAAGAGAGATCGAGCCGTAAAATTGAAGATGGACAACATATGAGTGAAACGGAGGTATGTCAGGTCTAATAAAGGCAGCAACCAGCACAAGGAGAATCGCAACGACACCACTCCTCAATCCAGAATAAATTTGCACAGAAAACTGGTAAATTCTGTAATATTTTAGGAATTATACTTTACTCAACTCTTGTCTTATTTCTGTGACAACATCAGTGTCAAAGCAAGAAACGCAAGCAGTCAGATGTTCAGTTTACTCTCGTTTTGACCTCTTTGTGCACTCCACCCCCTTTGCTCCTGTAAATCTCCCCACTAGTAAAGGATTATCTTAGCTTACTTTTGTCATCATCCGACGGTCCGAGCCAAGGACACTCAATGAAGAGCATGAGAACCCCGAAGGACAGAGCAGAGCGGAGGGTACAAACCCGCTTTCACTCAGGGGACCAAAGCTCAGTGGTTGGATTTGTCCCATGGCGTGCTGTCATGGTATCTGATTACATCGTGTTCATCCATGTCCGACGACCCATAGTTAAGGGATTCAA